>CM038557.1:13146068-13759068 GCA_021527575.1 Ensete glaucum | reverse complement strand
TTAAGATTGTAATACTCCTAATTTGTGGAATATGAGAAGTGGACAAGACTAAACTTAATTTATAAGGATTTGATGAGTGTATTGTTATCAACTTTAGCCTAAATATTTTGACTAGTAGTTTGAGTCAAATGAAGTAGATAGGCTACTTAGCCCATCACGCTTGAGTCGTAATATTTGGTATCAGAACCGACCTAGTATTAGATATCGAGAGGGGGCTAGAATAGGAAATAGTTACCCATGAATAGAGTAAGAAGACTCATCATTTTATAGAGCCACCATTGGGTTATGCCTCATATGCACCATGTTAGGGTTAAATCTAGGCTATGCTAGACCTTGACAATAATGTCAGGCCATTAAGTGAGAGAAATTATAATACATTCGAAATGTACAAAATATTGAGTATAAATGGTTGTCATTTTTATTAATTGTGTATCAATTTAAGATGCTTCGCTTTACAAATAAGATACTTGTGATGAATATATGATCAAGTATAATTAGAATATGAAACTAGTATAACCCGAGTATAATGGAAGTACAAATCTAAGGTAAAATTCTATACCTATATAATTTTTTTTCAAAACTATCATAATATGACCCTAACATATTTAGTATTATTTTTATTTTTTATTTTAGAATCATTAATTATCATAATAATAGATATTTTACATTGGATATATGATCAAAGTGTAAATTTTACAAAACTATCCTAACATATTTAGTATCATTGTTTTTATTTTAGTGTGAGATTAAATCTATGATCAAATTTAATGTGAGTATAACACAAATTTAATTCTACTATTTTTTTTTCCAAAAATATTGAAACTTCTCTATAACAATCATAACGTAATTTCTATATGTTTATTATTATTATTATTTCTATTTTTAAAATTTTAGATGATTTTAAAATTTATTTTTTATAAAAAAGATATCATAATTTTGAACGATACCGTCATCCCAAGTCAATAGAGCATTCGGTATAGATGGTATCATCACTTGTTTAGTGGTATCATCATCATCAAATAGTATTAGTCTTATAATTGAGTTACAATAAATATAACCAATCGAAATTTATTTAAAACTACTAAAATTATAATTAATAGAATTTTTCTGTGGTCAGATTGTTAGATTTGAATACTATCCTATCTATCGTGTGTTTAAAATGTACTCAAATCAGAACCAAATACTCCGAACTGTGTAGTAGTGATTTTTAATCTTTAATAATTTTAATATAATTAATAAAATTTGATATGTAGTTATTTGAATGTAGATATAATCCTATTTTATAAGCAAAAATGATGTTATGGATGTGATCTTAATTTTTCATTTAATCCGTAATCATGTGGATATTAAACTTTTGCATGACCAGATCAACAAAAATGATCAACGCTTTAAACTCAAGTATGCTACCATAAATTAATTCTACAAGC
Organism: Ensete glaucum; assembly: GCA_021527575.1. Lineage (NCBI taxonomy): Eukaryota > Viridiplantae > Streptophyta > Magnoliopsida > Zingiberales > Musaceae > Ensete > Ensete glaucum. The sequence goes on along the minus strand of CM038557.1, from coordinate 13,757,641 downwards.
ATGCTAAATAAATTGATCTATTATAAGATAGAAGAGTACCAAAAGCTTAGTCGTGAAGGAAATAATTTGTTTGACTTGGTCAGCGTTATACCCAACATGTGTCCTCGGTTTTACAGGAGCAGGAAATCCTATTCTCTTTCACTTCCTGATGCCATTGAATGCAATGATGAGACGCACGCCGCCGGCTTTGTTCGTCGTCCCCGACGCCGTCGTCGCCTGCCTCCTCTTCCACTTCCAGGTGGCTGACCTCCAACAGGTCGTCACGACCACCACCAGCTACGAGACCTACTCCATCTCTTCCTTCAACGACGTCGCCAATGGCACCACGCTCCTCATGCTCAAAGACGCCGGCTACAGCCAAGGCGCGCTCCAGGTCACCCCCTTTGACCTCAACTACTCCGCTCACCTCGCCAACAAGTCCGGCCGCATCGTCTTTACCATCCCGTTCAAGCTGTGGGAAGACGATGACGCCTCCAACTCCGTCCCCTCAGTCGCCTCCTTCAACACCGACTTCGACGTCATCATCTATCGCCCTGGCGGTTCCGTTCCCGGCGAGGGATTCGCCTTCGTCATCCTCCCATCTCTTGATGCTCCGCCGTCCGGGAGTGAGCGCGGCTTCCTTGGGCTCACCAACGCCACCGTCGATGGTAACCCCGACAACCATCTCGTGGCCATCGAGTTCGACACCGTTAAGCAGTCATATGACCCCAACGACAACCATGTCGGTCTTAACGTCAACAGTGTCGTCTCCGACGTTGCCGCCGAGGTCGACATCCCGATCGCCCCTGTTAACGTCACCAACTACACCGTGTGGGTGGACTACGACGGGATAGGACGCGCCGTGTCTGTCTACATGGCGGTTTCCGGCACGCCGAAGCCATTTGTTCCAGTCCTCAACACGTCGCTCGACCTTAGCCGTCACGTCCGTCAATATTCCTACTTCGGCTTCGCCGCCTCCACCGGCGCCACCTACGAGCTTAACTGTGTGCTTTCATGGAATCTGAAGGTGCAGAATCTCTCCAAGCTGCAGGACCTCCCGAAGCGGTATCACGACGGCGCTACAGCAACAAGGAAACTGAGTCTCAAGATAGCAGCGCCGCTAGGTGCGACCGTAACACTGGCAAGTGTACTTGCGGGGCTGTACGTGAGAAGGTGGAGGAGGAGGAAGGCGCAAGAGGAGCGGAGCGAGATGGTGGCGAACGCTCTGAGGCGTCTCCCGGGGATGCCAAGGGAATTCGATATCAGGGAGTTGAGGAAGGCCACCGGCAACTTCGATGAGAAGATGAAGCTGGGGCAAGGAGGGTTCGGGATGGTTTACAGAGGCGTTCTGCCCGGGGAAGACACCGACGTGGCTGTCAAGAAGTTCTTGAGGGACAAGACCAAGGGATTGGATGACTTCCTCTCCGAGCTTACCGTCATCAATCGCCTCCGGCATAAGAGTCTGGTTCCTCTGCTTGGTACGCCTTCCCCCTTCTCTCTCTCCTTCTCCTTCTCCTTCTCCCTCTCCCTCTCCCCACTAAACAGACTCTGTTGGCCGCAGGGTGGTGCCACAGAAACGGCGTGCTGCTGCTCGTCTACGAGTTCATGTCGAACGGCAGCCTCGACCAACACCTATTCGGCGAGGCGAAAACGCTTCCGGTGCTCGGTTGGTACCGCCGCTACAACATCATCGTCGGCGCCGCCAACGCTCTCCACTACCTTCACCACGAGTACAACCCCATGGTCGTGCACAGGGACATCAAGGCCTCCAACATAATGCTTGACGCCACCTTCAACGCTCGCCTCGGCGATTTCGGTCTCGCCCGCACCCTCGACGCCTATAAGACCTCCGTCACCGACCACGGCGTCGCCGGCACCAGAGGCTACATCGCCAGCGAGTGCTGCATCACCCACAAGTTCACCCGCGAGTCCGACGTCTACGCCTTCGGTGCCGTGGTCCTCGAGGTCGTCTGTGGGCGCCGGCCTTTGTGCCGCGTTGCCGGCTTCGATCTCCTCGCCGACTGGGTGTGGAGCCTCCACGGGGAGGGGCGGATACTGGACGCCATGGACGCCAGGCTGGGCAGCGAGTACGTGGCGGAGGACGCGAAGAGGCTGCTGCTCCTGGGGCTTGCTTGCAGCCACCCTCTTCCGCGGGCACGACCAAAGACCCACGCGATTGTACAGATCATGTCGAGATCAGTGGCACCGCCGGAGGTGCCGTCGAATAAACCAGCATTTGTGTGGCCACCGGAGGGTCCGATCGGAGCGGAGGATTGCGACGCCATGTCGAACACGTCGACCGGTGCAGCGGCAGTGACGACGGCATCTAATTGCAGTAATGCACGAGCGACGCCGGCGACCAGCCTGGAAGTGCAAGTGGGAGAGACGGCCATCTCCTCGAGTATCAATAGTGTATAATATTTATCTAAATCTATATTCCATATAAATATATCCAAGAAATTTCATATATATATGTCTTGAAAATTCATTCAAGGAACTGTGTTGGGCTAACATAGATTCAAACATAGATCATCCAGCCCACATTTGAAGAAATCATTAGCACAACTGCAATCTATCTCCACCCATCTATCTACGTTGTATAGACTTGTGTTTTGTATTACTACTATCGAAGGCTAATTACATATTATCTCATATAATTAGTTATTTTTAATATTTTAATTCTTATATTTTCAAAAATTATGTTAGGATTCTTATACTTAAAAGTGAAATATTAATTATATATTTCCCACGTCATTGATTTTATTCACGAAAATACTGTAAGGTTTACTACTAAACACGTATTTACTGTGTCTTATTTTAATTTACCACTGCACATATATATAAATATTTTCATTAACAAAATTAATGACACGAGGAGAAACGAGTTAAATGTTTTATTTTGTAAGTATAATGATTCTAATATAATTTTTGAAAAAAATTGATATATGATAATCTATAAGTAACTTTATTATTGATTACATAGTTAACCATTTTTAAAGCTAATTCAATATATAGCTGCACTTATAGATTAGAATAGTGACACTGTTAATATCATAACTATATTGGGCACATTTGTTAAGGACTTAAGATGATTGATAATTGCAAGTTGGAATTTTGTATCTCTCTCTCTCTATATTTGTGTAATGTCATCCCTTTTATACCATATGCCTTGATTTAGATTCACATCTTAAGCGTAATCCGACATGAATATATTAAGTTTTGGGGTCTGAGAGTAATCAAATCAAAATTCTTATTAGAATAACCCATCAGGACAAAACCCAGGTGAGAACAAATAATCCAAAACCACATTTATTAGAGCAGCTACATATGTATAAAACAGTGATGTCAATTTCCCAGCAGCAACCATTAGAAATCTTGGATCTGCAAAGTATTTTATGATCAAAACTTGGAGAATGATCTGCAGCTCATGCAAGATTAAAGGGTTTGATCTGAACTCCCATAACTCTTGTGATGCTATGTAAAAGAACAATAATGTTCCTGTGTTTCTATTGTTCTCATCAGATACTCCAAAAAGTTATGAACAGTGTAGAAGACCTTTGTGCTTGGATTACTTGCTACTCATCCACTCCACCCACGTCTGTTAGTTCTGTCACACACCAAAAAAACAAAAACGTTAGATTACAAAAAGGAAAAAGAAAGATGGAGAAAGGATGGCAGGGAAGAGAAGAAGAATATTATCTTAGGCTATAGTTTTATCAGGAAAGACCAATACATCGCAAAAAGGTGAAGACAAGAATGATGATCTCCTGTTCTATAGTTATATATCAGTAAAGAAGCAACAATACATTACAAGAAGGAGAAAGGTATAGGGAGAGAGAGAGAGAGAGAGAGAGAAGAGAAGACCAATGATCTCCTTGTTCTACAGTTTCATCAGAATAAAAAAAATCAAATCGACACAATACAAAAAGAAGAAAGATGGGAAGCAAGACAAGCAAGCCAAGAACAATGATCTGCTGGGTGATGGAGTCACTGTTAAAGGGTCGGTGCTGGTCCCAGCTCTCTCTTGGTCTCCCCATGGTGATGATGAGCTGGGTTGTCACTGCACTCATCCCAAAAAGCTCCATGATACAACAACAGGATACCTTCATGTCCATTCTTTTCCCCTCCTTTTTGGATTCTCGACTCTTTTTGCAGACATATGGGGGCATGAGGAAGAAGGCAGATAGGTTGTGCATGAGACTGGCAGATTGCTCATTGCAACGAAGCTGTTGTTTCAAGAAATTTCCTTTGTGATTGACTGACCAGTCCAACTCTTTAGATCATTTCTCAAATAATTTCTTTATCATATCAGTAAATTTATCCAATGAAATCATGATAATTAGTATGAAAGCTATGCCTTAAGAATCTAAATTCATAAATAATATAATAAAATTATGATAAAAAAAATTAAAGGCTCAAGATTTCATTTGGTAAATTTTAAATCCTCTAACCGAAGATTATTCATTTTAGAAGATGTTAGATAGGTTGACTGATAAGCATAACATTAAAAAAAAATGATATTGATTGGAACCGTAAAAATATAGTTAAATTATAGTGGTTTATAATGATATCAAGATCAAATATATACTCATTATTTATGGTTCATGTAAATTTAGGTTTACTATATTGGACCACTAAATCTATCATCCTTGCCCCCACATAAAATGCAGAAGGCTGCAGATAAAGCACCTTGATTTGTGCTCCTTGCTTTCATTTTTGGCCTTAGGATCAAGATCAGAGGGTTCTCATGAATTTGCAATGGGGTTAGGTGACAAGTAGGCTTTCATGTATCAGATTTGGACATAAAGTACATATATGATAGCAAGCATATTATGAGGTTGAATGCAAGCAAAGAGAGTTGGTGAGATAAAATAAAGCTCCTAACTAAGAAATAAGGAGGGGGAGAGAGAGAGAGAGAGAGAGAGAGAGAGTCATTAAGCTTTAAGTATAATACAAAATATAATAAAAATACAATAAAAATAGAAAAATATGGAAAGAATAAAATTCTGTAAAAATTAAGATAAATATAACATGAAATCAATGCATGTCTCATTGAATTCTAATTTAATTTTGATGGGCAGTTGTGAAACTCAACAATGGTCACTTTCCTTGTGCAGTATCTGTCAATTGTCTCTAAGATGATTCTATGAACATTCTTTTCATGACAGGACATATTTTTTTAGGTGAATGCAAATGGTTACAAAAATAAGCCATAAGATCCCAACAAGTCATTTCTTGTGTTGCTTATTCTATCAATTATTTTGAATAAATCTATGCGTAATTTTCTCATGCATCATTTGACATGACACTCTAAATAGAACTTAATGAATGGTAGGGTATATTGGTGTCAATTAGGAAACATTAAACATTTGATTTATTTCACATAAGATGAATGACAAAGAAAATGTTCAAAAGCCTCCAAAATGGGGCTTATTTTGAAGAAAATGGAGAACCAACTTCCTGTTTAAGAAATGAAGAATATTTATCCCCAAAAAATATATAATTTGATAAAGAAAAAGCATAGAGTTAGAGAAAGGTTCAAATACACAAAATTACTCCTGTAAATAAGAGATTAATTTTATAATTAAAATTATGATTATACAAAATCCAATACAAGCGTAGCACGTATTTAAATATTTAATCTCTAGAAATTATTAACCTATTAAAGATTTAAATATAGTTATCTTGAAAATTCAAAGCCAAAGAGGGTTTTGCCTCATTTTTCAAGGATTTCAAAAGGTATTTTCTTGAATTTCTAGATCATATATAATCAGGTTAGTAGTATAAACATAAATGTATACATACACATATATTGCACAACAATCATAACATATTTCTAATTTGGTATGTATAATGTACAATATTCATTGGCAAATTATAAGAGCATCATTAACTTCATCAAGAAGTAGGCATGCATGCGACTCCACACTACCTCTCATATGACCAACTGGATATGTTGATGACAGCAAACAATTGAAAGATCCATAATACATACTCTCATCCAACCAATTTGCAATACTCTTCCCATTGATCTTGGAAAATTGATAGGGAAGGAATATATATATATATATATATATTACATATAAAAAACTGTGACAGTCACAACCACACATCCTAAGAATAAAGTAGATACTTTTCTACTAGTGATTTAATGCACTTATGAAGAATGTGCAGTACTAATAATGATGACTTGCAGTGTGTAGAGAGGAGATGGTTATGTAACTGTTCCTTTATTCACTGCAGTATTCCCAGCTGTAATACCAATCAATCTCTGTCTCAATTCCCACAAATCTACCAACTTTGGGTTCCAAAATTCCATGCCACTTCCTTAACTCTTCTGCCATTCCCCCTAATTGTTGTTTGTCTTCTACTCTCTGTTCTTTCCCCTTATTTTAGTTCCTCCTGTGCTTTCCTTGCCTTCCCCCTCCTTTCTTCTTGCCAGAGCAAAAGAATATAACAGAGCAGCATCTTGAAGAGGAGGAGGGAGAGAGTGAGGGCACATGGGATGAGAGTGGCTGAAGAGCAGCTGGATCTTTCAGCACGGCTGCTTGTTGAGATTATAAAGGGGAAAAAAAAGGGCTCTTTTTTCATGGTTTGATCATGAGTTTCCAGAAAGATTGCTTCTTGCAATGGTTTGTCGGCTGACCTGCAGTTGTGGGAAAAATGCGATCTTGCTGCGTTCTTTTTTCTCTTGGCGATCGGACCATTTCTTTGGGATTCTTTTGGCTTGGTGAGATTGATTTCTTTAAATTCGTGAGGCTTCAGCGTCGGTACGGTGTAGATCATTGTAGGAACTGTTCTTTTTCCCGGTTGCTACTTGAGCCTTTGGGGTGAGGAATCGTCGAGGATCGAACTCCTGTCTTTGCCTCGGTTCTTTTTTTGGGTGAGTTTGATTTGTCCGAGTATATTCAGTTGTTCTCTGTGATTTATATGTTTATAAAGTTGCCGAGTTGCATTAGATCATGTTTAGGTGATGGATCTTATGCTTAGACTGGTTAAGTTCCTAAAAGATGTTCTTCGTTTGTTGTAGAAGTTAGGGTCTTGGGTTGTCTTGGAAGGTTGATTGCCTCTTGTCAACATCGAGGTGAGAGAAACATCATTTTCATCAATCTTTTTTCATCTCTGATAAATGCCTTTGTTGTTGTTTAGTATGTGGTTGGTATCGATGGACGGATTTTTTTTTTCCCCATCATTTTTGAGCATCAAATGTTGCAACCTTTGTTGTTCTTTAGTATGTAGTATCTGATATCACCTTCTTCTTCTTAAGCTGATCTCCATTTTGTTTTACTTAGGTGGTTCAAAATGCCTCTAAGTTGGAATATATTTCAGAGGCCTCTTCGTTTGCGTCACCAAATTTGGTGCTAGCTTTAGTTGGTTGTCTGGTGAAACTGCTTCAGCTCTTGTTCTGTGTTGGATCTTTTTGTTCTTTGTGTTTGTCCAACGACATTGCCATTTGAGATAGAAGCTGGTAGCAGTAGCCTTCTTGCCTGGAATCATGGCGACACTCTCACATGCTGAATCCAGACGCTTGTATTCGTGGTGGTGGGATAGTCATATCAGCCCAAAACACTCCAAATGGCTTCAGGATAACCTCGCAGGTATGCATATGATTCTCCTCCCTGACTTCTGTCAGGGACAAATTGATCCGATTTGATGTTTTAATTAAAGTTTACATCAAAATTTCTAACCTCTGCATTTTAGGCATACACTGAGGTTTCATTGAGTCTGAGATGCTGAATGCTACATAATTTTTTTGCAGTTGAGACCATCCGAAATCTAATGCATGAGGAGAATATCAACCATATATTTTATCCATTAATGAAAATGAAACCACTGCACAAATAGTGGGACTACTGCTTTTTCGCATTGAGAGGCTTTGGATGGATGTGTAGGAGACTAGCTATTATCATTCGTCATGCATCATATGCTTTTCTTCATCACGTTGAATAAAAATGCACCTTTTGCATAAAAATGTTTGTTCACTGCCTGTTTATAGCAGTTAGATAACTTAGTACTGCTAATTGTAAATTTGGTGAACCTATACTAATGTTATGTATCTCTCTTTTGATACCAGATGAATGGGACAGAATTATTATATTGTATGTTATGTTGGAGAAAGTTACCTTCACTTTTTTCAAATTTCGAGGTCCCTGGTCCAAGTGTAATAATCTATTTTTCTCTTCCAATATTGTAAACATTGTTCCAGTCTCTAATGCTCACAACCAGCCTAACATAAGATATTCAACTTTCCATAATTAAATATTATCTAGCATCATTTAATTCAATGTGACCTTGGTTTCATGATCTAATATTCTTAATTAGGTGGAAAGAATATGGAGTTACAAATATACATAAATAGTAAATGATCTTATTCCTTTTCTATGTCGATTTAGTGAACCTTTGTAGCATAGCCTTTCATAATTCTTTTGACCCTTTTAGTCTAGTTTTATATATTCTTAGACTTTTGGTCCTCGTCATTGTAGGAATTCACGTTTTGAAAAACAAGCAATCTGATAATTTGGTAAAATTTAATATATAGACTAAGGTTTGCATTGACTGTCTCTTGGATGCAGACATACCGATCCACTATGAAGCAGACATACCGATCCACTAGGTAGCAGTACATACCCCAGATGATGCACGCCTGCGGTTCGCCAAAAATCGTCGGCCGATCGATTAAAGAAGAAATCGACTGTCGGTGGTCGATTGAGAGAGAAATCGACTGTCGGCAGTCGATTGAGAGAGAAATCGACTGTCGTCAGTCGATTGAGGAAGAAAAAGGAAAGAAGAAGAGGAAAAGAAGAAAAAAAGAAGAGGAGAAGAAAGAATACCTTGCCCGCGCGCCGTCGCCTAATCGCTTTTTCTCCCGTGCGAGGAGACGGAGCGTCTCCGCAGGGAGAAAGATCGAGGCGACGTCGCCCCTTTTCTTTTTCTAAATATTTTAATATTATATTATATAATATTATATTATAAAAATATATTATATTATATTTTAATATTGGGCGGTATGTACTGTGCATACCGCCCGGTACTAGTACCATACTAGTACCGACAATATGTCGGTACACTGGTACGGACCGATAAGTCAAACCTTGATATAGACATGCCGATACCCAACAATGTCAGAAGGTATTCTTTTGTCTCCTCAGATTTTTGTATTGTAGCTTGTTTCATTTTTAAGAGGAATTCTGAAAATGACAGCTCTGTGCATTATGCACAAATCTCTTGCAGAGATCTTATAGTATACTATTGAAAAGCTTTTGTTTTTCCTGGATATTGATTTCAGTCCTGGGCAATCCATTGGTTATTTCAGGACAAATCAACCATCTCTAGCACTAATGTTTAAAGACAGAAGCAAATGTCCTTAAAGTCTAAGCATGAATTGTCAATCATGATTATATGAAGTATTATGATAAATTTTAGATTGCTGTATTCACTAGATTTTGCTGATTTAAGTTGATATTGCCACACAAGAGTGTTCTTTCTGTTCTTTGAAATTCTTGTAGAAAATAATTGTAGTTGGCTTCCTCTCCACATATGCTTATTTATAATGAGGATGATGCTCTCTAGTTATGACAGGTGCCAGTTCATCCAATATTATACTGTTACAAATTCACTTAGCCTATTGCCTTATATCAAGTATAACAAAGACATCTTGATTGTACTGTGTTCAGTCAATCATTTAGCTTATTAGCCCCCCTGTACTAGTCCTATTTAGCTCACTAAATCAACAAATGATTATCTTTGACATTATGTCTCCCAGTAATAAATATTTTCTTAATGATTTCTCACCATAGATGATGAAAATTATTGATTTCACACATTTACACTGACCTGTGCAGATATTGATGATAAGGTCAAAGCTATGATCAGGCTTATAGAGGAAGATGCTGATTCCTTTGCCCAAAGAGCAGAAATGTACTACAAGAAACGCCCTGAGCTTATGAAACTGGTGGAGGAATTTTACCGAGCATACCGTGCTTTGGCAGAACGATATGATCATTCTACTGGGGCACTTCGTCAGGCTCACAGAACTATAGCAGAAGCATTTCCTAACCAAATTCCACTTGAACTTTTTGATGAGTGTGTATCCCCAGATGCAGGGACAAATACCCACCAAATGCATCAAGGAATTATTCACCCAGATGGTCTACAGGTTGATCTGCTAGGCTTGTTATTGCATGATGACACAATGAAAATGAATGAAGCTTGTTCTGGAGTTACCGAGGTAACAACAACTAAATCCTGTTTGAAGCAGTTGGATCAAATGTTTGAAACTAGTGTGGAAGAAACTGGTACAAACTTTGCAATAGGGAAGGAAGGAAAATTTTCAGAATATAAATTACTTCAGAAAGAAATTTCCAGGTTGTCAAAGGAAAACCAGGATCTGAAGAAACAACTGACTTCAGAATCAGCACGTGCTGATAGAAATGAGAATGAAGTTCAATGCTTAAAAGAGACCTACTCCAAGGTAAAATCTGAAAGAGATGACTCGCAGACTCGATACCAAGAATCCATGACAAGAGTATCTTGCCTGGAAGATGAAATTTCTCGCACCAAACAAGACCTTAAGAAGCTTAATGATGAGATACTAATGGAATCTTCATGTTTAAGCAGTGCCAAGGAACGGAGTCTTGTCTTGGATAAGGCTAATCAATCATTACAGTTGGAGCTTGACATCCTAAAGCAGAAAATGAAACAACAACAGGAGGAGCTTAAGAAGAAGGGACAGGACCTGGAAACTCTCAAAATCTCTTTACAAGATGAACTCCAAAGAAATTTCAAGGCTGAAATGGCTTATCAGTCCATGGAAAAGAAGCATACAGAGACTAAGGAAGAGATGAGGCATCTGGAAATGGAGCTTAAAAGCAAACTCAAAAAGCTGAACGATATGGAGATTCAACTTGAGCATATTAGGGAGGAGAATGTGAGCTTCAGTGAACAAAATCTTTCATCTGCTCTGAAAATAATGAATATGCAGGATGAGATAATTTCTCTGATGGATCTGACAAGGAAACTTGAAGATGAAGCTGATCTTCATATAGAGGAAAAGGAATCTCTTGAGCTTGAGCTGTATTGTCTTAAGAAGGACAGAAATGATTTGGAACAGCAGTATCATTTGCTAACAGACGAAATACAATCAGTCAATTTAAGTGTAGGATCCCTTCAGGCACTGATAAAGGAATTGAGAGATGGAAACCTTGAGTTGAAAGATACAATCAAGAAAAATGAGGATGAAAAAAATCTTTATTTACGGAATCTAAACCATATGCAAGCAGTATCAGAGAAGAATACAGCATTGGAAGCTTCCCTTTTGGATGCAAATAATGACCTAGTGAGACTAAGAGTGAAAATAAAAGAATTAGAAGACTCCTCTGCTCATCTCCGCTGCAGGATTTCTGTGCATCTAGCTGAAAAGGCTGCACTTTTGTCCCAAATAGAGGCTGCTGCTCAGAATATGGAGAATCTTTCTAGGAAAAATATATTCTTGGAGAATTCCCTATCTGACATGAGTGTGGAACTTGAATATTTGAGAGAAAAGCTGAAAGGTGCAGAAGAGTCCTGCATTTCTCTTCATGATGAGAAATCTACTCATCTTTCAGAAAAGATCACCCTCATGTCTCAGGTAATTTTCAAGTGTCATTTATTCCACCTTCAAACTCCTAGGTATTTGATTTGGATATCTACTGTCATGACCCACCCAGTCGGATGGAAAATTGAGCTAGAACCACGTGATGCAAAATTCTTAAGTCTAAGTTGATTGTAGAAGGCTCTTCTAGCACTACATATCATCACAACCATACTCTCACTTCCAGTGTGGGATTAGACCAGGGTGTGATATGTTCTTCCAAGTCCGAAATTATTTTAAGCTTCCAGATTTTGTCTTTGATTTAATATGCAAATTCTTGTTTGCATCAGGTAGAAAACTTTAAACAGAGTCTTCAGATCTTGGAAGGCAGGTATCAAGAGTTAGAAGTGAAATGCTTAAATATAGAGAGGGAGAAAGATTCGAGACTTCATCATGTGGCAGAGCTGCAAGAGTTATTAAGACAAGAAAAGGAAGAACATGACATCCTTGTCCAGTCTAGCAAGAGTCAGCTGAATACATTGGCAGATCAGATCCAACTCCTTCAGGAAGAAGGTAGGCAAAGGGAGGAGAATCTTGAAATGGAGCAGCACAAAATCATAAACGCTCAGGTTGAGATTTTCATCTTACGCAGATGCTTATGTGATATGAAAGAGGAGAATCTGATTCTTTTATTTGGATCTCAGAAACATAAAGAGGCATTGAGCTGTGCAGAGAAACTTATTCTGGAGCTTGAGCAACAATGCCTGACGCAAGAGAAAAAGATAAAATCTTTAATGGAGCATAACAAGAAACTGAGGGAGTGGATTTATCTAATAATAAAGTCACTCAAGGTGGATCTCGAACATGCTACTTTCGATGAAACTGAAGACGAGTTACTTTTGCAGCTTGTTTTTCATGAAATTCGACAGTTGCTGCATACTATTTCAGAGGCCCATGATGAAAAGCAACATTTGCTTCTTGAGAAATCAGTTGTTGTCACCCTTCTGCAGCAGTTTGGGAAGTATGTTGCAGATCTGAGAACAGAAAAGGCTGCTCTTGAGAAAGAATCTAAACTGAAAGTAGAAAACTTAACACTGCTAAAGAGCAAGAATGATGAATTCCTCGAGATACATGAACTTATGAGGAAGGAGATGCAGGTCAGCAACCAACGGGAGGAAGCACTGGTAGTTGAAGTAGATCTGATTTTCAAACAGCTCACATATATACAGGAGTCTCACAGCACTTTACAAATTGAATTCTCCAAGGTATTTGAGGAAAACAATGCAATGTGTAAGAAACTTTATGACTTGAGAGAAGAAAAGGTCAAGCTGGAAGAGGAGAACACTGTTTTGCTTACAGATGTCATGTCCTTGGACTACCTGTCTGTGATGCTTAGGAGTCTTAATTCAGAGAGAACGGTATCACTACAGCTACTAAGTAACGAAGCAAATTATCTCCATGGGGGAAAAATCAAGCTTGAACAGGAGATCTCACTAATTAATGGAAAGTTTTCAATGCTTGAAGTTGAAAACACACATCTCAAGGAATTATTTGCTTACTTGAAAGAGTGCAGAAGAAGTTTGTTAGAAGACCATCATGATGTTCACAGTGCACGAAGTGCCAGAAGAGAACTGAATCTTGACACAGTAGAAAATTCTTCATTCAAGAAGGATATGGAGTTGTCACAGGCAAACCAGAGCTTAAAAACATCACAATACATGAACCCAGAGTTGCATAGAAACCTTAATGATCTGAAGTTGGATGTTGATGAGGCTAAGGTGACCAGAGAAGAAACAGAGAAAATTTCAAGCTTATCGGATGCTTTTGCAGTTAAGGATACTGAGATTGAATGTCTTCAGCAAGAAAATAAGGTGTTGAAATGCGAACTTGGTAAATTGCAGAACGATGTTGATGAGCTACTTCATGATATTCAGTGGGAAGCAATCAATGCAATAGTATATAAAGAAAAAGTATTTGAATTGATACATAAAAGTGAAAACCTTGGGACTAGTATTACGGTACAAAAGAAAGTTTCACAAGAGGAAATGACACTAAGAGATTTGACAGTTCATGAGTTGCAGAAAAAAATGTGTGTCCTTGAAGGAGAAAATAAAGGTCTGAGGGCTGACTTGAATGCATATTCACTGTTTTTGGGATCCTTGTGGGATGATATTGTGATCTTGGAAGAGCTTACACTTTCCCTTGCAAGGCGCTATTCTACATCAATCAATCAGAAAAATGAGGTACTCCTTTCTCTAGAAAATGAGAATTTCTGATTCTAATTGTCTAATTGAAAAAAATAATTGCATTTGTTAACCAAAATTGTTAAACTATATTGACTATTGTGTTTGGGACTCTTTCACTCCCAAAAATACAAGATTTCATTCTTAAGATCCAAAAAGATTTAAGTAAAAAACCATTAATTTTATTCAATGGATTTGCCTTGGTTTAATAAACCAGTTAGGAGTATTTTCAGAAATCCTTTTAAAATTTAAGTTCAGTTGTGTACAAACCAACATTACAATTTAGCACACTGACATACAAGGAAAGAAAAAAATAAACTAAGCAAACTTTGTAAGTATTCATTTTGAATGAACTCCATTGTATATTCAGGATGATCAGGTTGCAGCTTGTCCTTATACCATGAGCTATCAAAAACCGAGTCAGGATCATAGTGCTATGACACCTCCAGGACTTCTAAGGCTGCAATATTTGCATAACAAGATCAAAGTGCTGCAGGAGGTCATGATGAATACCGGGAATGTTGTAGAGCTGGAAAGGTTGGATTCAAGTGCTAGTTTAGAGACTGCATGGAAACAAATTGAACTGCTAAAGTCAAAGGGAATCCCGGACAATGAAATCACTAAATCAAAATATGAACAGATTATGAAAGATATACAGCTTGATATTGTTCTAAATTCTTCTCGATATGGGAATGACATTCTTTCTCATGGACATAGAAGGGCTAGAGGAACTGATGAAGCCACCAATGAGACGCTTGAACTATGGGGGACATCTGAAGAGGGATGCAGCAACCAGAAGCAGAAAAGTCCCTTGATTTTCAAGAACAGTATGGAACGTTACCAGATTGAACAAATGGAGGGTAAGTACACTTCAGATGAATTGATAGCTGAGAAAGAGTTGGCGGTTGACAAGCTAGAGTTGTCCCGAAGGTTGGAGCCCCACTTGGAATGGAACAGAAAGGTCGTAGAACGACTTTTTTCTGATGCTCAGAGGTTGTTGCTTCTTCAATCAAGCATACAGGACCTCCAGAGTAATATGGAAATTTCTGAAAAGATCAACCAGCCTACGAGATCTGAATTCAATACTTTCAAGGGACGATTGAAAGAAGCTGAGGGAACCATATCAAAGCTCATTGATGTGAATAGTAAGTTGACAAAGAAAGTGGAAGACTGTTCTGCATCTCCTGACAATTATGCTGAGAAAAAAGATAGTGTGAGCAAAAGACAGAAGCAAATTTCTGATCGGGCAAGAAAGGTCTCTGAGAAAATTGGAAGGTTGGAATTGGAGATGCAGAAAATTCAATATAATTTGCTGAAATTTGAGGAAGAGCTCCCGAGTAAGAGAGCAAGGTTTGTCAAAAGGAGATCAAAGGTTCGTTTAAGAGAATACATATATGGAAGGAGAAACAGTAGGAGACAAAACGAAGGCTCTTCCTGCGGCTGTATGAGGCCAACAGGAAACAGTGACTAACTCTCTTTCATGTTGCTTTATCACTTTGCAGGCTGCCTAATGTAAAAAAATAGTTTTATGTTGGTTTTACTTGAAATCTGAATTGCAATCTCTTATGGATGATTAGCAACTAATTTGATAAGAGGTTGTACATGGTAGGCTTAATCTGTATAAGCTGCTCATGGAAATTTACCTCTGTATGTTTTAGAATGTGACAAGAGGTAACAACTTTCTGCATTTATTTCTCATTAGAATCTCTTGAAGCTTTATTAATTTTGCAAAAATTGTAGTTTGTAATGCATTTTTTTTTTCTTGTGTTCCAGAGTACTGCACAAATTTTTTCTCAGGTAATACTAAACTTCCTTGTTGACAACCAATCTAGGGCATGTTATCCTGCTCTCCCAGAAAATGATTGGATTCCGGTGTCCTATGTCCTACTTACTTTGGCAAGCATTAGAAATCCATCCATCTCAATTACTGTCGTTTTTATCTCTTCCATTTAATGGAAAGAATCTAAGATACAGACCCTAGCTGTCATGAATGGAACTTTTTCTATCCACTCATATTTTTCTAATTTTCTAAGTTTTTCTTCTTCTCCTTCAACTCAACCACCACTGATACCCAGGCAAAGTTACCACCAGCACATTCAAGCTGAGGTTCTAAGAATTCTCTTTTTTTGTTGTAAGTATTAGTTAGGCATCTAAAATATGCTTCTAGATTTAATGTTGTAGCATTAGCTTAGTGCTTATTATCTTTTTTTTATGCTCCAAAATAGTTGGGCATCATCTATTGCAATTCACAAAAATTTCCTTCTTGTTTGTTTGTATATATTTGCAAATGCTTGAAAGCAATGTCTCTATACACTGGGCCATATCAGATCAACTCTTAGTTGAACAAGAAAGAGGTTATTGGTGCAAGATATGTTTGCTTCTTCTACTTATGTTTATTGTTACCTTCATCCTCGTGCTGTAGACTAAATACTGCTTTCTATTACTAGTCTAACTTTGGAAGGTCTTTTAAACTCTTGTTCTGCAATCTATATGCTTCCTAGCTGTAAGTCCTCAAATTTCCACCTTTCCCTTTTGTTCTATCATCAACTAGATGAGTGAACATTGTCTGGTGATATTAATTCAATTCTGTGGGCCTCTAGAGTAGTTTCTGCTACATTAAATCATCAGGGGAACTGATTCTTATAATGTTGCATGCCATCTTTAGGGCTTACCCTTTACCACTTTGTTATTGTGTGGACTATACTGAGCAGTGGGGCTCTTCAACCACCTTCCAATGGCAACAACAGGCTCTCACATTTCACAGAGAGTCTATCAGACCCAACTCATACCTGCAAGCAGTGACATGGTGTTGGCAGACACAATCATGTGGCTTGTGGACCTATGTTCAGAATATGATAAAGCCTTTTCTACCTGCTTCCTGAAGTGCCAAATGATTCAAGAACTTCCAAGCTGCATGGAATGTGGAGATTAGGAACCCAATGGTATGCTGAAATTTTGGGTTTTTTAGCCTCATATCTTTCCCAACTAGTTGCTTTGAGATTTAAAAGTTTCAAGAGAGGAAGGTGTGCATACAGAAGTGTGGGTACTACAGCAATCACCACTGTAGGGGATCAAGACCTAGAACAAAAGTTTGGCAGAATAAAATTGTGAAATAAGTTTACTTTCTTTTGTTGATCAATCCAGGAACATTTTCATGAAATTAAAAAATTTATGTGATATTTATCAGTCAGTGACTCAGGAGAATGCAACTAATCTGATTGGGGATAAACTATTCTGTCAGGTATTACATTTAAAGCCATTTCAGAATTAAATATGTTCCTCTCTCTAGAAAAGTCTCAGCTGTTTGCAGCAAAAGAACTAATGCACCATATCCTTTAATATAACTGCACTTGAATCACAGGAAAAGAACATAATAGTGTTTATTTTATTCTTCTGCAAAATGATGACTTCATGAAATCAGAAGCAGCACTGCAACTTGTGTTTACAAAGACTCTTTCACTGGAAAAAGAATCTGTGGGAGAAACATGTAGCAACAAACAGCCACAAGCTAAATAAATCTTGAGTTAATGTTGTTTGATGGAACTGATAGATCCACAACTGGGTATAACTGTGCATGGCATAGAATCCCAATGCACCTGCTGCCATTTTCTTGTAACAAAATCAATTGCAGAACAGAAAGATAAATAAATCTTGTGGAATGAGAAATCTGAACAAAAATTCATGCTCTTGTGTCCTGCAGTTTCTTCTCTGTATCATATACATTGCTTTATTTTGTTCTTTGCAGAAATAAAACATTGCTCAAGTCTTATTCCTCTTGTTCTTTGTTTGTTTGCTTATGTTGGAATTTTATAGAGCTTCTAGTGGATCAAGCTATTCACAGTCATTTTTGAGAAGATACTATGCAGATATAGTCACACAGATGGGTGAGATGATGAAATGTTCAGGGTTAGGAACTGTAGGATCCATGTGATTTATTTTTTGCCTCTTATGTTACAAAATTAGGTCCAAGAATTTTGGCATGATAGGGATTGAAAAGAAACTACTCACACACTCCAAAATTCTAGGTGGCAAGGTATCTAAATATCTAACTAGTAATCTAAATTCTGCAGGTGGCATGATCATGGAAAAGGGGATTGAAAGATAAATCTAATTTTGGTTGGAATAATAATTGAGTGTAAGTCAGGTACTGTATTGATTTTGAATGTGTTGAGATATAAATTTCAGTATAGTTCAATCCATGCTGTTAAAGCACAAATCTGATTTCAATATTACTTCAGTGTTTAGCTTTCATTGCAAGACAGGATGAAGAATCCTTACCTATCATGATCATCAAGTAGTAAGAGAAAAGAGCAATTAGGCTTCTCACTGCTCACAAGAGTTAACACCTGAACCTTGATATATGCAGCTTTGCCCAAAAGTTACAATTAATGGCAAAAGTTAATAACTTTTTTTTCAACCCATGGGAAGAGGCATTCATGGTGCAGCTTCATTCCTTTGTCTTAAGGCAGATGAAGGCAAAAAGAACAAGCAGCAGCAGCAGAAGAAACCACCAAAGGAATCTCTCATGCTGAGGGCATCCACAGTTCCACACTGCATTTGATGAACAAGCAGCAGTGGCAGAAACAACTACAGAAGCTCTGGTACTCAGGACATCTGCAGTGCCACACTACATCTGATGAACAAGAAGCAGCAGAGGAAACAGCCAAAGAAGTTCTGGTTGTGAGGACATCCACAGTTCCAGACCTACATTTGATGAGAACAGGCAGTAGCAGGAGAAACAGCAGAAACAACCAAAGAAGCTTTGCTACTACTGAAGACATCTACAGTTCCACACTATATTTTTGATGCAGAAGCAGTAAAGAAGCTCTGCTACTTAACCCATCCACACTTCAGCACTGTAATTTTCATGCAGAAGAATCAGCACACCACACTTCTGATGCAGAAGAAGCAGTAGCAGAAACAGCCAAAGAAGCTCTGCTACTGTGGACATCCACACTTCCACACCTATACTTTCAGTGCAGAAGGATCAGCAGTAGAAACAACCAAAGAAGCTCTGGTATTACACATCTACAGTTTCCACACAAACTTGTGATGCAGGAGAAGCAGTAGCAGAGACAACCAAAGAATCTATGATACTGAAGACATCCACAGTTCCACACTGCTTTAGATTGATTGCTTGAAGATAACAAGACAGGAGAATTCCTTTGCTACTGACATGGATGAACAGGCAAAACCAGTGACACATTTGCATAATGTTTCATCTTGTTGATGGGCCCTTTGAAGATTTTTTATGATCCTCATTCAATGGGCACTTTCTAATGTTAATTTATGCATATAAAAAATCACAAAATAAAGAAGAAAATAATACTTCAACTTAAGCTAAATGTCATGCAAAAGTCAAATGGATCATCAATACATGTTCATCATGAAACAGAGTCACTCTCCTAATGGATAGCTCAGATAGAGCAGTCTGATCTATAGTGAGAGGGAACAACTTATTGTAACTGGTCAAAAAAGATTCTCTACAGTAACTGTGAAGCAGAAATGTGGAAGTATTCTACCAGTTGCCACAAACACACAAACCAAGAACTTTGGCATCATGACAGCAAAAGAAGTAAACAAGGTAGGATCACCCTTGACTGCACTCAGAAATCAGCATGGTAAAGTTTGATCATTCCCAGCTCTTACAAGGTGATAACACAGTAAACAAAAGTAAAAAAGATTGCAGAAGATACCACACTGAGGATAGTGATGAACTATGACACTACACAGTGAACAAAGTTACTGAAGAGACTTCCAACTACGGACTCTAAAGCTGGTCCTTCTGTCAATCCTAAAAGCAATCAGATGGAGAAGCTATGGCAATTGCTTATACTCAAAACTACAAAAATCCAAACATAGTCTGACACTACAAAGTTCTAAGATGCAGACTTCTGCTACTACTTCTGAGTGTGGGTTTCTACCATTAATGGCAAGAGAGAGAAGGATGGCTCTCTGAGTTAAACCGAGTCAGAGAGACACACTTCCACTGTTCTTGTCTTGGTCTGATAACTTCCAAACATACTCATAAATCATCTCTCAGAAAACTTTATAGAAAGGAAAAGATCTCAACGAAGAAGAACAAAAGAACAGTAGATATGATAACTGCAGCCCGCCATTCTTAGCGAAAGCTTTGAGCAGTAAACCACACTCTGTTGTGACTGCCATTGTGACTGTTGCATTGTTTCCTAAAGCACAACACAGCAAAATCTTTATCATCCCAAGAAAACCTCTAAACTCATCGTATTTAACCCATATTATTACCCGTCCAGTGAACGGGTTAACCAACGGGCCCCAAGTTATGGGTCCCACGCATATCCGAGGGGACACGGTTCCGAGTCCGAGAATTATGTGGACGTGCTCCGCAACATGCGACATAAAAAATACTGTTCCTACTTGCTCGTTCGCACCCGAAAGATACCCTTCTCTGGGACCCAAGACAACGCGGGGGCTTTTACGTGGACCCCGCATGAAAAGTCACGGGTCGGATAAGGTATGTGGATATGGAAACGGACGGCGTGGGAAGAGGCTCGTGAGCCTGTTGACGCACAACACGGACAAGGTGAGAAACCCAATGGGCGCACGACACGTAGCGGCTTCTAAATAATTAATCTATTACGGGCGTCGTTGCACTGAAAAGGGCAGGACGATGATAGCAAAGCAGAACAGGAGACGAGAAGGAAGAAGAGAGGAAGAGAAAGGGAGGGAGACTTTGAATCCCGCTGTCATTCCCTCCTTTTAGCCCACTTTGCCGCCTCTCTCTCTCTCTCTCTCTCTTTTTCTCGGGTACTGCACAATGTGAGCCTGTCAATGGAGAGGAGACCAAGAAGAAGATGGTGTTGAAGAAGGATGAGCGAAGAAATCCTTTCCTCACTCTCCCTTCCACCACTCCAATTAGAAATGCGCGATCTTTGCTGAGCCTTAACTCGATTCGCTTCGAAACGGTGCGGCTCTTAGCATTTCGTGGCCTGTTCTGCGTTCTCCTACTATCACGGTCTCCTCCGCTTGAATTCTGAGTAGCTTTCTCTAGGTTTTCAAGATGCATTGGGTTTTTGGCGTCGTTGCCTCTCGTGCGGCTTTTGAGGGAGAGAGAGAGAGAGACAGAGTTATCTTCTTCTTTTTGTTTCTGATCTAACATCTGCCTTTTTTGTCTGTGGCATTAAGCTGCAATAAATGAGACCATGTCTTCGTTGATCAAGAAGTAAGGGAGTACGAGCTGCGCATTTTCGAGTTGTTTGGTTTCGGTGTAGGAAGGAAAAGGTTTGATTTTTACTAAAATGGAGGCAGGTTGGGCGAGAGGTGGCCCTAAAATGGAGCAATATGAGGTTTTGGAGCAGATAGGAAAAGGAGCATTTGTGTCAGCTTTGCTGGTGAGGCATAAGGTTGAGAACAAGAGGTGAGGGACGGCGACGTTCCATCCTTCTTCTGTTTCGGTGCTTTGTGTTGTTTTCCACTTGCTGAGTGTAGTTTCACTTTCCGCATGGAGTTGTTGCAGGTATGTCTTGAAAAAGATCCGTCTTACACACCAAACAGAAACGTCCTGTTGGTCCGCCCACCAGCAGCAAGTGAGCATCTTTACTCTGTCCTCATTTTGCATTTTTTTGTTGCTCATTAATCCTATCTATCCATGATTTATTTCCAAATTATTGAGTCACTTTTTAATCCTATATTCTCTATTTGGGCACGTTTCTCTTTTGAATTCTGTCACACATCTCAGCAAAGTTCCTCTTTCCTAAACATGCCTTTACTGGTAATTTGACATCACTTTTAGAGTCTGAACTGCCTGTTGTTGTCTGGTCATTCAAGATTTGTATGGACCATAGTTGGATCAGAGTTGTTCTGTACGACTTACCAGGTGCGGTGGGGAAGAAAGGTTGTGTCATATGTGACAAAATTTGTAGTCTCCCTTCTTTCTATGCTACATGGGTAGCGAAAGTTGGTGAGTTTTGACTTACTTCTTTGTTCATCTTCCGTGTTTGTGCAGATGGAGCTTATTTCTAATGTAAAAAACCCATTTATTGTGGAGTATAAAGATTCTTGGGTCGAAAAGGTTTGCATTTCTCTTCCTTGATGAAAATTGTTAAGCACATCTTTTTGCTTCTTTTTTATCGACATCTCATGACTGCATAAATTTGTAGCTGCCTTCGGTTTTATGCTCTATGAAGACATATAATTTTTGTTCTTTTACGATGTCTCATTTCATAGTATCATCCTCTTGTATGATGATATGAAACACTATTTTGATGTTTCAGTAATTCGTTTAAGAATCATCCATATTCTATCATATTGCTTCTATCATTTCTGACAGAGCTATTTTCCTACATTGGCAGCCTCACTTACCTGTATGGGAGGATAGGAAAGTGGTTGGGAACCTGATAAAATAGTTCTACAATCACCTCTTCATTTCCCTGTCTTACCTGTGAGCATTTCTTTTTCTGACCACTAGTGAAACCTCTGGTGATTGTAGTTTGGAGGATTTGGTCTAAACAAAACTTCCTGACACCTGTTTAGCAATAAACTTAGTGGTACATTTTATACCATGCAATGCACTGGACAATATACGTGCATCTTGACAAACATATGCTGTGTACATGTTTAGATAGACACCTCTAAAGTTAATATCAGAATGATGCATCTTTACTACTTGGCATCAAGTATTTAGGAGATAATGATTACTTCAGTGATAAATAATCCTCCTCCTGTTATGATCTTTTTCCACTTTAACTTTGTACATTATTCATTTTTTCATTATTTTGGGGAGATGCTTTCTGAAATTATATTGGTGGTGACATCGTTGGTTGTATTTCTGTGTATTTCTGAAATTGCTTTAACTTTGTCATATTTTAAGAGTTTTATCATTTTTGCTTCCTTCAGGGCTGCCATATATACATCGTAACGGGTCATTGCGAGGGAGGTAACATGTAAGTTTTACTTTTAAGTTAAGTCTAGTAGTCTGGTGATGCTGAGATATGCTTATGAATGCATGGCTATCTCCTGCAATTTTACAGGGCTAAAGCCATAAGAAAAGCCAATGGACATCTTTTTCCTGAGGAGGTTGTTTATTTTATTAATAATATCTAGTATGCTTATTAGTATGCCTCTTATGATAGGTGTCCACTTTCTGCAATTTCTTCTTTCCCTGGATCCTCACTCTCAATTTGTTTTCTCTTTCTGCAAGCAGAAGCTTTGTAAGTGGCTCGTCCAGCTCCTTATGGCACTTGATTACTTGCATCAAAATCATATTATCCATTGTGATGTAAAAGTAAGTGATATTTGTGATACTATTGGATATGCTCTGTGCTAGTTTATGTTTACTGATTATGATGCATCACTGTTTTTTAGTGTTCAAATATATTTCTTACAAAAGATCAAAGCATACGTCTTGGTAAGCTCTTATTATTTATGCCAATTAGCATCTTCATTTTGGTGAATATATTAATTGGATTAAACTTGACATATTAGCTGACATGATATTCTCAATTTGTCATTCGGCAGGTGGTTTTGGGCTTGCTAAAATACTAACTTCAGATGATTTGACTTGTTCAGTAGGTGCTAAATCTCCTTAAAACAATTCATCTTAAAATAGTCATCTTGTTGCTTGTGAGTGGAAGCTGTTGTTTCCTGATGCAGGACGTAGGAACTCCTAGCTATATGTGCCCAGAACTTCTTGCCAATATACCCTATGGTTCCAAGTCTGATATCTGGTCTCTTGGTAAAGCTCCCTCCCACTTGGATAACAAAGATGCAATTTCAGTATTCTCAAACCACTTTACATTATGAAGATTAAATCTCAGGATTCTCAAACTGCCTAGGGTTTAACATATTTTAATTGTCCAGGCTGCTGTATATATGAGATGATGGCCCTCAAGCCTGCATTCAAAGCATTTGTAAGTTTATGGAAATTGGATTATCAATTTGCATATTATATTGCTTTACTATTGGATTCCAAATCAATTGGGCTTTGAGATTTAGTTCTAAGGCAAAAGAGCTTTCTGTTCTGTTACCATGAACTGTTTAATGTGCATTGTGTTTTGTTCTATAACTGGACAAACTATTCATCTTACCTTTGAGATACAACTTGTAGGTTATTCTTTTCTCTGTACCTTTTGGTCTTGGCTAAGTGAGATACCCTTCTCAATATTTAGCTATATCACAATTTACAACAATATCCTCTAGTGTCACTAGGTCATGTGCTTTTATTACTATGCTTAAATAGGAAGATTACTAAGTTCCAAAATTCAGGGATAAAACATCAGAACTCCATCTTGTGAATCTAATGCTTTCTGATTTTATTTTGGTCATAATTTTTTTATTGATGATGTGTTGAATCGGCTTTTGAAGTTTTGCTAAATTTTGATGAAAAATTAGTGTTACTTGAGTGCATGGCATCAGAGTTAAAGTCATGATGTCCAGAATATAGATGTGCTTGTGATCAACCTGAACCATGGTCTATTAGGTCCTAACACTGCCTGAAGTGCACAGATGGTATGAAAATGTTACACACTATTGTCCTTAAATTTTTTATTTGAAATAGATATAGGTTCTTTTCTATGTTAAAACATACTTCAGATTTTTTATTGGTGAATACTGAGATCTTACAGGGCACATTGCATAATTTTTTTTTTTTGAAAAATTAACTTTCTTTGTACAGATCCTTGCCTTGTTCATTTATTCCCCTTGTTAGTATTTTCACCCAAAAAGACACAAGATAATCCAAGTATTACCCCTGCCTTCTGCTAGCTTTCATATGATGATTTGTCAAATTTTCTGATAATACATAACTGTAAATGTAAATTAAAAGACCTGAATGCCCTTGCATTTCATCCTTTTCATTAGCTATACTACCACACACTTTATTCTCTACCCTGTGTCACCAGGACTATTAACCATCATTATTTACTCCACTTCCACCTGCAACACCTGCTATTCTGTTGATCATCACCACTTATTTTCATCTTTCTCCACCCCTTCTATCATCATCACTAGCTGATCACCTGATCACTATAACTAGTATAAACACAACCTCATCTTATCCTCTCCTTGATATCCTGGTGGTAGGACAAAGGATGAAGAAAGGAACTGGGAAGTGAATGATGGTAATTTGATGAAAATTTTGAATACAATTGGAATATTAGCCTCTCAGCTACTACTAATCATCCGGGTTTATTTAATTACTGAAATATCCTACGGGAAGGAATGTAGATATCCATAAGGAGTTGTTCTAATAATTAATGCATGTGTATATGTAAAATCACAAATTATTACAATAAGGTAGCCAGCTCTTGATTTATGAGAATAGTAGTTGATAATTTTTAGGTAATAACTTAACAATTAATAGATAAATTCGTTGAAACTAGTTATAGAACTCAGCCTCTCTGCAGCAATTTGGAATTCTTTTCCATTTTCCGTCACATTTTAGACATAATTACATCTTTAGTAATGCATGTATTCAAACTGAGTTATGTCTGGTCCAACTGGTGAAAAGCATATACAGTTGTTCTTCGATTTTTTTATGTCTAGTTGGAGAACTTATTTTGCAACTTATGTGATACCTTGTCGTTCTGTCTCCCATTTTGGACTACATCATTTGTTGTTTATGCAGGATATGCCAGCTTTGGTGAACAAAATTAAAAAGTCCATAGTGGCTCCTCTACCAAGTTCTTTCTCTGGTCCATTGTGAGCCATTCTTTTGTTTTACAGATTTTCTTCTCATAGATTCAAACAGTGGTGATTGTGACAGATCATGACTATTGTGTGCAGTCGGGGACTCATTAGAAGCATGCTGAGAAGAATCCCTGAACATAGGCCAAGTGTATGTTTTCATAAAAGCATTATGATTGTGTTTAAAGGTTCTATAATATTCTATGATTCTACAGATAGTTGCTATTATCTTTGTTTTATAACCAACAGAATCTCATGTGACTGTTCACATTAACAGGCTGCAGAACTGCTCAGGCATCCTTATCTTCAGCCTTACGTTCTTCAAGTCAATTTAAAGTCTCATCCTACATGGAAAATGCTCCCTATCCACCAAGCTACCAGAAGGCACATCAGAAAAATTAGATTTGAAGACGATGAAGATGATGCCATGTATAAAGGCCAGGATAAAAGAAACTCTTTGGGAAATGAGAGGATCTTGACAGTGAGCAAGCCTATGGAGGACTCTATAAGTTCAACTCAGACTATTAAAGATTCTTCAATTTGTCTTCGAAGAGTAATGGATCTTTCTGTAGGAAGCAGTCAAGCCGCAGAGAGAGGTATTGACGTAGCAATTGGTGAGAAGCACTCAAGTTCCTTGATGAAATATGTTCCTGCTAAAATCTTCATGGCTCCTAGGACTCAAGTGAAGCCTACAAAGGCATCGCATGCTGGATCAAATTGTGACGTGGTATGGCCACACATATTCCTGCTATTGCGTTTATTACCATGGAACATAATAATAATCTTCCTTGAAAGAAATTGAAAGTGAGCTTCCTAACAAACTTTTTTTTTTCTGGCCTGATTGTGAAGCTTTTATAAGCCTCTGCACAGATAGCACTGACGAAACACCAACACACGTCTGTTTTTGTTTGTTTCTTATAATGCAATTACATATAAGTTCCTTAAAATGATAAATGTCTTTGACATGCTAATCTCATGGGGGATGTAACAAACTATTGCGGTCACTATTCTAAGAAGGATAAGATTTAACATTTTTGTTCTCATTATAACTATCGATCAGTTTGCTGATCAAGATAAAAAATACTTTCAGTTTTTAAAGATTAAGTTGTTTTTTGTTTGCATCTTTTCTTTAGACTAGTTCATCACAGCGGTTTTAGTCACATGTAAACTCTTGGTATAATGTTTTGTCTAGTTGACATGTTTTAAATCAAATGTCTCACTAGTTTTTGTATTAGTGACACTGTAGGTGCATTGGTTCATCTATTAACTATACTCACAACCACTAATTTTATTTCTACTGCAGCTTGCATTGCGAACTCCAGCAGATAGGATTGATCAAACCACACGAAGAGCCTCTCTTCCTTTACCTTCATTTGAAATGCATTCCAAATGCAATTTCAGCATTTTCCACCAATTGGAATCCCCTGATGTCTCAGTCAACTCCCCTCAAATCGATAGAATTGAAGAATTTCCATTAGCCTCATCGGAAGATCACTTATCATCTATTCATAAACTCTCTTCAGCTCATGGTTCCTCAACCACCCCACAAAACTATGGAGATCGTTCAATCACCAAGAACAAGTGTACCACCCAAAATTCCCAAACTGAAGGAAACAACAGGAAAGGTTCTTCGGACCAGAATTCAACAGCGGCAAATGCCTCAAGCCAGGGATCATCAGAGTCAAGGCAGTGGAGGTTTGACACCTCGTCGTACCAGCAGCGAGCTGCGGCCTTAGAGGGATTGCTTGAATTCAGTGCTCTGTTGTTGCGACAGGAGAGGTTTGAAGAGTTGGGAATCTTATTAAGGCCTTTCGGTCCTGGAAAGGTCTCACCGCGGGAAACAGCAATATGGCTAACCAAGAGCGTCAAAGAAAATCTACTGTGACTCGATCACCTATGTCCATATACTATACTTTTTGGCACTAGATCTCAGTAGTTCTTGCGTCAGTTTTGTAATGTGAAATAGTTTTATAGGCTGACAATTTAGCTCAAGATTAGTCTCTACAGGTATCAATATTGTTCTTGCCTTGTAAGTGCATTTGCTAGCTTGTTATCCTTTTCTTGAACCAATAGGGGATGAATATGATACAAGCTTATACACCATCATTTTGTTTTTATGATGACAGACAACTGGACTTTTTGTTATCACTGGTTCTATCTGTATCAGCAGCAACCTTGCCCTGCTACAATGAACTAAGTCCAGTTTGACTACGGCATTGGTGTTGTGACAGATCCCATTGTGCTTGCCAACTCTCAAGGATCTAATGCCTCCAAATGTTCCCAGTTCATGTCTGAGAAATAGAATTTTGTTTGTCCATTTCCTTAATTTGTCAATCTAAAAAATGAGCAAATTGGATCGTATCATCTCATACTCATGCATTTACAGAACAAAAGGAAAAAAAAAAAAGGGATATCATGAGGGAAAAATGTCAACCTATTATTAGCTCCTTTTGGAAGGAATGAGACGAGTTTGTTGACCCCACTTTAAATTAGTTCAAATATCTCCTAATTGGATTTGGGATGAGTTTAATGGATCTGTGGTTATTGGATTGAGGTATTCTATCGATTCGGATCTAATCCGAAATCTCAGGCATGGATCCTCATTTCGGAGCCGATCTAGTGCATTTTGTTGCAACAAGTGATTCGGATCCATATTTTACCCGATTCGAGTCTCATCCGAAGTATGTGTCATGGATCTCCATTTTGGATCCATATCATTATCGGATGCGGATCTAATAGATCATACTAGCACTGGGTTAGCGTATCCGTTCGCGCCCTGTCATAATCCCCCCATCCGATCCGAGTCCTCTTCTCTCTCTCTCTCGTTGGTGGCGATGGCTTCGACGCTTACTTCCTCGATCCCGCGGGGTCAGGTAACTCCGTCTCGATGAAACCCTAGTATCTTCTCCCGATTCACCCGCCTAGATCGCCGATCGCTTGCTGTTTCTGAAGGTGGATCTCGTTGAATTCGTGGACTGGAGCGGCGTCGAGTGCCTCAACCAGACACCGAGTCACCCCCTCCCGAATGCCTTGAAGCAGGTGACCCGTCCACATGTGGCAGCTATCTTCCTAGTTCCTACTCGTATCTGATGTACTCTCTTGCATTTCTGCTACATCTGCTGTCCTGTTTGATTATTTTGCGTCTTTGTTGATCTTAGGGTTCCAGGGATGACGATGGTTTGCATCTGGAGAGCGACGCGGATGAGCAGCTCTTGATTTACGTTCCTTTTCTCCAAGTCATAAAGCTTCATTCGGTTGTCATCGTGGGACCGGAAGAGGAAGGTGCTCTAGAGCTCTCTCATTATATCATGTTACAGAATTAGTCCATTTTCTTTTAATTGATTGAAACATAAAGAATAGTTCCATGGATGGGGAAGAGAACTAGAGAAATCAGTGAAGAAATGATTAAACTTTGGTTTAATTGTTTCTTTGATGCTTTTCATCAGAAGTTAGTTGTACCTTCATCAATTATAGTGTTCACGATATTGCACTCTTTGTTTTATACAGATAATGTCAAGTTGTGCTTACAATTTATGCACTATCAAATGTCGTGCTCCAGTTGCTTGATGTTGCTATTGGCAACTTTGAGATGCAGCCTAATGAAATTTCAGTTGCATTGTGCTTGTTAAACTGATATGAGATGTTTCCTATATTCATAGAAAGTGTATGCTGCCTCTGCTTTCTCTTATTTGATGCTTTTTGTATGTTCTGTTAATTTAAATCCTATACTCGTGATATGGTTCTAGTTGCTTTTCTGCTTGAGAAACTTTTTTTTCATGGAAAACGAGATCTCATTACGTTAAGGTTATAGATTCCCTACCTGTCTGTGCTGCAGCCCTAAACTTCAGAAACACCAAATGAAAAAGTTTTACAAAATCATTGGAACTCTTTAATCAAAATGCAAATGTTATTGCAGTCACCGTAGGTTAGGCAAAACAAGACCACATTACCAATCGAATAACAAATTTAGGGTTAGAATGGTTTGCCTGATTTCGATTGATGAGACAAAGATATTATTTTTCTTCATGATTTAAAAATTCCAAGTAAGTGAAGAATACATCTTAGATAAATGGTTCATTGATCATTGGCTTGTTGCCTAGGTAAATGATCAAAATTTATTGTTATATTCATGGAATATGGCAACCATTGTATAAAGGTAGTGGTAGGTGAATTGGGAGGACTGGAGGAGAGAGAGTTTCTGAACTAGGATGGTAAGGCTTAAGTTGTAGATGTCTTAAGTTCTACACCAGTAACACTATGGATGTTGCTAGGCTTGCTATTAGCAACAAGGAAAAGGGTATGCTGATTACATTGTAATACCAGGTGGTGTTAGCTGTAGCTAGTCTTTTGTGTGGAAAGTGAATGTCAAATTGTGTCCCAAGATGTGGCTCTTTTGTGATAATCTGTGTGGTTCCAGAGAGATTTGTAACATGAAGGTGGTAAATAATGAGATGTTGGATCTGGCGTTGATTTAATTTAATTCCTGGGAGATCAGGTTGGGTATACAGTAGGAAGGTAATCCTTTAAAGCTTTACATTTTGTTGTTCGGATGCATACCCATCATCTGGAATTTATTGGTTTAATTATACCTTGCTTTGTGCGGTTTACGTTGAGTTTCACATTATTGCAAGAATAATGCTTGGCACAATCTTAGATGTCAGACATGTGGCTTACACTGGTTGGGTTTTCATGGGCACTTTACTACATTTTCAAGGGTCTGGATTGATCTGGTACCTGAGTGGCAAAACTCTTCTGTACATGATTTGAATATAAAACTTTTGGATGTTTATCCTGAGTATTTTTCTGCCTGACCTGTACCATCCAAATTTTATATTTCTGTCTGACAGGAGTTCTCTTTGTGACTTGTAAATGAAGTGACTTACAACATATGAGATCTCTTCCATATATTCACCATGATAAGTGTAATCCCAAAGGAAAACTTTGCCATAGTTTTGATTGGCTTTCTACAATGATTAGATGCAAGTTACATAAATTCTTATTTCCACCTTAATGTAGTTTTGTCATTTCATTTGTTGAACAAGTGGAAAAGAATGTCATCCATGTAAAATCTGTAGGTGTTTACTCCCTAGACGAGCCTGAGTAACTTGATGTCTCGCCTGTGCCATCCAACTTAACTTGAGATATTCCTATCTGATATGACTTCTACCTTTTTTTGTGTGTGTATGTATTATTACGCAAGCATCTCATCTGCTAATATAACTCTTACATAAGAGAAGAAGTATGAGATCTCCTATATTAATATATTTGTTTCACCATGATAAGTTCAATATTAAAAGGGAAACGTCACTATAATTTAGGTTAGCACTTACAACAATTGGATGCCAATTGCAACAGCTCGTATTTCTATCTTAATGTAGTGTCTTCATTTTTTTTTCCAGTTCCACAACTGCAAATAATAGTATGCCATCCATATAAAATCTTTAGATGTTATCTCCTAGAAGAGCCTGAACAGTTTGCTGCCTCACCTGTGCCATTCAACTTAACTTGAGATTTCTATCTGATGAGTCCTTTTTCTCTGTGTATGTTAGTTATTATACATGCAACCCATTTGCTAATATAACTCAATTTCAATTAAACCACAATATATCTGACTTATAACATTAGTAAATAAGTAAAAGATCTTGTTTGTTCTTTTCACCACAATAAGTTCAATGCCGAAATAAAGGGCAACTTCATTATGATTTGGGTTGGCACTCTACAATGACTGCCAGTTACAGACATTCAAGTGCAAAACATATGTCATCCATGTTGTACCAATGTAACATACATGTGTTACTCACTCCTCATGGATTTCACACAGGCCCACGTATGCGACTATAAGTGCTTTGTCCTGATTTTGAAATTTGTGTTTCTTGCACATTCTGTTATGTTTATTTTTAAACAAGTTGAAATATCACATTCCAAAGCTCTAATTTGTATTGTCAGGTCCCAAGACAGTAAAACTCTTTGCAAACAAAGAGCACATGGGCTTCAGGTATTACTTTATTCGCTTGTGAACTGTTCATCTCATTAAGATTGGATGTTTCATACTTGTATTGTTTATTTGGTGGGTTGATAATATTGCAGTAATGTTAATGACTATCAACCTAGTGATTCCATTGGTTTGTCACCTGACAATCTTAAGGTATGATTTATTTATTTTGTCTTTATAATCCTTCTGTGTCTGTACCATTGATTTTTTTTTTTTTTGGATAAGATTCTGTAGGGTGTATAATTTATCTTTTAGCTGTGTTTCATTTCCAGGGGATGCCTGTTATGGTGAAGTATGTCAAGTTTCAAAATATTCGCAGGTACATTTCATTAAACCTTAGCTAATAATGTTTTCTGTGGATATTCAAACAAGAAATAAGTGTTATTTCATTTAAACTATATTTTCTCAGCTTAACGATTTTTGTTGAGGACAACCAAGGTGGTAGTGATGTCACAAAAGTTCAGAAGATTGCTCTTCTGGGAACAACGTGAGTAAACATGTCATTATTTGATTAATGGCTTATTTTTTGTGTTGTTGTAGATGTTTATCTATTTATCCCTATGGTTAGAGCCATCAAATTTGGCAATAATAATGTTGAAACTTGCCAAGAGTTATAAAGGTTCCTCGTGAACACATGCTAAACACAAAGGCTTAACCTTATCATATTTCTCTTAACATGCAACATTTGAGGATGAGACCAATGGTATTTTACTTGTGTTTTATGTATGTGCAGAGGTAGTGTCGGAACTTTAATATACTAGAAAGTAGTGTTGATAAATTTGAGGATAAATATAATCATTAAACAAGAACTTCAATCAGTACATGAGTTGTATACCATTTCTTGTGTAAGATGATACACTAAAACATCAAATTAAACTCATCTGACTAGATCACTCGATTAATAGGATGATAATTAAATTAGTTTACATCTAAATAACAAAATAAAATAAATTCAAACATCTATCAATCCAAGAACTCTAATCATCGAAAGTCAGGTGTATAACATTGAAGATCCTTTGTTGATGGTTCCACGCTTTCATGCGACCTTCTCTTTTGCGGTGTATATGCTAGCTACATTTCGCTTGAATTTGGATTATCCTTTTTACACAGTGTTCCATGTCAACATCTTATGCTGGTTATGGCGTCTTATAGTTTAGGCTTGTATCGCCATCTCCAATATTCTTGCGACTTCCATTAAGCCAGTCAATAATGACACAATAGTTTTTGTTGATTCACCAAATGAATAGAATATCGCATCACTGCTTGTTACAGGGACTAGGTTCGCTTGATATTAGTCTAACTTCTTTGGTATAGGCCGGGTTGAGCATAACCCTCACGTCTTTGACTTGTGATTGTGATTGATTCTAGGATCTTTGTTTCATCAGAGTAGCCATGTATACAGTCCATGAAACAAGTGTTATATTTTTTCTAGAGAAAGCTCACTGTAAGTTGCAAATTACAATTTTTAATCTTCATTGCCTTGTACTTTATGTACTTGCAGGGTTGATACCACCAACATGAAAGATTTGAAAAAGATAGAAGAGCACTAATACATCTTACCATTTCGCCTGAGGTGAGATGCGATTCCTCTTCATCACCAGTAGTAGTGTACATCTAACAGATGGAATTAACTTCTCCTTGGTAGCTTCCTCCTAATGCTTTCTTGAACTGCTTATACGTTACTTTTCTTTTTTCCTCCTTTAATGAGAGTTGAGGTGCATTTTCTTAGATTCCATTTGCTTCCTGCTTGTGATTGTGATACGGTGTCTTTTTATGTGTTCTTCCGGTGGTGGTGGATTTGGATTTGATGATCATTATCTTGTGCCTCTTGTTGCATGGCATATTACTTGATCATATTGTGGTTAGCTTCTTATCGGCGGATACTATATGATAAAAAAGGTTTAGACCTCGCTATAACCTCACATGACTTAGAGAGGCTTGGGGGTCCAACCTCTAATCTAAGCATAGACTTTTATTATCTTTTAAGACAATATGCATGGAAATCCAGAACCCAATCAGGTTTAGATATTAGCCAGATGTGGATTAGAGTCTCAAGTATATATGTGTTCATAAGCAGGTCAGACAAACGATTTGATGGAATTGTCATGTTTAGTATCTTGATCTTTATGCTTTCAAAAGTGGGATTTCTATACTCACAAAATATTTAAAATCGTAGGACCAATTATTTTTAGCTTATCGGCTTCTATTGTTTTCAGAAATGAAATATTTAATCTTATTTGTTCTCACAAAATATTATGTGTTATCACTAAAATAGGTTAAAAAGATGGTTTCACAGTGCCATTCTCATTGTCCTAAGGGGAAAAAAAAGAAAAAAAAAATCAAGAGAGAGAAGAGGGATCAAATGCAGGTGATACGTTTGTGCTTTTAATTGATGCATTGATCCTTCTGACTGCTAGACGGAGGAGAGGACAAAACCGAAGAAGAAAAATGTTTTCACAAAAGTTCTAATAACAATGAGAATAACACTACAAAATTTTCTTTTTTTTAAATATTATTTCAAAACTTCTTTTAAAAGTATTTAAGGATCGAGATGTTAGATAATCTATAATTAGCCCTCTCAAGCTTGACCTAAGAACACCTGAACCCAGTTTAAGTGGATTGGATAAAGCACTATCATCCCTACCAGAAAAAAAAAGCATCAGGTTAAGTAATAATATTTACGGTCATTACAACCCGAAACCCCAAAGTTAAAAGAGAATATGAATTCTGTCTTTAATAATGCGTGTAACCAAAGCTCTGGTGGTTTCTCATATGTGCCGGTAGCCATATGTGACACAAGTGAGGCATCCTTCACTAGTCCAAGAATACGTAGTGATTAACCTTTTGAGGTGTTATAGGCCTATAAATAAAAAAATGAAGCTGTTTCAGAGTGTACTAGAACTAGAAAGAACATAATTAGATATTGATTACAGAGAATGTCAACATATGTATCCTTGATCAATTAATTCTTTGGATTTCACTAGTAGAACACATCAAAATGGAGCCGCAGCACAATGATAACTACTGAAAATAAAGACCATATTAGGTCTATCTCCCCCATAGGAAGATCTCAGGCTGTATGATCTTTAGCTTCCTGCTGCACTCGGTATAGCAGTGGGTTTGGAGTCTTCGGCTTTCTCGTGTTCCTTGTTGAGCATCTAACATCACCAAACAGTGTCATGTCAAATGTTTGTTTCATACTGAACAATCAAAGTGTACCACAATATCAGATGCAAAAAAGCTCTTTCACAATTAATTTAATTTAACATGGTATATATGTATGTGTGTGTGTCTCTCTCTCTCTCTCTCTCTGTATGCTGTAAGATGAGGTGTTAAGTCACACACAAAATCCAAACTGTTGAAATCTATATAACCAAAGTAACCCAATCTAAAACTTCCTATAAAACAAAATTAATATATAAACTTTTATATAGTAAAAAAAAAAAAAAGGAAAAGGTGCTTAACTTACTTTGTTGTTTATCAAGTTGTGAAGTGCGATGACACTCCGGATGAGGGAAGAAAGATACATAACTAGCATCATATCATTGGTTTTCACTGCAAAAAAGGAAAGAGAACAGTAAATTTGTGCTAAAACCTAGCTGTGGGAACTGTTTAAAGTTAACAACACTTTTCTCCTTCATTTCCGGCAGGAGCATTACCTGCAAAAGCCTTGATCAATTCATTGACGTTAAGATTTGGAAGTAGATTGAATATGTCCTGTAAATGAAATTTCACTTGAGATTCAATATATAATCAAACAATAAAAATTTGTAAATCTATGCCAAGAATTTCTACCAGGAGTTTGGCATCTAGGATAGATTTGCACAGGCTGATGAATGCAAATTGACATCACAAGTATAAAATGCACAAAACCGAAAACAAAAAAAGGTATATAATTACAGTTATATGATGAAATACTAGAAATAACAAGGATAAGCCGAACAACATACTTCTTTACCTGAATTGCATATAGTGAACATTTAGATAGACAAAAAAAGTTAAAATAGAAATAGTACAGCAATATAGTTTCAAAAAGTAGACATTCATTTGCACAATTGCTCATGACAAATTTAGCTTCACAATGAGGCCAAAACCCCACTGTCTTCCAGGAAATGATGAAGTATATATAAATCCAATCAAAAAATTAGATAAGCATACAAGCAAGCGCGTAGTGTTTCTCATAAGACCAGACATTTTAGGAAGACAATTAAATGTACTTTTAACAATGGAATGCAACTTGGCCCCGTTTGGTACAACAGTATGGCTGGTATTTTACTGATCCCACCATTGACCAGCACATGGATCAGCCCAATTTTGGAAATACCATGCTTACCACTCTGTAAGCCTTGTGAACCAAGCTTGCAATAAGCCCAACTCATTTTTTATTTTTAAATTTTAAAATTTAAAATTAATACCCTAAAACCTAAGTTATCTTTGTGTCTTATCCCCTATGCCTGCCTGCATCAGCATGTGCATCCGCAATCGCCCACATCCCTCATGGCTTACATCCGGGGCTGCCCATTTCTACCACCACGAGCCCTAGTGTCAGTGCTCTTCCCTTCCTCGTCCTCTGCTTTGTGCTCCTCTCCTTTCCTCCACTCTTCCCCTGCTAAGATGCCATCCCTCATTCCCTCCTCTCCTGTTTGCCGCCTTTCCTCCTCCCGTCCTATGCCACCTCCTTCTTACTCCACAGCCACCTTTCATTCTCTCCTGCACCACAACGTGTCCTCCTTCCCTCTGCCACTTCCGCTCTTCTAATCTTTCAATTTTCAGCTAATTTTTCGGCCTTTTTCAGAAAATGGTACATACCAGTGTACCGAATGTCAAAACACTGGTACCTGCAGTATGTACCAGTCCAACCAGAGACCAACACAAGGGTCCGATACAAGACTGCATCCCTTTCTTTTATGCATTGATATTCTTATTGGAAATTGAAGTACTCAAGATATAGCAAGCCAAAATACATTAAAATCAACTGTGTTAATTTAAACGATCATCTTAGACAGTTAACTGGTAAATAGTATGTGTAGCGACTTTTAAACATTAGCAGTGAAGAAAAGTTGCACAAGCTGGGACACAACCCCATACTAGAGATCTTTTTATGAACATTTTTGTAAAAACAAAAACAAGTACCCAAATCTAAACTATGGATAAATCTTCTCTAGTTAAACTCACCCTTATAAGAGTTATTTATTTCAAGAAGTCACTGCATAACTACTGTTTTACTAATCATAAATGGAAGATTTATATTGCAAGCAATTCCAAAGAACAAGCAATATTTATGCCATAATCAATTCTACTATTTCACACACACAAGTCAAGTGGATATAAACAAATATTTAATGAAACAAAAGTGCAATATATCTTGTCCCTAATTTGATAGAGCTACAGGAATCATATAGGTGAATATATAGGTATGTGCAATGTGAAAAATATTGACATAAAATGAACAAATGAAAATAGAAAACATATGTACCTGCAAATGGTACAAAATCTCGTGATTCAGTGGTAGCTTGCCATCAATTACAAGATCTAGATAACTACGTATCTCATGTAATCTTGCATCGAGCCCCTTCAAGGCTGAAAGTTTGCTGGTGACCTGTATCAGGTACAGGAGAGTTAGCTTGTTGTTATCTTCATCTCTAAATCATGTCACTAGTTTGATATCCAATCTTGTAAATATTGCATCACTGAAATTAGCTACAATTTTTTAAAGAAACAAACAGCACAGTGAAGAAAATAACCTCTGTTGCAAGAGTACTGATTGTTGTATCCTTGACATCCCTCAGCAAGTGTTCCACCCCTATAAAAACACAAGCAATTAAGAAACAATTGTTATTTTGAGTCATTAAGGTAAAGAAATTGCTAAATTTTCTTTATTGTATGGAGCAGGATGCAGTTCTAGAGGTTATTCAACAACTAGTCAAAGAATTAAATTATCTAAACAAACCAAGCTGATTTCAAATTAAACAATCTTAGTTAATACATACCAATTTCCTCTACTTCATGAGCAGCAATTTCTGAAGACACATGCACAAAGACCTTCTGACTTTTCTGGGTAGCATCCTGCAAATGTGTACTAAAGAGTGAGAGCCTTGCATGCACACCACACCAAATAAAATTGGAAAATGCATAGTAGAATAATACACTAGACCAGTCAACCTTACCTCTTTGACCTCTTCAACAGCATAGTAGGCTTTGGTAGGTATGCCAAGCTCTTTAGGTTGGACATCAATAATCACCAAAACAGAATTAGGAACATAACTGCAGTGAGAAGCATAAGATTAACTTAAAACCTGAATATCAATTTACCTCTGTATCTGCTATTTTATGGAAAAGGAAATTAAACTTAACCAGCAAACTTCAGTACATAACAAGAACTTCACAGGTAACAGATGAAAAAAATGGAAAGTGAAAGGGAGCTCAATCCAGAAACCACACAGGTGGGTCTGTGTACTTCTGACAGACCTATTATTTTTTAAAAAAATAGAAAACATATGAAGTATTGGTCTTTTCTGCAGAAGAACATATTGATGTAGTCGACCACAAATAACTGGGGCCTCATGGGTTCTTGTCACCGTATTTGTAATACCCACCATTAACTATCTTAGAAGTCACAAATATGGAAAGACGTTGAAAGCGTCTTACATCTAATGTTGTCAATGTTTGACAGGATAAACCAAAAGAATAATTGAACAAATAAATCAGATTCAAGCTGAAATAATCTTTGGGATGTTACAACTAGCTACCATTGTGCAAAGGTGCAAATTATGATCACATGATAGAAACCCATATCAATGAGCCATATAGAGAACCACCAGTCCTGTCTTCATAAAGAAACCAGAAAAGCTTTTTGATCTTCTACAAATAGCTTTAGGAAATAAAGTTTCTGAAAAAAAATCCACAAAAAATCTCGTGGTTCACAACAAAGAAAACCAAGATAGGTGATTTCATAATCTTACTCATTGAACAAAGCATGAATGTCCAAATCATTCTCCCTTAGTTTTGGTCCTGTGCTATACCAACCCACAACGTGCTCCTTGGCTGCAGAACAATAAGTTTGGTTCAAACATAGAATGAAAGTTTTGAACTCTTTAAGGATGCATATTTAAGTTTGAACAAGGTGGTACCATTTATTCTCTTAAACATGGAGAACATCGACTCATGGTAATTATGATCCAGAAACCAAATGCTTGGGTCTTTCTCATCTTCTTCGAAAGGCACTGCACATAAAACACGTGAGTAATATGCTTTAAGGATCTAAAACAAAACCAATCTGACTGGTAGAACAGTATGTATTATATAAGAATAAATCAAACATAGGAACACTCAATGAAATAAACAGGGTACTGATAATCTGATTGATAACAACGGCAACTAATATAACGGGATGAAATAATGTCCAAGAAACCCAATTAACTGCATGAAGTACCATAAAGAAATATAGTGAATAAACATAAATATAATGCATCAGCTCAAAATTTGCAACTTAAATGGTGATTATTCATTTAGGATTGGTCATCCCTGCATTATAGTATCTGCTTGAATCGTTATCTCACAATTTCACCAACGTATTAAACTATAGAGCAAACCTCTACTTCACTTATCTGTTTGAACGACTATCTGCATTCAGTTAGAATTATGCTAAGCAAGGTCTCAGAAATTAGTGATAGTCTAATTATAACAAAAGCTGTCTAACATGATCCAACATCTATATCAATTTATTTGTTAACTTTGATTCTTTAATCCTACTCAAAGTATAGAATGTCCTTTGTCTCACTATTATAATCATGCAGAATTGAAAGAATAGTAAACCCCACTAATCGAAAACTAAATTCACCTTTATTAGAACATTAAGCAGATTATTCACATAAAGGTAATGTGAAAATTAAAATAAAAGGCAATTATTTTTACATATATAAGTATAACTCTGCTCTTCCTATTTGTCTTCTGGCTTCATTTTGTTCTACCTAAGGTAGACATTCTGCTCTTTGCATTCTTATTTGTTCAAACCTTGAAAACCATGTGAACTAGTTACATCTATCCTTGTTCTTCTACAATAAGTTGATGTTGGCATTTCATTAATCTCTTTGGGCATTTGGTGGAGAAAAGAAGAGAAAAGAAATGCAAGATGAGAAAATATTTAATCTTGATTTAACACAGTGATTTAAAAAGCCCTAAGTGCCAGAAGACGCTAAGGTCCCAAAACGCCCGAGGCACTAGTCGCTCACCTGAGCGTAGTGAATAGCTCTGAAATATTAAAATATAAAAAAATTATATAATATAGTTAGAAATATAATTATTTAAATAAAATATAATATTAAATTAAAAATATACTGTTACCAATATATTACTTACTGTTAACAGTCGTTAGAGAGGAAGAAAAGAACTGTTAACAGTAACAGAGGGGATAAAGGGCCACTGACAGTGGAAACAAAGATGGAAAGTGGCAGCAACAATGGTGAGAAGCTGGCAACAACAGCGGCAGAGGATTAGTTTAAGGCAGCTGTGGCAACAGAGGAAGCTATGGACAACAGCAATGGTAACAATGGAAGCTACGGACAACAGCAGCGGCAGCAGTAGTGGTGAAAGCTGCAAACAGCAGCGGCAGAAGCTGTGGACAATAGCAGTGGCAGCGGCGGAAGCTCCAGAGGGCGTCTATCGATGGCGGAGGAACCTGCGGTCCTCTCCCTCGACAGTGGAAGTAATTGCACACGGAGCGACAACAAAAGGAAGCTACGGGCTCTTGCTAGGTCGTCGGACTCATCTGTCAGCGACAGAGGAAGGCTTGGTCCGCTGCGTTTGCGGCAGAGGCAGCGGCAAAAAGCATCAGAGGCGACGACACAAGCAACGCTAGGGTTGGCTCGAGGTCACACAAGCATGAAGAGTGGGTTTCGAGGGTAAGAAACTGCATTGTTGAACAGAACCAGATTTAAAAGTCTGGTTCGGTTCGCTTATTTGAATCAGGCACTTGCCCGAAGCGCCCGATGCCTAGGTTAGGCGAGCGCTCAGGTGGCGCCTCATTGAAGTGTGTCGCCTGGTCCACACACGAGGTGCTCAGGCCTCACCTCGCTTAGTTCGAGCACCTTTAAATCACTGGATTAACATACATGGAAAAAGAGAAAAACATAAATCACTTCAAAATGCCTTCAGCATCCATGCCAAAGTTATATCAAAAACAGATATTGGTCTACTAATTCCTGATAGTATGACACATACTTCAGCATAGATGTTGGATATGCAGATGATACTTTATGCAAATAGAGAAAACAAACTCGTAAAATGAGTCATAGCTAAATTATTCACATTCTGCAAATTGTGCTAATAAAAACATAACATTGTTGATTACATGATGCTGCATGAAGATAGTATATACATAAACTTTGAATCCTTTACATGTATGTTAAATTTGTTAGAAACATTCAAGACTAATCTCGTACAATCTGGTGTGGATGCTTTTGCTAAGTGCATTGGTGACTGGGGATAACAAAACCATTCCACATTTTGGTGCAGGACAGTTAGTAGCAACCCAAATGACACGCTAATGTGATTTTGTATGTCACTATGAAGCTCATAAATTACAGCTAGTAGGAGATAAGAAATACTAGACAGTGAGTAATGCTCAGATCATAAGAAGTTATAATAAAGCAACTGATCAAGAGACATCATTATCATATCGGTCAATTAAAATGTTCCAATTGACTATATATCCCCTATCATAGTTCAAGTAGCCCTTTATTGTTAACTGGTACTAAATATCGTTTAAGCTCCCAAACAACACTGGTGGACTACCAAGAATTTCGAAACCTGTCCTAACTCAACATACATCTAAGATATAGTGCATCTGCACTTAACGACATCAAATACAAATAATAAAAAATTAATTTACAAAAATAACTATTGGGTACAGAAAAATTCTAATTATACTCAAACCTAGTCAAACTTACAACAGAAACCGATCAGCGTAATAAATCAACCATATCCCTCAAGTAGCAATACCAGCAAACTGAAGCCAATACCCATCAGTAGAAGACAGCCACAAAAACTCAATTTTGATTTCCAGTTAAGATAAATCTCGTCTTCCATACATCTCTTACGCAATAGATAGAAATAAACAAACAGAGACACACAAACAAACAGAAAAAGAACATGAAGAAAGAATTCACACCTACACCAAACTTTTAACCATAGGTTCTTTATACTTATTTATAAAAACATGAGTAAAGGGCAACAACATAAACCTAATTTTGATTCCAATTATGCCGTGAGACATCTTCCATACTTATCTTTTGCAACCTTTGACGCGAAGAAATGGAGAAGGAAAAGAGGAAAGAATCAACACAACTGAATCATTAACCAATAGTTACATATTATTTCTAGATACTGTCGGAACATGAAACAAAGTATGCACCACCTAAACCAGAAAACCATGGCAAGAGATCGGGAAAGGGATCTGGCGGCGGATTACGCCCTGACCTGCATAGGAGTTGGTGATGTCGACGGTGCCCTTGGCGGAGGAGCCGAGGAGGACGCCGATGACGCGCTTGCGGGTGTCACGGGCGACGCGGTTGTAGTTGTCGACGATGCTCAGCAGCACCAGCGGATGGACGATCACCTTCTCCACCGCCCTCCCCGACATCTGCTGCACCTTCACCACGTCCATCCTTCCACCTTACTCTGTTTCCGCCTTCTCTTCTGTTTCGCTTGTTAGGGTTCTCTCTTCCCCTCGTCGTCTCCGCTGCAGAGAGAACAAAGGAAAGGAGACATAAAAGAAGGGCCTATATATAATCCAATAAATAGCAACGTATTTACATATCTATCCTCAGAATATATATATATATATATATATGTATGTATATATATGTATGTATATATATATATATAATTTAGTAGATAATATGTTAGAAATAATTTATGGAAGTAATTTGTGCACAACTAAAATATAAAGTTGGACATTGTTAGAAAAAGAAGGACTTAGTAGGTTTCAATCAATATTAAATAAAAAATCAAAATACCTTCCCTAAGTAATATTATTTTTTATTAAAACTATCCAACTGGATAAAGTAAAATTTATCATAAATTCAATTTGAATAGATTGATCCAACATGGCCCTTTTTTTTTTTTCCTAAGTATTAGAAACTTAGATAAAGAAAAAAATTTATACCAAACATGTTCATATCAAATATTTCTTAATACTTGAAAATTTAACATAACATAGATCATATAGAGTATTTTT
The DNA here is from genome assembly GCA_021527575.1 of Ensete glaucum. Classification (NCBI taxonomy): domain Eukaryota; kingdom Viridiplantae; phylum Streptophyta; class Magnoliopsida; order Zingiberales; family Musaceae; genus Ensete; species Ensete glaucum. The sequence goes on along the minus strand of CM038557.1, from coordinate 13,714,961 downwards.
ATTATCATTATTCAATTCTCAATAATATATATACAGTCCTATAATAATTATGAAACATATTAACATCAAAATGTACCTCATAAATTTATTAGAGTATTTTATATTGATTAGTATATTGGCCTTCAATTACAAAGTTTCCTTTCGGAATCCTTTGATTTTTCACAGGTAAAAAGAATGCTCATTTATTATAATCGGGGACCATAACCCTTTTTTATATTCATAAGTCATAACCATAAGTTATGATTATGATTTTTTATATTCCTAACTTGTCATGTCACCAACATAGAAATATAACTTAATGTATCCACACAATTAATTTTTATAATAAATATGCCCCTTAGCCTAATAACTTCATCTTAATAAGATCACTTTAGGTTTAGTTAACCAAATAATAATACACATTCAATTATACATGTGACCCTTAAAATTCTAATAATATCCTAATGGTTCACATATATATTTTGATAAATGTATTATACTTTATGAGCTAAAAATTGTTACTATTATTAAATAGGATATACAATATAATCTCATCTATTGGCCATATTAGTATAAGACCAAAGTGGTTTTCATTATATCAATCATGGCTAAACCCATCAATGATCACCAATATTAATATAACTAAATGACATAGATCAATCATAATATATGTGACATGAAAATTACATGAATGTGATATATATATATGTATATACAAGTATCTGTCTAGTATTCCAACAATATACACTATATCTAAATGCGTATAAACTTATGCATACATTAGACTCCCTATAACTGATGCATAAGGAATCTTTTGCATTTCTTAAGTTTTCATATTTCTTTTAGGGAATTGATTGAGACTGAACTTATCTCCCTTTATGATAAAGGTATTTCCTTATTTGTAATTATGCATGTTAAACCTTTTAAGTACCTTATCGATATAGCTTCTTTGTGATAATCTTAAAATACCCTGAGATCCATCATGGTGTATATGGATTCCTAATACAGAAGAGGCGTCACCAAGATCTTTCATCTCAAAATTTTTTAATAGAAATCTCTTGATTTCGTACAATATGTCTATATCATTTATGGTAAGCAGAATATCATCAATATACAATATTGAAAAAATAAACTTACTCCCACTGAACTTGTGATATACACAATCATCAACAACTTGATGAAATCTGTGATACCACTGACAGGATGATCTAATCAACTTTTATAAACTTTTGTTATGTTAAACAATGATTGGAAGATGATCCAATCAACTTTCGTCAAGCCATAGAGGATTCCAATTCAGATAAGTGGATTGAAGCAATGAATCAAAAGTATAAGTCCATGCAAGATAACAAAATTTAGGAACTTGTCCCATTACTAGAAGGTGTGAAACCTATTAGTTGTAAATGAATTTTTAAAACCAAAAGGGATTCACACCTTCTTGTAATTGAACAAGTTCCTAAACTTTGTTATATTATATGGACTTATACTCTTGATTCATTGCTTCATTCCACCTATATGAATTGGGATCCTCTATAGCTTCGCGAAAGTTGATTGGATCATCTTCCATCATACTACTACTTTCTTCATGTTCTTAGAGAAATATCATATAATCATATGAAATGACACTCCTTCTTTCTGTAGTGGATCTTCGCAAAGGTATTGGCTCTTGTGACATGAATTCTTGAGGATGTTGAGTTTGTTTCTCATGAACAATTTTCTCATACTATATAAGAGCTGAAATGACTATATCCTTTTAAGGTACTGAATTTGATACATCAGTAACAATAATGTAAATTAGACTAGATTTAACTAATTCTTCCTTAAAGGTAAAGTCTTGAACCTTATTTCTCCCTCCAAATTTAATATCATTAAAAAATATTACAATACTCGACTTAAAAATATTTCTTGATTTAAGATCATAAAATTTATATCTCTTAGAATGCTCAGAACAATAAAGTAACTGCTCACTATTCGGGGGTTCTAATTTCTTTTCATTAGGCCTATAAGGCTTTGCCTTAATTGGACAACCTCATACACAAAAAATATCTTAGACTATGCTTTCTCCCGGTTCAAAGTTTATAAGATGTTTTTGCTCTGATACCAATTATTAGAATTTTAAGGGTCATATATGTATAATTAAATGTATACCATTATTTGGTTAGGTAAAAAAGTAATCTAATTAAGGTGACGTTATTTTGCTAAGGGGCATATTTATTATGAAAATTAATTATGTGGATATCATCAATTATATTTCTATTTCAATAACATGATAAGTTAGGAATATGAAAAATCATAAGTCATATCATAACTTATGGTTATGACTTATGAATATAAAAAGGGGTTATGGTCACCAATTGCAGAATAAAGAATGAACATTCTCTTGACCCGAAAGAAAACTCTACAATTGGAAGTCCAATATACCAATCAATCCAAAATACTCTAATGGATTCATCAGATATATTTTTATATTAATGTGTTTTATAATTATTGTAGGACTTCGTATATATTATTGAGAATTTAATAATGTTGATGGAAATATTCTCAAAAGGTTTTGAATCTATAAGGTATGTATGATCCATATTTGTTATGTTAAATTTCCAACAATAGTATCATAGTTATGTTACAATAATTATTGAACTATTGGGAAACCTTAGCAGGTGCATCAAATACGCAGCGGAAATCAAAACAAAACTCGATTTTCCACGCAGATCAAATCATCGTGCAAAAGATTGGGGTAGCGAGAAAAACACAAAACTGAAAAACTGCATCATGTGTGAGAGATTGGTTACCTAGGGAGATCGTATATCCTTATATTCCAGATCCGGATAGAGAAGATGAAGGAGGTTAAACATCCTCCTCTCTAGTGGTATCCACACGATGGATGTCTATACTGAAACTCCTCCAATCTGATCTCGCAACTCTTGCACAAAGAGAGGGAGAAGAATAGAAGGTGGTGGCTAGAGCTGCAGCTTATCAACCATGAGTCTCCCCTTCTATTTATAGAGAGCCACCAAAAACCTTAGGGCTTCTACCTTAGTGGGTATTGGATCTCCATCCAATAACCCACTAACCTTGCATTATTGGATCTCTATCGAATAATCTCCTTAGGCCTCTAATTGGGCCTTAAGCAAGGAGTCCATCAGCATAGGGTCTCATCTAATGAGAATATGGGCTAATTGGATCTCTATCCAATCCTCTATTTGCTGAAGCATCCACCATATATGTGTGACACTCTAGGCTCGATACCGAGCTGGCCGTGAGTCGCTCTCATCAGAACTCTTTCTGATATAGTGAATTATTATCCCCATAATAATTCACTCGTCTCATTAACTATAGACATACTAGACCACTACACTATAGTCCGCAGACGGTACAGAAGGGATCAAATCCATCGAACCTATATATCTATAATTATTGTGTATCTATAATCCCTCATCCAACTAATATCCTAGGGACCGTATATTGGACATGGTACTGTCAGGCCATATACAAAATCCATCATAGTCTCACTCTAATCAAATTCTCTCAGAGAACTCTTTTTCTCTCAATCTGAATAACCCTAGCCAGTGATTTGTCTGAGCAAGCACATATGAGATATTCCTCTTGTGATATCGAGAATGGATGATCCTATATTAACACTCAATTACCTTCGTAAAATTGGCTACAAATCCCAATAACCAGTTGTACCAGATTTGGAACTTTCTAAACTTGTAAGTCTGGTGTCAAAGAAAGGAGTACTTATATAAGACATCCTTGGTGTCTCAAGTCTAAGGACCAGATACACAATTGAGACTATGGAATCGCTATCTGACATTAAGTATCATTAACCATACAATATTTCATAAGCGGATCAATCAGTGAACTCATTCTCCAATGAACACTTATACTATATCCTTAGTGTCTCCACACAAGTGGCTATGAGACCAGCCACCTCCATCATATGAACGGGTATATAGTACACCGATCTGTCCGGTTATCTCAATGTCCCTCTTGAGTAACCTATGATCGGGATTATTTAGGATATGTGTTTAAAGGTGAATCGATCTCATTATCATGATCTCATTACGATCCGACTCTCATTGCACATAACCAAGAATATCACGATATATATGTAACAGATAATATGAGAATATGCCAATATTAATCATAAGCAAAAAGATTATACAGCGTGTCACACATGTCATCACTCATGTGATTGGCTTGCAGGGCATCTGTAACCAGTAATCTCCCACTTGATCAAAAGTCAATCACCTATGTGTCTAATCCCCATCAGACTCCTATGACGCTCAAATACAATCTGAGCCAACAGCTTCGTTAGTTGATCTGCAATGTTATCTTCAGATGAAACTCTTTCCATTGCTATATCTTTTCGGGTCATGATCACTTTAATCAAATATAACCTCCTCAAAATAATTCTATTGAGACCTAGGTTCCTTTGTTAGAGTTATCGCTCTTTTATTGTCACAATATATGTGAGTCAGCTCCACGCTACTTAGTATAACTCCTAAATCCTTGATAAACTTCTTCATCCAAATCCCTTCCTTTTATGTTTTTGCTGCAGTAATGTATTCCACCTCTATGATCGAGTCAGTAGTAATATCTTGCATGGAACTCTTACAGCTTACTGCTCCTCCATAGGGTGAAAACAAACCCTGAATTTGACTTGTTATCATCAATGTCAGACTGAAAACTCGAGTCTGTGTAGCCCTCAACCTGAAGGCTACCTTCTCTATATATCAGTAAAAGATCCTTAGTGCTTCATAAATACTTAGGGATACACTTTACTGCCTTCCAGTGTTTTAAACCTTTATATGCCTGATACATGCTCGTGACACTCAAAGCATGTGCTATATCAGGCCTGGTACATAGCATCGTATACATGATAGACCCTATCACTAAGGCATAAGGTATCTTATCCATGTCTGCCCTTTCTTCAGAAGTCTTTGGGGACATACTCCTAAAAAGTGATATTCCATGTCTCATTGGTATGAGACCTCTCTTGGAATCATTCATGCCAAATCTTTTGACAATAGAGTCTATATATCTAGATTGGGACAAGCCAAGCATCCTTTTGGATCTATCTCTATAGATCTGAATCTCCAAAATATAGGATGCTTCCCCTAAGTCTTTCATAGAGAAGTTTCTAGATACCCAAGTCTTTACTTTGGAGAGCATTCATACATCATTTCCAATGATTAGGATGTCATTCACATATAACACCAAAAAGGTGATATCACTTCCACTTACATTCCTGTACACACAAGGCTCATCTTCGTTCTTAATAAAGTCATAAGATCTGATCACATCATCAAATCTTATGTTTCAACTTCAGGAAGCTTACTTCAATTTATAAATGGATCTAAGAAACCTACACACTTTATCTGGACTCTCTTTGGATATGAATCACTTTGGTTGTATCATATATACCTCCTCCTCGAGGTTGCCATTGAGGAATGTCGCTTTGATATCCATCTGCCAGATCTTATAGTTATAGTGTGTTGCAATGACCAAAATAATTCTAATAGACTTAAGCATGACCACAAGTGGAAAAGTTTTGTCATAGTCAATTCCTTATCTTTGACGATATCCTTTAGCTACCAGCCTTGCTTTATAGGTCTCTACCTTTCTATCCACTTCGATCTTCTTCTTGAAGATCAATTTGCAGCCGATGGGTATAATACCCTTAGGTGCATCCACAAGGTTCCAAACCTTATTAGAGTACATTGAATCCATCTCAGAATTCATGGCTTCTTGCCACTTCCCGGAGTCTATACTCATAATAGCTTCCTCGTAGGTTAAGGATCAATATCCTGAGAGTTATATCCACTGATATGTCCCACATATCTTTTAGGAGGGTGAGATACTCTACTAGTCCTACGCAAAATTGGAACTTGTGTATTAGGTACCTGAACAAACTCGGGCTCTAGAATGGTACTAGGTTCTTCAACCTCGCTCAATTCTATCTTGTACCCACTATTTCCACCAAGAATATTTTCCTTCTCAAGGAACACAACTCTCTTGGTAACAAAGACCTTTCGATCATCAGGATGATAGAAATAATACCCCAAAGTCTCCTTAGGGTATCCCACGAATATGCACCGTTTCGTCCTTGATTTCAACTTATCGGGGTTGTATCTTTCAACGTGGATAGGACAGTCTCAAATCTTAACCACCTTTAGATCGGGCTTCTTTTTTTTCTATATCTCATATGGTGTAGACACTACTGATTTTGATGGAACTCCATTCAAAATGTAAACTACAGTCTCTAGGGCGTACCCCAGAACGAGACGGGTAGATAAGTGAAACTCATCATAGATTACACTATGTCTAATAGCATGCAATTCCTCCTTTCTGATATATCATTGAGTTGAGGTGTATAAGGAGGTGTCCACTAGGATAGAATCCTATTGTCCCTGAGGAAATGGGTGAACTATGAACTTAAGTACTCTCCTCGATCTGATTGAAGAGTTTTAATACTCTTTCCAATTTGGTTCTCTACCTAATTCTTATATTCCCTGAATTTCTTAAAGTCATCAGATTTGTACTTCATTAAGTACACTTGTTCATACCTAGAGAAATCATCAGTGAATGTAATGAAGTATGAGTAACCACCTATAACTTGAGTCGACATAGGACCACATACATCACTATGTATGAGTTTCAATAACTTAGTGGCTCTCTCTCCAATTCCACTAAGAGGAGAGTTGGTCATTTTCCTACGAAGGCAAGGTTCGTAAGTTGCATATGACTCATAGTCAAATGGATCTAAGTATCCATCTTTTGGCAACTTTTGAATCCTTCTCTCATATATATGACCTAGGCTACAATGTCATAGATATTCATTATTCACCTCATCTCTTTTCCTCTTAGACATGTTTATATTCATGATGTGTGAAGAAGTGTCTAACATATATAAGCCATTTGTAAGAGTCCCTCTAGTGATGATCTCACATCCATAATTATTGAACAACTATTGTTCTCAAAAACTAATTTAAATCCACTAATTATCAAACAAGAGATAGAAATAATATTTTTGATAATAGATGAAACAAAATAACATATACCTAATGTAATAATAGCTCCACCAGGTAGATATAGGGTGACCTCTCCAACAGCAACTGCAACAACTCTTGCTCCATTGCCCATCTTGAGGTCCATCTCGCCTCTGGCCAATCTCCTAGGTCTTGCTAGAACCTGTAATGAATTGCAGATATGATAAGCACTCCCAGTATCCAATACCCATGTGTTATCATGAAAATCTGACAAGTGGAGACTGATCATGAATATACCTGAAGCTTCTCCAAGCTTCTGTTTTGTCTTATCTGCATGGTAGTTCTTATAATTCCTCTTCCAATGCCCATCTTGGCCGTAGTGGAAGCACTGTCCTTTGTCCTTTGCTGGATCTTTCTTGGCAACTTTTGTCTTACTTGGTCTTTCTTTGCCCTTGCCCTTCTTAAGGGTCTTGTTGGTCTTCCTTTTCCTTTTGGTCTCACCAATATAGAGAACTGACTTCTCCTTCTTGATGGCACTCTCAGCTTCCCTCAACATATCGAGAAGCTAAGAGAGAGTCACCTCAAACTTGTTTATGTTAAAATTCATGATGAAGTGAGAAAATAAATTTAGTAGGGACTGAAGTATAAGATCAATATATAGGTTATCCTCTAAGACTATTCCTAGACCTGTGAGTTTCTCGATCCACTCTATCATCTTTAGGACATAATTCTCAACTGATGTCCCTTCTGCTATCCTGGCTTGGAAGAGTCTCTTAAATATCTCATATCTTTGAGTTCTTCCTTATTTCTCAAACAGTTGGCGAAGATGAAGAAGGATATAATCTACATCCATGCTCTCATGTTGCCTTTGTAACTCAGGAGTCATGGAGGCCAATATATAATATTTTGCTAATGTGGAATCATCTATATACTTCACATAGCGAGCGATCTCATCCTCGCTTGCCCCTTCTTCTGGCGTGGGCATAATTGTATCAAGGATATATACGATTTTCTCAATCGTGAGAATAATTCTTAAATTGCGGAGCCAATCTGTATAGTTTGGACCAATGAGGCGGTTGGCATCTAGTATGCCACGTAGGGGTTTGTGAGCGATATGTTTCTGAAAAATAAGATATAGTAAAAAATAAATAATATGCAGACTTTATATAAACTACTAATTAAGATATGGACTTCTATCTTAATATACTCCTACTATTTTCCTAGCGAATCACATGAAACCCTTGACATGTGAGATGAAAGTCTCCGGTAGACTCCTAGTGGGGATCGAGATCCAATTGGCATCTTAGTGCAATCTCGAGGGACTCAACCAACTACACTAAGCCCAAAAGGTAGACAACTCTTGCCAATCACAACTTCTTATGATTCCCGTCATGTTCGACCTCTGAATCATCATGGTCTCGACTGCTCGACCAACCATGAAGTTCAGTTAAGTCATCACCATCGTTACAAGATGAGTCTGATTCGATGGATATACTCTCGACTGCTCGACCAAGTCATACTATGTCCTTAAGTCACTGATGATATATATGTGTTGTAGGCAAGAACTCGATCACGTAGATAGGTGAGCCTCGAGTGACTCGATCAACTCAACCTATGTCAGGATTTAATTTCTTCCTATAATGATGGAAGGCCATGTGGGTCAATCTTATTGCCTCACGCTTACCGACTTAATATTATCATAGGAGTTTTTTTTTCTATCGATCTCTTAATATGTCGTGTCACACATATATATTTAATATATATCTACATCACATGCAAATATATATATATATATATATATATATATATATATATATATATATATATATATATATATATATATATATATATATATATATATATATATATATATATATATATATACATATATCTACTAGGTGTATAACACATCACACATGCAAGCCATAGGGGGTAGGAATATCCTTTTCTACAAAGGATGCCCTAACCCTTCTTTTCCCTCTACGACGCCGTGCTGTCCTTGCCCCGGGCACCACCGCCAAGGGTAGCCACCGTGGGCGCCACCCTTGCGGTGGCGCGTAAGTGGCGCCTTGTGGGCGCCCTCTGGCCTCTTGCACCGCTACCGCATGCTACCTCTATGGCCGTGTGCCAGCCTCTCAGTTTCGAGGGCAACGCTTCTACCCACAAGCGTCGCCCCTACGGGTGGCCATAGCCGATTGTGCGTGAGCGGTTGTTGCCCCCGAGGGCAACGCTTTTGCCCGCAAACGTCGCCTGTTGCTCGCCTTGCATCGTTGGCCTCCCTTTCAAGTCGGCCCGTCAGCCACCGCCTGGGGGCCTTGGTCGCGGCTTGGCTATAGGTGGCCACCCCTCCTCCTCGCTGTCTTCGCTATGAAAATGTAGTAAGAATATGTAGAACAATTCTACGTGATTCAATCTCATTATCTTTCTTATGAAAACCTTAGCTCTGATACCACTGTTAGGAAACCTCAACGGGTGCATCAAATGCACAGCGGAAATCAAAACAAAAATCAGTTTCTTACGTAGATCAAATCGTCGTGCAAAAGATTGGGGTAGCGAGAAAAACACAAAATCAAAAAACTGCATCATATGTGAGAGATTGGCTACCTAAGGAGATCGTATATCAATGTACTTCAAATCTGGATGGAGAAGATGAAGGAGGTCAAACGTCCTCCTCTCTTGCGGTATCCACACGATGGATCTCTACAGCGAAACTCCTCCAATCTGATCTCGAAACTCTTGCACAAAGAGAGGGAGGAGAATAGGAGGTGGTGGCTAGAGCTGCAGTCTATCAACCATGATTTATAGAGAGCCACCAAAAACCCTAGGGTTATTGGATCTCTATCGAATAATTTTCTTAGGTCTCTAATTGGGTCTTAAGCAAGGAGCCCATCAGCATAGGATCTCATCTAATGAGAATAGGGGCTAATTGGATCTTCATGAAATCCTCTATTCGCTGAAGAATCTACCATATGTGTGTGACCCTCTAGGCTCGATACCGAGCTGGCCGTGAGTCGCTCCCATCAAAACTCCTTATGATATAGTAAATTATTATCTCCATAATAATTCACTCGACTCATTGACTATGGACGTACTAGGCCACTACGCTATAGTCCCCAGACGGTACAGAGGGGATCAAATCCATTGGACCTGTCTGTCCACAGTTACCGTGTATCTATAATCCCTCATCCAACTAATATCCCAGAGATCGTATATTGGACATGGTACTGTCAGGCCACATACAGAATCCATCATAGTCTCACTCTAATCGGATTCTCTCAGAGAAATCTTTTTCTCTCAATCTGAATGACCCTGGCTATAGATTTATTTGAGCAAGCACATATGAGATATTTATCTCGTGATATCAATAGTGGATGATCCTCTATTAATACTCAATTGTCTTCGTAAGGTTGGCTACTAATCCCGATAACCAGTTATACCATATCTGAGACTTTCTAAACCTATAAATCTGACGTCAAAGAAATGAGTACTCATATAAGGCATCCTTGGTGTCTCAAGTCTAAGGACCAAATACATAACTGGGACTATGAAATCACTGTATGACATTAGGTATCATTAACCATACAACATTCTATAAGTGGATCAATCAGTAAACTCATTCTCTAATGAGCACCTGTACTATATCCTTAGTGTCTCCACACAAGTGGTTATGAGACTAGCCGTCTCTATCATATAGATGGGTATATAGTACACTGATCTGTCCGGTTATCTCAATATCCCTCTTGAGTAACCTATGACCGAGATTATTTACGATCTGTGTTTAAAAGTGAATCGATCTCATTATCGTGATCTCATCACGATCCGACTCCCATTGCAAATAACCAAGGACATCACAATATATATGTAACAGATAATGTGAGAATATGCTAATATTAATCATAAGCAAAAAGATCATACAACGTATCACACGTGACATCACTCACGTGATTGGCTTGCAGGGCACCTGTAACCAGTATGAATATCAAGACATATTTTTCATGTATTTAATAGTATTTTGATAGTATTTTAGCATGATTTGATTTTTTCATTATCGAGGAAGATAACATTTTTATAAATCTTTGATTTTATGAATCATTTAGAGAACTCTTTGTTGCAACATATTCTCCAATATTCTTCATTAAATATGATTTATATACAGCATAACTATTCACTACAATGCCTCTAGAATTTCTTTATTAACATACATCGAATAGTTTACATGAGTTAAATATTTAAATCAATAAATCAAGATCAAGTTAATTTGATTAATATGATTCAAATTTAATTAGTGATTATATAGTTATTTAATATTACATTGAGTAATATATGTATGAAGTTACCAAAGTGACCTCTCATGTGCGACATTTCTAATGAAAATATTAAATATAGTATGTATTTATATCCATGCGGTAATTACCCAGTCCAAAGGAAGGTTAATGACTGGTAGGATTTTATACACACCTGTGATGGTAAACACGTGACAATTATAAAGTTTTTCATATGAATAATAAAATCAATCAAAGATGGGTTTATCATTTGATATGCCTTAGTGTTAGTGTTTGATCATTACAATAAGACTATCACTAGCAATTAATATTGAGGTCCAAAGATAAGATATTAATATTACACTTGGTATCTTGAGATTGGTTATATCATTATTTGAATTTTTTTAAGTGTATAGTATTATAAATATGAGCATAATTTGTGGTTGTTTGTTTAGGTTCTCTTGCTACAATATCCACTAACCTCAGTTCAATATCGGTTCTAAATGGAACCAACTTTAAGAATTGGAAAGAAAATATTTTGATCATTTTGGGCTGCATGGACCTGGACCTTGCATTAAGGAAAGACCAACCTGCTTTTCTTACGAAATCTTACACTAATGATGAAAAGAGATTATATGAAAAGTGGGATAGGTCTAATTGCATGAGTCTTATGATCATTAAGCGCAGCATTCCAGAGATCTTTAGGGGTGAGGTGTCCGAAGGAATTACCAATGCTAAAGATTTTCTCGCTAAAATATAAAAATATTTTCTTAAAAATGATAAGACAAAAATAAGCATTCTGCTTTAGAACTTAATTTTCATGAGGTATATCGATAAGAGAAATATAACAAAGTACATCATGGAAATATCTAATCTTACTTCAAGGCTTAAAAAATTAAAGCTTAACTTATCAGAGGAATTGTCCATTTGGTTTTGATATCTCTTCCTGCACAATTCAATCAATTTAAGGTTAGTTATAATTACCAAAAGGACAAATGGTCTCTTAATGAGCTCATTTCATATTGTGTGCAAGAAGAGGAAAGATTGAAGCAAGAAAGATTGAAAGTGCCAACACCTCTAAGGACAAGGGCAAGAAAAGAAAATATAAATTTGAAAAGAATGATACTGATAAGGGCCAAACATAGAGGAAATAAAATATAACTGATATTTGTTTCTTTTGCAAGAAACTTGGGCATTTAAAGAAAGATTGTACCAAATATCATGCTTGGCATGTTAAAAAGGATACATTATTTATTTTGGTTTGTTTTAAGTTAATTTAATTTTAGTACCTAAAAATACTTGGTGGTTAGACCCCGATGCAACTACTAACATTAGTGTTTCAATGTAGTGTTATCTGAACTACCGAAGGCCCAATGATACTAAGCGATGCATAAAAATTGGTAGATGTGGAAGCTATAGACACATTTAGATTGTTATTATGTACTAGAAACTATTTATACTTCAAAGACGCTTTTGTCGTACTATTATTTAGATAGAATTTAATTTTTGTTTCTTATTTAGATAAATCTGACTATTTTTGTTCATTTACAAACAATCAGTTTATTTATCTTCAAATTCAAATATGATTAGAACTGATTCACTTATACAATCTATATTTGTTTGATACTATAGTACCATATCATGAATCCCTGAATACATAATTACAAGATACTAAACATAAAATTAAAAATTCAAGTGTATTATGACATAAACGTTTGTGACACATATATAGAAATATAGTTGAAAGACTTGTGTTAGAAGGGATTATTGATCTCATTGACTTATGATGTTTGTGCTGAATGCATTAAAGGTAAACAAACGAAACCTAAGAGATTATGTACATATAGAGCTACAGATGTCTTAGAATTGATACATACAGATATTTGTGGGTCATTTCCTACAACTTTATGGAATGGTTAATAATATTTTATATCATTCATAGACGACTACTCTAGATATGGATACCTGTATCTAATAAATGAAAAATCTAAATCTTTGGATATATTCAAATCATTTAAAGTTGAAGTTGAAAATCAACTCAGGATAAAAAGTGTTAGATCTAACTGTGGAGGGGAATATTATGATAGAAATGATAGCTTAGGTAAACAATGTCCAGAACCATTTGCTTTATACCTAGAGGAGTATGGAATTATCCCTCAATATACAATGCCAAGGTCACCTAGTATGAATGGTATAGTTGAAAGACAAAACCACACAATTAAGGATATGGTAATAACTTTTATTTCTCAATCTACTTTACCAGAGTCACTTTAGGGAGAAGCAATAAAGACTGCAGCTTACATCCTTAACATAGTACCAATTAAAGCAACTATAAAAATACCTTATGAACTTTGGACTAGGAGAAAACCTAGTCTAAGGCATTTTCGTATATGGGGTTGTCTAACTGAGGCAAAGCCTTATAGGCCTAATGAAAAGAAATTGAAATCCCGAATATTGAGTAGTTACTTTATTAGTTATTCTAAGCATTATGAGGGGTATAAATTTTATGATCCCAAATCAAGAAATATTTTTGAGATGAGTATTATAATATTTTTTGAGGATATTAAATTTGGAGAGAGAAATAATATTCAAGACTTTACCTTTAAGGAAGAATTGGTTCAATCTAATCCAATTCATATAGTTGTTACTGATGTATCAAATTTAGTTTCTCAAAAGTATATAGTCATTTCAGTTCTCATACAATATAAGGAAATTATTCATGAGGAACAAACTCAACATCCTCAAGAACCCATGTCATAATATCTCAGGAATGTCGTGCTTAATGATCATAAGACTCATACGATTAGACCTGTCCCACTTCTCATATAGTCTCCTTTCATCGGGAATACTAGATTCCGTAAGAGAAGCAAGCTGGTCTTATTGAATCTTGAATTTTGATGATGAAATCAATTAATGGGTTATTGATATAATGTTAGAGTTGATTGATGCATGATTAATTACGATAGAAAGATTATTACAATTAGGATTGGTCAAGGTCAAGTCCATGCATTGGGTCGGGGTTCAAACGATGCAGTTGGGAACTCGCCAGGAGTGCGTCAGGAGCTTACCAAGGGTATCATGAGCTTGCCAGGATGACGCAGGGGAGTTCGCTAGAAGAAGACCAAGACTCGCTGGAAGATTGTCAAGGGTAGCCGAAAAACTTGCCGGGAGTTGGGATGGTCTTGTAATAGATATATTGGCCATTGTGATTGTATTTAATTAAGTCGTATTTTGCATCGTGCAGGTTTAACCATGACGATATGAGTTACAGATCAGACATGAACCTAGGATCAAGCTTAAGCATCGGGCTAAGGATTGGATGATGCGGTGGGAGCTCATTGAGCGTTCACTAGGACTTCACCGAAGGTCTCAGAAAGATCACTAAGAACACACCGGGAGATGGCCGAAGGAAGACCATGAGACTCACTGCTGGAGAAGTTGGAGATTGCTGGTTTGCGGGAGTAAGGTCACTAAGCTTAGTGGTCATATTTTGATTGTAATTTTAAGTCATAAATTAAGATTGAGTCTTAAATAAGTATGATTTGGATGAAATCCAAATCAACTCAAAGATGCAATTGAGTCCACTATAGGGTTTGATTGAGCTCAATTGGTTCACCAAAGAGTTAGTCAACATCAGGTTCAAGCCAAAATTCAAAAAATGGAAGGAACCACTTTTGTGAAGTTTTTGATGGGTAAACTGTCGGTGAGCGATGGTTGGACCGCTCATACCCTAGAAATAGGGCGACGGCCAATAGTTGCTGATGGGTAAACCGCCCAGGGCCGACGGCTAAACTGCCCATACCCTAGAAACTAGATGGCTGAACTGCCTATGACAGGTGGGTAAACCGCCCATACCTGGTTTCCGAGCAGCTGACGGTATGTAAACCATCCAAATCAACAAGTAAACCGCCAATACCTGATTTTTTGGGGTAAGTTTGATTTTTTATTTTAAAAATCTAAAGTCACTTGGGGCCTATAAATATCCAAAGTTTTCTTGCACTCTATACACAAATTTTTGGGATTATATTCTGTCATAAAATTATGTGTGATTAGTAAGAAAAAGAAAATGGGAAATGAGAGAGGTTAGAGTTAGAAAGTTCTCAAGTCTCCCTTGTAAGCTCAAGTGTAAAGGTTTGGTTTTCACCTAAAAAAGATCGGTAGTAGACACCGGTGTACCTCAAGAAGGAGAAATCGGGAGTGGACATAGGCCGTTAGTGCCGAACCACTATAAAACTTGTGAGTTCTTTCCTTGCTTTCATTGCTTACAAATTTTGTATTAATGCTTCCAATTGAATTCACTCTTCGAAAGTAGAGTTTTCACATCAAGCACTTCCCTTCAACGTTGCTAATCTTTTGGGTTTGCTTATTAACTTAGTAAATTTCTCACTTGTTTTACTTGAATGAAAAGCTTTAGATTTCCTATCTTGCTTTAAGTGAAAATCTTTTGTTTAAAATGAAAAACCTACACTTGCACTACTTCACACCCACACACCCCCCTCCTTTTAGTATCAATTGATCCTAACAATTTATATCAGAGCTACGTTTATCTCAATTTGTTTAACACTTAAGAGAATGACTCTTTTTGGCTTTCAAGAGGTTTTTTCTATTGTCCATCCTCCCATATTTAATGGGACAAACTACACTTATTGGAAAACTCGAATGAGAGTTTTCTTACTTTCTTTAGACCTTGATTTATAGACTATTATTGAAAACGGATTCAAAAAATTTTCTCTTCTAATGAACAATTGGAATGATTTGGAGAAGAAGACTTTTTTTTAAAATGCTAAGGCTATGAATGCCTTGTTTTGTACCTTAGATAAGAATGAATTTGATCGGATTTCTTATTATGATTCGGCTTTTGATATATGACATGTATTAGAAATGACACATGAGAGCACAACTAAATCAAGTAAATCATTAAATAAAATAATTTATAAAAATGAACTTGAAGAACATTTTCCGAAGAACAGGAAGGATTGTGAACTAAGAATGACATATGACTCTTCGAGTAAAATCTCGAGTGATAAAAACCTTATACATGAATTTTGATAAATGAATCAAAAAAATTAATAAACTTTAACCCTGAAAATAATCTAAAGATTTACAAAACCTCTTGCTATAAACGCAAGAAGCAACTCTTTTTTTGAATTATTAAATATACTTCATGATTTATTTGATGAATTTAGAAAATTTAGTAAATCCTTTAAATTGCTTAAACATGAACATGATTTGTTAATTGGTAAAGTTGATGAAATGTATGAGTTATTAGCATCACATAATCCTAGTTCTAAATGTAAAATGCTAGACAATATTAAAGAAGAAAATATCATGCTTAAAATAATACTAGAAAATTTTAAAATTAGAAACAAATCCCTAAATATTATCCTTGCCAATAAGAGTCATATTAATAGAAGAAATGATATAGGCTTTGTTGGTAACATTCAACAAAAGCCAACCATGTTTTTGAAAGGACCTACATTAAATTTGCCACCGAAAAGTAAATATAATTTTTGTAGTAGATTAGGATATAAAGCTTATAAATGTTCATTTAAAAATTATAGTCCACACAAATTAATCTCGATTCCAAAAATAACTATAAACAACCTTAAGCCATTAGAGAAAATGGGAAAAATATATCATGAAGGACCAAAACTCAAATGGATACCTAAATCAAAATCTCCCATAATATAAAGTTACCTCATAACAAGGCTAGGAGCATTAAGTTATGTTTTGAAAGTAGATACTCAAGGCACATGACCTGAGATCTAATATTCTTTCAAACCTCACTAGCCTGAGTAATAATAAGAAAATTATTGAAATAAAAATTATTGATAATAAATCTTTTGATGGTTCATCATTATACAATTAATATTGATGATGCATAGCTATAAGCATGAAAATGAACTAGAACCAAAGAACCTTATTTATTGAAAAATATGTTGAAATTTACATGAATGAGATTTTGATGATGATTGAATAATAAGTTCAAAATCATTAGCTTGGATGTTGGTTTAAATATAAAGACTATTGTTAAATAATTAAAATATTGACAGAGTCTATGGAATGATTGATTTAAATATTATATTGATTGAAATACTATGATTGAATAATTATGTTGAATGATAAAATTTTAGCATAATAATATAGAAAAGGGAGAGAAAAATCATGCTTTATTTTCTAGTATTTTTATAAATTAAAAATATATTTAATGAAAATGAAATGAGTATGATAACTCACTACACTAAGTTTAAAAATTATTAGAATTAAAATAAATCAAAGTTTTTGTTTGAAAATATTTTATTGCAATGATCTTGATGAAAATTTGCTTTTGATTTTAAAATGATATTGCATTCTTGAAATAAGTTTCAAAAGAAGAATAATTATTCTTGAAAGAATTTTTATTCTATTAATCCTTCAATAAGAGACAAAATAATACTATTATTGTTGAATATTTTAAACTATAAAAATGGATTAGAGAACTTTAGTTATTGAAAAATAGTCTACGATGCTTTCATTGAATTTTTTGAAAAACGATTTTTGATGATAATTTTTGATAAGTTTTAAAATCATTTTATTTTAAAATAAGATTGATGAATCTATCCAACGTTATTGATATTTTTGATGATTTTATCATGATCTTGACAAGTTGAAAATTTGTAACTTGAAATCTTTACATAAATCAAGTTCATTTGGAAAAGTTTATAAATGAATCATATGTTTATATTTTTGAAACAATAACATGAATCTAAATAATGATCTTGATGATTTGAAATCACATATAGAAGCTAAGATCTAATATTTCCATATCTTATTTTGTAAAATCATACTTGTAACTTAATAATTTTCATGTATTAAGATTTTGCTTACAAAATTGATCGCCTAAAATTTTTATTATCTAAGAAGAGATTTATTAAATTAAATTATGTCTTAAATATTCATGAATGCCTTTTGATATTAATATCTTTCTTGATATAATTTATTTTAAAACTTATGAATTATATAACTTATCACCAAAATTGATATTTCTTAAATTTGTGATAAGTTGAAACTTCAAAGAGATTTGTATTATCATGAATATTTTATTAATTTATTGACTTGACTTTTACATTATGGGAATCATGTTATTGATCTCTATGATTTTCTCTTTTTAATAATTATAATTATAAAGGAGATTTATGATCTTAACAATTATAATTATTTTTTATCAATATCATTCTTATTTTTTATTAAAATGATTTATCTTGGATGAATTGAGATTATCCCCTAACACTCATTTTTATTATTTATAAAAAAGGAAAAAAACTTATTAAATGAAATCATATCTTTTGATATTCAAAAATTTGATTTTATATTTAATGACATGATCTTCTTGTATTTTTTGGCATAAATTTGAACATGGATGAAAAGAAATTATGCCATCATATTTTGTGACAATGACCAAAAAGGAAAAATAAAATTACCAATATAATTAGAAGAAAATTAGATATAATAACTTTGAAGGAGGAATAAGTGTTTAAAAGAAAATTGGAACTTTCTAAATGCATGCAAAATATTGGATTTACAATTTGAGCTTAATCTACTATCATGTTTTCTTTTGAAATTCATAATGATTATTATCAAAATTTACATTAGATATGATTTGCTTGATTTGCTATCTTGCTCGGAATTTACATAAGATAAATTAAACTGCATGGGTAGCTCTTGATTTTTTCCTTAAATTTTGGAATCTACATATATAAAATTTATATCTATAAAATTGAATATTTTTATGATGTTTTTCACTTCTCTACCTTGATTCTACCTTCTTATTCACACAAATTAGAGAAAGAAAATCACTAGCATTTCAAGAAATTAATAAGACTATTAATATCATTTTGAATATCTTAAAAGTAATTTTGATGATTTTGAAATTGAATAAATTCTTTACCTATATCGTGATTTTAATTTTTTGGAATTATAACTTAAAATCTTTTATGAATCAAAATCTTTTGTTACGTGTTCTCATATTATTTAAAAGGAGATTTTTATACAAATCATGGACTTGACAATTTGATATTTCTTATGAATGAATCAAGAGATTTTATTTGTTTTTCTTATAATTTGTCTCTTGATAGTCACAATTTGTCTTCATGAATTGTATATCTCATTACTATGTTAATTTTTCTTGATATATTTCATATGATGATTTGAAAAATGATGTAATAGGAAAAGTTTTACACTATTGTAACCATCCCTTCTTTTTGACAATGACAAAGGGAGCAAAATTTATTAGGTTGTATCATTGCTAGCTTGAACATTGCAAAAAAAAAAAAGAGGAACTCACTAGCTTGTATGTTTTAAAGTGATGAAAAATTTGCCAAATTGCTAAGCTTTCATATTTCAAAAACTTGTTAATTGCACTTCTCCTTTTTATTGATAACAAAGGGGGAGAAGGTATGGTGATGTAAAATCATGTATGATGATCATGTATATAATGATGATTTTGAGAATATACATGATGATTTATTGAGCTCATATTCGAAATATTCTTTTAAAATTTTATATCTACAAGATTGAGGTTGAGAGTTAAGAATGCTAAATCATGAAAATATAAGAATTGCTAATCTAGATTTCATGAGATTAAAGCTTTTTGTTATAACATTTTTAAAAACTTTCTCCATGATTTTATCTTATTATTTTCAAAGAAAAGGAGAAAAATTACATGAATATGTGCCACATTTGAAATTTATAAGAGATAATTTTTTATATGAAGAGATGACTTTTGCTATATTTTAAATACATAAGTAGTCTTTAAATCTCTTGAACTTTTGAACTCATCTTAGTATTAATTTTAAAATTTATTAAGAACTTTTCTTAATGATGAAATGATTCAACAATACCTTATTTGTTTCTCTCCTTATTAATCATAAAGGTGAAGAAAATTTTATAATACATATACTGAGGGGAAGCAATGTTATTATATGCTTTGAAATTATTAGCTATACATTTTACTTTTTTGTTGATGACAAAGGGGGAGAAATGGACATTGATGACACATGATATTCTTAAAATACATAGATATCTTGGATATGGATATGAATTATACATCTTAGATATAGATGCTTAATTCTTTTTACTCATGATTTGATGATTTAATGTAAATTTGTGTTGAAATTTGTATTGAATGTTGATTGCTTGAATTTAAGAGTGTGGGTTTCTCTTAAATTTAAATGGCATGGATTTAGGGAGAGTTAGGATTAACTTCTCTCATCAACTGATTGTCATCATAAAAAAGAAGGAGATTGTTGAATCTTGAATTTTGATGATGAAATCAATTGATGGGTTATTGATATAATATATGTTGTTAGAATTGATTGATACAGAATTAATTACGATAGAAAGATTATTACAATCAGGATTGGCCAAGGTCAAGTCCATGCATAAGGCCAGGGTTTGGGCGATGCAATTGGGAACTCGCCAGAAGTGCATCGGGAGCTCGACTAGGGTATCAGGAGCTTATCAGGATGGCACAAGGGAGTTCGGCAGTAGAAGACCGAGACTCGTCAGAAGATTTACGGGGGTAGCCGAAAAGCTTACCGAGAGTTGGGATGGTCTTATAATGGATGTATTGGTCATTATGATTATATTAATTAAGTCATATTTAGCATCGTGTAGGTTTAACCATGATAGGATAAGTTATAAATTAGACATGAACCTAGGGTTAAGCTTAGGCATCGGGCCAAGGATTCGACGAGGCAGTGGGAGCTCGTCGGGCGTTCGCTAGGACTTCGCCGAAGGTATCGGGAAGATCACTAAGAACACGCCAGGAGACTGTCTAAGGAAGACCGTGAGACTCGCTATTGGAGAAGCCGGAGGTTGCCGGTTTGCGAGAGTAAGGTCATTAAGCTTAGTGGTCATGTTTTGATTGTAATTTTAAGTCATAGGTTAAGATTAAGTCTTAAATGAGTATGATTTGGATGAAACCCAAATTAACTCAAAGATGCAATCGGGTCCACTATAGGGTTTGATTGAGTTCAGGTTGAGCTTAATTAGTTGACTAAAGAGTTGGCCAATATCAAGTTCAAGTCAAAATTTGAAAATGGAGGGAACCACTTTTGTGGAGTTTCCGATGGTTAAACCGCCGGTGAGCAACTGTTGGACTACACATACCCTGGAAATAGGGTGGTGGCCAACAAGTGCCAGTGGGTAAATCGCCCAAGGCTGATGGGTAAACCACCCATACCTTGGAAATTAGGCGACTGAACCGCCCAAGACAAGCGAGTAAATCGCTTGTACCTAATTTCTAGGCAACTGACGACGGGTAAACTACCCAGGTCAACAAGTAAACCACCCGTACCTGATTTTTTCAGGTAAGTTTGATTTTTAACTCCAAAAATCTTAAGTCACTTAGGACCTATAAATACCCTAAGTTTTCTTGCACTCCATACACAAATTTTTGGGATTATATTCTATGAAAAAATTGTGTATGATTTGTAAAAAAAGTAAAATGGGAAGGGAGAGAGGTTAGAGTTAGAAAATTCTTAAGTCTCCCTTATAAGCTCAAGTATAAGAGTTTGGTTTTCACCAAAAGAAGATCACTAGTGGACACCGATGTGCCTCAAGAAGGAGGACTTGGAAGTGGATGTAGGTCATCGGTGTTGAACCACTATAAAACTTGTGAGTTATTTCCATGCTTTCATTGTTTACAAATTTTGTATTAACGCTTCCAATTGAATTCACTCTTTGAAAGTAAAGTTTTTAAATCAAGCACTTCCCTTCAACGTTGCTAATCTTTTAGGTTTTCTTATTAACTTAGCAATTTTCTCACTTATTTTACTTGAATGAAAAGTTTCAAATTTTCTATCTTGCTTTAAGTGAAAAGCTTTTGTTTAAAATGAAAAACTTTATAATTGTCATGTATTTACCATCACAGGTGTGTATAAAATCCTGCATGTCATTAACCTTCCTTTGGGTCGGGTAACTAATGCATTGATATAAATACATACTACATTTAATATTTTTATTAGAAATGTCACACATGAGAGGTCACTTTGGTAACTTCATGCATTATATTACTCGATCTAATATTAAACTATATAATCACTATTTAAATTTGAACTTTATTAATTAAATTAGCTTTATCTTAATTTGTTGATTCAAATATTTAACTCATGTAAACTATTCAATTTATGTTAATAAATAATTTTACATAACCAATATTGTGTTTAAGCCAATTAGAGAAATTCTAGAGGCATTGCAATGAATAACTGTACTGTATATAAATCATTTTTAACAAAAAATATTGGAAAATATGTTGCAACGAAGAGTTCTATAAATGATTCATAAAACCGACGATTTATAAAAATGTTGCCTTCCCCGATAATGATAAAATCAAATCAGGCTAAAATACTACCAAAATATTATTAAAATGTATGAAAAACATGCCTTGATGTTTAGTAATTATTGTAACCTAGCTCTGATACCATTATTAGGAATTTAACCAAATAAATATGGATCATACATACCTTATAGACCCAAAATATTTTGAGAATATTTCCATCAGCATTATTAAATTCTTAATAATATACATGAAGTCCTACAACAATTATGAAACACATTAACATAAAAGCGTACCTAATGAATCCATTGGTGTATTTTGGATTGATTGATATATTGGTTTTCTAATTACATAGTTTTCTTTCAAAATCTTTTAATTTCTTTTTGACAAGTGAAGAGAATATTCATTCCTCATTCTGTTTTTGAAGACTATAATAAATGTGCCCCTTAGCCAAATAATTTCATCTGATTAGATTACTTTAGTTTTGACTAACCAAATAATGGCACACATTTAGTTATACATGTATGACCCTTAAAATTCTAACGGATGCACATATTTTATTTTTTATAAAAGACTATGTTGATAGTTTATTTGATAAAAACCTTTAATGATAAATTAATATATGATCGTAGGTATTTATTTTGTAAGTTTCAAATGAAAGCATGGGCATGAAGGTTGTTTTAATATTTTAATATAGTAAGCATTAGGGAAAAATATTGTTGATGTCTTAGTTAACCCAACGTTGTCCAAACATATGTGAGTAGGAATGTCTAATGTCTCTAAGATGGAAATGTCGTGGATCTAAGGTGTCGAGCTCTCAGGGTGGATCTAATGTGAGGGTGTCGAGCTCTTGAGGTGGAAGTGTTACGCTCCCAAGATAGAAATATTGTACCCTTAAGGTGGAAATATTATGCACCCAAGGTGACACCTACATGAAGACCAATGTCGGGGGAGGTTCTCCGACTCAATCCCTCCAATGCTCAAGTTAGTAATATAAGGTCCCTAAATATGGACTTCAGAAGTTTGAGAAAGGAGAGAGTGGAGTACTATTTTCTTATTTAGGATATGTTTTTATAGAGGGGAAAAAAATTATGATGTCATTTGTTGTCACAAACAAAGATAAGAAAGGTTAGGAGGAGTGAAGGAAGTTTGTAATTGTCTTTGTTGTCATAATGAAAGAGAAGGAAGCTTGGATTTCTCAATTTTGAATTTTTATATACATAGGTGGATAGAGGATGTCTTGGATGACACATGACAACCACATAGCTGATGGTAGATTCTCTATCATTTGTCCCTCACAAAAGTGTGCTTCAAGGCTCTTATAAGAGGGGTCCGAAGTATATCGTTCAATTTTTCTGGTATGAGAACATTCAAGATCTCATTCCATAGGTTAGGTTTTCCTAGATCAGGTGTCTCAGGCACATTAAATTTTGCACCCCCACCATGGTGGGTTTCTTTATGTGGGGTTGGATTTTTTCAATTCAGGTGTTTCGGGTATATTGGGCTTATCTTTTTACCATAGCAAATTTCTCTTAGTGTGAGTAGAGTTTTCTTGACTCATGCATCTTGAGCACATTTGTCTTTGTGCATCTACCATACCAGATTTATCTTAGTATAAGTTGGGGGTTTTTTTTTTTTAACTCATGCGTCTCGAGCGCATTTAGTCTTACACCCCATTATAACATATTTATCTTAGTGAGGGTTAGATTTTTTTCGACTTATACATCTTAGACATATTTGGCCTTACATGTCTATAGTAGTGGATTTATTTTCATGTGAATCATGTTTTTTTGACTCAAGTATCTTGGGCATGTCTAGCTTTATGCCTCCAACATAATAGATTTATCTTAGCATGGGTTGGGTTTTCCTGACTCATATGTTTCGGGCGCATTTGGCCTTGCACCTCTACCATAGCATATTTATCTTGGCATAGGTCGAGTTTTCCCAACTCTTGCATCTTGCGCGCATTTGGCCCTACACCTTTTGCGTAATAGATTTTAGATTTTCTCATCGTGACGAGACTTCAAATCTTCTCTCCGTTGTGGCGAATTTTAAGTCTTTTCTCCGCTGTAGTGGATCTTAGATCTTCCCACCATGGTGGCCTGCAAATCTTCTTTCTGCCATGGTAGATTTCAAGTCCCTTCTTCGCTATGGCAGATCTCAAATTTTCTCGTTGTGGTAGAGCTCATGTCCCTTCTCCACCATAGCGGATCTTGGGTGTTCTTGTCATGACAAGATTCAAATCTTCTTTCTACCATAGTAGATCTCAAGTCCTTTCTCTATAGCATTCTAGAATTTTTTTCATTGTGGTGGGCTTTAAATCTTCTTTTTATCATGGTAGATTTCATATCCCTTCTTCATCGTAGCAGATCTCAAGTCTTTCCGCTATAGTGGACTCCAAATCTTCTTTTCGAATGGTAAATTACATATCCCTTCTCCCCTATAGCAAATCTCGGTTCTTCCTATCATTGCTTCTCTGCCATAGCGGATCTCGAGTCTTCCCACAATAGCGAGCTTCAAATCTTGTTTCCACTGTGACAAATTTTATATCCCTTCTTTGCCATAGTGGATCTCATGTCTTCGTGCTATGGTGGGTTTCAAATCTTATTTCTTCATGGCAGATTTTAAGTTCCTTCTCCACCTTAGTAGATCCCAAATTCTCCCACTGTGGTGGACTTTAAATATTCTTTCTGCAATGGTGGATTTTATGTCCATTTTTTATTGTAGCAAATCTTGGTTATTCCCACCATAGCGAGCTTCAAATCTTCTTTCTATTATAGTAAATTTTATATCCTTTATTTTGTCATAACGGATCTTAGGTTATCCTACCATTACGGGCTTTAAATCTTCTTTCCGCTGTTGAGGGTGATGGAACCTTACAGGTTCTCCCGCATAATGTGGTTCATGAGGGCATTGATTACGGTGGGCTTGCAAGAGCCATTTATCCCTAGCACCACGTAGATATCCCCTTCCCCCAGCTCACCCATGATAGAATTCCAGGTGGATCCGAGGTTGCCAACATCACCTTCGAGGGCAAAGTCATCGAGCTTAAAGATGTTGTGCTCCAAGGAGGCGTAGCCATTGCTCTCGGCAGTGTTGCCGCTATGGTCACCAATGTCACCTCCGAGGGTGAAATCATCAAGCTCAAGGATGTGGTGCTCTAAGGAGGCATAGTCATCACTCTTAGCGATGTCATTGTTGTGGTCACCAATGTCACTTCCAGGGCTGAAGTCCTTAAGCTCGTGGACATAGTGCTTTGGGGAGGTGTAGAATAGACTTGATAGATTTAATTAAAATCTAATTAAACCTATCATGCCATCAGAAATATATATGTTCCAATCCTTAATATACATAAAATATAAAGACTTGACATATCTAATTTATCAATATTAAACACACTAATCATAATATTAAAGACCTTAATTACTCCCCAATAAACACTATTCTAATATAAAAATATATCAAATAATATATTAGACATTAAGTAATACACCACATAGAATAGACTTAATTATCTCATAAATAAAAAATATAGAAAGAGAATGCATACCTCTTGATTAAAGTATTTTTCCTCTTAATCCTCCTATATTAGCCTTATAAATTTTATCTAATCCATAAATCATATCTTTATTGAGTTTAAAAGAGTAAAAAATGTAAGAATAAAAAAGGGATGCAAGTGAAAAGAGGTTGAGATGAGAGATATATTTGAGAAAGTGAAATTAGTTAAGAAGACAGAGAAAATAGTTTTAAAAAATCCTTTTTTAAGCCTCAAACAATCAAATTCATCATTTGAAATAGCGCAAACTCAGCCCTCAATTGGTAACATCAAACTTTGATAATTATCAATTTGTATAGATTAGTAACAATCAAATTTTGATCGATACTACTTGGTACAGGTCTATAATGATCAAAATCTGAGGGTACCGATCGGCACAGGTTGATAATGATCGAATTTTGATCATTATCATCCGGTACCCGATATAGGATCAAGTGATTAGTACGATCCTGTAGAAGGTAGTCCACGTATCGATATCTTATTAGACCGCTACATACCACTTATACCGAATGGTACACATCGGTACAACAAACCTTGGTCTCTTGTTAGGCTATTATGGCATAAGCAAAATAACAACTTGTATCATGCCCATCAACATATGTACTTTTTTGGTGAGGTTCAGGAACACCTCAGTAGTGACGAGCAGGATGCTTGGGTTGGTATTGTTTTCTCTATTGAGGTGAACTTACGGTTGGAACCAATGGTGGCCACTCGTGTCATAGCCCTCTTGCACGTTCTCCTTGCCCTTACTTAAGATCGTCGCCTCAGTAGCTATGTCTTAGTTGGTCCTCTGGATGACCTCGAGTATGCTCACTGATGACCTCTTCATCGATAACTAGAAAAGGCGAGAAAGCCGAACCCTCATCAAAGGCTTGAATCATGAGTGATGGATGGGCTTCCTACACGCCTTGGATTTCATTGGTGAACCGAGAGATGAAGTCGGAGAGTATCTTTTTCTCTCTTTACTTGAGTCCAAGCAATATTGTTGTCGATGGCCTTGGGCATACATCCGCGAGGAAGTAGAGTTAGAACTCCTTTTAAAGCTAAGCAAAGGAGCCATCCGAGAGTGACTTTAGATGAGTGTACCACTCATATTGGGCCTCTCAATATTGCTAGGAACATGTGGCATATTAGAGCATCTGATGTACCATAGAGAGACATCTAAGTATAGAAGGCGGTAGTGTGTTCAACGAGTCAATATTGCCATCAAAGACTTCTAATGATAGGAGACGAAAGTTGGTCGAGATTTAGGTTTCCCTTGGATGTTCTAGGTGAATAGGGATTGACCTGAGGTGAGACCGATCGGATTCTCCCCCTAGACTGTTAGAACTTTTGTCGCATCTTGTCTAGGCATTGGTTCATTTGTCATAATTAGAACTTTATGGAGTCATCTATTGAATCCACTGATTAGGTCTCAAATTAGGGTGGAGTAGAGCAGTGGTCTACTAAACTCCACCATTAGGGAGCGGGGTGCTCCTTTGATTAGAAGTTCCACGGACCTTAAGTAATCTTGAGATACTAGCATTATGTCAGTTATGGGGATTCCAATGGGTGACAATGTTAGTGGTAATTTGAGATGGTGGTGCCATTTGTTGGGCTAGTTGAGACAAGAGCAGGGTGGCAACAACTTGCAACATGCTCGTAAGCGTCTGTACTTGATGGGCGAGGTATAGGAACACTTCGAGAGGAATGAGTAGGTGGATCAAGTTTATTTCTAGGGGTGAGGGGCTTGGGTCATAGAATAGGGACTAGGACCTCATTGGAGTGTATGCCGAGGTGGATGTATCCATATGTGGAAAGGATGAAAGTTGCCACCTGAATAAAAGTGTTGGGGTTGGAGATAGGGCCTCCTTACTAGAAGCGCTCATTAAGAGGGTTGGTAGGCAAATGTTCCTACGATATCGAGTTCTCCTTCCAGCATCAAACTATTAGGGAAAAATATCATTGATGTCTTAATCATCTCGACCTGGTCCAGAACCATGCGTGTAGGATTGTCCAAAGTGTATCCAAGGTGAAAACGTTGTGGATCTGAGGTGACTCCGATACGGAGGTATTGAGCTCCCGAGGCAACCCTAAGGTATATACGAGGTGGGTGTGTCGAGCTTTCAAGGTGTAATTATAGTGCTCTCAAGGTAGAAGTATTGTGCTCCTGAAGTGGCACCTACACGAAGACCAAGGTTAGGGGAGGTTTTCCAACCCAGTCCCTCCGATAATCAAGTTAATAATCCGAGGTCCCTAAATGTAAGCTAGAGTAGTTTGAAAAAGGAGAGAGTCCTATCTTACTTTTCTGTTTAGGATGTGTTTTTATATCTTGAATGAGAGAAAGAAAATTTATAATACCCTTCCTTGTCATACAGAAAGAGAAGAGAGTTTAAGATTGTCTTTGCTTGTCATACAAGGAGAGATTTGTGATTGCCTTCCTTATCATATTGGGAGAGAAGAAAGTTTCTCTGCTTTGAATCTTTGTATACGTAGGCGACTAGAGGATAACTTGGATGACATATGGCAACCACGTACCTATCAATAAGTTAATATTCTCTTTAGGTTGTGCATGCCCAATTGGTTTATCATCTTCCGTTACTGCAATAGGATGTTCATTATGCACTAATAGGATTTCATATGTTTTAAGTCTCAACTGATCACATCATTTATCGTCATTATGCTCGAGACAACATGATCATATCTTTTTTTTTTGTTTTTTTCCTTTGACAAACACATCAGGGATGTGTTGGCCATGTCGCACACACTTGTTTCTCTATGTCGGGCGAACACATCACGAGTTTTCTTTGTGCCGAACGAGTGCATCGTGTGAGAAAGAAAGAGAGTTAGAGAGTTTAGAATGCATCGAGAACTTTGAATGCTTTTTAATGCTGGATGGATGCAAAGAGAGCAATCGCATGGTGCACAAACGAGACACTGAAGAAAGCTATTTGTGTTATAAGCATCGACACAAATAATGGTGATGTGGTGACAAGGAGCTCAACGAGCTTTCTTGTGACTCTTTACTCTTTTCAAGTTAATTGTACATTTATTTCACTGTGATTTCTCCACAATTACAGCAATCCTTTTCAACAGATCCCACTCGCACGGCTGGCAGATCACATTCTCCACCAAACACAGCTATATATATATATATATATATATATATATATATATATATATATATATATATATATAGAGAGAGAGAGAGAGAGAGAGAGAGAGAGAGAGAGAGAGAGAGAGAAATAAAAGACTTGAGTGATACAAATTTTGAATAGGGTTACCCACAAACTTAAACTGTAAGAAGAAAAAAAAACTCTTAAAACTTATATTAAGCTTCAACATCATCATGTGCAAGTCAAATTAGACACATGAAATTGAATTCAAGGGTACGGTAGCAAATCGAGTAGAAAAACTAGAGTGATAGAGGTTACATACAAGTAAAATAAAGAATGCTCACAGTTTTGTCATGATAAATACTTTGAACTGGGTGGGTTATCACAAATTTCATGAACTCCAGTGATGAACAAAAGACGCAAATCTATATCAAAATTTAACAATTGGAAATAAATTATGTGACTTTTAATCAAAACAGATTTTTTTTTTTTTTTCATACTTTATAAGTTACATCATAACCTACGCATCTCTAGTTGAGCACGGGCTTGTAACTTTGACATTCTCTTAAATGATCCACCGGCAAGGATGGAACCTTTCCAAGTCTTTGCAGAAAGCTTGATCTTGAATTCCAACAGTTTTAGCTCCATCAACTATTTGGCTGGTCAGGATGTGTCCCAAGGTACTTATCCAGCACATTCTTGAATGCCTGCAATGCAGTTCCATGATTATGATCAGCAAAGCAATGCAACCTTGGTAGTCTATCTTAATGTGCATGACACTTTCTTTTCTGAACAAAAGGAAAAGAAAGATATCGTATCCATGCAGGAAAAAACTTCCCTAGGTAAAAAAGCTGATGGCATAGAAGCTCATCATATCAGCAGATTCCTATTAGTGTTAGATAGTAGCAATGCCTGCACTAGGTATTTAACTCAAAGAAGATGGTTCACAGAATGGATACATCACTGCAGAAAATTAAGTACCTGAAGAGCAAATAATTCTTTCCCATTCAATATTGCATCCATTGCAGCAAACTGGTCATCGAAAACACCATAAAATTGACGGTAGAACTCACACCTGGATACAACAGAAGGGAGGAACAATAAGAAATCCATCTCTCAAGTTGCACGTCTATGAAAAAAGGAGTTAGGATCCACTCACTGTTCTTCTTTCATGATTTGTTGATCCATCTCATCAAACTTCCTCGTGAGAACTTCTGCTCCCTTTGGTGAAAGCATGTGCAAAATAAGGGCCTCCAATGTCCTTGGAAAGTGATGCTAAAAGAATTGTGGATTCTCAATTAGTTCAATTTAGACTGATAATGTAGGCTGTTAGAACGTTATATTAGTGTGATAGCAAAACAAGCAGTAACTTATATTTCCCTCATGTAGGACTATGGTAACTTTTATTTCCCTCTAGTAGGACTAATCCTCAGTGACTCACTTGCAAAAACAAGTCATTTCTATTGTGATAATTTAGCAAGAAGCCTTACATTGAAGGAAAGAAGAATCGATAACCTTTCTGGATAGCTAGTAGGTAATGGTTTCTATATTGTCTCCTTGAAAAAATGGTTGGTCAATGAAAAGGATGATACACGAGAAATCAATTCAGATAAATAACAAGTAAGCAATTTTTTTAACAAATAATATGGCCTATCTTAAATTGTTATGGTCTGAATTACAACTTGCGTAAAAATGAATTGCCACATGTTTTTCTCATCAAGCTATTCAAATGTTATGCTCCAAATCAAAGCTTCAAGGCTATTCAAATTGCCCTTAGATCAGATTCAATTTGCTCCATGACAATTTCATGACTCTCAGATCCTCCTTCTACCTAAGGTAGACACTCAAGGACTATTTTGCAGATTTAGTTTCTTGAACTACATCTTTTCGTCTTCACATTTCAAGGATGTGAATTTTGTTATAAAAGGTTATCTCAAGATTTCTGTTATAGAAGATGATCTAGGGCACTTCTGTTCCTACAATCAAGATGATCTCAAAAAAGTATCTCGATTACATCAACTTATTTCATAATTTGTGCCTCGAAATAGAATACTTGAAATAAAATGCACTACTCCAGTGCATCATTTGTGGTTGCTTGCTTACTGGCCCAATCTACTGCAACATTATAAGAATACAGTTCACACTAACAAGTTTTCTCATGCATATGCTTATAAGGCAACTTATGTGAGTCACATTTAAAGCCTCTGAAATATAAGCAAAGTATATGCTTACCACCATTCCCAGCAGAATATTTCGGAGTACAAGTGGTTCAACAGCCAAAAAGATGTTTGCAACTGTGTCAATTTCTGACAGATGTGGATTATCTTTCACTATCTGCTCCTTTTCAACATCTGGACTACATGAATCTTTCGAAGTGGACTCAGTAGATCCATTTTGATTATCAACACTAATAGTCTTATGAACTAAAGAGACAAGTTCATATAGCACATGAAGTGCAAGGGGTTCCAGCTGCTGCAACATTCCATGCCTCCTGCTATTTTCTTTTGTAGTATCTCTCAGCTTATAGTGATCCATTTCATGATTGTCTGATCAAGTTATTACAAGAGAATCATTATTGCATGAGGAAATGTCATAAAAGATTAAACATGGGACAAATTATACATCAGCATACTGAATCTTATCCTACACCAGAAGCTATTTGCTCGATTTCCATAAATATCCTTATTTTATGAAAGGAAATCTTGATATCCAAAGAAAAACAATTCTGCGGTTGCATTTCAAGTGCAGTTGTTCTGTAGTAAGATTTGTAACTTTGCTTGTGCATGTAATATAAGTGTTTCATTTGATTTAGCTGCTTGTACAGGCAAATAAATGGGTGGGTGCCAGTGTAGGAGATCATCGTAACTCATTATACGCTAAGTGATAACTACTTTTCCCCCTACAACAATGTTACCCTATGTTTGCAACCACGTGCATTGAGGAAATGGTGATCTTTACATGAGCAATGAAATAAGACACCTAATTATTTATTTTATTAAAAGAAAAAGCATCTCATCACCTAATACAAAATCAAAATTGGAGTAGTAATTAGCCAGCAACAATAGAATTTATATCGACCAGACCAATCGAATAAGATTGCTGAGATCTAAACCAATCTGAAATAATTAAAAAAATTTAAAACGAAAATAGAAAATAGAAAATTTTAAAATTTTTAAAAATAAAGGATGTACAAGCACAAGTTTATTGTATTTTTTTTCTCTCTCTATCTTCTCCCCACTCTTCTAGTCCCCCCCCCCCCCCCTCTTTTCCACTTCCTACTTTGGTCCTCCCCTCTCTCTCTTCCTTCTCTTTTGATTCTCCTCTCATGCCCATTCCTCCTACCCTTCTTTTTATTTAATCATTAGATATAGACTTCATCACTTAATTGTCCAAAAATTAGCCAAAATTGGCTGGAAATTGTTTGATACAGCCATTTTTTTTCCCTAAAATCAGCTGATTCCAACAAAATCTGATCAATTTGGACTTATTTCAGATCGATTCTGGCCACAAATTTCAGACAATGGATTTTTTTAATTTGGATTTGATTGATCCAAATTTGACTTGAGATCAATCAATTTGGAAACTACACAAAAAATTACAGAGTAGTTAAAACTGAAACCAATACTTCTAACCTTACTCTAGATATGAAAAATCTATTTCTGTCATCTCCCTAAAAACATTCTTAATTTGGGCTAATAATTTTTATTTTTCTGAAAATATGTTCAAATAAATTAGAGAAGTCATTTGTTCTGTCTTAAATTGTTCCTTGACAAAGGTATTTGCATCCAACAGTGTCCTATTCAAAGTTATCAATCTTACATTTATCCAAAAGAAGAACTAATTCAAATGCAACGGAGAAAAAGATAAAGAGAACTTTAACTCTCACTAATTTGCAACAATATGGACATAATGCTAACTCTTGATAAAAATCACCACTGCTTGGAAATTACTTTTGGTTTTAAAATTGGTTCTAAATAGTTGCTACAGGTCCTGTTCATCTACAATGCTCATTCTACCAATTTCAAAGACCTTTGTTTCTCTCAAAACCCTCGTGTCTTTAGTGGACTTAAGACCTTGTCTGGACCAATTTTTTAACCCCTCAATTCTCTTGTCAATGCTACATGTACAAGAAACCTATTAGCATATGCTGTTAGCATTTTAAGTTAATGATAGCTTTGGAATTTATTTCTTCATAAAGTACAAGCAAAGATGTTCAATTTCGTGGAAAGAAATTGTGCTCGGAATGCATAGGCACGAGACTTGTTAATCAGCAAAAAGGTCATGGTTTTGTATAAGGTTTGTTATACCACTTGAGTTGATATGACATGGGCGGTATGGACTAGTACAACTGGCGATTGAGACACAGATTGCTCGAGTCCCTGTCGGCATGTCCAAGTATACCATGTACAATACATCGGTACAAATCGGTGTGTACTGACCCGACAAATCTCCGAAACAAGTCCGATACCCGAAATGGCAAACCCTGGTTTTGTGACTAATTGACATTGTGTCTGCATGTCATTGCATTGTACAAAGGCCCATTCAACATGGGCCAGAATGCATTAAATTAATCTTTTCATTTATATGCAAATGGCACACAATAAAGGCATGTTCAACCACATACAAAAACTAATGTTGTTTTAAAATAATATTATGGAACTCCAAAGACCTTAATATAACCCAGAAGTAAAATATTCAATTCACAAGCAAAGCACGGCCCAACATGTTCCTGGCAACAAGCTGAACCGTGGATTGAAGCACTATTATCGTACAGTAGGCACAGCCATACGCAGTGTCATCATTGGGCCTGCATGCCACATGCATGCTCATGTTGACCATAATTCTGGATACGCAGTGTTATCGCAGGGCCTGCATGCCTCATGCATGCTCGTGTTGACCATCAAAATATAAATTCTGGATACACGCTCGTTCTATTACTCCACAGCATGGGCATAATGGCACTATATTAAGGCAGAGTATTCTGCACCTCATTTCATAAATCTAAGATAACTTTTAATTCACATGCAGATTAAAACAATTCTTAAAATTTCAGAGTTGATTAGACATCCAAGGTAGTGATTGAAGCTTCCATCTTTAACTACTTATATATTAATAAAAAATAATCTACTCGACAATAGTGTCTACATGTCTTCATCAAACTCGTCTTCATTACAGGCCAAGAACATGAAGAGATGCATAAAAGCCATGTAGTTTCAAGGATCAATCTAAAATTTGTTCAGGAAGAAGGCTAACCTTCTGAGGCATCATCAGCAAGTTGATAATTTTCTATAAATTTGGAACCACCACTGAAGCTCTCATTTAACATTTGATTCTGTCCTATTCCCAGCAGAATGTAAACAGATTACATAGTTAAATTGCAACTGAAATTCAATAACTTACCAATCAGTTAAAGAGTCATTGAAAAATACAATAAAAAATCACATATTCAAATCAACAAGACTAACATGTTTCTCAGAACATATTCATATATAGCCCATTAAACATTGAAAACAAAGATGTAGTCTGCAGACTCAGATATATTTGTTGTAGCCACTGGTGGAGGTAGTGATTAAATAAATAAGGCTAAATGCAGCTGTAGTTAAGTTAGAACAGAGGTGGTCACTAAAACAAGGTAAAGTGCAGGTAGCAAACTTAAAACATTTATTGCTGACAAACTTCACAGCCAAAATGCAGATACAGGCTAATTGAAGCATAAACTATAAGATTAAAAGGATGGTCTTTAGGGCTAAGAAGAGACACTTGATCACAAAGAAGAAATCCTTGATCCATCTGATCAACAGATTACATTTGCTAGCATGGTTTAACATTGCATGAGACACACTACATGTTAAAAATCTTTAGAAAAAATACAGATATGGTGTCACAGAGATTTTGATGTAGAAAACTAAAGGTACAACCATGAAGATGAGAATAGGAGTTCCAAAATGTGTGTGGATTTAGAAACCTATTAAATTGTAAAACTTGTTCAGACTAATAACAGTGAAGTAACTTAAATTATTTTCCTAACATTCTAAGTATTTATGCACTTGATGGTGCCCAAGCTTCAAGCTAGGATATGCTAGGAATTTGCCTAAAGTAACAATCTTCAGCCTAGATTATTTATATTTGCTTGAATTTGCCTTAAGCACCTTGCTTCCATGAGTTTCTTGATTTTTTTTCTAATCTTCCTCTTTTCATCCTATTTATCTTTTTTCACATTTTGTTGAAGTGTTACCTCCAACCTTTTTAATTAATAACCAATAATTAACCATTACTATATTTGAAGAAGCAAATAAGTGAAAGCATAGAAAATACGAAGGACTTGGTAACTAAGACACAAGGTCAACTTAGATAATTCTTATTCTGACAAAAGGATAGTTTATCAGTAACAAGAGAATAGGTATAAAATGTAACAATGGAGGCTAAACAGAAAGATTCCACAAAACAGAAAATTCCTACCATTAAAAATAATATGATTGAGACTAAAAATGTGTACCTTTTCCTTCTCCACCAATCTATTTATACATCAGGAAGATGGAAATGCCATCCCATAAGGCAAACAGAAGAGAAAAAGATGTAAACTCCAATTAGATATCCACAAAAACAGTTGCACATTCAGAAGAATAGAAAAAATTAACATTTATTAGGATATGAATACCAAGGTTAAGATGCATATAGTTTGGTTATGCCAGACGAAACAAAACAACTGCAAGTAAAAGACATTTCAAAAGGGTAATGCAACATAATACCTATTCAATATCCTCCTCAAATAATATGGATCCATGTGTTCCAACATGTTAGACATCATGTCTGATTTCCACCAAAAATTTACTGCTATGGTTAAATCATCACTATCCACTTGGTGAAACCTGCTAAAATCTTCCTAATCAGTGAAACATATAAAGCAACCACAGAGAACAGGTTCACTCAAAGAAGAAATACATATCGTAATCATGGCAGCAACTATACTAAGTGTTCTTTGCTAACAAATATAGCAACGAGCCTCCAAAATTGTATCAAGGATAATAAGCAAGACAATTACAAAGTTACACCAGTGTAACAATTTGTCTTCCAAAAGTCAAACTAATGTCAGCAAAAGCAACCTATCTGTATCTTTTATGCTTTTATAAATTCTTACAATAGCATTAACTGTCAAATCAAATACAATAGATACTGAAATTTATAGATTTAATAATCTAATACACGTAATAAAGGAATAGAACCATATAACTATGCATAATGAGGATAGAATTGTTCTGTGTGGATCATTTCAGCAAATCTTTTTTATTAACCCCTCGATTATCAAGAAAGATCTTGACACACTTTAGATACTACATTAAGAAAGATCTATTTTTTGAGACACTCCAAAATGTATATGAATAAAGAAAAGGAAAAGGACACCAGAACCTATCAAAATTTCAGCCAGCTCCTGATCTATTGTTGCCTTCATCAGCAGCATCCTGACCCCTGCCTATAAAATTTCTCACTGGTTTTTGTTCTGAGTCTCCACATCTCGTTTCACAGCTTGTTTCCATCTTGTTCACCTTACTCTGGCATATGCCCACCCATACTTTTTATAAGGAAGGTCAATGATGTCATCCTCACCACAATTTAATCCTTGTAATTGTGGCCATCTCCAGATACATATATACATAAATACATACATACATATATATATATACACACACACACACACACACATATACATACATATACATATACACATACATGTATACATATGTATACGCACACACACACATATATATACAAGTATATGCATGTATGTGTATGCAATAGCTTGTTGGTTATTAATGTTATCTATAGAGAAAGACAAACATGTGCACTCAAAGTCATGGTCAAGATGGAAACTAAGCCAATAGATTAGGCCCGTTTAAAAGCATACTATTCCAATGTCCATATGCATAGGTAAAAAGGGTGAGGCATGCTTCAGAATTTCAAGGTTGGGTTCACGATAGCATGACTAATGTTTTTAAAAGTGCTAAGCACCAAAAGGCGTTAAGGTCCCAAAACGCTCGAGATGCTACGCGCTTGCCCGAGCAAAGTGAGATGCTCAAGAATATTAAAATATAATATATATAAATATTTAAAAAATTTAAAAATAAATAAATATGATTATAAAAATAAAAATACCACATCAAATTGAAATCCCATAGCCAACTTAAAATATATATTATGGAATGTGATTCTTTAACCACTATACCTGAATTGACTCGTAATTTGAGCTCAATTGCTTGATAAGGTGATTCCTTATCCAAATTTAGAAATGAAATGAGTCAATTGGCATCTTGAGACAACGAAATTGGAATCAGGAGTGCTATTTATTGCAATTTAATACTTAGTGTGGTACTTAATAATATCAAGGTTTGCTATGTACCGGGCGGTACATACCGATCCGATAGGGTACCGGTATGCGGACCGCCCCAATACTGGGCAATACAAATTTAATATATAATATAATATAATATTATATTATATATATATTAAAAATTAGAAAAAAAATGAGGCGTCGCCTCACCTCGTCTTCTTACACGGGAGGGCGAGG
Organism: Ensete glaucum; assembly: GCA_021527575.1. Lineage (NCBI taxonomy): Eukaryota > Viridiplantae > Streptophyta > Magnoliopsida > Zingiberales > Musaceae > Ensete > Ensete glaucum. The sequence continues at coordinate 13,677,197 of CM038557.1, read as the reverse complement.
CGCCACCTCGTCTTCCTGCACAGGAGGGCGAGGCGCCGCCTCGTCTTCCTACGTGGGGACAAGGGTGAGGCCCCACCCCGTCTTTCCATGCGAGGACGAGGGCACTGCCTCGTCTTCCCACGCGGGGACGAGGCAGTGCCTCGTTCGCCCGCTAGAAGACGAGGCGTCTCCTCGTCTTCCAGCTCGGGGACGAGATAGTGCCTCGTTCTCCCGCTGGAAGACGAGGCGTCGCCTCATCTTCCAGCTCAGGGATGAGGTGCCGCCTAGTCTTCCCGCGCCGGGGCGAGGCGACGCCTCGTCTTCCAGCTCAGGGATGAGGCGCCGCCTAGCCTACCCGCGCTGGGACGAGGCAACGCCTCGTTCTCCGACACCTTGTCTTCCCGCGGGGAAGAGGCGCTACCTCGTTTCTCCCGTGAGGCGAGGCTATGCCTCGTTTTGTTTTATTATTATTATTATTATTATATAATATATTTAATATTATATTATATTATAAAATATTATATTATATTTTAATGTACCGAGCGGTACATGTGCTTCGACATGGGTACTATACTATATCGATCAGATACCGGTATGCCGGTAGGACCGATATGGCGAACCTTGCTTAAAATGCCACTTATTGCTACTTAGTACGCTACTTATTGCTTCTCATGGTGCACTAATCACTTCTCACGTCCATCACACATCGTGTCTTGGGCGTGAGAAAAGGTAGACCGTGAAAGGGAAAGAGAGGAGAGAAAGAGATCACATCTTCCAGTAAGATCACTTGCCCTCTCATCTGTCGCATCTTCTACCGAGCACGGATCAAGTCTTTGCCATCAAGCACTGATTGATTCTGTTATATTCGCCTTCAACTCAGTGCCCTCCTCGCCTAGACCCCTTTCGCTTTCAATCTCGTCCTTTCTCTTCTAATTTCTTGTGCTATGCTACTTTCACTTGGGTAAGCGCCTAGGCAGGCACCTCTACGAATCGTGTCGCTTACGTGCGAGGCGATTGGGCCTCACTTCACCCGAGCGCCTATTGAAAACACTGGGTATGACCAACCTAACATCATCCATACACATACATGCAATGTCAATTTTGCAGGATAAACTTTTCTCCCTCCTAAAAGGAGTATATGGCAATTGCCATTAGATAGAAATACAAAGTTTAACCTAAACTTACTATAATCTTTAACAATCAATAACAATTAGCACTCCTATTAGTATATCAAATAAAAATTTCTTGGAGATTTTGATAATATTTTCAGCATTTTATAGCAATTAAGAATTATTGTCTTTTTATTTTTATTGAACAAGAACCAGATAGGCCAGGATGCAAAGTTACCAAGAAGAGTTTGTTCCTCAAGTTGCTGAGTTAGCACCGTGTTTCTTGAAAAAAAACACTAACAAGCATACATGTCTTGCAAAACAAAAACAAAGAATTGTAACCTACAGAACAGATGAATGTAAAAAGTTACGCTTCAGATAATAAGTAAGAAAATGTAGTATAAAGTATAAACAAACAAACAATTTACCCTACCATCCTTCAGGAATAAAAAGAGCATCTCCAGGATGAAGAACGATTTTCTGGGAATGCTCCTCATAATTTTTGGCTCTTGGATGGACCAAAACATCAGGCTTCTCTATATTAACAGCACTGCAGAGAAAAATGAAGATTTTAAATGGTTATATAGTTTTCCTCATATAATCAAAGAACATGATACCTATGGTTCGAGGCCTCTCCATACACTGGCATCGGGTATAATATGGGACATGCAGAAGGTGGCCATAAGACAACTGAGAAGGAAGAGTTTGACAGATGGAGTAATCAATATACATTATATTAAAACGCAAAATGACTATTTATCATGTGTCAACTGGTACACCTAAGCCACACAAATGGCCAAATGAGATATGACTCATAGCTTATCAACAAAACAGTTCATGAAGAAAGTTAAAGTTTACTATTAAAATATAGAGTGAGAAGGTAGAAGCATGATGGCACCATCAATTACAAATATAGAGACTTAACCACTTGTGTGCAGGATCATCGAAATATAACAAGCACTAATTATAAGTCATGATCAAAATATAGAAAAAAGATCACAAAATGATGATGCAAGGAGTTCACATCTTTTTTTTGGAAAAAAAATCTAGCTTATGCACCATAGACCACTATAGGAACTAACTGGATAACCATTACATCGTTTGTGTTCACTATGTGTATACACATTCAAAAACACAAGTTTGTCAGTGGTAAGAATAAAGGATCACTAAAACTACGTATATGGCATGTGTGAGTTATTAAAGATGAAGAGAAGTGCAACAAGACAAGCAAATTATTAGTCTTTACATCATAAAGTGTCACTTCAGAGTTCAGATAAACAGTACTCAGCTTGAGTGAATCTCAAAAATCCACGTCCCTCAAGTGGAAAGTACATATCAATCCAGGCAGACCATCACCTGATAAATCTAACCAGAAGTTTATTTTAAGGTCAAAAATCAATAGTTGCACGATGTTCTGTTACAGATTGACTTCGATACTGTTTGTGCATTGACCAGCCAATATGAATTAAAAGTCCATCCTACCAAAGCTGAAGTCTGATGTGTAACACATGTACTCGCAGTATGTACTACTGTCAAAAATCCAGACAAATTGTATGGTTATTAGAAACTTCATGGTAAGTTAGAAAAAAAATGTCACAAGGCAAGACATGCCCACTAGGTTTAGCAAATTCTAGTTTGTATTTGTGATCCATTTAATTCTACAGACCAATAAAAATGCCAGAAAGGCTTGAAATATAAGCTTATCTAGTTCCATGTCATTTATCAAGGCATATACACACTGGCATCCAATTAATAGATCTATTCTTAAAATACAGCTCAATCCATTTACTCAACCAGTTCTCAAACAAATTGTTCAACCTACATTGCTGTAAAGGAGAAAAAACTAATGACTTTAACCACTATAAACCATGGTCACAGTTGTAAAAAGGAAAAGAAAAAAAATAAAGGGAACAGATTTAGGATTTTTGTCAAGTAAGAAAGCATGAACTAAGATAATACCTCTTTTGCAACCAGCTACCACGCAAAGCAGATTATGGTGTGGATCATAGTGAGTGCTTGATCTAGAATGAGCCATATTCATCCATAAGTTAATAGATGCCAAAGTTTTCATCCCTAGAAACACAGGCTACATCACAAAGAAAGTCAACCACAATTACATATGTCCATATGCATCCTAACTGAAAGATCTGGTCTCATACTAGGAAAATAATAAAGGAAAATGAAGGCTGAGTAGAACCATCTGGATGTCTTCTGTCAGAGTCTCCAACGGACACCTTTCATTTCTTTCCGAGTTCATGATGGGAACCTGTGGATGCAGTCAGCTCATTGTCTCACACATAAACAAGGTTATTTCTTAGGTTCATGATTGCAAAGAAATTTCAGAACAAATTCAACCATTTGTACTACATGCGCGAAATGATTCATATTAAAAATATTTCAAGTTTCTAACCTGAGCTACATATAGTTCACCAGGGATATCTGAGTTAGCCAAGTCTGAATCTTCTGAACAGACTTGTGCCTCAAAAGAGCTACCAAGATCCAAATTTTGGAGATGATTCTTGCAAGAGGCAATAAATGTAGAGAACGGTATTGGTACCTATAATCAGATTTAGATACGCTAAGCTGAGGAAGGAAGTCTGTGAAAACCATGAACATGATGTGCATAGATATATGTGATATGAAAAAGCAACTGAGAGAGAGAGAAGGAACAGGGATCATACCCTCTCATGACTTCTAATATCACCATAGAAAATTCGCCCTGATCTTGACAGCATAGCCTCTAAGACAGAAGACCCAACACTTTCCTGCAGTTATTTTACCATTTTTCACATAACATTGCACTATTGTGAATTAAGGATAAAGTGTCGTGTAAAAGAGATGGCCTCCCATGAAAATTCCTACTTTACTAAAATTGTTATCTACTTTTGGATCTCCTAAAATAGATCATAGCAGGCAGTACCCACAGATCATTTTGCCCATGTTTTACATAGGAAATGTGACATGTCAATTGAAGTGTTAAGGAAAGAAAGATTGCAATTTCAATCAAGATAATAATAAAACCAGGTCTTCCCATGGCATCCAGTCTTTGTCAAAAAAGCCTCACACAAAATCTAGCACTTACATTCAAATTGCCTATGACTCCCTCCGCAGTCACCCATAATTTTTACAGGTGTGAAACTTGTGAAGGCACATCCTTAAGTGTAAGAAAAACACAGAGAATGTCTTACCAATAGGACTCCAGCCACTGTACATTCCCTCATCAAATATTTACAACAATATTTATTAAAACATTTGGCTGCCACCCTAACATTCTCAAACAATGGATTTTCAGAATTAGCATATCGAAATATCATATCAGAGTGAAGCCGTTATTCTGCAGCATTCATCTGGAAGTTTCATTAGTGCTGGAGAAGTTGTTCAGTAATTTAGCTTGGCAAGAAATTTTCGCATCCAACTAGAGGCCTGCGATCACATATAGCAATGGAGGTACTGATCCACACAAACAGACCCTCTTGAAGCAATCTGATACTTCCAATTGTAACTAAACGTTCTTAAACTCTTAATCATCGTATCAGTAAACAGATCAACGACCAACAAACACTTATTCTGAGTTCTTTGTTCTCTAATCACAAACCAAACAACCCATAAGAATACTGTAACTACAGAGTTATCACCGAACGTGTTGTTCATTCATGTGCTGTCAACGCCAGCTTGGACACAGAAGCACATAGAACTTTGCAATGTTTTTTTTCACAACGCAAGAAAGAAAAGAGAGCTATTTTCTAGAATACACAAGTAATTTGCACCCAACCCGCATATTATACAACAAACTGACAGAATTACTCAACCATAAAACCGAAACATCTCCGATCATTCTGACCTCTCGAAGTTCATATTGCTAAAAAAAGACAATTTTCTTCAAAATATTCAAGATTTCATTCAGAGACAGAACGTAGTGAAGAAATGACAGAGCAGCAAGAGAGAAGTAACCTCCAAGTAGTCAAGACCTCCATCTGAAGGGTTCCACCGTGAGATGGCCTTCCAATCCTTAACAGCGCCGTGAAAGACCTACAAAGAGGGCAAAAATTGGACCGAGATCATTTTTTTCGTGAAGGGGTCAAAAGGAAGAGTTTTGAAATCAAATCACGAGAAGGAAACTACGGAAGAACGATCGGGATGCAGATCGAGTACCGCGGCAACATTGGCGGATTCGACCTTGGAGGAGAATTCATCGGGGGAGGGGAGCCCGTCGAAGCGGCGGACGCGGAGAGACGACTCCATTTGATTCGTGGTCGGAGTGGGGCGAGCGAGGTTTCGGGGGCGTGCAAAGCAAACAGGGGATGACCGTAGTAATTGAATCTTATAACCCGTTAAGCAATCTTGACCCGACCCGCTATTGCGTGTGGATCCGATAATTCCGCAAACTTGTCTTTATCGGATCGGGCATATGACAATGCGACCGGAAACGAAGGGTCTCGATCCGGCCCGATGTGTTGACGGGTCGGATTCTCTTTTTATGAAGTACTTGATCGATAAATTTAAGTTCACAAATCCAATAAATATTTTATATGTTTTTATTTGAAATTTTTATTTTTATTCTTCATCATATTGTTTTCTAACTCTTTTACTTGCAAAATATCAAGATGGGAAGTTAAGTAATTTTAGCTGAGAGTTACTCAAATATACACAGTAATTTCATTCATTATATATGTGCAGTTCATTATCAACAACACTTATTTAAATATATATTTTTGATGCATATAACCTGTGCAAAAAAGATGCAGAAATTAAATTATCATCCTATTTAAGTCTCGATGGCTATCTACATTCATGATTTATGTTCTCCATTTTTTTTTTTCTGTGACATTCATGCCAAATTTCTCCATTAAGCTGAGTATAACTCTACATTTGTTATCATATAAATATTTCTTTTCTACCTTAGCTTCTAATTCACCTTTGCAGAATGTAGATGATGAGTGAGGGAGAATTAGTTCTGGTAAAAAAAAAATATACTTATTTGTCATTTGCTGAATCTTAAAGCCTCACAAGAGCAGCAGTTCCTGTTGGAGCTTCAAAGCCATCACTTCGTCTCATGTTCTTTGAGGGGTTAGGACATCTGCTAATAAATTCTAGATTAGATCTCACAATCTAAAAAGCTTTTTATGTTGCCAAGATGATTAATCTCAAATGAATAAAGCTACATGGATGGATATATATGTTCACAGAGATCCTGCTCTATAGTATGCACATCAAACCAAACTTAATCTCATTCTCAGCCTGAAACAAGAAATCATATTCATCTGTCAAAAAGTTAGATCAGCTGAGAGTTGCATTCTGTTGCAGTATGTATGTAGATTCAAGAAATAATACTGAGATTGATTGTCCTTTATATTCATGCAAAAGAATCAAACTAAGTTGTTTCATCATATTCATCTTTTGCATTTAGGATAAGTACAAGAAGAGAAAAATAAATGAGAGAAGCAGGGGATGGAAGAATGATTCAGACAACAAAAAAATAATAATAATAAAGAGGTCATATTTTATTTTATATATTTTTGCACTTAAAATATTGACTCAATAATGATGTATTGGACTTATTAAAGATTGAAAAAAATTCTAGATCTTATCTGATAAGTTTCTAAGATTTATTGATAAAAACTTTCCATTATTGTAAAATTATCAGATCAAAACCCATCTTGATCACTTAATGTTTATATTAAAAAATAAATATAACAAAATATAATGTCTTTTATTATGTATTTTTCTTTTATAATGATCTTCTGACAAAATCTCACCTACCACATCTTTTAAAATCCTCTGTAAGTTTCTAATTACTTTAGATAGGATTGAATGGTTTGCTGTATCCGTTCAGAGAGAGAAAGTTTAGTACTAATCTTCCCTTACAAATGGTTCTACAACACTCTTTAACATCAATATATTCACTCCATGTAGATGGATAGCTAAGTCCTTAAGTGAACAGCAAAAATTTTGGCTGACATGAATTAAGGTCCTCACCTACCTCTAACCCATTGCAGGTTGATAGAAAAGGATTTGTACCAATTTTTTTTGTCAGAATCTCTAGCCAAAATGAGTGATTGCATGGTGTACCTAAATGAAAAATCATATGATGAAGTCTTCATGATATAATTTCAATTTTAGGAATATATTGATGTAAATTGGGATATCCACTGCAAGAACCAAATCTCCATCTTGTAACAACTGGACAAATCTGTTTGGGATGGGCAATCAGTTTATGAGCATCTGCAATTAGAAATATGTTTCTTTACAGGAAAACTTGAATAATAAATTGCTTTGAGGATAAGTTTACTGGCAGGATGCATTTAAAAATTCTTTTGCCTTGATAAAAAAAAATATGTTAAAGATTAGAAATTCATAGATCTATATATTTCATATGCAATTTGAGGTTTTGGGACATGAGGTGGAAGGAAAAAAAAAAAAAAAAACTTTGAAGGCTCTATAATTTTTTTAGAGCAGATTCAAGTATTTGAGAGAAAGAATATAAGAGGATTTTGGGTTTGAATTTGGATTTAAATTGAGTTAAGAAGGATTTTTTTTTCTTGTATTATATTTTTTAGAATGAAGAATGAATATAAGTAAAGAGTATCGAACTAAGTAAATCTTTTATTTATTATTCTCGACTTTATGTTTTGTTTTGTTGAATGTACAAATTATTCTTTCAATATTAAAGACTTCTTCCCTATGAGAAATGTGTTTGCCCTTTTGTTATAATTACTAGACTATAGTAATATGGTAAACTTGAGCATCTCAAGGTAGCAGGATAACATTCCTTCCCCAGTAGAACAAAAGCTCATCAATGGACTGTTTGTTGAAAGAATACAAAGAAGGAGTACAAGAATGACTTGTGGGGAAATCAAAGTGGGGCATCTGAGTGTCTTTAAAGCAAAAGTAAACTTGAGGATGTAACCTCTCTCATGAACTTTAGACACATGTTTTAACCTTAGAGATGGAGGAGTACACACCAACACAAGTGTAGTAGGCAGTGCTTTCAACTCCTATTTCTCTTTCACAAGCCTCCCTCCCTCTCACTTTGCTTTTCTATCTTGGCCATAGAAAAGATTGCTTCTTTTAGCTTTATTTGCAATGCTTTCTTCATGTCAAAGTAATTGGCTTTGGTGATAAGATTTTGACTCATGTGTCCTCTCTTCTAACATTTTCACTAAAGTTCTTTACCTTCTCATGTGTGATTTTTTTTTTTTTTTGTTTATATGGTGCACAGATAAATTCTCTTAGATGATTCAGATTTTTTTTTTTTTTTCTCTGTCAATCTCCCTACATAAAACTAGATTTCTGGCTTTTGATCTTACTACACTACAACTGCAAGCTACTAAAACACCTCCATGCTTCTGTAAGCAATGCACATCCAACTAGTTCATGGTTTAGGATATGATCATACTTAATTCCAAATTAATTAAAGATTTAGAGAGCATAATAAGATCATACTTACTTTAGATTTTTTTTTGGGTGCAGTTATTTGTCATTTCACTCACCATGAATAGGACCCCCCTTTTTGTTCATAATAATAATACTAACACTATCAAATTATTTTGGTGGTTATTATCAAACATTATCATAGCTCCTTTGAGTGCAAAGCTTTGATCAATCAAGAGAGCCTGTCATATTTCTATCAAAATAATCATAATTCTTGCAAAATCTGGAACATATCGTCTTGGCCTTTATTAAATCAAACGAGGTTTCTAATGTCACATCAAACAAACAGTTCGTCTCTGTATGCTTCCTCCATCCAGAAAAGACACGAAGCTTCGTCAAGAGTTCAAACATGGGAGTTAATGCTTCTCTCTCTTTTGCTGCACTCACGCGGAAAGAATAATCTCGACTCCCTCTCGAATCCCCGCGTCGAGAAAGCCCGAAGCGGCGACTTGGGTCACGAGTCCTGCACCCTCCTCACAGTTCCATTTATTCACCGGAGTGCCACCGTCCCCGTTACCGGTCAACTCCCTCGCGTGGAAACCGCTGTCTCGGATATAACGGTTGCCGTGCTCACGTTACGAACGTGAGTAATTACAAAAGATCATTGAATCCCCCGGGACCAACCGATGCCTCGATCAAAAACGTTATATTGGAAATAACGGTTTGTGTAGTCACGTTATAAACGTGGATGACTAAAGGTCAGGACCATCGCGGTCGTGGCACAACGATTTTGGTCACGAGTGGGTCACCCTCGCGACGGTGAGCATAATGACGCATCACTCCGCCACTCTTCGGTTATTGACCGAAATGCCATCGACAGTTTGCTTCCCTGATTTGACCCTCACGCGTCGGAGGCTATGCTGGTAAAGGCTCGTTAATGGAGGGGTAAAATAGTACATTAGTCTATTCTATTCTGAGGTTTCGTGTGTCGCGATGAAAAATTTGGTGGACGGCTGCGCGCCGCCTCATCCCGGAGGATGAGACACGTGTCATTATCAGAATGAAATTGAATGCCAAACCGCGGAATTCGCCTCATGTCTTGATTTACCGATCTACCCCTCACGTGACTAACGAGACGTTATCAATAATGACGAGGATAATTAGTTTATTAATTCGTCGATTATATCCATTTCGGACATTTTGCGTCTTCCACTTGTAAAGTAGCGGACGGCTGTGCGTCGCCGGTAGCGCCAAGAGTGGACACGCGTCATGATCGGAGGGAAAGCTAGTGCCGCTCGGCGCAGTCCGCCACGTAGCGGAGCTAAAAGCGATGGGTTTTTTCCATGCCTTTTTAAACCTCTCCGCTGCTTCGGACCCCGAACTCTTCGACCTCATCCACCGGAATCGATGGAGGAAGTCGCATCTCCGGCACCGATCGTCGCGGGGATATCGACGGGAAGTGTCTCCTCGCGTCGGTGATCTCGTTTTGTGGTTGAAATAGGTGAATCCTTGGGGAAGTGAGGTGAGATGGCGGAGTTCTATTGAATGCTGAACGAGTTCTTGGTCGCAGTGCCTTCTTCCAACTTCTTCGTGTCGAAAAATTAGTTCTTTTGTGTTTCTTGTTTTAGGTGGACCTCGGATTCGGCCATTTCCTCCTGGAGTTCGGGTTATAGGCTGCGATTTTTGATAGGGTTCGGCGGTGGTAGGAGATGGCGTGACAGGAGCGGTTCGCGGAAGAGGAAAGGTGGGGTTTTGGTCGGGATCGCTTGAGCGATGCCGTTCCAGATGAAGGTTCGGCCGATCGATTCGGAAGGGGCGATCGCTTTCGCGCCGAGAACCGACCCGTGGAAGCCCGCGGGCAAGTCGAGGCTGAAGCGTCTCCTCGAGCGGCAGTTTCCGAGCGTCCTGAGGCCCTCCCTGGCCGAGAAGCTCGGCGGCTGCGGAGACGGAAGGGAGAAGGAGAGGGAGGAGGACGGTGGCGACGTCGAGCCGAGCTCGGTGTGCTTGGATACGATGGTCCTCAGCTTCATTGAGAATGGGAACCACGAGAAGCCGCCGCGGGGCCGCTGCAACTGCTTCAACGCCAGCTTCGACGACAGTTCCGACGACGGCTTCGATTCCCGCGATGGCGATGCCTCGGGCTCCTCCTCTCCCACGGGAGACGCGGCCGAGTCAATCGAGGTAGTTTCTTGCTCGAAAGTTTCGATTTTGGGAGTTTCCTACTCGAATTCAAAGGCTTCTCGGCAATTTGAGCAGGGTTTGGTACCCTCCGCGAGCGTAGCGGAGCGAAATCTCTTGGCGGATGCGTCAAAGATCCTCGAGAAGGCGAGGAACTCGAAGAACAAGGACGTTTGCCGAAGGATGGTGGTCGACGGGCTTCGATCCCTAGGCTACGATGCCGCCATTTGCAAGTCACGGTGGGAGAAAAGTCCCTCCTTTCCGGCCGGTAGCGTCTCACTTTTCCTCCGATTTCTTACCTTCCCAATCCTTTCCTATCTCCATCATCGCCATTTGACGTGTGGATCGCGCGGCAGGGGAGTACGAGTACATCGACGTGGTCGTCGACGGTGGTGACCGCCTCCTGGTGGACGTGGACTTCAAATCGGAGTTCGAGGTGGCACGGCCCAGCAAGTCGTACCGCGCGGTCCTCCATCACCTGCCGTCCGTGTTCGTCGGGCGACCCGAGCGGCTGCAGTCGATCGTCGCCCTCGCGTCGGAAGCGGCGCGGCAGAGCCTGAAGAAGAAGGGCCTCCATGTTCCGCCGTGGAGGCAGCCCGAGTTCACGAGGGCCAAGTGGCTTTCCCCCTACCAGCGGACGACCGCCATGGAAGCCAAGGAGGAGTCGGCGAGCGGAGGGGTGAAGAGCGGCCGCGGGAGCGGCATAATCCCCTGCTCGATCTCGGCCGTCAATTTTTCTGGCGAGTTCAAGGAATCCTGTGTCGGAAAGACAGGGGAGGACAGTCCTGTAGTGACCGAGGTGGCGGCTTCGCCATGGCGGCCGTCGCCAGCGAGGCCGACGGCAGGGGTTAAGACCATTACCGGCCTTGCTTTGGTCCTCTAAAGAGTAACGAAGGAAGAAAAGAAGCGTTTTTTTTTTTTTTTTGCCTCTTTCTTTGTTCAGTGAGTTATATATATATATAACTTTGCCCCTTTTTTTTTGCCCATATAAAAGGCTTTTGTGAGAGTTGATAAGAAGAGGAACTCTGCATCTGTAGAATACTGCAATTATAATGGAATCTGGACATCCTAATATCTAACAATCAATTTGATAATAGCAGAAGAACAGACTATGATTGTAGGGGATGAAAAGAAGAATTAATTTTGCTATGAAATCTAATGCTGTCTCTTTTGAGTATTAATTTATGATCATGGTTTCAGTTGTAAGAGTTGAGAAGAAGATATCTGCCTCTGCTGAGTGCTAATGTTCTAATGAAACAAAACTTGATGGATTGTTACTTTTGAAAGATCATAATTTTGCTCTTGTAATAATAACCTTGAGAACTAGTGTAAAGCTCTCTCACTAGAATTCTTGTTGAAGCACATCTGGCAAATATTCCATCCATGGTATCTGTTAATTTGATGAGCCATTTAAATCTTAAGTCATCAATATATTACAATCTCTGTTGGGATAATTAATTTGTTATTCTGATGAGCATAAATTATTAATTCAAAATTATATTCTTATTAGAAATCATATGAGACCAAACCAATTGTTACAAAATTTTATTTTAATATGGCATCTAAAGAAGGAAAAATTACATGGTTTTATGACAGTTTTGATATCCTAGACACTAAGAGATTGTGTAAGAATATATGAAAAGGACTTCATATAAAAAGTGAGGCACACATCTTAGCACTTGTTATCCATAAAATATTCTGAGGAAGTAGTCAGCACAGTTTTTTCTGCTGTAACCTTTGTGACAACAACTGAGATTATTGTACTGATCGAAGGATTCCTGTAGAACTCGGTGTTGTCTTCTTGGGTTGCAGAAGCCATGGCAGTGGTGGTCTCGCCGAGGGGAGCATGACCAAGAAGGGCACACAAAGTAAAGCCCTCGCCAGCTCTCTCTCTCTCTCTCCCAGTCCCCGAGACTCCTCCAACTCTGAGAGCACAAAAGCAAAGGGAAAGGAGGCCTCGTGCCGTCTCGATTCGAGTGGTGGTGGCCGCAGGAGAGACACCGCCATGAGGACGACGTGGGAGCTCCTTTTCTTTGCCGCCTCCGGCTTTCACTGTGCTAATATATTCTAAGGGGTCCTCTGTTTCCTGTGCACTGCTATGACTTCGAAACTTGCAACTAAGCTTTTTCTTTCTTTCACTTTGGGACGTCGGAGGCAACCATCACTGCCTCCGCGGACTTCGAAACGAGGACTTGCAGCAAAGTTGCAGTGGCTCCCGATTCGAAAGCTCGGTGCCACCATGCACACCATAGTTTAATGTAAGATGTTGCTTGCATTTTGTTAGAGATGACGAGAGGGAAGCCTCGAAATTTTCATCTCTTAATTCTACATGATACCAATTGTTGGTTTAATTTTATTTTGATCCAATCAAATCGAACATTCTATCCATCGATTAAATTTCATGACTTTTCTCAAAATCTTTTGATTTAACCATTATTTTATGTTCCTGAATTTATTCCAAGACTAAAGAGATGTCTTGAGGTCTATGATCTTAATTTTATATTCATTTTCTGGTTCATTACTTTGTTGTTTAGACGTTTCGTCTTCATCGTATTTTTTTCGTCGACGTTCGATAAATAATAATAATAATAATAAAAACAACACTTACGATTATATCTTGGAATGAAAATGTCGATAAAAATTCACTTTTGAGACGAAAACTTTGGATTATTAAATAAAATTTATTAGTACTTTAATCAGATTTAATAATTTTTTGTATTTGGGTTTGGTGCAAAGATATAGATGAGTAACATCAACAGCAGTCATGATATGATACTAGTAATTATGCATTGCTTTCAGGAAAGCAACTTCCCACCCTCTGCCATCCTTGCCATCCTCAGTGTTGTTGAGGTCATTATAGTTTCTGGGCCTCCTTTATTAAAAGTCTCATCAATTTTGAAGACAGTGCTGCAAAAATATTATGGAAAGCAGAGCTCTAAAGTTGTCTTTGTTTGATTCCCTGCCAACACCAAGAATTGCAACACATAAAACATCACCAGGTTTCCTACCAAAACAGAATACTGTTCTTAGTGAACTATTCTCAGTAATCGTTTCTGCAGCACTTGTCAGCTATGAAAGAAAATTCTGGATACACTGGAATAGGAAAAATGATGAACATTTTGTTCAGGTAATCATTCTGGTGCTATAAGGCAGGCTAAAAGCATTGTTTTGATTCTGATCTCCTAAATATATATATTTTTTCCTTTTGGGCATGAATTCTTTTTAGAAAATTTTCTTTCTTTATTTTGAACTTTTAAGTGTATTCAAACAAAGCATATAACTAACTATCAACATTTGTAGTTATATGTGTTGCCTAAATCTAAATTTCAGTATAATCATAAGTTCATCAGTGCTTTCTTTATAAGATTTCAGAGGAGCAAAGTGTCTCAGCTCAGTTGTATGTTGTGGTGTTGCATCAAATAAGCAATTTATGTTCTGCAACACAAACATCAGAATCAATTTATTTTTATAAAATGATCCTTAATGTGATAAATCTCATCATCCTATTGCAACTTCACTACAATTACAATGCAGTGAGTATTTTTCTTGTGGAAGATGGTCTACATCTATGAAATCATTCTGTTAGATGATTCATGGCTCAGTTCTATATATCCTCACCAAGCTAATCATGAAATCAATGCAGGAGCCAAAAGGAGATTAAGTCTATTGATGCCATTAATCTTTGCAGCTTTAAAGCATATCAGAACTGATCACAGTGTCATCAACATATATTACCACAAAATGATTTGATTGATGAAAACCCATTCCACAAAGTGACCTCCAGGAAAATGGGACAAAAGTTGAGACTCATGGCAGAAGATGTTCTTGATCATACATATGCTCACTCATTCTTCTTGTGAACAGAGGTTATGATTCAGTGGCCCTAACCCTAAGTGTTTGTTTACATGTGTATCAGAAAATTGTTCCATCACTCCCACTGCTATCCCCTTCTGCATTTCTTTGATACAGCTAATTATAATGCTTGAGTTTACTGTTTGTTATATAGTTTTCTATCAGATACTATCAGACTTCCTGGCTGGACAAGAAGGTAGAAGAGTAAGAATATGCCTCTAATTACATGATCCATTGTGGGAGTTAAAAAGATAGAAAATAAAACAAAAAACAATATAGTCAACAAACAACTACTAATGATCCTATGTCTTAAAAACAAGCACATATTAGTCAATGAAAATTTTCTTCAGTAACATTTGGATTAACTTGGTTGAAGATTCATCTTCAATCTAACAAATATCATCATGTTACTCAATAAAATTTATTGGTCCTGTTTCATAGATATCTGTAGAATCTTGTGATCACAAACCACTTTATCCTATCCTAAAACTGGTTCTATCACACTGCAGGTCTTTTAGTGGATGTTTCAGATTGCTGCCAAAAAAAATTATTCTTTTTGGATAAGATTTCTTGTGTTTTTTCCACTCAATAACCTCTCTCTCTCCCTCTCTGAGTTTTTTAGCTGCAATTTGGAACTTCTGTTGTCGTGATCAATGATGTTAAAGAGTCAGCTGAGATGAATGTTAGGTCTGCGGATTATAAGCATCAAAATATCAATAGAGGTGTGGTTGGAGATTGATGACTAGTGAGATGAAATAGTCAGAAATGAAAGCAATGTTGCTGCTTTGAGACAGATCCCTGTCTTTGATGGACATATCTATCAACCAAAAACTTATCTGAGGGTCCACAAACTTCAAAAGAGCTGACCGCCATTGATGATCCGAGACCATCAAAAGTCTCATGTGAGAAGGTCAACATTTTGTATGGATCATATGCATGTTGTGTTTTTAATGCTCCACCATTGTGTTCTTCACATGTTTCTATCAAGGAAAACAAATTGGATTTTTTGTCCTCATTCTGATTCTTGCTTTTAGACAAACCAAACCAACCCGGTGATTCCATTATTGTAGGAAAGATACAGGATTGCTATTATTCTGGAGAAGAACACCAAGAACACAAGAGCTACAACCATAGATCATGGAGGTTCGATCAACCGGAGACTGACAACAGAGTCTGCGCCTGCTTCTCGTACCTGAAGCCATCGCTCTTGGAAGCGTCGGCAGCCCAGATGAAGATGCCACCGAGCTTGCCTTGCCTCTTGAGAGTTCTACATGCCCTGAAGAAGCCATTCTGTGGTGACAAACCCCCAGGGTTCTTCTCAGTTGAGATACTTGCGAGGATTCTTCCTCCCCTGTAGTTGGACTTCTGCTGATCGAAGTGGCTCAGAAACTGAGACACCGTCGTCCCCGCGTCATATGCATAGAACTGGAAGTTGACGTAGTCGATGACCTGCCCATACTTGTTCCACAGAGCCAAGTAATGCCGCTGCACCTCATCGTTGTCGAAGGGCGCGATGGAGGCGAAGGATATGACTCCGCTCCGCTTCAGCCTCGTCACCAGCCGCCCTACGCACTCCGCGAAGGTGTCGGGGTCGGCCTCGAAGTGCTCGTAGTCGACGTCGATGCCGTCCAGGTGGTACTGCTTGATGATGCCGGTGAGGGAAGCGACGGCGTTGTCGACCCAGGAGTCGATAGAGGTAGGGGTGAAGTTGGCGAAGCGGCCGCCGACGCTGTCGCCACCGAGGCTGACCGCGAGGCGCACGTTCGGGTGGCTGCGCTTGATGGCCGCGGCACGTGCGGGGGACAGGTTCTGGCTGTCCCAGAAGATGTTGAAGTTGCCATTGGTGGGCGAGGGGGAGTCGCGGTTGGTGGTGTAGTCGATGGCGAAGGCGAGGATGAAGTGGAACTGGACCCCGGGGTCGACGGGGACGTCGGAGAAGCGGACGCCGTTGAATAGGGCACCGATGTACTCCCTGAAGAGGTTGGAGCTCGAGGCGGCGGGCGGTGGCAGTAAGAGGAGAGCTTGGAGGAGGAGGAGGAAGAAGAGAGAGGAGACAGCGAAGGAAGCCATTAGATTCCTGGCTGTGATCATGTGACGGGGTCAATACTTGTAGGCGTCCGCTTGGTGTCTTAATCGGATTCGGACCTCACCGATCCCCACCCGATATCCAAATTAATTGCATAAATATGCTTGAAACTTGCTCCTGATCCATTATATTATGCTAATTAGATTAATTTTTCTTTAGAGGAGTAAAAACAAAATCATCGATTATGCAGCCGGCAAATTTAAAATGTCGAATATATTATGCAGCCGGCAAAGCTTGTGGGATCAATTTTTGGCTTCTTGTCGATTCCACCATTGCAATAGTTTGCTTTCGAGATGATGACTTGTGACGGACAGACTGTGTATGCCAAACTTGATAGGGATGTTATCGGGTCGGATCCAATATGCCAATCCTATGTGACTGCTTGATGTGGTTACATATTTCCCTATAGTTATTTTTTTTAATATTTAGATTTAAAATTTTTATATTAGAATCATTATACTTATGAAGTTAAAATATCTAATTTTATTTTATTCTAACATTATCGATTTTATCGATAGAAGTACGAAAATGATAAGTAAAAATATAATTTTAATATCTTAATTATATTCTAATGGTAGTGATGATAACGATGAAGAGCGATAACGAGAGGTGAGGTAAAGAAGAGGAAGAAGAGAAATATCGATGCTCTATATCTATATCGACATCATTCGACAATTACATGAATACTGATACAGATATTACGAATATTGATATTTTATGTTCTCTTTTTTTACCTCACCTCTCATATTAACTTTCCTCCTTCATCCATACTAGTGACTTGGAGCATAATATCATCATTTGTTATAATAAAAAAATATATTAAATTATCTTTTTATCTATTATAAATCGATGATGTTAAAGATAAATGAATCAGATGTTTCAATTTCATAAATTATAAAAATTTTAATATAAAATTTTGAATCTAAATATCGAAATACCAAAAGTCTCTAATAATTAGCACATGCGAAACACAGAGTCAACTCATACGAGCCTATAGTCTTGAATGCAGATTCGGCGGCACACGATGTTTGGCAGCACTCGGTCGATGGGTGGATGATTACATAATGTTCACATATTTTTCTCTCTTATTTCTACACCTTTATTTATCTCACGTTCTTGAGAGGGAGGCGGTGATGATTTATAGAACCAGAAAAGGTTATCATCGTTGACTTAAATCACGATAATTTATTTATATGTCGATCATGGCATTTTGTACTAATCGCCGAGCCATTTTTTTGGTTTTTTGGTTTTTTTTTTTTTGTGATACGGTATCGGAATCTCAAATTTATAACAGATTTATGAGAGATCTGAATTATTTTTAATATCGAGCACACGACATTATGATGACAAGACAATCCTCTTATTATTATTTTTTTCATAAGAAAAGAATACACATTGAGGAACAAGAAAAAATAATCTAACAGATGGAGGCAATAATAGATTGACTATAAGGTTAAAGAGATGGTTAAACTAGATTACGTAAAAAAAAAATTGGATTAAAAAAATTAAAATGATTGTGTTGAATGTAAATAAAGATTGGAAAAGAATCAACTCATGCCTTGAGATTCCTCTCTCTCTCTCTCAGTTGAAATCCAACACCCAGTCGAAGGGTTGACTTTTCGAACCTCAATCCGAGTCTGGACATAAAAAGTCAAGTCGCCATATCAGAATTGTCCTCCTTGGAACCTTCAACTTGCAGAAACAAAAGCATCTACCTCATCTCCCGATCCTTAGTCCACGACTGAATCGTGATCACCCTATTTTTCAAAGCACCTCATCAAAGTTTCCATACCTTCTCTTTTTACCTTTTCCTGATCTGCATTTTTGTTAATGGGGTTGACTTACAGATGATTTCCAGATCCTGTCTTTTTCCATTTTCAAGGGGTTGACTGGTAGATGAGAACATCTTGATTTCCACCTGTACATGCACTTCTAGTAATCCAAAGCCAAGTGAAATGATAACAAACTCTAAATTGCAATTTAGTTTTATATAAATCACCTTTTATTACATTAAACTAAGTACATAACGATTCAAACTTGAGACTCCAACTTGTGACATATCACCTATTAACTTCAACCACAATTGAAGAAGGTGTAGCTTGCGGCATATGCTTGAAAGGCAATCTTTAACTAACAGCCTTGGAAGTTCTAAGAATAAGAAAGACTCAAAATGATACCTGTAGAAAAGCTAGAAAAAAAAAAAGAGAGAGAAAAGGATACGGATATTCCTCGAATATTATTCATTCAAATCCGTGTTAATGCAAGCATAAGTCTTCTATCAGAATCATCTATTTCACCATCAAAGGCAGTTGGAGAGTCAAGCATTTTCGGTCAAATTATAGTTTCTACGATATCGTAAACCTTCCAATTCCATGACACATTTCCTGTTTGGGTTTTCTCTGTCTTCAGATTCTGTTCCCATTGTAGCAAACTATGCCCACATGTTAACAATGCAATCCAAAGAAAAACAAAGTAATTCATTTATTTTGGATATCAGTGGATTGTAGGAAATTATATGAAATTACAGACAAGCATCAAGATGAAACAAGCTAGATGTTGAGATTTGAAGGTATTCCTTTCTTAACATAACTTATTGCTAGCTTCAAGACCGAAATTAACCAGCAAATAACATCGTTCTTTTGCCAGCAAACACCTACCACAGCACCAAGCAACAAAAATATCTCAATGATCAGTGTCGTAGTAACTTAGCAACACCATAAAAAGTTCTTATTACCTTAGACTTGCGCCGTGAATTATTCATTGGTTGTTCTTCTTGCGAGCAACTTGTCGGGCCATCTCCTTGAGTTCCTCTAGTGAAGGAGAGTGAGGATCCTCGGGAGGATAAACTACATAAGAACGCTGCATAAAGCTCATTATTAGTGACACTTTCTGTTATGGTTAAATAGACAAAAAAAATCCTAATGCAATTGCATCATGACAGAATTTCTCCTGAGTTCACAAAACGAAAAGAGAACCACCATCAAAACGACTGGAATGGTGATCAGATCAAGAACTTTAACCAAGTAGCCAGACTAATCTCATGATTTCCGCAATAAATTTATAAAATAAGCTATAAACTACTTGGTTTTGCCAATATATTTGTAATTTTGTCAAATGCAGTAAGTATTAAATATTATAAAAGCTACCCGAATAGTTCAAAATGCCTCTTGCTTTGACAGGTCAGACAATTATGGCCAACAGATTGGGAATTATCTCAAGTAACAAAATTAAGGCAAAATAAGTTTATTGACGCACAAATGCAGCAGAGGTAAATAGCAAAGAAAGAAACAAAACGTACGGGATCTCCATTAAATCAACAATTAACAAAATGGTTGTTCTCCTATTTCTTAGATAATGGATACAGTAATGACTTCAGCAGCTGGATCCTTTAACTATTCTATAAAAAATGCTATGGGTTTTAACCAAGAATAAGGGGTGCTTGATCAAAAGTAAGACACATGACTATCTAAATATCAAATGGGTGATGACTCAGTACTCATTCAAGGCATCCAAGACAACTAAGTAGCTGATATTGGTTAATAACAAGTTATGTACAAGCCACAAAATCTTGCTGGCGGTTGTCTTGAGATATATATTTGGTTCAAGAAGATGAGACACACTAAGAGACCAATGTCTCATTATCAAAAAATTAAACACATGAATTAAATGATATGGTGCAAATGCAAATTAATTCACCAATCTAACTGATGATTAACTGTTAATATCCATTGCCTTTCCGTTTATTTTCATTGGAACTTTGTAATTTAATAAGGGGAAAAAAATTAACTCTCACAAATTGTATAATTTAATAAGAAATTCATCACTGCTGAAGCTAAGCATCACTGAGATGATGAAGTACCACAAAAACAGGAGAAAGAATTTGTTTATATCATTGAAAAGGCCAGAAGAAAGAGATGTATTGAAAATGGGTACATGATTCCAAATGCCATGTATGATGGCAGAATAAATTCTGGATCTGGAATGATTAGATACACAATCTAAAGTGGAGGAAAATGTTTAAGAGATTTGCATTTAAAAAAATGATTCTTCATCACATAAACCTGTTGTGTATGAATAGAGAATAAGCCACATTATCCGGTTAATATGAGAAACAATACAAAAGAAGATTGACAATCACTCATCAACACATTCACATTTCACGATATTGTGTGTCATGACCTAAGCCTAATGGGCTAACTAACCTATCAGCTTCGTTTGGCTCAAACCTGTGACCAAAATACTTAAGCTGAAGTTAATAGTAGTACACTTATCGGACCCTTACAAGTCAATCTTACAAGAGCTTGAGTCATCGTTAAGATTCAACATAGCCCAGATCAAACCCTAGCATAGTGCAAGTAAAGCGTAACCTAATGGTAGCTCCACACCATTCTCTGACTCCATCCACGGATAGCCTTTTCTTACTCGGGCCCTCTGACCATGCCGAAATACTAGGTCGGCTTTGATACCATATGTCATGATCGAACTTGATAGGCTAGCTAACATATCAACTTCAGTTGGGCCAAACCACTAGCCAAAATGCTTAAGCTGAAGTTAATAGTAATACACTCATCAGACCCTCATAAGCCAATCTTAATCTTACCCACTTCTGATGTGGGACTAATCGGGGTGTTATATTATGAAACCTTGAACCGCAACTAATCAAAGAACAAAAGATAGGTGAGAATTGTCATGTAGCATTAGTCTTCACATCACAAAATCTCAGATCTCAGAGCTTCAATCAGCTTATTTGTTCATCCATGCGAATATTCAAATTTTATTCCCCGTAGAGAAACTGAAGGGTGTAAGCTAGAATGGATAGGTGTCCAGCTGGATTGACCTGGAAAAAGTTGAACAGAATGGGGCAACCTGTCAAATTTGTTTAGAATGTTTACAAAGGTGTCATGATTCTTGATTCATATCCCAATTAATTTTCAAATTGGGATAACCAAGGCCAAAAAAGGTTCATTCAATTTCCTCGTCAGGGGCAATTTCTACATCGTTCTTGACCAGAAGTCAGCATAAATCGTCCAGAAAGAATTGTATGCTAGTGTACTTTTCCACATGATAAACACCCACAGATCCTTGGGAGCCACTTCCAGTTACTATGATTCCCATTGGCATATAACTCATGTTTCATATTTATTTATTGTTCTCAAAGCTCACTTCTTTTAGGATCAGAATCGATTCCTTATACTTTCCAAAACGAGAATTGAACAATCATGAACAATCGTCTTTTTTTTCCATTTGATACTTTCGGACAGGAAATTGAGAGCAAACAATAATACTAAGAAATTGAGAGCAAAAATGAATACAAACAAGCAAAATCAAAGTACCGAGGCAGAATCACGTTTTATGAACAGTCGTTTCATAAACGCTTGGAAGGCGAAATTAAGATAGAAAACCTAAAGCCCTAAATATTTCATGTTGAGGGAAAAGCAAACACACACAAAATCAAAGAACCAGGGATCGAATTGGCAGCAAGAGATCACAAGCAAGAGC
Organism: Ensete glaucum; assembly: GCA_021527575.1. Classification (NCBI taxonomy): domain Eukaryota; kingdom Viridiplantae; phylum Streptophyta; class Magnoliopsida; order Zingiberales; family Musaceae; genus Ensete; species Ensete glaucum. Next base: position 13,655,123 of record CM038557.1, on the reverse strand, counting down.
TTCCATATATCCCCTTACTACTCATAATCAGCCAAATATCTAACACAAACAAATAAAAACTAGGACTTCAGGGGAAAAGGGGAGAGAAGCAGGAGACGGGGTAAGAGCGTACGAAGGCCATGAGCTTGTGGAGGGCCTTGGAGTCTGTGGCGAAGCAATAGGTGGCAACTATGGGTACCGTCACGTACAGAGCGAACTTGCCGAGCTCCAACAGCCCCCTTGGCGACATTCCTAGCGACGACATCTCGCTCTCTCCTCGCTCTTTCTATCTCGAGCGCCGCTCCTCGAGCGGAATTAAGATGCCGACGGGGTTAGGGACCAACCAAGCCCGAGCTTCAAGATTCGTGCATTACCCCTACGGACGGCGATTAAACATTGTGATTGATAATGATAGATAATTCCAAGGGTTGATGAATAATTGGATATATGTTTTGTATCTTATTCTAAATATCACATTTATTTCACCATTATTGTCATTAAATTATTATACATAATCTTGTTTTGTACTGACAATAACAAGAAATAAGTTCTTAAATACTTTTAGAATGAAACATCAATTATTTTTAAAATAAATATATTTCTCTCTCTCCCTCTTCTAAACAATGCTTCTTTTTTTTCCCTCTTCACATCCTTTTCGCTTCCCATCTTTTCCTTTCTCTATATATGTATATAAACAAGCACTCTGTTTCACCAACTACATCACACGGTTACCTCTTCCTCTTCCTCGGCCCCTTTGGATGCGCTTTCAGTCGTCAGTGCTCGAAGCCGCCGCCCGTTTCGTGCAGCGTTCGCCTCGATCCAAACCTCCCGGCCGCTGACGCCGCCGTCATGGCGAACCACCCGCCCCCGCCCCCGTCGGAGGGCCTAGCCGACGACTTCTTGGAGCAAATCCTCTCCATGCCCTCGTCCTATGGCGGTGGGGACGACGCCTCGCTGGCCGCTGGGATGGCCCTCCATCGGAGCTCCGGCGATGGGTCCTCCGTTGCCGCCCGCGGGGGCGGGGCGTTCCCCTTGGGGCTGAGCCTGGAACAGGGGTCCTCGACCGGGAAGCCGCTCTTCGAGGGGCAGGACACGAAGATGGTGAGCGCATCGTCTCTTTTGTTTCGTCTTGTTTTCCCGTTGGATTTCTCCTTAATGTTGGGTGTGTAGAATCCTGCGCCTTCGTTTCCCAATTGGCAGTCTGTCGCTGGGGGTGAATTTGAGTTGGGAAGCTCACTGGGTGTGGCTGTGGCTGTGGAGCAGGAGACGGACTCGATGCAGTTGGCGGGATTGTTCCCGCCGGGGTTTGGACACATCCATCCTCATCAAATCCGGTCTAATCCTCCTCTGCAGGTGCGTTGGCTTCTAGAAACCTTAGATTTTGGTCTTTCTGTTTCTGATTTGGTTGGAAATTTAAATTCTTGAATATCACTCATTGAATACTTGAAAAAGTGGTTCTTTTATGCTATTTGGTTGCTAATTGAATGAAGAAATTGTGTTTTCTGGAATGATTTAAGTGGTAGCTATTTTAGCATAACGCTTATTTTAGGGAGAATCTTGTTCGATGAAGGTGTCATCTGCTCAAACAAGAAATACGCCCATCCGGAGTCTTTATCTTTCTTTTGTGTTGGTGGTGGTGACTTCCAAGTTTTGAAGGTGTTATTGTTAAGGTTTAAAGTGACTATCATTATGGAAACATAAATTTACCAACTGATGTATAGTTGAGTTTTCTTGATAAAAGTTAGATAAGGACAAAACAATATAGGTTTTAGTATATTACTATTAATTTGTTGCAATTGTCATTTGTGCTGGAGGATGAAACTTGTGAAGATATTTTCCCTCTTCAATTTCAAGTGTGAATGTCTAATATGAAAAAAAAAGAAGAAGAAAAGAACATTTTACTGGAGTGAACTCTCATTTCAAAGATTAGCAACTGGTGAGTTGTGTATTCTACTTTGTGCTCGAGTACCAAAGGGTAAAGAAAAAAGGAAGACGAACTTCTACTATTCTTCCAGTAGGAGCATATCAATCCATGCGCTTGCTTTGACACACTCTTCTCTCATATACTATCTGGTGCATGGCAAGAGGCTTATCATATGTGACATTCTTTGGAAAGTTCATATGTTTGACATGGTAATGTATGCCTTTTGGGAGTTCTTTCTATCAATTGTTTTACAGGCTTTCCATGGACAAGTGAAACAAGGTGGAGTCACTACAGTGCCACAGCCTCCAGCCCCACGACCGAAGGTGCGAGCCAGGCGTGGCCAAGCCACAGATCCTCATAGCATTGCAGAGCGGGTAATGTTTGGCTGTCTGGCACCTTTTATGCAATTCCCCATTTTTTCTACATCAACATCTCTCCTATATTGAAATTAATTCTTTTTAGTGAATAAATCTTAAGGAAAACTTTACAATGATCTCCATTTTGTCATTCTGTTAGTGAGTTATTCGATTGATTTTTTAATCTGATTGTGGGATTTGGGGAGTCAAATCTATACTCGAACAGGTTTTCTAGCCCTTGCTAATTCAGACCTGCAATCTGCACTAAATCCTTAATTGCTTAGGCAAGGTATGATTTTTTGTGCTGTTTTTCTAGCATGACCTGAAGTATCAATTGACATGTTAAGCACCAGGATTGAAATTTTACTTTTTCTGTTGTACTTTTTGTTGTTGTGGGATATGAAATGATTCTTCATTAGAGAACAGCAGCATTTTATTAATATTGATCCACACTGTGTGGAAATTTTTGATGCATACCATCAGAAAATGTGCAAATAAGTGGATCAGCATTGGTCAATCATCTTTTATATTCCAACTGGAGTTTTTTTAGTTACACTCAACAAGAACAGCAATATCAAGCCATAAAGTGTATATGATCTAGTTAGTTATATCTTGTTATTTTGTCCATTTTTTATTTACATATTGCATAAAGGCATTTTGAATGGGCCTTTTGGTGGTTGCAGCAACGGAGAGAAAGAATAGCAGAAAGACTAAGGGCTTTGCAGGAATTGGTCCCCAACACTAATAGGGTCAGTACCTTGCATATTATGTTATTAGAAAAATACAAAGCACGTAGAATTTTAACTATTTGTTTGTTTGCATGTTTGGAGGAATTAGCTTTGTTGTTTTGAAATCTGAGTTGGTTGCCTTGAGAAGAACTTAGCTTTGTTACCAGCCCTTGGTGATTCATTTCCAGTGTTCATAAAGTAAAATGATGATTGGTTTTTCGTTACTCTAGTTATATATGTAACAACCTCTGATCGACGTGACTAAGCTTCTTGTTCCTGATTGATGCGACTAAGCTTGTTCATTGCAAACTTTATCCGTTAACACCAGTACTCCGAACTCCACATTCAGAACCAAGGGCAGCATTTACAGATTCATTCTTACTTGATAGCACCCTGGTACTGCTTCTTTTCCTATTCCCTCGCCCGGGTGCTGCTTCTTGTCCTATTCCCTCGCCGAGTTGAGAAAATTTTAGAGAACAGCTAATGTCAACTATACAACCAGGTGGTTGTATACCGGGTGATTGATACTGGTTATGTCATTTTGTCCCACCAATATGGTACTGGTATACCAGGTGGCACAATGATCAGTACTGTCCGGCGTAACTGAAAAATAAAATAAAAGAACTGATTGGTAGCTGACTATATGGTTTGATATCCGTCTGTAGGTAGACCAGCAAATGTGGGTCTGCATATACCTGTCTGCCTGGTATTTGGAAGAACATTTTTATCAGGTCTTATTGTGACCGTGACTTTATTGGTTCTTTTATTGTTGACCCTCTGAGTTGCTTTGTTGGGATTACATTTTTATATTTGCATGAAGTGAAGAGATATATCTTCTGATTGCAGATCCAAGTTATGTGGTAACATGGTGAAAACACTTGGAATACATGTTAGTTAAATGAACTACATTTTTTAAGGATGGTATTCTTGCCATTTAGTTCCCAGACTAATAAACTGGTGAATCTCCAGAGATAAATGTGGAATATTTCTGTCTAAATTTGATTAATTACTTATTTGTTAAAAGTGTGATTCTAATTGACACTGACTTGACATTTTTATCTTGTCTATGTACCAATAGTTTTATTTTACATATGCAGACTGATAGAGCAGCCATGCTTGATGAGATTCTAGACTATGTGAAGTTTTTGAGGCTGCAAGTGAAGGTAATTGTTATCTGATTTGAATGAGCAATATTTATGATATATGGTTTATTAGCAACAACAATGATGCTTATGGTTATATCTTTAGTTTCTTTTCTGCTATATTTATGTGTTATACAGTTTAACATAATCAAATTTGATGTACTCTTACTGTTCCAGTTGCTTCACCCTTTTATTAAAATTTAATGGCATTTTGCCAAATTTGTAATAATGTGATTAGCCTTTCATCCATGATGCTAAGCCAGGAATATTTTGAGAAGATATGCCATTGCTGTTGATTTATAACCAACCTATTATAGGGGATCTTAGGTCTCATGACTTGATGGTGACAAAGTTTAAAGCTGGAGCCTTAGATTGTTTTTGCTGGCTTCCTTGTAAAACAATACATTTGGCTTAAATACTTTTTCTTATCAGTAAGTCTCTCTCTCTCTCTTAAAGTAGCTTGTGGGATATTTGAGCTTCCTATATTCTATATATCTTTTAACTGTGTCAAACATCTAGATATCTTGGTCATTATTCTTGAGTCCACATTAACAGATCATTATATGATAACTGAATAATATTACCATCTTGTGTTGTTTGAGTGACTATAACTTGCAACTATAGTAAATTAATCAGAAGTGAAGTTAGTGATAGATTGAATGAGTCAGAACCTCTATTTCTGTTCCCAAAAACAGCCATCTGCAGTAGATAGCATATTTTTCTGGACTAACACATACTTAAAGTTAATTTTTATGATTTTGAAGCAACATAAAAGAGGATTCATTGTAAACTCTAGCCTAGATCCGCTTTATTAATTTCAGATACTCCATCTGCATCAGTTTTTGAGGATTGATGGAGAATACCCAAGCGAGGTGGAATAAACGTGAACCTTACCTGATTTTTTGGCAAATTTAAGAATTGCTTTGAGGCTCAAAACTTCTGTTTTGTTCTATTATTGTGTTTGTCTGTATCTTTTTCTTATTTGTATTTCTCCTAAGCAATGCGATGTATGTCTTTCCTAGAACCTTACATTCAGTAATTCAAATAAGAGCATATTCTGAGATCTGAGAAGTTAACTAAGTGTTTCTTTTCAGATTTTGCGTTTCTTTAGTAAATCTTTCTTGAAAGTGGATCTTTATTGTTTTTATTCACCATGGCAGGTCCTAAGCATGAGCAGATTAGGTGGTGCAGGTGCTGTTGCTCAGCTGGTAGCTGATATTCCAGTGTCAGTTGAGGTAAAATTAGAACTTCTAATCAATTTTAGCACCTCCATTTGGTCGATAAAAACATTGTTTTTAGGGACTACCATGGTCACTCTATGTTATATACAAGTTGTGTCTGTGTATTTTCTTTATCTGCTGCTGATTCCTATTTCAAATAGGTAAGTAGTAGCTGAAATTCATGTGCTATATAATATATTGCATGTGCATAGGTAAAGGATCAAATTTTTTTTTTAAAAAAAATCTGAAGGTAAAGGACTGCAGATTTTAGTGCTAATATCGTTTATTGTTGCAGAGGATAATTGAAGGTATAGTTTGTACTTAGGAAAAACCTTGACTATATCACATAAATGCTGGTATTAAGTGTACGTATATGAAATTTGAAGAGGAAACAAAGGGTAAAAGGAAAATTTTGAACTAAATGGCGGACTTTAAATGTGAAAGCAGGTATTATTTAAGATTATATTGGAGGTTAAAAGGAATAAGAAAGTTAGAAGAAAACAACGTCAACATCCCATGGACATTAGTTGAAAGGTGGAGCAGAAAGAAAGGTACTGTTTGTAATAATTAAAGATATAACAAAGAATACATCTAAAGTGGTTTGCTCCATGGAGGAACTAATAATGCATAGGCTATGTTAAGGTAAAGTGAATCAGTTCAATTAGTGGAAGCCTGGAATAACAAAAAAGGGGCCAGATATATAGGGAAGATGATGACTTTAGATCGTCCAGTGACACTTTCCTTAACAGGAGATATATTTTGGAAAAAAAACTTCATGTAGTTGACCAGAAATAATTGGAAACAATGTATTGCTGTTGATGGTGCTTTTGCCATAAATGTGCCACAAATTGAGGTATTACATAAAAAGGCTCATAGGCATACCTGAAATTGAGAAAATAGATTTAGTTCAGGCCAAACCTTTTTTTATCATGTGGCTTGAGCTCTTGTGAATAGGGAAACTCAGCTGTGTGGTTTTATTAGACAAGGAACTAATAGATGCAAATGTGAGGAGTTTAGGAGTTGATGTAAAGAATTGCTTGCTGCTATGATTGATAAATTAAACTAGAGAATATGGAATGATTTCATTTTTCTTTGACTCCGGTAGATTTTATGTCATTAAACCTTAATGGAGAGTTTAATTTCGTTTTTTTTTTAATATCTGGTAGATTTTATGTCATTAAACCTTAATGGGAGTTTAATTTTGTTTTTTTCTTTACTCTGGTAGATTTTATGTCATTAAACCTTAATGGAGAGTTTAAGCCCAAGCATTTTGCTGGCATCTGAAGTATTTCTTATGTTTAAATAAAAGCCTATATAGTTTACTTATAGAGTACACAGTCAGTTGGGAGTGTTTGACTTCCAAATTTTCAGCCCATCACACTGTTCCATAGCTTTAAACCCTGACCCTGCAAGCATAGGATGATGTTTTCTACACTTGTAAAGTGGCAAAGCACTTCCCAATTATCATGTTCTCATCCCATCAAATATTCTACATGCTTGTTGACATTTTCTACATATTCACGATGATGATGCACAATTCTATAGAAGATACTTTATGTAGGTGGGTGTCTTATTAAACTGTCATATAAATAGTTTGACCTGGTTGCATCATATACTTGTGAAGGGGGAAACTAGTGAGGGCGGAAGCACACAGCATATTTGGGAGAAGTGGTCAACAGATGGTACAGAACGGCAAGTTGCAAAACTTATGGAAGAAGATATTGGAGCTGCAATGCAATTCCTTCAGTCCAAATCCCTCTGCATGATGCCAATTTCACTTGCCATGGCAATCCTCGACACAAATCACCAGTCTGAATCCAAGACAGTCAAGCCTGAACCAAATACCCCTTCATAGGATCCAGCAATCAACAAAAGCTCTATAGCGACAGCAAATACATGTCTCCATCAGTATGTAGAAACCAGCACTCTCCGACCTTCAACGGCATGTTGATGTGACCTAAAAGGTCCTGTGTGTCGCGCAAGTGCTAGATGATGTCATTCTCCTGTTTACTTTCCCCTAACTTTTGATGAAGGTGTTATTATTACAATCCCACCGTAAAGATTCTACTCGATTACCTAAATCTCTCAATGTATCTCTAAGCGAAAGAGGATAGCTGCCAAAGTGCTCACTTGCTCTTAATTGTTTTGTCGGGTACTGTAATGCAGTAAGCTTATTGCTTTTGGGTGGGGACTGCTGTATTGTAGTGTAGTGGGCAGCATGCTTGATGAGTGTGGATTTACACACTTTTCATAGAAATGGAAAGCAAGTTTGACATGATCATTGATGATAATGATCGTGATGTTATATTTTTCTATCATGCAATTATTCTTGCAGTTAAGTGGTGCTTGTCTCCTTAGTGGTTTGTGCTTTATTGGGGTGTGGCTTGCTGATCTTAATGGATAGAGAGATCTTTTCCTCAGCTTTCAACTTCATTTCATGTTTTAATTGAACCTTACTGGCCATCTTGCCAATTTGCACTCTTTGCTTTTCTTGTGCAGTGTATTTATTGACTTGTTGAGATAAACACATATAAAAGCACTATAGATATGATCTTCTGTGACATGAATATATAGTAATTAGGAAATACCATGTAAATTCAACATACTGAAAGTTCACTCTTCCTCTACATGTTCTTCCTTTTGTCAAAATGCTTCTCTCATGTCCCTAATTTGATAGCAGACAACAACTTCTGCTTGAGGCTGGTTATTTGAACTATGGTTTACAAAAATGGACAAGTCTAATTCATATCTCCAAGTTAACCCCTTTCCCTTATGTTATCTTTGTAAATGCAAGGTCTCCAACTCTTTTTTAATACTTGATGTGATTATTTATCTTCAAAGATTGAAGCATCATGCAATAGAAGGGAAAAAAAAAAGAAAAGAAAGAAAAACCCTATTTTGATGAAGAATTATAAGAAAATTGAAGAAAATAATGTAATCAAATTACAAATAAATTATATATATATATATATATATAGTTTTTTTGTTTCCTAAGAGTTTTTTTAATGATTATATCATCTCATGATCATCATGACTAGCCCAAAGCCTGATTTGCTTTGATTATAGATCAAAACACATGACCCGTCTAAAGCCTGCTTTCCTCTCTCTCTCTCTCTCTCTCTCTCTCTCTCTCTCTCTCTCTCACACACACACACACTCTCACTCCCACTTTGCTTGATTCATGAATACAGTGCTATAGATTACTGTGGAGGTACTCAGATTCTTCTTCTTGCAGGTTTGATCGATCCTTACATGAAGCTTAGTGGCGACTCATAATATGAATGCACTTTGTGTCCTGCTTCACTCCTCTGGGTTGCATTAATGCACTCCCATGAGTTTGCCGATTTTTACCCGATGATCTGAGTGACTCAGGTGCTCAATCAACTTCCATCAATTATTCATCATGTTGATGATTCTTGTAAAATATTTATGCTTTATGTCATTGTTCTACTTTCATGTTGTTTGTAATGTGTTCATGCGCAGGGATGATAGCCGATCAGTTTCTTTTTACGTTTCTGCCGTTGCATTGTTGTGCCACTACACCCAAAATTTATGCAGCCACCTCTTAAGTCTAAGCTTATCTATGGGCTAAATCTAATAATTATTCCCCTCCAGTTCATAGGCGTTGTACAAAACCCGCTCTCCGTCTACATATTTCAAGTTTTTTTTAGACAAAGACTTTGTCAATATATCTAAATCATTCTTATCAGTATGTACCTTTTCTGAGTTTAATTCTTTCATCTCAAGCACATCACGAATCCAATGGTATCTTACATCAATATGCTTGGATCTAGAGTGATATGTTAAATTCTTGGAGAAGTGAATGACAGTCTGACTATCACAGTAAACAGTATATCCTTCCTGTTTTAAACCCAATTCTTGTAGAAATATTTTTCATCTATAAAGCTTCTTTACATGCTTCAGTAATTGCTATATATTATACTTCTGTGGTCGATAGAGCAACATAATTCTATAACTTAAGACTGTCAAAAGATTGTTCTCCTTACAAAAGTCATCAAGAACCCTGAAGTGGATTTCCTGGAATCAATATTATCAGCCATGTCTGTTTCTGTGTAACCCTCTAGCATAAGTTTACCAATGCCAAAACATAAACACAACCTGGTAGTATCTTTTAGATATCTTAAGATCCATTTTACTATTGTCCAATGTTCCTTACCAGCATTAGAGAGAAATCGACTGACAACTCCAATTGCATAAGCTATATTTGGTCACAAATCATAGCATACATCAAACTACCTACTGCTGATAAGTAAGGCACTTTGGACATTTCTTCGTTTTCTTTCTCACTTGTGGGACATTGTTTCAAACTCAGCTTAAAATGACCTACAAGTAGAGAACAAACTGCTTTGGCCATATTCATATTGAATCTTTCAAGAATCTTTTCAATATAAACATCTTGAGATAATAAAATCTTTCCATTCTTTTTATCACAAAGAATCTTCATGCCAAGTATTTGTCTCGTCGATCCTAAGTCTTTCATAATAAAAGACGTACTTAATCTCTCTTAAGCTTCTCAATTTTATTAGCAACATGGTCAACAATCAGTATATCATCAACATATAGCAGGAGAATAATGAAATTATCATCTTAAAACTTCTTTATAAACACACAAAAGTCAGATGTGATTTTATTATACCCTAGACTCATGGAATCAAATTTCTTATACCACTGTCTAGGTGACTGTTTTAGTCTATATAAACTTTTCTTAAGCTTATACACTATATTTTCTTTTTCCTCGACTTTTAAACCTTCTGGTTGTTCCATATAAATTTCTTCTTCTAAGTCATTATGTAACAATGTAGTTTTCACATCAAGTTGCTCAACTTCTAAATTCAAGCGAGCAGCCAAACCAAGAACAACTCGGATAGAGGATATTTTTACTACAGGAGAAAATATTTCTTCAAAGTCAATACCTTTTTTTTGACTGAAACCTTTCACAACTAATTGTGCCTTATATCTTTGTTGTGAGCTATTATTTTCAGTCTTCAATTTATAAACTCATTTCTTCTTAAGAGCTTTCTTCCCTATAGGTAACTTTACCAAGTCATAGGTGTGGTTCTCAAGCAAGGATCTCATCTCTTCTTGCATGACTTTAACCCACTAATTCTTATGCTAATGTAGAATAGCTTCTTGGTAAGTTTTTGTTTCTCCACCGTCAGTCAATATAACATACTCATGTGAAGGATATTTTATAGATGGTCTTCACTCTCTTGTAGATCTTATCTCTTCTTGTGGTAGAGGTGCTTGCTCAATTTGTTCAGTTAGATTGACTTCATCAACTGTAGGAGTATCATCATTAATATTCTCACCACCATCTTCTTGTCCATCTCCCCCATGATCATCATAAACTATAGGTGGAGGAACTAGGCTCAAACTCCAAGGAGTATAAATAGAGGTATTTTGCTTCTCAATATTATCACCATCTTCAAACAATTGATCTTCAAGAAATACAACATCTCTGCTTCTAATAATCTTATTATCCACTAGATCCTATAATCTGTACCCAAACTCTTCATGATCATATCCTAAGGAAATATATGCTTTTACCTTATTATCAAGCTTCAACCTCTCATCTTTAGGAATATGAACAAATGTTTTGCACCCAAAGACTCTCAAGTGATCATAAGATACATCTTTCCCTTTTTATACTCTCTCTAGAACATCACTATTCAGAGTAATTGATGAAAAAATGTTTATAAGATCAATTGTAGTTCTCATAGCCTCCCTCCAAAAAGACTTAGGTAACTTAGTATGAGAAAGCATGCACCTAATCATTTTTTTAATGGTTATGTTCATCCTTTCTACCACACCGTTCTGCTAAGGAGTTTTAGGAACTATCTTCTTAAGCTCGATATCATGAAACCTACAATAATTCTCAAAATGACCCTTGTACTCATCACCATTATCTGCTCTAACACATTTTAATTTTCTTTCTGTTTCTATTTCAACACTAGCATGAAACTCTTTGAAAGCATCGACTACCTGGTCTTTAGATTTTAAAGCAAAAGCTCAAACCTTTTTAGAATGGTCATCAATAAAAGTAATAAAATAAAAAGCACATTCAAGAGTTCTACTTTACATAGTACATACATCGATATAAATCAAATCAATAACATTTAATCTTCTAGATGATGAATAAGTATGAAAGTCAACTCTATATATTTTTTCAGCTAAGCAATGATTACAAGATTTAAAAGACGTATCTTACAACCTTAGTAAGAACTGCTTTCTAGCAAGAGTTTGAAGTCCTTTCTCGCTGATATGACTAAGCTTTTTATGCCAAAGATATATACTTTCATCTGTTCTGATTGTATTAATCTCTTTTTTGTGTAGCTTAGCCTCTATGACATAAAAAGAGTTATGCTTCTTTTCTCTAGTCATAATTAGAGAACCTTTAGAGAGTTTCTATTTGATTTCACCAAAATAGTGCATAAATTACTCAGTATTAAGTTTCTTTGTAGATATCAAATTAAGATGAATATCTGAAACATGTTTTACATCTTTAAATATCAATTTGCTCCCAATACTGATCTCTAAGCAAATATCTCCAATACCCACAATCTTAAATATATCACTGTTTTCCATTTTGACATTACCAAAATCACCAGCATTGTAAGACCTGAAGAAATCACCATGAAAAGTAACATAAAAGAAAGCACCAGAGTCAATTATCCAGTTACTGTCCTAAGCTACAAGACTGACACATCCATCATCATAAATAATAACAATATCACCTTCAACAACAATTGTATTAGTTTATTTCTCATTTTTCTTTATTTCATTCTGTTCTCTCATCTAAAACCTACGCTCTTTCTACATGTGACCTGACATGTTGCAGTGAAAACACTTGTTTTCTCTTCTGGACTTAGATCTTCCTCTATAACCATGTGGATTCTTGCTATGACTTATTCCATGACTTGCTTGTTTTTCAATAGCAAGTGCACCAGAAAAAGATTTTTCTTATTCTTTCCTTCTAGCATATCCATTCAACAAATTATCTTTAACTATATCTATAGTTAAATTCCCCTCTGGCATGGAGCTAGAATTTGTCACAACATCTATTTCTCAATTTTCTGGTAAAGAACTAAGGAGTAACAATCCTTATATCTCATCATCTATATTTTTTCCATAGTAACCAGTTTGTTTGCAAGACTCTTAAATAGGCTTATCTGCTCAATAATATTATCACCATCTTTATACTTTAAATTGACAAGCCTTTTGAGGAAAGAAATTTTATTTCCCACTATCTTCTTTGCAAAGAAATTTTTTGACCTTTGCCAACCAACATCAGCTCTAGTTTCATTAGAAATATGCTCATGCAAATTTATATACATCTATCTTCTAATATAGGTAATAGTTTTTCTATGTTGTACCTCCAATTTTTCATCATCCATAGTAGAAGGTTTTAATTTAACTTTGATGGGCTTATACAGATCTTTGCAATAGAGCAAATCTTCTATCATCCACCTCCAAGTGGAATAGTTTGATGAGTTCAATTTAATCTTACCATATGACTCTTCTATTTCAATTACATAAGAAAAATTGTACCAACTAACATGTGCTCTAATATCACTTGTTGGGAAAAATGTATTGAATACATAATAATACTTTTCTTTCTTTGTGTATCTAAATGGGTTCCTCACCAAAATTACTAATTCGTTACTAATAAAAAATAAATATTAACTAGAACAAGATACACAACATAATAATAGACCAACTACAAAGTGAGACACCAGATTTTTAACGTGGAAAATCCAATACGAGAAAAATTATGGGACCGTAGTCCACCCAAACTTCCACTATCACCAAATATGATAATAAGTTTACAATGAAAATTCTCAAAAATAATTAGATGATCAACATTAAGAACATATATCTTGGTTCACCAATAACATAATATCATAAATAAACATCAAAACTCACTAAGTGGATATATTAAAAAATCATCATAGAAAGGGTAAACAACATATTAATATCATTAGAATTATAAATTTGATTATAAAATTTTTTTAAATAAAATTTGGATCAAAAGTTATGAAGTTTTATAGTTTGTTTCTTTTTCCAAATCTTTCTCTCTTTTCTATCTCTTTTAAGTTTCTGCGGCTATGTTGCTGCTCAAGTGCACCCAAAAGTTACGCATACACCTCTTAGATTATGTTTTCCTATTTTACCTATAATCTGAACCCAACATTTTATTGATTATTGTGTCTAAAAGTTATGCACTATTTTTCTTAGACCTATGATGTTTATGATTCCAATTGTGGAATTAAGTTATTCCACTTCCTAGTTTTATTCTTACAAATTAAAATTAAAATCAATGTCACTACATCTATAAGTGCCTAAGCCAATATAATCTTAACACCTCCCTCATATGTAACTGGAGGATAAACTTATTATTTATTATTTATTAATTTTTTAAGATTTTAATAATATTTTTTCAATAATAATCATAATAATATTATGATTAATAATAATAATAATAATAATATTAATAATAATAATATTATTATTATTATTATTATGCTTCTCTCTCTCTCGCTTTTTCTTTTTTTCCCCATATTCTTCCTTATTTATAGTCAACATCAATTAAACCATGTATTGAAATACTAGTACATGTCGAACCTAAATCGGTTGGATCGATTTTGCGATAGAGAAAAAACCTTGATTCGTAGTTAAGGCTAACTTTTCCTTACCAAATCGATTCATCATCATACTAAACCCCAAGATCGATAGATATCCTTGTTGTTTCAACCCGGAAATCATCATGCACTTCCTCCTCCAAAGGTGACAAGTATAGGGATGCATGTTTAGAAGAGGAGCGACGTGTAACCACGCACTGCCGCAGAAACGATCAATGAGTGCCCACATCTCGACAAGGCGAAGCTGAACAATAGCTGCCTGTGGGAAGAACATGGCTTCTCCAGCTGAAGCATGTAACGTCGACATGTCGACACACAGTGTCCGGTGCGGTGCCCAGGCGTTCTCCTTGGCGTCATCGGTGGGGCTCTTATAAGAACGCTACATGAAACCGTGGCCGGCGTCCCCGACTTCGTTTGAAGAAGAAGAAGAAGAAGAAGAAGAAGAAGAAGAAGAAGAAGAAGAAGAAGAAGAAGTAGAAGGGAAGCCAACATCGATGGCCAGCCACCCTTTTTGTTGCTGCCCTACACAAGCCTCTGTGTACGAACTTACTGTCTTCATATGGTGAGGAGATGGAGAAGTAGCACTGTGCACTGAATCAGAACTCCATGGACAAGGCACTGTGTTCTGAGCCAAATTACAGTAGAGAACACTGACATGTCTGTCCTACTGTACACAAGAAGAGTTTGAACGTGATAGGGAACATATGCCAAACCCTAAGTTTGGCTATATTTACTATGTCATTGGTTCTCTTTGCTTCATTATATTAAATGAGAAGGCGGTGCCTTTGTTGCTTGCAGGAGAGAAACTACAAAATGCCACTCATTGTCTCATCTCGTTTGCTTCTCTTCCTTGTCAACCCAACAACACATAGCCTAAGTGTGCTCACACCTATTCATATGCTCTGATACCATCTCAAAGTTTTGATGACTGTCTTAAGCCGATTAATAACACATGATCTATGATGCTGCCAATTATATGCTACACCATCTGAAGGCAAGAAATTTGCATACTGTTCTCTTAAATTAAAGGAATTTGATGCTAAAAGTTTTGGACATATAATGCTAGCTGAAAAGAAGAACCAATCAGTTTCGGATAATGGCCTTTGATAAGATAAGCTTGTGGACTGGTTTTATATATTTAGCATCGAGAGAGAAACAACAACACTCCACAATGATGGGGAAAAGGATACATAGAGAAAGAAGGAGAAGCAACTGCATGCTGTGAAGCTGAAGCAGTCAACGTTAAGCTATTCTAGCCATGTATATATCTGACCTAGAGAGAGTATGATGTTGATCTCATGGCAGCCCTTTACCTTTCCCAGTACTCCTCCACATGAAAGGATGCCTTATTGAGTACAGAAGGCATCACTGTGGGATGGTGAATGATGCATTTGGCTGTCTCATAAAGCAACTACAGAAAAGCAAAGTTCTGAAAGCTGCATTATCTTATGATCATTTAAGAAATGTCATGAAACTTGTAGCTACATTTGTTGTTATCTTCTTTTTTCCTTTCTACTGCATGATGATGTTACAATAGCTGCTCTTACACACATTCTTTCGAGCTACAGTTTTGCACAATTTGCACAGTTCCACCCCATGGCAGCAATAAAGGAGGAGGAAAGTGTGGAAACACCAGCAATAAAGAAGGAACTCGCTGCAGAAATTTATTGTCGAGACAAGATTTGGTGAGGGAAACTTTCAACTTAAGTTAGCATCTAAGTTTTGAACTTAAAAGCTAGAATCTAACTATAAGATTGTCTTGTCCTAAGTCTATATACATCCCCTAGAGAGAATCTATCAATTCATGAACCTTGGTGAGTGATCCCACGTACCAACCTTATATAATGCAGCACCAATGTGGCCTTGTCTGCAGCCAACGAATCCTCGTAAGAGCGTGTCAAAAGAAGTATGTGGTACGTGAAATAACTACGCAGGATGACGACAAGAGAAATGTTGGATGCATTCTTCCTTTATCCTTCACTTGCATCCATTGCTTAAAGCAATAAAAATGCTACATTTCCATCTTTCGTATAGCTACTGTTGAGTACTTTTACTTACCAACAATATATTAATGCGTCAAAAGCATTAAATGAAGATAGGTGATTTTGTTTAGGGTTAATTATAGATTATTCTTATAATTAATTTTTTTTTAATGTTTTGGTCTTACACTTTCAGAAGTTATATTCACATCCTTATATTTACGAAAGTAAAATATTTAACCTTATTTTTTTATACTATTAATTTTATTAATAAAAATATCACGTGCGATAAATCAAAGTGAGATAAAATCAGGACATACTTAACGGTAAATCTTATAGTATTTTCACTAGCTGAATCAACTTTGATAAAGTAAACACATGTTCAATGGTAAAGTCTATAGTATTTTTGCTAATTGAACCAACGACGAAAGGAGAAACAAAATTAAATATTTTACTTTCATAAATATAAAAATCTCAATATAACTTTTAAAAATATAGAGATTAGAATACTAAGTTGCTAAGCAATTTGGGTGAGATAAGATTTAGTACATACCCTCCTCTCCTCTTTCTCTCTAAGCATCAAAAAAAACAAAAAACAAAAAACAAAAAAATTAAGCATCACCCACGCGGCAAAGATTCATTGGCCCTTCCAAACCCTATCTCTACCCTCAATTTTATGGTTTCAGATAAGAGTTTCTAGAATTATATTTAACACATTAAAATATATTTTTAATTTTTTTGTTTGAAAATCAAAATGCTCCAAAATTTTAAAATATGTTTTTAGTGTTTAAGGGAAAAAAGATCTCTATATCTTGAAATCCATTGATCTCTACATTTTTTTTGACATATAATAATATTAATATTAATATTTTATTAATAATTAAACTGAACATGCAGTTTCATTTGATAATTACTTATATTAGTCGTCACCAAGGGCTCTCTCTGAGTTACTCCGACGGGGATTCCACCACCTGTGGGGCCCGCTATATTGTCCAGTCGAAAGTAAGGTAGTCAAGCGAGTAAATGATGAATAGTAAGACGATTATCTTCTTCTCTGTTTTTTTGGGTTCCCGACAAAGCCCTCGTGATCCAACACGACGACCTGTGCACGTGTCGCGATTTCAGATGGGTCGGAGCGTCCGACCGACTCTACAAATATACGCGCAAGTAGAGAGCAGAAAGCCCCCTCCAAATACCACCTTTCGATTCTGATTAGTTTACTCTGTTGCCAGCGGAATCATTGCAGAAGCAACGAAGAAGAAGAAGATTGGAGGGTTGAGAGAAGTGTCGTCGTCGTCGGAGGAGGAGGATGGCGAGTGGGTCGTTGGGTTTGGAGGAGACCGAGCTGCGCCTGGGGTTGCCCGGCGGCGGCGGCGGGGAAGCCGAGGCCGCGAAGAACTCCTGCAAGAGAGGGTTCGCTGAGACTATCGATCTGAAGCTGAAGCTTCGGACCCCGGTGGACGCGGAGGAAGAGATCATGGAGAAAGCGAGAGGCAGCTTGCCGAGCCAGAGGAACCTTGGTGTTTCCTGTGGCAGCGGCCCCGAGAAGCCACCTGCTCCCAAGTATGTTTCCCAATTCTCTCTAATATTTGATGTGTCTTTTGCTGAAAAGGTTTTGTTCTCATAGTTGGAAAGATGCTATCTCCAAGATTATGGATCTCTCTCTCTCTCTCTCTCTCTCTCTCTCTCTCTCTCTCTCTCTCTCTGGATAAGTCTATCAAACAAAAACATAATTTTTGTTCTCTTGTGATCAGTAAAAAAACGATCTCCTGTAATCAGTCCTTTTTCACCAATCAACTTTGGGTTTTGAGACAAGAAAAAGAACACACACTCACACACACATATGTATAGTCTCAATTCCTTTTGGATAGAAGAAGTTGCTTTTTTCTTGATCTTACATCTCAAAGAGAGTTATCGGCTACTACAAAGGTAAAGGTCAGTATAATCCTACTATATATGCACATCATCAGCAACAAATCCAGGGCATATGATTGATCATTATCATTATATGTGGTCGATATCAGGGCACAGGTTGTGGGTTGGCCTCCAGTTCGATCATTCAGGAAGAACATCCTCTCTACTCACTCTGAGAAGGGAAGCAAGGAGGGAGGTGAGAAGGCCAGCAACCCGGTGGCCGCCTTCGTCAAGGTCAGCATGGACGGCGCTCCGTACCTCCGTAAGGTGGATCTGAAGCTGTACAGGAGCTACCAAGAGCTCTCCATGGCCCTGCAGAAGATGTTCAGCTCCTTCACCAGTGGTACATCTTTAGCTTCATCAATCTCCTAACTACGTGCATGCATCAATGATGTCCGCCGTTGGATCCATCAGTATCAGGGAACCAGTGTGTGTGCGAGACACACCATGTGGTTGGCAGCACACATTGCTTCCCCGCATGGAGACGACCCACTAATTATGAGCAATGCTGTATCCCTACCATAACACAGCATTCATGCAAGCCAACGATTGTTTTGGTGTCTACTACTTCGCATGCATGCGTTTCCAGCTCAGTGTCTATAATGCTAGCATAAGCATGTGATAAAGATGTAGACACAATAATTAACTTCTACAGCATGCAAGATAAGAGAGTGTTGATTTCCCCGGTTCAATTGTCAGGAAACTGTGGCTCTCAGGGGATGAGCGGGAGGGACTTCATGAACGAGAGAGAGGTGATGGATCTTCTGAATGGATCTGAGTATGTGCCAACCTACGAAGACAAGGATGGCGACTGGATGCTCGTCGGAGATGTTCCATGGGAGTATGTTTCTGTTTTCTTGAGGGAACTGCAGGCCATTGACATCTTTGTGATCATCCTGTTTCGGTTCTTCTTCTTACAAACTTGCATCGCTGACTCCATTTCAACTTGGTCCAGGATGTTCGTTGACTCCTGCAAGCGTCTGAGGATAATGAAGGGATCAGAAGCCGTAGGACTCGGTGAGTATCTTCTTGTTCATCGATCGTCAACTCGACATGGATGTTAGCTATCATTCTACATCATCAAAATTTGATGAATGCAATATCTCTATACGTTCTTTGGAAAAGCATGATGCCTCTCTCTCCTAATTGCAGCACCAAGAGCCATGGAGAAATGCAAGAGCAGAAGCTGAAGATTCCTCCTTTATCACAGGCACAGTGACAACAACAAACACCTTGCAGGGTTTGGATCAATGTGGTGCATCTGCATGTGTATTGTGCTTCCATATATATATATATATATATATATATATATATATATATATATATATATATATATATATATGTATGTATGTATGTATGTATGTTTGTCAGCATCATTTCTTGATTGTTTTGTTTTTATATCTTTTCATGTCTGTGTTGCCCACTGTTGGTGTGTTTAATAAATTGTTCAACATGGTATCAGTGTATGTAGTGTGTGGGTTTGTATCTCTCTTTGAAGTAGGTAGGAATCCCTAGTGGGATTCTTATTGCCTTCTTCACCCTTATTTAAGTCCACAATCAACTGGAAGAGGGGGCAAAGCCATGTGCATGTTTATAATTCATTGGTTAATTATGTTGGTGCCCACTGGTTATGTTTATTTAATAATATAGCCTTTGAATAATTCAGAAATTAGAGATTCAAAGTAATTTGACAATAGATTGGCATTCATAACAGGTACCTGAGGATTTAATAAGCTAATTAGTCATCTACAGCTAATTAAGTTCTTAACAAAGAACTATTCTCTTCAAGAATTTTAAGCCACTTCATAAATTAAACCTCTCTTGGTGTTAATTTCAATAATCTATACTGGTGAAATCATGAAAAATATATCACTTCTTATATCAGTATTTCGAGACTGCACTATACTAGCAATCGCTGAAGGGATAATTTTAAGTATGGGGAAGTGGCTTTTACCCAAAAGCCAATTGCTTGCCATTAATTAGAAAAAAAATCAGAATATCCATAACATAAATTATTCAGATTTTTATACAAATATTCGAGAGAAGATTAGCATTCATTAAGACCTATCGTCTAAAGTTTCCATCATCTCCTAAGATTAGCATTCATAAATTGCTCCTCAGCTCGGTCAATGCTCATACCAAGAGTACCCTAGGGGATTAAGCTTCTCGGTTGGCGCCTTAGAGGCGGGACTGTGGTTTCCCCTTCACCCAATGGTTGGGGACTGCCTCAGCCGGTGGAGGGTTTCTCCCAGCCACATAGCGCCAAATTCTTAGCACTATCTCATAACTTTCCTCAAGGAATATCGAGAATCCCAACTTGGGATTTGTTTTTATCATGTTTTCGACTGTGTAAGGGCCAAGGTGGATATTACTTTACGTCTCGGGCTAACTTCAGGGTTGGGGAGCTCCTTCCAACAACAAAGGTTGGAAGTCTCGGTTCATGTACATAAGTCATCCCCAGGGTTAGGATTTTGGTCTTGAGTGGTCGGGTTACCCCATAAATAACATGCCCCGTACCTGACTAATGAGGAGTCCATCTTGGTTGTGCGACTGAAGGGTATCATATCCTCTTCTTAGGCAATCAGGAATCTGACCGAGTAGTGACTGGCTCCTCGAGGTATGTCGTATACCCCCTTTTTCTTTGATGTTGCCTACTGTCTAATTTGTTCAACCTGTTGTTCGGATTGCAGAAATGGTGAACCTCGAGATGGCCTACAATGTGGCGGGGCGTGGAGGGCGCTCGGGGTCTGCTGCCAGAGCACCAACCTCCACCGTCGCCGCACAGTCTTCACTAGAGGTTCGAGAGGTCCGGGCCGAGGCGGTCACCTAAAAGGCTCCTGAGGCTCTTGGGAAGCGGCCCGCTGAGGTGACGACTCACCCCCAGAAGAAGTTGAAGACTTTCGATCATCATAAGTCCCAACATGGTGAAGGGGGGCCCCAGTCCCATTCTTCAAAGGGCAAGGAATATGTCGGGTTGTTGGGGAGACCCAAGCGCCTCGCCCCCGATGCTCAAGATCCGTCAAACAACTTTGTCATACCTCCCCTAGTGAGGGTGATGCGGGTTTCTATGCCTTGCACATGTCCGACCTCCGGTGGCTAATCTGGATGTGCCATTGGAGGCCCGATGGTCCTCACTGAAGCAGGGCACCAAAGTCTAAGCCAATGGGTCAGCGTTCGGTGAATATACTCGAGGCATGCTGCTTTCACTAGCAGCTGATCTCTACACCTTCCCATGCAAGGTTTTAATGGGTCGGGCATTGAAGTCCATGTTGTTGGTGAGTATTGTCTTCCACACTTTTAAGTTATGCTTTGCTAATTCACACCCGATTTCTGGTTGCAGACTCAACACTACTACATGGCGCTATGGATCATGTCCACAATGCGGGGCGGGTCATCAGCATTATGAACAACAAAGCCAAATGCATGAAGAAGGAAATTATCGATCTCTTGGCAGGGTCGGGACCCGAGGCTGTCACAACAACCGAACTGAAGGCTGCCGAGACCCAAGCCCTAATTGATGACCTGAAGGTCAAACTCGAGGAGGCCAATCGATGTCGAGCGTCACTTGAGACGGAGGCGAACAATTACTATGTTGATCTAGCTGATTTATGGGAGTAACTAAAGGATGTCTGAGCTCGACGTCGAACGTTGGAGGATGAACTGCTCAAGATGACGGGTGCAATGGAAAGGCTGAAGGTCGAGCTGCATGCGGAAGCCATCGCCGAATATAATCTATCATATCTTAATAAATTTCATCATCATCTATTTATCTAAATCTATATTTTATAGAGAATCACCAAAAACCCTATTGGATCTTGCCTTAGGATCTCTATTAAATTATCCACTCCTCTTGGATTATTGGATATATATCCAATAATCTTAATTGACATCTAATCGAGCCCCATGTAAGGGGTCCATCAATGTTAGGTCACATCTAATGAGAACGAGGGCTTATTGGATAGCTTATATCTAATCCTCTACTCGCTACAATTATCCACCATATATGTGTGACCTCTATACCCAATACCGAGCTAGTCATGAGTTCCACCTGTCAGAACTCCTTCTGACTCAATAAATTGTTATCACATAACAAGTCACTCAACTCATCAACTATGGACGTACTAGACTACTGCGTCATAGCCCACAGACGGTACAGGAGATCAAATCTATTAGATGTGTTCGTCCTTAGTTACTGTATATATATAGTCTCTCATTTATCTAGTATCTCATTGATCGTATATTCAGCATGGTACTATCAGGTGACATACAAAATTTATCGAAGTCTCACTTTAATCGGATTCTCCTGGAGGACTCCTCTCTCAATCCGAAACCTTGGTAAGGGATTTGCTTGAGTGATAACATATGAGATATTCCTCTCATGATACCGAGAGTGAATGATCCTCTATTGACACTCAATTACCTTCATAAGGTTAGTTATCAATCCTGATAACTGATTGTACCAGATCTGAAACTTTTCAGACCTGCAAGGCCAGCATCAAAGAAAGGAGTACTCAAATAAGACATCCTTAGTGTCTTAAGTCTAAGGACCAGACACACAAGTAGGACTACGGAATCGCTGTTTGATATTAGATATCATTAATCACACAACATTCTATAAGCGGATCAATCAATGAACTCATTCTTCAATGAGCACCTGTATTGTACCTTTAATATCCCCACACAAGTAGCTATGAGATCAGTCGCTTCCATCATATGGATGAGTATACAGTATATCGGTCTGTCCAATTATCTCGATATCCCTCTCGAGTAACTTATAACTAAGATTATTTAGGGTCTATATGTAAAAGTGAATCGGTTTCATTATCGTGATCTCATCACGATCCAATTTTCGTTGCACAAATCAAAAACATCACAATTACATATATTCAGCAAATAATAATAATAATATAATAATAATAATAATAATATAAAAAATTATGTAATATGTCACACGTGTCATCACTCATGTGATCGGCTTGCAAGGCACCTGTAACCAGCAAGTCGGTCGAAAAGCTTACTTTCTAATATTAAGTCTATCGAAAAATTATAAATAATGGTAATGAATCATCTACTAATATGGCAGATGGGAATGGATCATCTACAATGTCAAAATTTCACTAGCTTGGCTTGGAGGATTAAGCTCATAGCATTGCTTTTGCTGGTCTTGTAATTAAATACGACCAAAGAAAGCACAATGGTGCGGGAGACAAACATAAATTCATAATGAAAGACTAGAAGAGTATTATTCTTATAAGTCAGTTAATAAAAAAATACAATAGAAAAGGACTCCAGGGAGTCTTCTCATCAGCTTGACTTCAATAATGAAATCCACATTTGGTTATTTATTTGCCTCTCAACCCCTTCTCTCTCTTTCTTTCCAGTGTGTGGTACAAGAGAAGCTGCTTGAAGACCATGGAAAGCCACTGTGATAAGAGAGATAGATTTGGATTAAACGAAGATGAGAATGGAGTGATAAAATTGTCAACTGACATTGGATACAGCCGGAACTTGGAAGTCATATTTTAAGTAATCCAACAGACCAAACTGGTGTTCACAAATTTTCAAAACCTATAGATGGTCATTATGAATCCAATGCTTAGATTTTTAGGGTATTGATGATGTTTATCCACACACAAACCTGATTAAAAAGAAGAAAAAACAGCAAAGAACTCGATCCACTTTGCTCAAGTAAAACATTTGACTCGAAGCGGTAGCGATCTGGTTCTTTCTGTATTGTTACCAGTCCCCTTCATACAGCATGCATGGTTCCTCCATAAATAAATAAAATATTGGACAAACTCCATGCACCTTTTGGTTCTATAAATACCCCCTCCCATCCGTCCTCTCTCTCGCCATCGAGTCGTGTGTGTGTGTGTGTTTGCATATCATCTGGTGTGAGAGGAATTGCCCTCATAAGCTCGCTCGCTCGCTCGCTAATGGTGAGAGGGACGCCATATTAGCTATTCTGCCTCCACCGAAACAATATAGCTTTGCTTGCTTCCCCTTCGAGGGAGGGAGGCCTATCTATGTAATCTGCGGTTTCTATTCTACTCTCTGATGGTTTGTGATGGATGCATGGTGGTGGTGCGCTTCCAACCAGATCAAGACGCAAGACGCTCGAGGGGCCGTCCGCAAATGTCCATGCGACAACGAGTCTCGTTGGGGCATGGAACCTGCTGACAGAATCATAGGCATCAGCGTCGGCGCTGCTTCTTTCGTAAAGTCCATTAAGATAACCTTCGAGATCGACGGAACCACTCGCGCAACTCCCAGATATGGAGGCCCCGGCGGTGAACTATTCCAGGCAATGCCTCTCCTACCTCCATCCATCCTTGCGTCCCCTCATACTAATTAATACCTGCTATCAAATATATAAAATGTATCATTGCCTCAGTTTACTCTCATGCGGATGAATACCTCACCTCGGGTATGTCAAATACGTTGTCGGTACTTCCTTGTGTATCTCAACTCACGTTCACCACCAGTGTTGGAAAGACATATGGTCCATATGGAGGTGGGGGTGGAACCTTTTTCGAAGTCAACGTAGAATACGACGAGATTAAGGGCTTCTTTGGACATGCAACTGCAGAGTATCTCACTGCTTTTGGAGTCTACGTGATGCTGGCTTAGCCAACCCCCCTGTGGAGTGGAGGGTGTTTACTATCTGTATCTTCTACGTGCGTGTGTCATGATGAATAAGGATGCCACCGTCGGTCATTGGCATCCATGTTTGAGTTGGGTGTCTGTTTTGAAATAAAGTTTATCTTTCTGCATTTGTCACTACTACTTCTCATTGCTATCTTCTTTGACTTTTAAACACATCGTGGGCCCATCCGTTAATATCAAGTCTAACTCAACGCGGCCAATTTCTAACTCACCAAATTATAATGAACAAGAAAATCATTGTCCTTCACTTACTTATATAACATTTGAATAGTTGCATTCTTACGGTACTTTGTGGTGTGGTCGAGAAGTCAGCGTGGTTTGGTTTCACCCATGTGCGTAAGTTCGTCCACATCGATCGGGATCGGGATGGTTCGGTCGGTTCAACGTCTTGAGAGCTTGCACCTCGGGTTAACTTTTTCGAGCTTCACTCGGGTCGGGGTCTACTGTGGAGGACATGCACAAAGGTCTCGTCATGATGGGTGCCATGGGCGAAACCAAACTATGCATAAATTCATAAATTTTATATTTTCTCTATTTATAGTTTAGGTTATCCATATTAATCTAGATCTCCATTTAAAACACTTATTTTTGTATTCAAATGATGTAACTCAAAATTATAATGAGCTACTAATTTATGATTATTCTTAACGAGATCAATTAAAAAATAGATAATGTATCTCATTATAATCGATGAATTCTTTATAAGTAATACATTTGACAATAAGTCTAACTTTTATATCGTTCGATATTATCATCATATTTATATAACTGACTCTTTTGTTGTTATTGGATAATTCAACAAGTTCTCAAACACCATTCCGGTCCATTGATTTCAGTTTTTCTTTTATTGCATCGTATTATTTTTTAAAATTAATATTTTTCATAACTTATGAACATAATGAAGGATCTTTTTTTTATTTCTATGTAATAATATGATTCTTACATATATAACACATAATAATAATAATAACTAGTAGATTTTTTTATTTGATATATCATCAAAATTATCGCTTGTGATTATTCTATAAGATCATTAGTAATTGATAAAAGATAAGATTTAGTTAGGATTTAGATATGATTTCCCCAACTGAATGAGGAAATCTCGTATGTTAGTTGAGGGAAATCCTCCTTGTCATTATGTAAAAATAAACGATGAATCAATGAATCAATTGTGCATTTTCATTACTACTTCTTATTTCCAACATGGTATCAGAGCCCCTCTCTCTATAAGAGAGATTACCTTTCTTTTTTTTATTCACTGTCAAACGACAGCTTCTACTTATTTCCAACATGGTATCAGAGCCCCTCTCTCTATAAGAGAGATTACCTTTCTTTTTTTTATTCACTGTCAAACGACAGCTTCTATCATCATTTGTTCGTGGACAACTCTGGTGTGAAACCACAGATACCCAGGGGTCATCCACCACCATCCTCTCGGGCATCCTTTGCTTCCTTTGCTCCGAAGTAACTCTCTCCTCATCGGTGCAGATTTATCTCTTCTAACTGTCAAACGGCAGTCTCTCGTCGATGTCGAAACTGGAGATTTCTAGTGCATCAGCTTTCTCTTCCTCTGTTGGACCTTGTTGGCTTTCTCAATTCCTCTACTGAAGCATTCTTCTGCACGAGGTCATCTTCCTTGTGCACCACCATTGTCACATCAGCTCCAACAAGCAGCGGCACCTTGCCTAACCCATCTGCAGTAGACGATGGCTTCTACACCTGCTCGTTGGCGCCATCCCTCCTGCAACCTCTGTTGTTCTTTTGAGAGTACCAGACGGCCGTTTATCGTCTCTCGGTGATCTATAGAGAGGGCACAACAAGTTCTTTCTCGTCAAACGATAGTAAATCTACGATCGTGGCGCTTCTCTCGCCGCATCGCGTCGTCCCTTGCTACAACCCTTGCTCTTTGCCTGATATCACCGTAACTATCGAACGCCAACCACCGTCGGTCTTCACCGTTGACAACACAGCAGCTTCCTTCCTTCAGTTTCATTGACATTGATTCAGGATCGACATCCTTAGTTCAAGATCGACGTCCTTACAGGAGCTCGATCTTGCGGGGGCATGATAAAAGATAAGATTAAAGATAAGATTTAGTCAGGAAATCTCGTATGTTAGTTGAGGGAAATCCTCCTTCTCATTATGTATAAATAAACGATGAATCAATTGGGCATTTTTATTACTTCTTCCTATTTTCAACAGTAATAACATCAATATCATGTGAGAGTTAATCAATGCTATTATATTATTCATCCTCATTAATTCTCTTAGTGATTTGAAGAACAATAATCCATAAAAAAATTATAAAGGAATATAAACATATAGCTTCTCAAGTATTAAAATAGTATAAAAATTAGTCCATTAAATATATGATGATGAAGATTATAATTTTACTCTATATTTTAGCTCGTCAACTTGTGAAGTCAAAATCTAAATCACATTTTATTTGTTATGGACTTGTCTTGAACAAAACAATCATATCTTACACTATATCTGAGATACATATGGGTGTGTCACTCACTTGAGAAAATCTCGTATTTGTATCAAGCCATATGTTATGATTTCATAACTCATAATAGGTCGATTCGATGGCCTTATTTTTCACATTTTGTTGCACTGTATATATACATTGTTTTAGATGAAACTACTAATATACGAATGTATTTCATTTAAGACAAAAATCCGATGGTCATGATGAAATTTTAAATAACTACTTTGGATGGGCTCTCAAGTCATATTTAAATGAAGGAGCATGAATTATAATAATAACGATAATAAATTATTATTATTATTATTATCCCGTTTGATATTATTTTGTTCCGTTGGTTCTATCCAGCCAAAATATAATTTCTTGTTTGTTTTTTTAATAATTCACATTAATATAATAATGAAGGAGGAGATAGGATGAGCAGGGTTTTCGTCAATTCTAAGTTTTCATCAACCGATGAGAACGTAGAGTTTAATTTTGAGAAACAAGCTAGATATGTTAATGACATTGGAATGGATGATCTACAAAGTCAAAATATTTCTAGTTTGGCTTGGAAGATCAAAGTCATAGTTTTTGCGGGTGTGTTAATTAAAATAGGACCGAATGAAGTCAATAGTCACGCATACTGTGTCATAATTGAAAGGCGGGAATATGATTTCCGACGTGTCAAGTGATATGGAACGTATATATATATGCCAATCTTGGTGCAGTCAATATATGTTCCATGTTGATTGTATAGAGAGGATAATTGAGTTGGTGTACATGCATGGAAGGATCCATTACAGCATGAAGAATGACTGTGAAGTTTTAAATAATGACTTTGATGTCATATTAATTTTATTGACCTCCAACAGTAGTATTGACTTCTTCCAAACACCTCGATGTCATCAATCAACACATGAACTGTCAGTTAATTATAGATTATCTCTTTTAGTTATACCTTCTTATCCTCCTCATCTTAACTTAAAATTTATAATGAAAGTCCTATAGTTATGGAAGTGAAATATCTAGGTCCATTTACATTAACATTATTAGTTTTATCAATAAAAATATATAAAAATAATAAGTAAAAAAATAATTTCAACATTCTAATTGACGGTGGTAGATGATATCGGTGGTGTATAACGATAGTGCCGCTAGGGGCTGCAAGTCACTATTGTGGATGAGAAAAATAGTAACAAAAAATGAGGATCGCTCTGCATCTGATCGATGTTGATGAAGTTATTGAACGGTTCTTTACCGCTCTACATCTGTATCGATATTGACATAGTTGCTGAGCGATGAAAGGGTCACTCAACATTTGTATTTATCTTGAAAGTCGCCAGAGTTAAACTATCAAGTTGATGAGTGTCACTAGGGATAGATTGAAGGGGTAGTCGAAAGTATCATATACTTTATTATTGAGTTTTGTGGTGCCAATTGGAACAGGCAGATGAAAAATTTTGAACCAACTTCGAGTCTTGGTATCTATGGAACCTATCTACTAAATCTTAGGCATCAATGCCACCACCACTTAATGTATTAATTCCATCAACATAAACTACATGTTCGATTGGATGACAATCTGTAACCCCGGCTTCGATGGCAAATTATTTCGAGCATTACCACCCAAACTCTATTTTTCTGGTAAACTAATAACTTTGTCTTTCTTGTAGGAGAAAGAGAGAGAGAGAGAGAGAGAGAGAGAGAGAAAATAGTATTGATTTTTTTTCTTTGTTATATTGAGACGACTGTTGGGATATTTAAGAAGATACAAAATAGCTATACTAGTATGGTGGATGGGAATGGATCATCTAAAATTTCACTAGCTTGGCTTGGAGGATTAAGCTCATAGCATTGCTTTTGCTGGTCTTGTAATTAAATACGACCAAAGAAAGCACAATGGTGCGGGAGACAAACATAAATTCATAATGAAAGACTAGAAGAGTATTATTCTTATAAGTCAGTTAATAAAAAAATACAATAGAAAAGGACTCCAGGGAGTCTTCTCATCAGCTTGACTTCAATAATGAAATCCACATTTGGTTATTTATTTGCCTCTCAACCCCTTCTCTCTCTTTCTTTCCAGTGTGTGGTACAAGAGAAGCTGCTTGAAGACCATGGAAAGCCACTGTGATAAGAGAGATAGATTTGGATTAAACGAAGATGAGAATGGAGTGATAAAATTGTCAACTGACATTGGATACAGCCGGAACTTGGAAGTCATATTTTAAGTAATCCAACAGACCAAACTGGTGTTCACAAATTTTCAAAACCTATAGATGGTCATTATGAATCCAATGCTTAGATTTTTAGGGTATTGATGATGTTTATCCACACACACAAACCTGATTAAAAAAAGAAGAAAAAAACAGCAAAGAACTCGATCCACTTTGCTCAAGTAAAAACATTTGACTCGGAAGCGGTAGCGATACTGGTTCTTTCTGTATTGTTACCAGTCCCCTTCATACAGCATGCATGGTTCCTCCATAAATAAATAAAATATTGGACGACTCCATGCACCTTTTGGTTCTATAAATACCCCCTCCCATCCCTCCTCTCTCTCACCATCGAGTCGTGTGTGTGTGTGTGTTTGCATATCATCTGGTGTGAGAGGAATTGCCCTCATAAGCTCGCTCGCTCGCGCGCTAATGGTGAGAGGGACGCCATATTAGCTATTCGCCTCCACCGAAACAATATAGCTTTGCTTGCTTCCCCTTCGAGGGAGGGAGGCCTATCTATGTAGTACTGCAGTTTCTATTCTACTCTACAGTGGTTTGTGATGGATGCATGGTGGTGGTGCAGGCTTCCAACCAGATCAAGACGGCGGCGCACGCTCGAGGGGCCGTCCGCAAATGTCCATGCGACAACGAGTCTCGTTGGGGCATGGAACCTGCTGACAGAATCATAGGCATCAGCGTCGGCGCTGCTTCTTTCGTAAACTCCATTAAGATAACCTTCGAGATCGACGGAACCACTCGCGCAACTCCCAGATATGGAGGCCCCGGCGGTGAACTATTCCAGGCAATGCCTCTTCTACCTCCATCCATCCTTGCGTCCCCTCATACTAATTAATACCTGCTATCAAATATATAAATGTATCATTGCCTCGCAGTTTACTCTCATGCCAGATGAATACCTCACCGCTTCGGGTATGTCAAATCGTCGGTACTTCCTTGTGTATCTCAACTCACGTTCACCACCAGTGTTGGAAAGACATATGGTCCATATGGAGGTGGGGGTGGAACCTTTTTCGAAGTCAACGTAGAATACGACGAGATTAAGGGCTTCTTTGGACATGCAACTGCAGAGTATCTCACTGCTTTTGGAGTCTACGTGATGCTGGCTTAGCCAACGCCCCTGTGGAGGGTGTTTACTATCTATCTCTATGTGTGCCATGATGAATAAGGATGCCACCGTCGGTCATTGGCATCCATGCTTGAGTTGGGTGTCTGTTTTGAAATAAAGTCTATCTTTCTACATTTGTCACTACTACTTCTCATTGCTATCTTCTTTGACTTTTAAACACATCGTGGGCCCATCCGTTAATATCAAGTCTAACTCAACGCGACCAATTTCTAAGTCACCAAATTATAATGAACAAGGAAATCATTGTGCTTCACTTACTTATATAACATTTGCATAGTCGCGTTCTTACGGTACTTTGTGCTGTGGCCGAGAAGTCAACATGGTTTGGTTTCGCCCATGTGCGTAAGTTCGTCCACATCGATCGGGATCTAGGATGTCTGGTTCAGGTCGGTTCAATGCCTTGAGAGCTTGCACCTCGGGTTGACTTTTTCGAGCTTGACTCGGGTCGGTGTCTACTGTGGAGGACATGCACAAAGGTCTCGTCAGGATGGGGGTGACGGGGTGAGGACTTCCATTGTCATTTCTTAGCGTCTCAGTTCTTATGTCTCAGTCACTCCGATCACCCCTCTTCAGCCGTCTTTTCCTGATCAGGTCGGAATGCCTTCTTCTCCCTCATTCACCTCCTTCAGATTCACCTCTTCTTTGTCTTTGGTTCCTTCACCTCAGGCGGAGGGTTGTCGTCCCAATGGTCCCGTAGGGAGTCGGTCGGAGCCCTGGTGCTCTTCTTCGGGCATACCGACCCGATCTGATGTCAAGGCCATTAAGGTTGTGGAAGTGATGAATTCGTACGACGACTTTGACTCAACAATTTCTGTTGTCACATTTGCTGATCCAGAAGCGCTTCAACATTCTGGATGAGTATGCCCTACATGCTCCTTAGCCTGGGCAACGCTCATTCCATGAGTACCCCAGGGGATTCAGCCTCTCGGTCGATGCATTAGAGGCGGGACTGAGGTTTCCCCTTCACCTAGTGGGGAGTGCCTCAGCCGGTGGATGGTTTCTCCTAGCCAGATAGCGTCATGTTCCTGGCGCTATCTTATAACCTTCCACGAGGAATGTCGAGGATCAGGGATAATCCCGACTCAGGATTTGTTTCTGCCATGTTTCTAATTGTGTAAGGGCCAAGGTGGATATTACCTGATGTACCGAGCTGGCTTCAGGGTCAAGGGAGCTCCTTCCAATAATGAAGGTTGGAAGTCTCAGTTCATGTACATAAGTCATCCCCAAGGTTGAGATTTTGGTCTTGAGTGGTTGGGTTACCCCATAAATAACATGCCCCCATACCTGACTGATGAGGAGTCCATCTTGGTTGGGCGACTGAAGGGTATCCTATCCTCTTCTCAGGCGATAAGGAATATGACTGAGCAGTGACTGATTGAGGCGGGCCTCAATTCGACTCCTCGAGGTATGTCGCATACCCCTTTTTCTTTGATGTCACCTGGTGTCTGATTTGTTTAACCTGCTATTCGGATGTAAAAATGGTGAACCTCGACATGGTCCGCATTAGGGCGAGGCATGGAGGGTGCCTTCGCCCGAGTTTCAAGAGGTCCGAGTCTAGGCCGCCAGAGCACCAACCTCCACCACTGTCGCACAGTCTTCGCCCGAGTTTCAAGAGGTCCGAGTCTAAGCGATCAACCATAAGGCTCCCAAGGCTCTTAGGAAGCAGGCCATCGAGGCGAGGACTCACCCCCGGAAGAAGGTGAAGACTTTCGATCGCCACAAGTCTTGGCTTGATGAGGGGAGGCCCCAATCCCATTCTTCAAAGGGCAAGGAACAGGTCGAGGCTGTCGGGGAGACCCAGGCGCCCTGCCCCGACGCTCGAGATCCATCAAAGAACTTTGCCAGACCTCCCCTAGGGAAGACAATGCAGGCTTCTATGCCCTGCGCATGTTTGACTTCCGGTGGGTGATCCGGATGCACCAACGGAGGCCCGATGATCCTCGCTGAAGTAGAGAACCAAAGTCTATGCCAACAGGTCAAAGTCCGGTGAATATGCTCGAGGCACGCTACTTCTGAAGCTAGCAGTTGATCTCTACACCTTCCCATCCAAGGTGTTAATGGATTGGGCGCTGAAGTCCATGGTGTTGGTGAGTATTGTCTTTTGCACTTTTAAGTTATGCTTCGTTGATTCACACCTGGTTTCTGGTTGCATACTCAACACTCCTACGTAGCGTTGGTGCGTCCACGATGCAGGGTGGGTCATCAGCATTATGGACAACAAAGCCAAAGGCCTGAAGAAGGAAATCACCGATCTCTAGGGGGGGGTCAAGACCCGAGGCTATCACAGTAGCCGAACTGAAGGCTGTCGAGGCCCAAGCCCTTATCGATGACCTTAAGGTCGAACTCGAGGAGGCTAATCGACGTCGAGCGTCACTCGAGACGGAGGTGAACAATTACTAGCCGATCTAGTTGATTTACAGGTGTAACTGAAGGAAGTCCGAGTCAGATGTCGGATGTTGGAGGATGAACTGCTCAAGATGATGGGCGCAATGGAAAGGCTGAACCCCGAGCTACACGCGAAAGCCATAGCCGAGTATAATCTATCATATCTCAATAAATCTCATCATCATTTATTTATGTAAATCTATATTTTATAGAGAGTCACCAAAAACCCTACTAGATCTTGCCTTAGGATCTCTATTAAATTATCCACTCCTCTTGGATTATTGGATCTATATCCAATAATCTTAATTGGCATCTAATTGAGCCCTGTGCAAGGGGTCCATTAATATTAGGTCACATCTAATGAGAACGGGGGTTTATTTGATAACTAATATCTAATCCTCTACTCGCTACAATACCATATATGTGTGACCTCTAGACTCAATACCGAGTTAGTCATGAGTTCCATCTGCCAGAACTCCTTCTGACTCAGTGAATTATTATCATATAACAAGTCACTCAACTCATCGACTGTGGATGTACTAGGTCACTGCGCCATAGCCCACAGACAGTACAGGGGATCAAATCTATTAGTATATATAGTATCTCATTCATCTAATATCTTATTGATTGTATATTTGGCATAGTACTATCAGGCCACATGCAGAATTCATCCAAGTCTCGCTCTAATCAGATTCTCCCGGAGAACTCCTCTCTCAATCCAAACGACCTAGGTAAGGGATTTGCTTGAGCGATAACACATGAGATATTCCTCAAATGATACTGAGAATGAATGATCCTCTATTAACACTCAATTGTCTTTACAAGGTTAATTACCAATCTCGAGCTCCTCCTTAGATTTGATGAACTCCTTTTGGACCTCGTCCAGTTTTTTGTTTACCTGGCGTAGTTGCGCCCTTAATGAAGAGCTACGCGATAGATCGGTGAAGGGCCTTTGTTGGCATTACAATGAACTTTGGAGCCACAACCATCACTACAAAAACGGGGAGCTTTTCATGATAAAATATATTAAAGAATTTGAAGAAGAGGTCCAGGAACTTGTGGAGGACACATGAAGGAGGACCCGCAATCGGCCGAGTACACGACTCACACTTTAGCTAGCCATGTGAACCCGCAAGCAGCAAAAGTTGAAGAATCCTTTAAGCAGCAACCTGTCACCGTGCTCACCAACAATCTTATAAACGACAAGAGAGAACAAGTGACCTTATGCAAGAAACATGGGGGCGAAGTAATAACGATCTCGAATAACGGTTGCAGAAGCTTACTGAAATTTCAGGCACCCCCACGGAACCGAGCCGACTGCTTCCTACCAGGCTATACAATCTTCATATGCTAATCTTGTAGGAGGAACCACTAGCACATATTCGACCATATTGCTATCTACAGAGGGTCGAAGCTAAAAAGATAGTCTAGGAGATGCAGAAGACACAAATCATTTGACCATGACCTTTCCTTGCAATGATACTTTATCTCCAAAAGCTTTACCTCTTTATCTGCAGGTATAAACTCTTCCTGAAATGCCACATCTAGCCGAACTAGCTATGGCTTCTGAAGCACTCCCAAATCTCGGGCTACTTCTATGACTTCTCCAAAGCGTGGACCATAATAATCAAAGTCTTCCCTGATGATAACCACCGATCCATGGCCCACGACCGAAAGAAGATTGAGTCCCTCCAATGATAATACCAGCATGGAATCTCTGACACTAAACTTTATTGGATGGAGATCAAAATTATGAAGGAACAGGAGGAAGACATCCACATGTCCACCATCTACAAGATCCTCATAGTCATGATGCCATCTACATTAGTGCTAACATTACTTGATCGTGGCAATGTGTTTGTAATTGGAGCAAACAAATCAGGAATTCGGATCGGCACCACCCTCATACAAGATGGTAGACCCCTAATATACATCGAGGCTCTCCCTACATTTTACATGATGCTTTTGATCTGTAAAGGGATACTAATTGCTACTGAATTTGAAGTTTGGTATGATACAGGTCAACAACACAAATGAGAGATGAAAATAGGCTCAATAAAATTATAACTCCTACCCTCCTCGGACTTAGAATAGGCTCACATCACTAGAGACCTTATCAAAGGGGAGCAATTATTCCAAAAGAAGGCTTCATTACTATTAAAGAACAACCAAGTGGCAGCCCATGCAAGAAAGAAACAACCCCCTGATAAATATCAGAGCAGAAAAAAGTTTGTTCTTGAATATCGAGTTTCCCTTCATCTCCAGCACTACCAGCAGAAATTCGAACCTCAAGGAAGTGGTCCCCTGCTACTTTGGCCCTTGTAAAATTGGGGATCACAATGGAACCATCGATCATATCAGTACATCAATTTAAAAAGACAATTGATCCTCCAAGTATCTTATCGCAAATGAAAGTTTAGAAAGGATAACTCAGTCCCGATTTATCCACCTGACACCCAAGTTGATAAGGAGGCCCAAGTTCGGCTGATGATTGCATGGGATTACGGGATCGCGACACATCACCGTCCAGTCACTACTACTGATGCTAGACCCCAGGAGTAGGATGTGCCTACTATAGGGCCACGAGGGACCCTCATGAGGAATTACATATCATGACTCAAAGACATAGAGCTCAGCCTTGCGGACAAGGCTGATTTGAAGAGGGCGG
Source organism: Ensete glaucum (assembly GCA_021527575.1). NCBI lineage: Eukaryota > Viridiplantae > Streptophyta > Magnoliopsida > Zingiberales > Musaceae > Ensete > Ensete glaucum. Next base: position 13,619,666 of record CM038557.1, on the reverse strand, counting down.
GTCTGTTATGACTCTAGCTAGGGGAGTCCTAATTTAATTTTATTGAAGAGTGTAAACATATAAATCTTAAGGACATTCATGTAAATCCTATCTAGCCGACCCCTATTAAAGAGGCGAGGAGGCCGACTATATTAGGATTAGTTTGGAGGAAGATATTTTGAGGGAAGAATAAGATACATGTCACCGTAATTGACCACCCCTTATCCTAGTTAAAGAGGGATTGATTGAGGAGTGGTTACGTTAGAATATGATTAGGATTAGTTTAGAGGTTGCTTCTTAGAGTTGGAGTAGGAGTATTAAGTAGGAATCTTATTAGGAGTTGGGGTTTAGAAGCCCTATAAATAACCTTGTAGTCTCCCCTCTTTCATCATCAATAATGTTTCAACTATAGTGCAGAAAACCAAGGAGGGAGGAACCCCTATAGGGTTCCAAGGAGGTCGATCCCCTATAGAGATCACCCTAAGCTTAGAATCTGCAAGGGTTCTAATAGACTCTAATTCCCGCTTCACCCGGTCATTGCAGCTTGCCTTCAGTGGTGGTGTCTTTTGCCATCGTAGATGATGCACAACTCGTGGTGCTATATTATGACATTTCTTAGGGAATGTCAAGGAGCAGGGATCGTCCCCACCTTAACACTATTTATGACGTGTTTTCACCTTTGCAAGGGTCAAGGGGGTTACTACCTCACTGCCCGGGTGGCTTTAGGGTCAGTGAGGCATCACTTTTCTTGTGAGTTATAGTCGGGGATGGGATTTGGCCTCGAGTTGTCCGCCCAAACTATCAACAATGTCCCTCGTTTTTTGTACGATGAAGAGTCAAAGTTGGTTAGGAGGCTGAGGGGTACTTGTCTTTATCTTGGGTCATTAGGGACATGATTGAGATTTGGCTAGTCGAGGTAGGCGTTAGCTTGGCCCCATTGGGTACGGATAGCTCCAGTCCGTCCTTGCTCCTCCGTTGTACCTCGTATGTTCGTCATTGATTAACTTTTTGTTATGCAGATATTGTGAATCTTAATGCTTTGAGGGGAATAACCCGTGTGTCGATTATCGCTCATGCTGCTTTGCCTCCTACACAGGAGGATCCGATGAGAACTCATGAGGTGCGTCCTCTTGAAGGTGATGATGCTCGTCCTAAGAAGAGGCTAAAGCTGGGGGTGCGAAAGGTGTCAAAGTGCACCATAGACTGGAAGGCCACCATGCGAGAGGCCTACAGCACCATGGAAGGTCTCAGTGGGGACGGGTCAAGAGCCCGGAGCCCTCGAGGTAAGGAACACATCACGCCGACTAGTGTCGATCCCACTGCAGGGAAGGCCAACCGTCCCAGGTATATGAAAGAACTATGTTAGACTCGAGCCTGATCGGAGAGTGAGCCATTCTAGGCGCTTCATATGGCCAATTTGCTTAACGGGACACCGGGCGCTCCGCTCAATGTCCGTTGGTCGACTTTAACACCGAGAGTCAATTTTGGTTAGATGGGGTGGCTGTTGCGGAGTATGCTTAGGGGGTGTTAAGCAATGTTTTGGCGAAGCAACTTTATGAGACTCCATCCGATGTGTTGATCGGTCGGGCAGCCAAATCGCTAGTTTGAATGAGAACCTCCTTGGGCTTTTCATCCTTCTTTCATGTATTCTCCTATGGGTTATGATCGTTTTCTTCTTTGGGCAGAATCATCATTATACCATGGCCTTGATCGATCAAATACATGATACGGGTTAGTGATCAACTGTATGGGCGGCAAGATCACCGACCTTCGGAGCGAGATTCGAGAACTGAAGGAGGGACCCGAACTAGCAATAGTTAGAGTATGCGAGCCATGAGCCACCGATTTGCAGGCCGAGGTCGAGCAACTGAAGGCTAACCTCGGGGGGTAGCACCATAAAATTCCCAATCAAATGGCAAGAACAAAATAAGAACGATTTTTTAAAATTGAGTTGAAAGTTCACGTGCCTTTTTAGAACAATAAAGAACACTGGTATGAGAATTTGTCGCTATAGTTGGAATATAGAATTGATGGGTGTCACTAGTGATAGAAGATTGAAGGGGTAATCAAAAGGATCATAGACTTTTTTTAATAAACTTTTTTGGTGCCAGCTGTGACGAGGCATTCAAAAAATTTTGAACCAACTTCAAGTCTCGATGTCTGTGGAACCTATCGACTAAACGAAGGCATCAATGCCACCACCTTTTCATCTATTAATTCCATCAACATAATTACATATTGGATGGGATGACTTGTGTAACTCCTATATTCGAAGGCTTCAATTCTTCTAGGCATTGTCACCCAAACTCCATTTTTATCATATATTAATAATTTTTACAGATCGTCTTTACAAATAAGAAAGAGAGAAAATGAAAATTAAAAAAAAATTCTTTCTTTGTTATTTCTCATACCGTTGTTGAGATAATTAAGAAGATATAAGAAAATATAAACTAAAGTCTTGATTCAAATATATAAAACTATTGGCAGAATCATGTATCTCCATGTACATGTATAGAATCGGTAATAATTGATTTAAATTCAACTTTTATTATCACTTGAACAATTTATTTAAATTCAACTTCCATTATCACTCGAAACTTGAATTTTCCAACAGTAAGTCTGTCGAAAAATTATGAATAATGGTATGATGATTTGAAGGATTCATTATTTTCAGATACAAGATATATGTAATAATGTGGTGGATGGGAATGGATCATTTACAACGTCAAAATTTTACTAATTTGGCTTGGAAGTTTAGTTTAGGCTCACAGGATTTATTTGCTGGACTTGTAATTAAATATGACCGAAGCCCAATGGTGCGGAAGACAAACATAATATTTCATAATAGTTCTTTAATCAAAATTATATAGTAAAAGACTTCTGGGAGTCATCCGATCAGGTTGAATTCGTAATGAAATCCACATTGTTTCTTAAATATTAATGCCTCTCATCCCCCTCTCTCTTTCCAGTGTGTGGTATTAAGAGGAGTTGCTTCAAAACCATGGAAAACCATTGTGATAAGAAAAAGAGAGATTTGGATTAAATGAAGATGAGCATGGAGTGATAAAATTGTCAACTGACATTGGATAGAGCTGAACTTGGAAGTCATATTTTAAGTAATCCAACAGGCCAAACTGGTATTCATATTTTCTAAAACCTATAGATGGTCATTATGAATCCAATGCTTAGATTTTTAGGGTATTGATGATGTTTATCCACACACACAAACCTGATTAAAAAAAGAAGAAAAAAACAGCAAAGAACTCAATCCACTTTGCTCAAGTAAAAAACATTGACTCGGAAGCGGTAGCGGTACTGGTTCTTTCTGTATTGTTACCAGTCCCCTTCATACACCATGCATGGTTCCATTAATAAATAAATATTGGACAAACTCCATTCACCTTTTGGTTCTATATACCCCCCCTCCCATCCATCCTCTCTCTCACCATCGAGTCGTGTGTGTGTGTGTGTTTGCATATCATCTGGTGTGAGAGGAATTGCCCTCACAAGCTCGCTCGCTCGCTAATGGTGAGAGAGACGCCATATTAGCTATTCTGCCTCCACCGAAACAATTTAGCTTCGCTTCCCCCTTAGAGAGAGGAGGCCTATCTATGTAGTACACTGCAGTTTCTATTCTACTCTTTTGTGGTTTGTGATGGATGCATGGTGGTGGTGCAGGCTTCCAACCAGATCAAGACGGCGTCGGTCATCGGCATCCATGTTTGAGTTGGGTGTCTGTTTTGAAATAAAGTCTATCTTTCTGCATTTGTCACTACTACTTCTCATTGCTATCATCTTTGACTTTTAAACACATCGTGAGCCCATCCGTTAATATCAAGTCTAACTCAACGTGTCCAATTTCTAAGTCAGCCAATTATAATAAACAAGTAAATCCTTGTGCTTCACTGACTTATATAACATTTGCATAGTCGTGCGTTGATAGAACAATACCGTAAATACACAATTGAAGTGTTGGCGACATGATCACAAAAGTAAATTTAGTAAGTCAAGTTTGAGATTATTTCAGTTAATAATAAGCCTTTTGTAATCAACAAATTCTTCTAGTATACACTCTTTAAAAGATATATCTGAATTGTGAAAAGAAGCATTGCACTGTAAATTTCAAGTGCTAATTTGGTGTAAATAAATAGTAAGTAGGGTTAAATATATGATGATGAAGATTATAATTTGACTCTCTATTTCAGATTGTTGTCCACTTTTGGAGTCATTATATTTTACGCTATTATGATTGTCCACTGAAAAGGTAAGAATACCACATTGTGCCTTTGAACAAACCTATTGTATTTTACGCTAAATTTGAGACACATGTGGTAAACCTCGGATTCGTATCAAGCCAAATGCCATGAAGTCATAACTAATAATAATAGACCGATTCGATAGCCTTATTTTTCTCATACCGATCGATCGATTATGAATTCGAATATTGATGCATTCAATATATCCCGTGTTTGTTGCATAGAGACGATAATTGAGTTGGTGTAAGTAAATGGAAGGATCGATTACATCGTGAATGGATGGAGAATGACTATGAGATTTTAAATAATTAATTTGATGTCATATTAGTGTATTCTTTTACACATACACACAAATTTTATAAAATAGGCTTTAATTTCATTTAAATATTTTATATATTTAACTATAATATGTACATACCTAAATGGCAAATAGGATAATAGAAATAAATAATTTTAATTACGTAAAATAAAATATCAGTTATAATATCCATTGAAACATGCATCACCATGTCATTTATAGAATGCTCAAGAATATATTCTTTTAAACACTTTCGCCTACAAGTCCTAAGTGAATAGATTATAAATCGATCCAGTAGAACTTAAGTTTTTAATTTATGTTAATCATTTTTAGACTTTTCTCTAACTATCAAGTACTTTATACCATAACATATAGAACTACTAAAATACTTGTTATTTTTAGAGAAGAAAATTAGTGTGATGTATTATAAAGTATTTTTAGTGATTTAACAATTGAGTCTGAATTTTTAGATATAATTTTACATTAATAAAGCTTGACTAGTGACTCAAAAACATACCATAAAATGAACTTTTATTATTAATAATATAATAATATATTGCTTATTATTATTTTCTTATAAATCTCCCCTTCACCTAATACATATAAACATAAAATTAGATTTTTTTTATCGAGATAATATACAAAATCAACATAAAATAACTCCCCATATCTTCGGATATAAATAGTGATCAATTTTCTTAGATACGAAGGGATGAGATGAGATGAGCATGGTTTTCATTAATTCTAAGTTCTAAAACTAAGAAGAATAACAAAGTGGATCGATCAAAATGTGGAGTTTAATTTTCAGATATAAGCTAGATATATTAATTGCAATGGAACGGATTATTTTCAAAGTCAAAATATTGCTAATTTTGCTTAGAAGATCGGTCATAGTTTTTGCGGGTGTTTTAATTAAAATAGGACCTAATGAAATCAATAGTTGAACATACTTCGACATAGTTGAAAGGTTATAATATGATTTCTAGTATGTGATTTGATATGAGATGTGTTAGTACCAAGTTGGCACTAAGAGGGAGAGGGTGAATTAGTACAAGTGAAAAGTGCCCTCAATTTAAAAAATATGCCTAAAGTAAAAAATAAAACTGAAAGTATTTTTTGTTAAGATCATGTTAGAGAGCGATTAAACTTAAGAATAAATAAAGAATCTCGATTTAGTTATGGAATGGTAAAATAAAAAACAAGTAAAAAAAAACTCATAGATTTTATAGTGGTTCAATCAAAAGCTTGACCTACGATTAGTTCTCGAGTCGTCCTTTATTGAGGCCCGTTGGTATCCACTAATGATCTTCTTTCATGGGTGAAGATCAAAACCTCTAACACTTTTCTTATTTTCACAAGTTCAGGAGATAATCTTTACAATTCTCTCAACCCTCCCTTAAACAAAAACTACACTTAACGAAAGAAAGGGGGAGCTCTCAAGAAATTACAACAGTATTTTCACAAAATTTTTGCGCTTGATTCTTGCATCCTCAAGTAAGAATGGGTGGGATATTTATAGGCCCCAAATGACTTCAAGAATGAAGTCAAAATTCTTGGAGACTATGTCTTCTCACATATTGTCTTTCCTAACATTTGTCAACGAAATGAGCTAAACCTAAGCTTATATCTAATCCAAAGTGGACCTATTTGCCTCACATTCTGTTAATTTAGATTTCTCCAAACCTAACTTAATTAGGACTCAATTAAGATCCTAACTATGATATACTACACAATTACAATCGTTCTTATTATTCGACATGTCAATTGATCTTTCGAGTTCCCTGCAAACTTCTCGGTATCCTCCGACGAACTCCCGGTGAGTCTCTCGATCATCTTTCAGCGAACTCTCGGTGCACTCTCGACACACTCCCTATCACCTTCGGCGAGCTCCGACAAGCTCCTGATCACCTTCGGTGAGCTTCCGACGATCTCCTAACGAGTTCCTACTACACCGTTTGAACCCTGGCCTGATGCCCGAACGTGACTCCGACCCAATATTAGATTGTATTATCTTTTCACCGTCGTAGTTAATCCTATATCACTCATCTCTAACACACATGTTAGATCATAAAACCCATCAATTGATTTCATCATCAAAATATGAGATTCAACAACCTCCCCCTTTTTTATGATGATAACTAATTGATGACAGAGTTAACCTTAACTCACCCTATTTATATGCCATAGGATAAAGAGAGCAAACTTGAATTCAAAAGAACAAATCACTTTTGAATTCAAGCATTTTGATAATATTGTAGTTTTAAAATTTTAACCACACATGATACTATATATGAAAAAGTTTTAAAAGCATTCTTCTTAGTATCATATAAAAATTTAAAACATTACGACATTCATTTCAAAGATTAAACATATCATTGGACATCAATCATATCATTTGTCATTTTATTTCTCTGCCTTTATCATCAACAAAAAGGAGGGATGTTCAATTATATTTAAATATTTTTTAAGTATTTAACATAATATTTAGCATATAAGGAGAGGAAATTAGTCCATTACTCTCCTTTAGTAAAATAAGAAAAAGACTAACGATAGAATTTACTTCATTTTTCTCCCTTTTTAAAATAAGAAGAAGGACAAAGATATATGCATCACAAATGCTACATTAAAATTCTTTTCTCCCCCTTTATAAATGAGATAGAAGGAGAAGGGAGAGTATCAAAACTCCAAAAATCAAGTATATCAAAAAATCAAATATCAAGAGAGGAGGGGTGGGGAAGGGGCTAGGGGTGGGAGGGAGGGTACATTTAAAAATATTTATGAATCCAAAAATCAAAATATTGAAAGAGACCTCATGAGTCTTATCATAAGAGAATTTTGAATCATATTTTTTTCTTTTGTAAATATCAAGAAGAAAGAATCAAATAAAATGATTTCAAAGAGAGCTCAAATATCATTGCATTTAAACCTAAGAAAAATATAAGAGCTACTCATTACATTTAAAAAATCATCTTATGTAAATATCAAGAGGAAAGAGCTCAAGAAATCTTAAAAATAACATGATAGCAAATCATGCATTTCAAAGATTTAAAATCATCATATTTTAATAAGAAGCTCAATTTGTAAAAGTCAGGAAATCTGAAAAAAAAATATGATAGCAAATCAAGCTCAATTTGCAAATCATGTATTTCTTATGTATTTAGAAAATTTAAAATTCTTAATTTTCTTCAAAGCAAATTATTTCTTATTTAATGATTTTGTTGCAAGATAGCAATTTTATCATATCTAATTCTCTTCTTTGTTTATCATATCTAATTTAATTTTTCCTCATTCAATGTTAAATGTTTTATTATATCCAATTCTCTTCTTTGTTGCAAGATAGCAATTTTATTTTCTCCTTTGGTCATTGTCGAAAATAAGCAAAGTACAAAATTTTTTCTTTATCAATTTTTAAATTTAAGAAATATCAATTTGATTATATGATATACCATTCATGAATATAAGGAACAGATAAATCATGTTACGAAGGATATTATTATCAAATCATGAATACCAAAAGATATAATTTAATTTAATAAAAATTTTTAGGTCAAAAAAATCTTATGAGATCAAATAATAAAAAAAATCTTGATTCATATAAATAATTTTATTTAATAAAATGAAATAATCAGTGAACGTTTTAATTTACAAAAACCTAAAATTATGATTTTAGAAGTGCGGGCCTCGGCATCCTCTGACTCCCTTTTCGTCCGCAGCATCAAGAAAGGCCGGATCCTTACGTGATCTTTGTAGGGATGCGGCATTTCTTGATCGGACGAGGGCGAAAAAGGCGGGCTGTAGGGATGCGTCCGAGGCCCGCCTTCTTGAAGCCGGCGGAAACACCGACCGATGATGCTCGATCAATGGTGTCGAGCCGTGAGGATCCGGCCTTTCTTGATGCCGGCGAGGGGCGAAAGGCGGAGTAGGGATGCGGCCGAGGCCCGCCTTCTTGATGCCCTTCTTGATGCCGGCGAACCGGAAACACCGACGGAAGATGCACCGCAAGGTTCTCAATCAATGGTGTCGAGGTAGGGATCCGGCCTTTCTTGATTGACGAGGAAAGAAGGCGGGCTGTAGGGATGCGGAGGGCCGCCGTTCTTGAAGCCGAGGCGAGAACTCCGTGAATGGGAGGGACGACAGAGACAAAGCAATCGGAAATGTGAGGGACCGACCCTAAAGACCAATTTATAATAGTTGGAATCCGAATTCGATCGAGATTGCGATGGAACCTAAAAAAAATTACTTTTTTTATTCATAATCTTTGCTATACATTTTCACGTAGAAAAAGAAAAAAAATCTTTGTGCCACTCAAACTTATCAAATGGTGAAACAAAATCTCATGTCAATCCAAAATCTTTTTCTTCTTGCTACTATTTTCGTCACCGTCATCGACGCATTCTTTTATTTGCCACGCTGTCCTCATCATCATCAAATCGCACCTGCAATTTATCATTTCGACATAATGTTAGAATGAATCAAAGCTATCATATGTAAACCAATCAAAAAATTTTAATATAAAGGAAAATAAAAATGATATCAATCGTGTATTAGGCTTGATTTTGTATTATGATTTGTGAGAAACTTAAGAAGTCATATTAAAATCTTCAAAATCTAATTTGATATAAATAATAGCATAATTATCGATATGAAAGAGCAAATAATTTTAGCATTAGATATTAATATAATAATACATCAATTGTTTCCAAACCGATAATAAGCAATAATGTTTAATTATCCTAAATAAATTACGTATATCTTTTGTTGATACCAAAGTTTATATATAGGAGATAATGTATTTAATGAAAGTAGGAACATTTAAATTTTCTATAATTTTAATAAAATCTTCTTTGGTCTCCGTTAATATTAATTAATTGCTTGATTACTATAATTTCTCTTATATCATGTTACTTATAGGAGGTACACCTAATTTTTTGTGAATATAAATATATATTAATTTCTTACCCAATATGTAACTAGAACACATGTTATTAACTTAATAATGATCTTATTAAACTTTTAAAGTCCAAAAAACACTTGGTGATCTCGAAATACCTCACTTTATCAACTACTATCGATCCAAAATATGTACTCAAACCTTATTTTTGAGAGATGTCCATTATTCGAGATTATATAACCTAATTTCATTTGCTTTGATCATCCCATTATCACGAGAAAATATGGATCACATATAAAAATAGAGAAATTTACTTGGAAGCTTTAAAAATCATAAAATTCGACTTCGGTGCATCCAACATGACTAATGACTCTTGCTGTAATTTGAAATCATTCATTCAATCCCACTGTGGAGAAGATAAGTAGTCGAACAATATACATTTAATATCAACCAAACCTTAATCATAAAATAAGACCCACTACATTGGTGTCAATATCTTCAATCAACAACAATGACATTCACAACAATTTGATGAACAAACACAACAAAAATGATGAGAGACGATGCCTTCTGTTTGCTGATGGAGGCCACAGAAAAAAGTGGAGAGAGAGCTTTCGATGTCGCCGATCCCATATCTGATCAAAGAGCAATTAAATGTTACATTATGCACAATAATTTGAACTCTAGCACAATTATTATTAACCAATAAAAAGTAGTATTCGGCCAAACAAGCATCGATATCGAAGTGACATACCTGAGCTTCCAGCACTGCTTGACCTATTGCTTATCACCATTAAGCTAATGATTGCTTCCCTGAGAGTCACATTTGGGATCAAGTCATCTGCTACCATATGTTTGGCCCCACAAATGCACATTGATTTGGTGATGATGTGGTCCCTTATCCTTGAGCATAATAAACAATAAAACCAAGTTAAACAAAGAAAAAATTTTCGTTAAAATATATATCTCAATGAAACATAAAGGACGAAGAAAGCATGAAAAGAATTGACTACTAATCCGATGAAGGAAGACAAAGAGGATAGAGGACTATTAGATCATTAAGAAGTAACTTAAATAGACGTAAAACAATCCAGTCAAGATAATGATAGTGCAATAATCAAATCACTTGACATTTAATCATATTGCATGGCTAGCAACGATAAAAATAAAACCAACAACATCACTCAGTTTTTTCACCATGATCAAATCCGGGGGGTTTTTTCTTTTCAAATAATTGCAATCCATAAGTGAAAAAATAACCACACAGGTCTATGGTCATAGACTTTTACAGTTTTGTAAAAAATTTTGGATATAAGAACTATAGATCGAACTAAGAATTAGAAATTCCAACTATCAATAAAAAAAATAAGTTTAAAAATTTTGGATCACATACATTTGTCACAGAAACTAGCTAATCAGCACTTGCTACTCATGACGGCATCTTTCATTACTTTCTTACATAATGGACAATTCGTCAGGAGGAAGGTCACGACATGACAAACCGAAGGAATCCCTTAATTTCCTTGTCAAAACAGATCTATGCAGAAAGAAGAATAATCGTAAGTGACATATATCCAAAGAACGCCAAACGGATCTACAAGGAAAAGCAGAATAATCGTAAGTAACATACCAAGCTATGCAAAGAGAAGTCTCATGATGAAAAATCAACTTACTCATTTGGCTTTAAAGCAACAATGACACCATTTGGGAGTGAATAAGAGATTGCGATGGAAACTAACCGACTTAGGATCAGTTGGACCTAATGTTTTAAATTATGTATTTTCTTTTTTTTATTAGTGGATAAAAAAATATAATTAATATGATAAAATTTGAAAATTAGTCATATTATGTTGACATTTTTTTAAGTTTATTCAAAGGACTCATTAAGGATCATCATAGCAATAATAGTTCATTATGATATTGAGTTACATCAGATGGATGTGAAAACAACATTTCTGAATGGAAATGTAGATGAGAAAATTTATATGGAACAACCTGAATGATTCATAGAAAAGAGAAAAGAAAGTTGAGCTTTCAAACTTAAGAAATCCATTTATAGCCTTAAATAAGTTTCCAGACAATGGTATATAAGGTTTCATGATACCATTACTTCCTTTGGATTTAAGGAAAATACTGTTGATAAGTGTATATATAAAGGTTAGTGAGAGTAAGTATATTATATTGGTATTATATGTGCATGATATATTGCTTGCCAGTAGTGATATTTGTTTATTACATGAAACCAAGATATTTCTCAATATGAACTTTAAGATGGTTAATATGAATGAGACATCATATGTTATTGGCATTGAAATATTCAGGGACAGATCTCAAGGTTTATTAGGATTGTCTCAGAAAGGTTATGTTAACCGTATCTTGGAAATGTTTAATATGTAACTTTGTAAAGCCAATGATATACCTATTAGTAGAGGTGAAAAATTTAGCCAAAACCAGTGCCCGAAAAATGATTTAGAAAGGGATCAAATGAAGAATATTCCTTATGGGTGCGCAATTGGAAGTCTATTATATGCTCAAACCTGTACAAGGCTAGATATCGGTTTTATAGTGGTAATACTAGGTAGATACCAAAGTAACCCAAGAATGAAATATTGGAAAGCTGCAAAGAAAGTAATGAGATATCTACAAGGGACAAAGGATTATATGCTCACATATAGAAAATCAGATCAGTTTGAAGTAACGGGATATTCAGATGCTGATTTTGCAAATTGCCTCGATAGCAAGAAATCCACTTTAAGATTTATGTTCATGTTAGCTGGTGGGGCAATTTCTTAGAAAAGTATAAAATAATCACTTATTGTATCATCTACGATGGAAGCTGAATTTGTGGCATGCTTTAAGGCCACAAATCAAGCTTTATGACTGCGAAATCTTATCTCAGGACTTGGTGTGGCCGACTCAATTGCCAAGCCGCTGAAGATATTTTATGATAATAATGCAGTAGTTTTCTTCTCTAAGAATGACAAGCACTCTAGTGGTTTCAAGCACATTAAGATAAAGTACTTGGTGGTTAGAGAAAGAGTCCAAAAACAACAAGTGTCAATTGAAAATTTGAGCACCACCACGATGATTTCTGATCCATTTACTAAAGCTTTACAGTGTAAAACATTTAAAGAACATGTTCTTAGAATGGAGCTTGTGAGCAAGCCATAAAGGATATAGTGATACATGTTTAAGTGAATGCTATTATTGATATTTCTTTTGCATAATTAAAGTTATTTATTTCTACTATCTTGTTTGTGTTTATGTTTATCCATATTATGGTTAAATGCAAGAAACATAATTGTCTTGACAAAATAAATTACAGGGGCCATTATAGACTATATAAGAAAAGACTAACAGTGTTGTAGTACATAGAAGGAAGTGTGACATTGATGACATACAACCGCTATGACTCACATTGATAGTTTGACTAAATATAGTATTATTATGCTTATTGGACTTATTGGCTTATTTTTAAAAATCATAGTCATGTATAAAATGATTTTCAAAATTTTAAAATCTAATTATATAAAATTATTATTAAATAAATTTTGTTTTATTTATTTTGATTTTGGATATCTTTTATATCTTATAAATTAATGGGCCAAGTGGGAGAATGTAAGATTATGTGGCCCTTTATTAATTGAGTAAGATATATTATGGATTAATTAGATTCTGATAAAAGATATTAGCCAATATTAAATAAAGTCCATATTATATTGGGATATTTTAGGAGATGCCCTTGATGAAAGGAGCTCTCATAATAACTTATCCTAGACCCTCTGCTCTGGCCTATAAATAGATAGAACCTATTATAAACCCAATGCGCGACACAACACAGAATAGTAAAGGGGTGAATAGAGCAAGAGATTACAGTTATTCTCTTGATCTCCCAAAACCATCAATTAAGGTGGTACTGTGAAATGATAGGAAGAGAGGAGAAGGGGTCTATATCTATTCTAGTTCCTCTTGCAAATCCATATTCGAAGTTATTTAGATCCGATGGGTGGTGCTATTGAAGATCTAATTGGATCTCAATCAGATGACATCTAAAGGTATGCATCATAAACAGATCTAATATTATTTGATTTCAATTCTGGCATAACATTTTTTTTCGTATAATAGTTTGCATGATTATAGTTTTTATGCCAACACTCATGAGTCTTATTATAAGAAAATTTTGAATCATATTTTTTTCTTTTGTAAATGTCAAGAAGAAAGAATCAAATGAAATGATTTCAAAGAGAGTTCAAATATCATTGCATTTAGACCTAAGAAAAATATAAGAGCTACTCATTGTATTTAAAAAACTATCTTATGTAAATATCAAGAGGAAAGAGCTTAAGAAATCTAAAAAATAACATGATAACAAATTATGCATTTCGAAGATTTAAAATCATCTTGTGTAGATTTTAATAAGAAGCTCAATTTATAAAAGTCAAGAAATTTGAAAAAAAATATGATAGCAAATCAAGCTTAATTTAAAAATCATGCATTTCTTATGTATTTAGAAAATTTAAAATTCTTAATTTTCTTGGAAGCGAATTATTTCTTATTTAATGATTTTATTGCAAGATAACAATTTTATCAAATCTAATTCTCTTCTTTGTTTATCATATCTAATTGAATTTTTTCTCATTCAATGTTAAAAGTTTTATTATATCCAATTCTATTCTTTGTTGCAAAATATCAATTTTATTTTCCCCTTTGGTCATTGTAAAAAAGAAGTAAAGTACAAAATTTTTTCTTTATCAATTTTCAAATTTAATACATATCAATTTGGTGATAGGGTATACCATTCATGAATATAATGAACAAATAAATCATGTCATGAAGGATATTATTATCAAATCATAAATACCAAAACATATAATTTAATTTAATAATTTCTTTTTAGGTCAAAAAAATCTTATAAGATCAAATAATAAGAAGAATCTTGATTCATATAAATAATTTTCTTTAATAAAATGAAAGAATCATAGTGAATGATCTTAATTTATATAAAGATCTGAAATTATGATTTTCAAAATGTAAGATAATGAGAAGACATTTTCTATGGTATGTTGCATATGATAATAGATAAAAGATTTTGATTCATGTGTATGAAATTTCAAGTTATTAAGATCATGGTTCAAAATGAAAATCACAAGTTATAAGATTATAAGACTCATCTTTGGTAAAAAGAAAATTATATAAGTAAAAAATTGATTCCCATAAAAGATACTCCAAGTCAAAAAATCATGAAAAAATTTATGGTTTGGTTGGGTAAAACAAATATCTCATTCAAATTTCAATCATCAAAATGATTTTTGTAGTTTAAGAGATTAAACAATGATATCGCTTTATCTCTTATTAAAAACTTAATTGAGCAATTTTTAAAGAAATTTTTTTTTCTCGTTTTAGTTGTTTCAATTCATGTGATTTGTTTCATACAAAAATTCATTCAGCTTTTATGCCAAATTCGTGCATTTATTATCATTTAAAATAGTATCATTTAAAAAAATCATCACGATGATAATAATAAAATATTTTTAAACAAGTAAAATATTTTTGAACTTTTTAAAACCAAGTATCATTTCTAGAAGAAATCATAAAACATTTTCTGACAAATTTATTTTAATTCTAATAATTTTTCTTTCTTAAGTGACATTAACTCTTTAAACTTAGTGAAATTTGTTACCATACTTATTTTAAAAAATTATTTATTTTACTTTATTTCAGGTCCTAATTCAAGAATAATCTAACATTTAATCATGCAACATATTATATATCAATATATAGCACATCTAATATGACATTCAAATCAATCATTAAACTTACAAGCCAATAATTTCCATTTAAATGATCAATCTTATCTAAAGTCAACAATTAACTCATTTATCATTTCAATCATCAGACTCAATTCAATCATTCAATATACATGCCAATAATATTCAAAAGATTATAGTTTATTTAGATATATATTTCCTTTGGTTAAAACCATGAAAAATCATAAAAAAAAAACTTTGACTCATATAAAAAGGATTTGTTTGGATAAATATTTTTGAGTGTCAAGAAGGTTGTTTTATATAAAATACCTCTCACATCGTAGAAACCAATATATCATCTAAAAAAAATATATGAAAACATATCAATGACCATTATCAAAATCATTTTTTAAAAAATTTCAATGGATGCAACATAGATAGTTTCACGCTAGAATATAACTAATATTTTAAGTTTTAATTTTTGTACCGACATACTCTAGCTTTCCATATAAAATCCTTTCATCATCGAAAAGCAATCAAGATTAATTGTATAACCATGAATCATCAAAAGATTTGTTGCCAATAATTTTAATTTTAATAATTTTTCTTCTTATTGTTGTTTTGGATAATGAGCTTGAAAGAAGTGTTAGGTCTTAAGTCATACGCCTTTAGCATTCTTTATTAAAATACAATTTTGCTCCTAGCCTTGGTTTGGAGACAAACCTATAATAAATGAGGTTTTGGTTTAGGTACCCATTTGACTTTAGGTTTCGCATGAAAAGCTCTACCTAATTTAACTAAAGGCATTTGATTATTTATGATTTCTTTAGTAACCCAAATCAACTTATGTGGATTATACTTTCTAAATAGGCATCTATAGGCAAAGTGTTCACATTTATCACAAAACTTACATTTATTCTCAGGTGAAGAATATAATGTGGATCCTCTAACGAAGATAGTTGACTTTGTCGATTATCACCCACAAAGCCAATACCTTCTTTATGAACATGACCCTTATTAACAAGGATCATGTTTAGAGATTTGTTGCATATCTTAAACTTTTATAAGGTATATTATAGTCTAATATTTTCCTTTTTAATTGCCTCTAATGACTTACATTTTGAATAAGAAATGAATGAGTTGATACTTGGCATGTTTTCAATTTTATTAGCAAGTAATACATGTTCCTTCTTAAGTAATTTATAAGTTTTGCTAATCTTCTTAAATCCATTAAATAATTCATGAAAGGTATTTAACAAGTCATAAAAAGTAAAAGAAGCTTTAACTGGGTTTCTTACCTTATCGTTGAATGCCATAAGCGCATAGTCATCTACTTCTTCTTAGTTGTGCTCTTCATCTTGAGTGCTTGTTGTTTGCATATGTAGCAAGAAGTTATGTCCACTTTAAGTTTATTTTTATGTTTTTTATTTATTTTCATTAATTTATTTGGTTTTTTCTTATAAGTTCAAATTCATAGTTTTCATCACTCAAAGTTTTACTCGATGAGTCGTCTATTGTTCTTAATGCCAAGTCCTTCATGTTCTTTGGAAGATGTGCATCTTTGGTTTTTAAGGCAATGTCCTTCATGTTCTTTGGAAATTGTTCTTCAAGTTCATCTTTGCAAGTTATTTCATTTATTTTTGATTCCTTTAATTTAGTTGCGCTTTCGTGTTTTTACTTCTAAAGTATGTTATATATCAAAAGTTAAATCACAAGTATAAACATGCTTAAATTTATTTTTATTTAAAGCATAAAATAAATCATTCATAGCTTTGGCATTTAATGAAAACATATGTCTTTTATGATTATTCTAATCATTTATAGGATTAGATGACTTCTGAAATCCATTTTCAGTGATATTCTATAAATCAAAATCCAACGAAATAAAAAAGATACTCATTCTAGTTTTCCTAAAGGTGTAATCTGTCTCATTAAACATAGGAGGATGTTGACCCTCCTTAATGCTAAAAGAGGTCATTTAGTTGCTTGGGTGTTAACCCAATTGAGTATAATCGGGTTTGATACCAAATGTTAGGACCGAGTTGGCACTAAGAATGTGCTTGAAGTAAAAACTGAAATTGAAAGTATTTTTTCATCAAGATCAAATTAGAGAGTGATTAAACTTAAGAATGAATGAAAAATCTCGATTTAGCTTTAGAATGCTACAATAATAAGTAAAGAAGGCTCATAAAGTTTATAGTAGTTCGGTCAAAAGCTTGACCTATGTCCACTTCCCGAGTCCTTAGTCGAGGCCCATCGGTGTTCACTAATGATCTTCTTCTATGGGTGCATATCAAAACCCTTTACACTTTCTCCTTTTCATAGGTTCAGGAGATAACCTTTACAATTCTCTTAGCCCTCTCTTAAACAAAAACTACACTTAACAAAAGAGGGGAGCTCTCAAGGAATTATAACAATATTTTCACAAGTTCTTTGCTCTTGATTCTTTCATCCTCGAGCAAGAATGGGTGCGTATTTATAGGCCCCAAATGGTTGTAAGAATGGAGCCAAAATTCTTGAAAAGTATGTCTTCGGAGACAATGTCTTCAAAGATTATGTCTTTCCTGATCTTGGGTCAACGAAATGAGTTCAACTTAAGCTCAAATCTAACCCAAAGTAGACATGGTTGACTCATATTGAGTTAATTTTGATTTCTCTAAATCTAACTCAATTAGGACTCAATTACGATGCTAACTATGACACATACAATCGTTGTTTGGTATGTCAATTGATCTTTCGAACTCCCGACAAACTTCTCGGCATCCTCCAACGAACTTCCGATGAGTCTCTTGATCATCTTTTGGCGAACACCCGACAAGGTCCCGATCACCTTTGACGAGTTCCCGATAAGCTCTCGATCACCTTCGGCGAGCTCCTGATGAACTCTCGATAAGCCCCCAATCACTTTCGACGAGCTTCTAGCGATCTCCCAACAAGTTCCCACTACATCGTCTGAAGCCCGACCCGATATCCAAACTTGCCTCCCACCTAACATTAGATTATACTGTCTTTTCACTATTGTAGATAATCTTGCATCACTCATCACTAACACATAGGTTAGATCATAAAACCTATCAATCGATGTCTTTATTATACTCAGACTGCTATTGCGATAATTAAGAAGATACAAGAAAAATATAAACTAAAAGCTTAATTCAAATATAGCAAAACTGTTGGCATAATTATGTGTCTCCATGTGTATAGAATTGGTTGGTAACAATTGGTTTAAATTCAATATCGATTACTACTCTTCATGAGTCAAGTCTGTCGAAAAATATGAATAATGGTATAATCATTTGAAGGATTTATTATTTTCAGATATAAAGACAGATATACTTATGTGGCAGATGGGAATGGATCATCTACAATGTCAAATTTCACTAATTTGGTTTGGAAGATTTAAGCCCATACATAGTAATTATTGTTTTGCTGCTCTTTTGATTAAATGGTGTGGGAGACAAACATAAATTGATAATGAAAGACTGGAAGAGTATTATTATACTTACTAGTTCTTCAATAAAAACAAAATAGTAAAAGACTCCCGGGAGTCTCCTGATCAGCTCGAATTCTTAATGAAATCCACATTGGTTCTTATCCTCTCATCCCCTTCTCTCTGTTTCCAGTGTGTGGTATTAAGAGGAGTTGCTTCGAAACCATGGAAAACCATTGTGATCCGAGAAAGAGAGATTTGGATTAAACGAAGATGAGCATGGAGTGATAAATATTGTCAACTGACATTGGATAGAGCTGGAACTTGGAAGTCATATTTTAAGTAATCCAACAGACCAAACTGGTATTCATATTTTCTAAAACCTATAGATGGTCATTATGAATCCAATGCTTAGATTTTTAGGGTATTGATGATGTTATCCACACACACAAACCTGATTAAAAAAAGAAGAAAAAACAGCAAAGAACTCAATCCACTTTGCTCAAGTAAAAACATTGACTCGCGGTAGCGATCGGTTCTTCTGTTACCAGTCCCCTTCATACAGCATGCATGGTTCCTCCATAAATAAATAAATATTGGACAAACTCCATGCACCTTTTGGTTCTATAAATACCCCCTCCCATCCGTCCTCTCTCTCGCCATCGAGTCGTGTGTGTGTGTGTGTTTGCATATCATCTGTGAGAGGAATTGCCCTCATAAGCTCGCTCGCTCGCTAATGGTGAGAGGGACGCCATATTAGCTATTCTGCCTCCACCAAACAATATAGCTTTGCTTGCTTCCCTTCGAGGGAGGGAGGCCTATCTATGTAATCTGCAGTTTCTATTCTACTCTGGTGGTTTGTGATGGATGCATGGTGGTGGTGGCTTCCAACCAGATCAAGACGCAAGACGCTCGAGGGGCCGTCAAATGTCCATGCGACAACGAGTCTCGTTGGGGCATGGAACTCCGAGAATCATAGGCATCAGCGTCGCTTCTTCGTAAAGTCCATTAAGATAACCTTGAGATCGACGGAACCACTCGCGCAACTCCCGGATATGGAGGCCCGGTGAACTATTCAGCAATGCCTCTTCTACCTCCATCTATCCTTGCGTCCCCTCATACTAATTAATACCGCTATCAAATATATAAATGTATCATTGCCTCAGCTTTACTCTCATGCGATGAATACCTCACCTTCGGGTATGTCAAATCGATCGTTCCTTGTGTATCTCAACTCACGTTCACCACCGGTGTTGGAAAGACATATGGTCCATATGGAGGTGGGGTGGAACCTTTTCAAGTCAACGTAGAATACGAGATTAAGGGCTTCTTTGGACATGCAACCGCAGAGTATCTCACTGCTTTTGGAGTCTACGTGATGCTGGCTTAGCCAACCCCCCTGTGGAGTGGAGGGTGTTTACTATCTGTATCTTCTACGTGCGTGTGTCATGATGAATAAGGATGCCACCGTCGGTCATTGGCATCCATGTTTGAGTTGGGTGTCTGTTTTGAAATAAAGTTTATCTTTCTGCATTTGTCACTACTACTTCTCATTGCTATCTTCTTTGACTTTTAAACACATCGTGGGCCCATCCGTTAATATCAAGTCTAACTCAACGCGGCCAATTTCTAACTCACCAAATTATAATGAACAAGAAAATCATTGTGCTTCACTTACTTATATAACATTTGCATAGTCGCGTTCTTACGGTACTTTGTGGTGTGGTCGAGAAGTCAGTGGTTTGGTTTCGCCTGCGTAAGTTCGTCCACATCGATCGGGATCGGGAATGTTCGGTTCCGGTCGGTTCAATGTCTTGAGAGCTTGCACCTCGGGTTGACTTTTTCGAGCTTCACTTGGGTCGGGGTCTACTGTGGAGGACATGCACAAAGGTCTCGTCATGATGGGGGTGACGGGGTGAGGTCTTCCATTTTCATTTCTTAGCGTCTCAGTTCTTATGTCTCGGTCACTCCGATCGCCCCTCTTCAGCCGTCTTTTCCTGATCAGGTCGGAATGCCTTCTTCTCCCTCGTTCACCTCCTTCGGATTCACCTCTTCTTTGTCTTTGGTCCCTTCACCTCGAGCGGAGGGTTGTCGTCCCAATGGTCCCGTAGGGAGTCGGTCGGAGCCCTTGAGCTCTTCTTCGGGCATACTGACCCGATCTGATGAATAAGGATGCCACTGTCGGTCATTGGCATCTCTATGTTCGATTTGGGTGTCTGTTTTGAAATAAAGCCTATCTTTCTGCATTTGTCACTACTACTACTACTACTACTACTACTACTACTACTACTACTACTACTACTACTACTACTACTACTACTACTACTACTAATATGATGTGTCTCATTGCTATCATCTTTGACTTTTAAACACATCGTGAGCCCATCCGTTAATATCAAGTCTAACTCAACGTGTCCAATTTCTAAGTCAGCCAATTATAATAAACAAGTAAATCCTTGTGCTTCACTGACTTATATAACATTTGCATAGTCGTGCGTTGATAGAACAATACCGTAAATACACAATTGAAGTGTTGGCGACATGATCACAAAAGTAAATTTAGTAAGTCAAGTTTGAGATTATTTCAGTTAATAATAAGCCTTTTGTAATCAACAAATTCTTCTAGTATACACTCTTTAAAAGATATATCTGAATTGTGAAAAGAAGCATTGCACTGTAAATTTCAAGTGCTAATTTGGTGTAAATAAATAGTAAGTAGGGTTAAATATATGATGATGAAGATTATAATTTGACTCTCTATTTCAGATTGTTGTCCACTTTTGGAGTCATTATATTTTACGCTATTATGATTGTCCACTGAAAAGGTAAGAATACCACATTGTGCCTTTGAACAAACCTATTGTATTTTACGCTAAATTTGAGACACATGTGGGAAACCTCGGATTCGTATCAAGCCAAATGCCATGAAGTCATAACTAATAATAATAGACCGATTCGATAGCCTTATTTTTCTCATACCGATCGATCGATTATGAATTCGAATATTGATGCATTCAATATATCCCGTGTTTGTTGCATAGAGACGATAATTGAGTTGGTGTAAGTAAATGGAAGGATCGATTACATCGTGAATGGATGGAGAATGACTATGAGATTTTAAATAATTAATTTGATGTCATATTAGTGTATTCTTTTACACATACACACAAATTTTATAAAATAGGCTTTAATTTCATTTAAATATTTTATATATTTAACTATAATATGTACATACCTAAATGGCAAATAGGATAATAGAAATAAATAATTTTAATTACGTAAAATAAAATATCAGTTATAATATCCATTGAAACATGCATCACCATGTCATTTATAGAATGCTCAAGAATATATTCTTTTAAACACTTTCGCCTACAAGTCCTAAGTGAATAGATTATAAATCGATCCAGTAGAACTTAAGTTTTTAATTTATGTTAATCATTTTTAGACTTTTCTCTAACTATCAAGTACTTTATACCATAACATATAGAACTACTAAAATACTTGTTATTTTTAGAGAAGAAAATTAGTGTGATGTATTATAAAGTATTTTTAGTGATTTAACAATTGAGTCTGAATTTTTAGATATAATTTTACATTAATAAAGCTTGACTAGTGACTCAAAAACATACCATAAAATGAACTTTTATTATTAATAATATAATAATATATTGCTTATTATTATTTTCTTATAAATCTCCCCTTCACCTAATACATATAAACATAAAATTAGATTTTTTTTATCGAGATAATATACAAAATCAACATAAAATAACTCCCCATATCTTCGGATATAAATAGTGATCAATTTTCTTAGATACGAAGGGATGAGATGAGATGAGCATGGTTTTCATTAATTCTAAGTTCTAAAACTAAGAAGAATAACAAAGTGGATCGATCAAAATGTGGAGTTTAATTTTCAGATATAAGCTAGAAATATTAATTGCAATGGAATGGATTATTTTCAAAGTCAAAATATTGCTAATTTTGCTTAGAAGATCGGTCATAGTTTTTGCGGGTGTTTTAATTAAAATAGGACCGAATGAAATCAATAGTTGAACATACTTCGACATAGTTGAAAGGTTATAATATGATTTCTAGTATGTGATTTGATATGAGATGTGTTAGTACCAAGTTGGCACTAAGAGGGAGAGGGTGAATTAGTACAAGTGAAAAGCGCCCTCAATTTAAAAAATATGCCTGAAGTAAAAAACAAAACTGAAAGTATTTTTTGTTAAGATCATGTTAGAGAGCGATTAAACTTAAGAATAAATAAAGAATCTCGATTTAGTTATGGAATGGTAAAATAAAAAACAAGTGAAAAAAAACTCATAGATTTTATAGTGGTTCAATCAAAAGCTTGACCTACGATTAGTTCTCGAGTCGTCCTTTATTGAGGCCCGTTGGTATCCACTAATGATCTTCTTTCATGGGTGAAGATCAAGACCTCTAACACTTTTCTTATTTTCACAGGTTCAGGAGATAATCTTTACAATTCTCTCAACCCTCCCTTAAACAAAAACTACACTTAACGAAAGAAAGGGGGAGCTCTCAAGAAATTACAACAGTATTTTCACAAATTTTTTGCGCTTGATTCTTGCATCCTCAAGTAAGAATGGGTGGGATATTTATAGGCCCCAAATGACTTCAAGAATGAAGTCAAAATTCATGGAGACTATGTCTTCTCACATATTGTCTTTCCTAACATTTGTCAACGAAATGAGCTAAACCTAAGCTTATATCTAATCCAAAGTGGACCTATTTGCCTCACATTCTGTTAATTTAGATTTCTCCAAACCTAACTTAATTAGGACTCAATTAAGATCCTAACTATGATATACTACACAATTACAATCGTTCTTATTATTTGGCATGTCAATTGATCTTTCGAGTTCCCTGCAAACTTCTCGGTATCCTCCGACGAACTCTCGGTGAGTCTCTCGATCATCTTTCAGCGAACTCTCGGTGCACTCTCGGCACACTCCCTATCACCTTCGGCGAGCTCCGGCAAGCTCATGATCACCTTCGGTGAGCTTCCGACGATCTCCTGACGAGTTCCTACTACACCGTATAAACCCTGGCTTGATGCCCGAACGTGACTCCGACCCAACATTAGATTATATTATCTTTTCACCGTCGTAGTTAATCCTATATCACTCATCTCTAACACACATGTTAGATCATAAAACCCATCAATTGATTTCATCATCAAAATATGAGATTCAACAACCTCCCCCTTTTTTATGATGATAACTAATTGATGACAGAGTTAACCTTGACTCACCCTCTTTATATGTCATAGGATAAAGAGAGCAAACTTGAATTCAAAAGAACAAATCACTTTTGAATTCAAGCATTTTGATAATATTGTAGTTTTCAAATTTTAACCACACATGATACTATATATGAAAAAGTTTTAAAAGCATTCTTAAAAATTTCAAACATTACGACATTCATTTCAAAGATTAAACATATCATTGGACATCAATCATATCATTTGTCATTTTATTTCTCTGCCTTTATCATCAACAAAAAGGAAGGATGTTCAATTATATTTAAATATTTTTTAAGTATTTAACATAATATTTAGCATATAAGGAGAGGAAATTAGTCCATTACTCTCCTTTAGTAAAATAAGAAAAAGATTAACGATAGAATTTACTTCATTTTTCTCCCTTTTTAAAATAAGAAGAAGGACAAAGATATATGCATCACAAATGCCACATTAAAATTCTTTTCTCCACATTTATAAATGAGATAGAAGGAGAAGGGAGTATCAAAACTCAAAAATCAAATATCAAGAGAGGAGGGTGGGGAAGGGGCTAGGGGTGGGAGGGAGGGTACATTTAAAAATATTTATGAATCCAAAATCAAAATATTGAAAGAGACCTCATGAGTCTTATCATAAGAGAATTTTGAATCATATTTTTTCTTTTGTAAATATCAAGAAGAAAGAATCAAATAAAATGATTTCAAAGAGAGCTCAAATATCATTGCATTTAAACCTAAGAAAAATATAAGAGCTACTCATTACATTTAAAAAATCATCTTATGTAAATATCAAGAGGAAAGAGCTCAAGAAATCTTAAAAATAACATGATAGCAAATCTTGCATTTCAAAGATTTAAAATCATCATATTTTAATAAGAAGCTCAATTTGTAAAAGTCAGGAAATCTGAAAAAAAAATATGATAGCAAATCAAGCTCAATTTGCAAATCATGTATTTCTTATGTATTTAGAAAATATAAAATTCTTAATTTTCTTCAAAGCAAATTATTTCTTATTTAATGATTTTGTTGCAAGATAGCAATTTTATCATATCTAATTCTCTTCTTTGTTTATCATATCTAATTTAATTTTTCCTCATTCAATATTAAATGTTTTATTATATCCAATTCTCTTCTTTGTTGCAAGATAGCAATTTTATTTTCTCCTTTGGTCATTGTCGAAAATAAGCAAAGTACAAAATTTTCTCTTTATCAATTTTTAAATTTAAGAAATATCAATTTGATTATATGATATACCATTCATGAATATAAGGAACAGATAAATCATGTTACGAACGATATTATTATCAAATCATGAATACCAAAAGATATAATTTAATTTAATAAAAAATTTTTAGGTCAAAAAAATCTTATGAGATCAAATAATAAGAAAAATCTTGATTCATATAAATAATTTTCTTTAATAAAATGAAATAATCAGTGAACGTTTTTAATTTACAAAAAAACCTAAAATTATGATTTTAGAAGTGCGGGCCTCGCATCCTGACTCCGCCCTTTTCCTCGTCGCAGGCATCAAGAAAGGCCGGATCCCTACGTGATGCTGTAGCGATGCGGCATTTCTTGATGCCGACGAGGCGAAAAGGGCGGAGCTAGGGATGCGTCCGAGGCCCGCCGGCGAGCTGGAAACACCGACCAGATGATGCTCGATCAATGGTGTCGGAGTAGGGATCCGGCCTTTCTTGATGCCGGGACAGAGGGGAGGCTGTAGGGATGCGGAGGCCCGCCCTTCTTGATGCCCTTCTTGATGCCGGCGCGAGCTGGAAACACCGACAGAAGATGCACCGCAAGGTTCTCGATCAATGGTGTCGGAGCCGTAGGGATCCGGGCTTTCTTGATGCCGGCGACGAGGACGAAGGGCGGAGCTGTAGGGATGGCCGAGGCCCGCCGTTCTTGAAGCCGAGGCGAGAACTCCGTGAATGGGAGGGACGACAGAGACAAAGCAATCGGAAATGTGAGGGACCGACCCTAAGGACCAATTTATAATAGTTGGAATCCGAATTCGATCGAGATTGCGACGGCTTAGGATCGATCAGTGGGATCAAATCTTTTAAATTATGTTTTTCTTTTTTTACTGGTGGATATAAAAATATAATTAATATGATAATATTTCAAAATTGATCTTATTGCGTTGACTGTCTACCGGCAAACAAATCTTCTTACATCGTTGTATCATTACTTTTTAAGTCAATTATCAACTTTCTCGTTACTATTTCATCTTTATATCAAATTAAATTTTTATCTTTAAATTAGTTTAAAAATCAAAATTTCATTTATAAGAGGTCTTGAAAGTTGAGGATGAGGAGTTTCGGGGATGAGAGACAAAAGCGAGTGTGAGGGACTTACCGTATTGATCAATTTATTGTAATCGAATCATCGTGGGACTAGGATGGGATCGTAATGACCTATGATCGATTTGATCGGTGAGACCCAATCTTCTAATTATGTCTTTTCTTTCTTACCGATGGATAGAAAAATAAAATATATATAATTAAAATGATAATATCAACAAATCTTCTTACGGCATTACTCCCATATCACTACTTATTTAGTCACTTATCTTTTTTCTATTCTCTTGCATATTTATATGATTAATCTTCCAATGAAATTTTTGTATTAACTTAGCTTTTCGATGTTTAAGTTAGTTTATATCATTACTCATGATATAGCACGGTATGAATTGATGTCTTTGTCGATTGTGTAGAGTATTCTTCATGATCTCATGAAATTCTACTGATATAATTTTCTTACTATATGTGTTTTATTAATCTACCGCTAATTAGTTAATATCTATTTTGATTACTTAAGTTGTCGCAACATGAAGACGACCTTCTCGTATGAGCCTACCATGAGTTTTCTATGATTGGATTTGATAGGATGATCCTATAAAACTATGTAAACAACACATCTAACAAATGCTCCACCGATGCTTAACTTTACGAGGAATGATTAGTATCACATTAGAATCAAAAGGTTTTAAAAGTTAACTTATCTCCTCAAGGCAATGTATCATATCTAAATAAGAGGTCTTGAAAGTTATCGGGAGTAAATGAAAGTTAATTTATACCGATCACATGTCTGACTAATGAGACATTCAAAGATATGTCGAACCGATAATTATTTGACACCTGCCCTCTATCAATACCTATATGCCAATCAAAATAGCTTAGAATTTTAAATCTTATTTTATCTATTTTTACAATATTGACTTAGTTGGTAACGGTGTGATGAGAGAAGCTTGATGTGAATATATAGTAGAAAATAATGATAGCTCGCCAAGAAGAGGAGGAGAGTGAGAGTGAGATATCATACCATTTTGAAAAAAAATTACTTTTTTTATTCATAATCTTTGCTATACATTTTCACGTAGAAAAAGAAAAAAAATCTTTGTGCCACTCAAACTTATCAAATGGTGAAACAAAATCTCATGTCAATCCAAAATCTTTTTCTTCTTGCTACTATTTTCGTCACCGTCATCGACGCATTCTTTTCTTTGCCACGCTGTCCTCATCATCATCAAATCGCACCTGCAATTTATCATTTCGACATAATGTTAGAATGAATCAAAGCTATCATATGTAAACCAATCAAAAAATTTTAATATAAAGAAAAATAAAAATGATATCAATCGTGTATTAGGCTTGATTTTGTATTATGATTTGTGAGAAACTTAAGAAGTCATATTAAAATCTTCAAAATCTAATTTGATATAAATAATAGCATAATTATCGATACGAAAGAGCAAATAATTTTAGCATTAGATATTAATATAATAATACATCAATTGTTTCCAAACCGATAATAAGCAATAATGTTTAATTATCCTAAATAAATTACGTATATCTTTTGTTGATACCAAAGTTTATATATAGGAGATAATGTATTTAATGAAAGTAGGAACATTTAAATTTTCTATAATTTTAATAAAATCTTCTTTGGTCTCCGTTAATATTAATTAATTGCTTGATTACTATAATTTCTCTTATATGATGTTACTTATGGGAGGTACACCTAATTTTTTGTGAATATAAATATATATTAATTTCTTACCCAATATGTAACTAGAACACATGTTATTAACTTAATAATGATCTTATTAAACTTTTAAAGTCCAAAAAACACTTGGTGACCTCGAAATACCTCATTTTATCAACTACTATGGATCCAAAATATGTACTCAAACCTTATTTTTGAGAGATGTCCATTATTCGAGATTATATAACCTAATTTCATTTGCTTTGATCATCCCATTATCACGAGAAAATATGGATCACATATCAAAATAGAAATTTACTTGGAAGATTTAAAAATCACAAAATTCGACTTGATTGCATCCAACATGACTAATGACTCTTGCTATAATTTGAAATCATTCATTCAATCCCATGGAGAAGATAAGTAGTCGAACAATATACATTTAATATCAACCAAACCTTAATCATAAAATAAGACCCACTACATTGGTGTCAATATCTTCAATCAACAACAATGACATTCACAACAATTCGATGAACAAACACAACAAAAATGATGAGAGACGATGCCTTACATTTCTGATGGAGCCCACGAGAAAAAGTGGAGAGAGAGCTTTCGATGTCGATCCCATATCGATCAAAGAGCAATTAAATGTTACATTATGCACAATAATTTGAACTCTAGCACAATTATTATTAACCAATAAAAGTAGTATTCGACCAAACAAGCATCGATATCAGTGACATACGAGCTTCCAGCTTGACCTATTGCTTATCACCATTAAGCTAATGATTGCTTCCAGAGTCACATTTGGGATCAAGTCATCGCTACCATATGTTTGGCCCCACAAATGCACATTGATTTGGTGATGATGTGGTCCCTTATGCGAGCATAATAAACAATAAAACCAAGTTAAACAAAGAAAAATTTTCGTCAAGACATATGTCTCAATGAAACATAAAGGACGAAGAAAACATGAAAAGAATTGACTACTAATCCGATGAAGACAAAGAGGATAGAGGACTATTAGATCGTTAAGAAGTAACTTAAATAGGCGTAAAACAATCCAAACAAGATAATGATAATGCAATAATCAAATCACTTGACATTTAATCATATTGCATGGCTAGCAACGATAAAAATAACACCAACAACATCACTCGGTTTTTCACCATGATCAAATCGGTTTTTCTTTTCAAATAATTGCAATCCATAAGTGAAAAATAACCACAGTCTATGGTCATAGACTTTTCGATTTGTAAAAATTTTGGATATAAGAACTATAGATCGAACTAAGAATTAGAAATTCCAACTATCAATAAAAAAGTAAGTTCAAAATTTTAGATCACATACATTTGTCACGAAACTAGCGAAGCACTTGCTACTCATGACATCTTTCATTACTTTCTTACATAATGGACAATTCGGTTCGGGAGGAAGGTCACGACACGACAAACCGAAGGAATCCCTCAATTTCCTTGTCAAAACAGATCTAAAAGAAGAATAATCGTAAGTGACATATATCCGAACGCCAAACGGATCTACAAGGAAAAGCAGAATAATCGTAAGTAACATACCAAGCTATGCAAAGAGAAGTCTCATGATGAAAAATCAACTTACTCATTTGGCTTTAAAAGCAATGACACCATTTGGGAGTGAATAAGAGCCATCCGAGTGGTCAATAACATAGATCCGGGAATACCATTCTTTGGTTTCATCTTTCTTATATCAAAATCGGGGTCACCATTGGTAGGACAATGCTGAATGAAATGTCTGGTCAAGAAAAAATTATACAATAAACAAATTTGGCTTTAGCACATGGCGGAATAGTAAAACAATTATATAAAAGGAAAATGTTAAGACAAACCACTTTGAGCGTACGGGCACTTTGCATCGTGACAACGTAGCGGCGGTTTCTTGAATCCTAATAAACCATTACCTAACATTAATCAATTCCCAACTTCAGCATACGTTATCCCAACATAAAACTAAATAGGTAGCGATGCTACAAAATCAAGACACCGTATTCGTTTCGTAACTATGATAAAACAATCCCTAAAAGAGGACAATCATAAAAGAAAATAATAAAAAAAAGAACAGATCACGCGTATGAAAGCTCGAAAGTTAACGAGATTAAATCAAAAGGATTTTTTCAAGTATTACCAAAACCGCAAGCCATTCTTCCACCCCATGCTCTTCCGGTGCTTCCTTCAGAATAAAAAACTTCCTTGGGTTGGCTGCACAGAAGGATAATATACGAATTAAACACCGAAAAGTTATGGCAGTTCATATATCAGCATGTGCCATGTAATTTGTTAACCTTCTCTCTATCGCACATTACTTCTTTCTATTGCTAGAGATTTGAAATTATAAAAGAGCAATCAATATATGTTGGAAAAAGCTCAGGCAAATATGACCAACCTTTGCCAATCAACAGCAGGTGTGTCAACTAAAGCCTTGATTCTCCTGTCCTCATCCAATCTACTTAGCACTTGATTACTTGGCTGATCAGCCACCTCATTACGAATGGCAGAAAAGGCTTCCTCAAAGTCACAGGAGTCAGATTCATCAGGCTGAAAAGTTCAAAAGAACATATTATTTCTTTCCACATTATAACACCATAACCAAGGTGAAAAGAAGCTACAATCAGAAACCAATGTGATGAGATTCAGATATTAGCAGTCTTACAAGTTTATAGGAAGAAGATTCAGTTGCTGATGTACCACCACTTTGTGGCAGAACATCTTCACTATTTTCTACACTTTTTGGCCTGCCAACAGATTTAGAAAACAAATAAAAAACATTAGGTTTTTGATATCATATTTCTGAACTCAGAAACCAATGTTACTGCTTGTGTGTTTTTTCTATCCACTCAATTGGTAGCTCAAAGAAAAAGTTCATGCAAGCTAAAGACATAATAAATATAAGGCCTAATCTTTTCCAAATTGGTCAAGAAAATGCATAAGGATTCAACAAAAGACCAATGTTTGAGTTCTTACTCTCCGACGACAATACTCTTTCCGTGTGGCCATGGCATTCGGCGAATCACTACTGAGGTGCCTGTTGGGATCATGACTGTATCATCAACATATTCTGAAACAAAGAAGCCATATCGACAAAGATAATTAGAGATTTCCTTGACAAGAATTAAAAGGTAAACAAATCATGCATATGACTCTGGAAAAAAAAAATAAAACAGACATTAATCATAGACAACAAGGAGTAAAACTTCCAGCAAAGTAGTTGCCCCTAAACAGAGCAAATCACACAACCATAAAGGAATTGGGCAACACATTAGTCCTATCCACAGATCATCAATAATTGCAACGCCTAATCATCCGAGAGAGTGAGTGTTGTAGAAAAGGCCAACCTTCGTTCGTCTGCGCATTCGTGACAGTGAGATCGAAATCTCTACCCTTTCCATAACGCTTGGAAAGGAAGATTCTCAATTTCAAATTGGCAACAGAGATCGAGGGACCATCAACAGGAAGAGAACAAAAATCCTTAGCACTCTTAAATTTGTAATGCACAAACATTGTTTTCTCTGTTCCAGATGTAGAATACATCCTCAGAAGGGTAACAAATTAATACAGAACAACAACAACAACTCTTCTTGATGCGGCCGAGGCCCGCCCTTCTTGATGCCGGCAAGGTTCTCGATCAATGGTGTCGGAGCCGTAGGGATCCGGCCTTTCTTGATGCCGGCGACGAGGAAAGAAAAGGGCGGAGCTGTAGGGATGCGGCCGAGGGCCGCCCTTCTTGATGCCCTTCTTGATGCCGGCAGCGAGAACTGGAAACACCGACCGGAAGATGCACCGCAAGGTTCTCGATCAATGGTGTCGGAGCCGTAGGGATCCGGGCTTTCTTGATGCCGGCGACGAGGACAGAAAAGGGCGGAGCTGTAGGGATGCGGCCGAGGCCCGCCGTTCTTGAAGCCGAGGCGAGAACTCCGTGAATGGGAGGGACGACAGAGACAAAGCAATCGGAAATGTGAGGGACCGACCCTAAAGACCAATTTATAATAGTTGGAATCCGAATTCGATCGAGATTGCGATGGACGGCTTAGGATCGATCAGTGGGATCAAATCTTTTAAATTATGTTTTTTCTTTTTTTTTACTGGTGGATATAAAAAATATAATTAATATGATAATATTTCAAAATTGATCTTATTGCGTTGACTGTCTACCGGCAAACAAATCTTCTTACATCGTTGTATCATTACTTTTTTAAGTCAATTATCAACTTTCTCGTTACTATTTCATCTTTATATCAAATTAAATTTTTTATCTTTAAATTAGTTTAAAAATCAAAAATTTCATTTATAAGAGGTCTTGAAAGTTGAGGATGAGGAGTTTCGGGGATGAGACAAAAGCGAGTGTGAGGGACTTAGTATTGATCAATTTATTGTAATCGAATCAATTGGGACTAGGATGGGATCGTAGCAGATGACTATGATCGATTTGATCAGTGAGACCCAATCTTCTAATTATGTCTTTTCTTTCTTACCGATGGATAGAAAAATAAAATATATATAATTAAAATGATAATATCAACAAATCTTCTTACGGCATTACTCCCATATCACTACTTATTTAGTCACTTATCTTTTTTTTCTATTCTCTTGCATATTTATATGATTAATCTTCCAATGAAATTTTTGTATTAACTTAGCTTTTCGATGTTTAAGTTAGTTTATATCATTACTCATGATATAGCACGGTATGAATTGATGTCTTTGTCGATTGTGTAGAGTATTCTTCATGATCTCATGAAATTCTACTGATATAATTTTCTTACTATATGTGTTTTATTAATCTACCGCTAATTAGTTAATATCTATTTTGATTACTTAAGTTGTCGCAACATGAAGACGACCTTCTCGTATGAGCCTACCATGAGTTTTCTATGATTGGATTTGATAGGATGATCCTATAAAACTATGTAAACAACACATCTAACAAATGCTCCAATGCTTAACTTTACGAGGAATGATTAGTATCACATTAGAATCAAAAGGTTTTAAAAGTTAACTTATCTCCTCAAGGCAATGTATCATATCTAAATAAGAGGTCTTGAAAGTTATCGGGAGTAAATGAAAGTTAATTTATACCGATCACATCGACTAATGAGACATTCAAAGATATGTCGAACATAATTATTTGACACCGCCTCTATCAATACCTATATGCCAATCAAAATAGCTTAGAATTTTAAATCTTATTTTATCTATTTTTTACAATGTTGACTTAGTTGGTAACGGTGTGATGAGAGAAGCTTGATGTGAATATATAGTAGAAAATAATGATAGCTCGCCAAGAAGAGGAGGAGAGTGAGAGTGAGATATCATACCATTTTGAAAAAAAATTACTTTTTTTATTCATAATCTTTGCTATACATTTTCACGTAGAAAAAGAAAAAAAATCTTTGTGCCACTCAAACTTATCAAATGGTGAAACAAAATCTCATGTCAATCCAAAATCTTTTTCTTCTTGCTACTATTTTCGTCACCGTCATCGACGCATTCTTTTCTTTGCCACGCTGTCCTCATCATCATCAAATCGCACCTGCAATTTATCATTTCGACATAATGTTAGAATGAATCAAAGCTATCATATGTAAACCAATCAAAAAATTTTAATATAAAGGAAAATAAAAATGATATCAATCGTGTATTAGGCTTGATTTTGTATTATGATTTGTGAGAAACTTAAGAAGTCATATTAAAATCTTCAAAATCTAATTTGATATAAATAATAGCATAATTATCGATACGAAAGAGCAAATAATTTTAGCATTAGATATTAATATAATAATACATCAATTGTTTCCAAACCGATAATAAGCAATAATGTTTAATTATCCTAAATAAATTACGTATATCTTTTGTTGATACCAAAGTTTATATATAGGAGATAATGTATTTAATGAAAGTAGGAACATTTAAATTTTCTATAATTTTAATAAAATCTTCTTTGGTCTCCGTTAATATTAATTAATTGCTTGATTACTATAATTTCTCTTATATCATGTTACTTATGGGAGGTACACCTAATTTTTGTGAATATAAATATATATTAATTTCTTACCCAATATGTAACTAGAACACATGTTATTAACTTAATAATGATCTTATTAAACTTTTAAAGTCCAAAAAACACTTGGTGACCTCGAAATACCTCATTTTATCAACTACTATGGATCCAAAATATGTACTCAAACCTTATTTTTGAGAGATGTCCATTATTCGAGATTATATAACCTAATTTCATTTGCTTTGATCGTCCCATTATCACGAGAAAATATGGATCACATATCAAAATAGAGAAATTTACTTGGAAGCTTTAAAAATCACAAAATTCGACTTCGGTGCATCCAACATGACTAATGACTCTTGCTATAATTTGAAATCATTCATTCAATCCCACTGTGGAGAAGATAAGTAGTCGAACAATATACATTTAATATCAACCAAACCTTAATCATAAAATAAGACCCACTACATTGGTGTCAATATCTTCAATCAACAACAATGACATTCACAACAATTCGATGAACAAACACAACAAAAATGATGAGAGACGATGCCTTACATTTGATGGAGCCCAGAAAAAGTGGAGAGAGCTTTCGATGTCGCCGATCCCATATCGATCAAAGAGCAATTAAATGTTACATTATGCACAATAATTTGAACTCTAGCACAATTATTATTAACCAATAAAAAGTAGTATTCGACCAAACAAGCATCGATATCAGTGACATACGAGCTTCCAGATGACCTATTGCTTATCACCATTAAGCTAATGATTGCTTCCGAGAGTCACATTTGGGATCAAGTCATCTGCTACCATATGTTTGGCCCCACAAATGCACATTGATTTGGTGATGATGTGGTCCCTTATGCCTGAGCATAATAAACAATAAAACCAAGTTAAACAAAGAAAAAATTTTCGTCAAGACATATGTCTCAATGAAACATAAAGGACGAAGAAAACATGAAAAGAATTGACTACTAATCCGATGAAGACAAAGAGGATAGAGGACTATTAGATCGTTAAGAAGTAACTTAAATAGACGTAAAACAATCCAGTCAAGATAATGATAATGCAATAATCAAATCACTTGACATTTAATCATATTGCATGGCTAGCGATAAAAATAACACCAACAACATCACTCGGTTTTTCACCATGATCAAATCCGGGTTTTCTTTTCAAATAATTGCAATCCATAAGTGAAAAATAACCACAGGTCTATGGTCATAGACTTTTCCGCTTTGTAAAAATTTTGGATATAAGAACTATAGATCGAACTAAGAATTAGAAATTCCAACTATCAATAAAAAAAGTAAGTTCAAAAATTTTAGATCACATACATTTGTCACAGAAACTAGCGAAACAGCACTTGCTACTCATGACGGCATCTTTCATTACTTTCTTACATAATGGACAATTCGGTTCGGAGGAAGGTCACTGACACGACAAACCGAAGGAATCCCCTCAATTTCCTTGTCAAAAACAGATCTACGCAGAAAGAAGAATAATCGTAAGTGACATATATCCAGCAACGCCAAACGGATCTACAAGGAAAAACAGAATAATCGTAAGTAACATACCAAGCTATGCAAAGAGAAGTCTCATGATGAAAAATCAACTTACTCATTTGGCTTTAAAGCAATGACACCATTTGGGAGTGAATAAGAGCCATCCGAGTGGTCAATAACATAGATCCGGGAATACCAGTTGCTGGTTTCATCTTTCTTATATCAAAATCGGGGTCACCATTGGTAGGACAATGCTGAATGAAATGTCCTGGTCAAGAAAAAAATTATACAATAAACAAATTTGGCTTTAGCACATGGCGGAATAGTAAAACAATTATATAAAAGGAAAATGTTAAGACAAACCACTTTGACCGTACGGGCACTTTGCATCGTGACAAACGTAGCAGTACGGTTTCTTGAATCCTAATAAACCATTACCTAACATTAATCAATTCCCAACTTCAGCATCGTTATCCCAACATAAAACTAAATAGGTAGCGATGCTACAAAATCAAGACACCGTATTCGTTTCGTAACTATGATAAAACAATCCCTAAAAGAGGACAATCATAAAAGAAAATAATAATAAAAAAAAGAACAGATCACGCGTATGAAAGCTCGAAAGTTAACGAGATTAAATCAAAAGGATTTTTTCAAGTATTACCAAAACCAAGCCATTCTTCCACCCCATGCTCTTCCGGTGCTTCCTTCAGAATAAAAAACTTCCTTGGGTTGGCTGCACAGAAGGATAATATACGAATTAAACACCGAAAAGTTATGGCAGTTCATATATCAGCATGTGCCATGTAATTTGTTAACCTTCTCTCTATCGCACATTACTTCTTTCTATTGCTAGAGATTTGAAATTATAAAAGAGCAATCAATATATGTTGGAAAAAGCTCAGGCAAATATGACCAACCTTTGCCAATCAACAGCAGGTGTGTCAACTAAAGCCTTGATTCTCCTGTCCTCATCCAATCTACTTAGCACTTGATTACTTGGCTGATCAGCCACCTCATTACGAATGGCAGAAAAGGCTTCCTCAAAGTCACAGGAGTCAGATTCATCAGGCTGAAAAGTTCAAAAGAACATATTATTTCTTTCCACATTATAACACCATAACCAAGGTGAAAAGAAGCTACAATCAGAAACCAATGTGATGAGATTCAGATATTAGCAGTCTTACAAGTTTATAGGAAGAAGATTCAGTTGCTGATGTACCACCACTTTGTGGCAGAACATCTTCACTATTTTCTACACTTTTGGCCTGCCAACAGATTTAGAAAACAAATAAAAACATTAGGTTTTTGATATCATATTTCTGAACTCAGAAACCAATGTTACTGCTTGTGTGTTTTTCTATCCACTCAATTGGTAGCTCAAAGAAAAAGTTCATGCAAGCTAAAGACATAATAAATATAAGGCCTAATCTTTTCCAAATTGGTCAAGAAAATGCATAAGGATTCAACAAAAGACCAATGTTTGAGTTCTTACTCTCCGACGACAATACTCTTTCCGTGTGGCCATGGCATTCGGCGAATCACTACTGAGGTGCCTGTTGGGATCATGACTGTATCATCAACATATTCTGAAACAAAGAAGCCATATCGACAAAGATAATTAGAGATTTCCTTGACAAGAATTAAAAGGTAAACAAATCATGCATATGACTCTGGAAAAAAAATAAAACAGACATTAATCATAGACAACAAGGAGTAAAACTTCCAGCAAAGTAGTTGCCCCTAAACAGAGCAAATCACACAACCATAAAGGAATTGGGCAACACATTAGTCCTATCCACAGATCATCAATAATTGCAACGCCTAATCATCCGAGAGAGTGAGTGTTGTAGAAAAGGCCAACCTTCGTTCGTCTGCGCATTCGTGACAGTGAGATCGAAATCTCTACCCTTTCCATAACGCTTGGAAAGGAAGATTCTCAATTTCAAATTGGCAACAGAGATCGAGGGACCATCAACAGGAAGAGAACAAAAATCCTTAGCACTCTTAAATTTGTAATGCACAAACATTGTTTTCTCTGTTCCAGATGTAGAATACATCCTCAGAAGGGTAACAAATTAATACAGAACAACAACAACAACTCTTCTTGATGCGGCCGAGGCCCGCCCTTCTTGATGCCGGCAAGGTTCTCGATCAATGGTGTCGGAGCCGTAGGGATCCGGCCTTTCTTGATGCCGGCGACGAGGAAAGAAAAGGGCGGAGCTGTAGGGATGCGAGGGCCGCCCTTCTTGATGCCCTTCTTGATGCCGGCAGCGAGAACTGGAAACACCGACCGGAAGATGCACCGCAAGGTTCTCGATCAATGGTGTCGGAGCCGTAGGGATCCGGGCTTTCTTGATGCCGGCGACGAGGACAGAAAAGGGCGGAGCTGTAGGGATGCGGCCGAGGCCCGCCGTTCTTGAAGCCGAGGCGAGAACTCCGTGACTGGGAGGGACGACAGAGACAAAGCAATCGGAAATGTGAGGGACCGACCCTAAAGACCAATTTATAATAGTTGGAATCCGAATTCGATCGAGATTGCGATGGACGGCTTAGGATCGATCAGTGGGATCAAATCTTTTAAATTATGTTTTTTCTTTTTTTTTACTGGTGGATATAAAAAATATAATTAATATGATAATATTTCAAAATTGATCTTATTGCGTTGACTGTCTACCGGCAAACAAATCTTCTTACATCGTTGTATCATTACTTTTTTAAGTCAATTATCAACTTTCTCGTTACTATTTCATCTTTATATCAAATTAAATTTTTTATCTTTAAATTAGTTTAAAAATCAAAAATTTCATTTATAAGAGGTCTTGAAAGTTGAGGATGAGGAGTTTCAGGGATGACAGAGACAAAACGAGTGTGAGGGACTTACCGTATTGATCAATTTATTGTAATCGGAATCCGAATTCTTGCGGGACTAGGATGGGATCGTAACGGACGGCCTATGATCGATTTGATCAGTGAGACCCAATCTTCTAATTATGTCTTTTCTTTCTTACCGATGGATAGAAAAATAAAATATATATAATTAAAATGATAATATCAACAAATCTTCTTACGGCATTACTCCCATATCACTACTTATTTAGTCACTTATCTTTTTTTTCTATTCTCTTGCATATTTATATGATTAATCTTCCAATGAAATTTTTGTATTAACTTAGCTTTTCGATGTTTAAGTTAGTTTATATCATTACTCATGATATAGCACGGTATGAATTGATGTCTTTGTCGATTGTGTAGAGTATTCTTCATGATCTCATGAAATTCTACTGATATAATTTTCTTACTATATGTGTTTTATTAATCTACCGCTAATTAGTTAATATCTATTTTGATTACTTAAGTTGTCGCAACATGAAGACGACCTTCTCGTATGAGCCTACCATGAGTTTTCTATGATTGGATTTGATAGGATGATCCTATAAAACTATG
This sequence comes from Ensete glaucum, assembly GCA_021527575.1. Classification (NCBI taxonomy): domain Eukaryota; kingdom Viridiplantae; phylum Streptophyta; class Magnoliopsida; order Zingiberales; family Musaceae; genus Ensete; species Ensete glaucum. The sequence goes on along the minus strand of CM038557.1, from coordinate 13,580,816 downwards.
TAAACAACACATCTAACAAATGCTCCACCGATGCTTAACTTTACGAGGAATGATTAGTATCACATTAGAATCAAAAGGTTTTAAAAGTTAACTTATCTCCTCAAGGCAATGTATCATATCTAAATAAGAGGTCTTGAAAGTTATCGGGAGTAAATGAAAGTTAATTTATACCGATCACATGTCTGACTAATGAGACATTCAAAGATATGTCGAACCGATAATTATTTGACACCGCCTCTATCAATACCTATATGCCAATCAAAATAGCTTAGAATTTTAAATCTTATTTTATCTATTTTTACAATGTTGACTTAGTTGGTAGCGTGTGATGAGAGAAGCTTGATGTGAATATATAGTAGAAAATAATGATAGCTCGCCAAGAAGAGGAGGAGAGTGAGAGTGAGATATCATACAATTTTGAAAAAAAATTACTTTTTTTATTCATAATCTTTGCTATACATTTTCACGTAGAAAAAGAAAAAAAATCATTATGCCACTCAAACTTATCAAATGGTGAAACAAAATCTCATGTCAATCCAAAATCTTTTTCTTCTTGCTACTATTTTTCAACCGTCATCGACGCATTCTTTTCTTTGCCACTGTCCTCATCATCATCAAATCGCACCTGCAATTTATCATTTCGACATAATGTTAGAATGAATCAAAGCTATCATATGTAAACCAATCAAAAAATTTTAATATAAAGGAAAATAAAAATGATATCAATCGTGTATTAGGCTTGATTTTGTATTATGATTTGTGAGAAACTTAAGAAGTCATATTAAAATCTTCAAAATCTAATTTGATATAAATAATAGCATAATTATCGATATGAAAGAGCAAATAATTTTAGCATTAGATATTAATATAATAATACATCAATTGTTTCCAAACCGATAATAAGCAATAATGTTTAATTATCCTAAATAAATTACGTATATCTTTTGTTGATACCAAAGTTTATATATAGGAGATAATGTATTTAATGAAAGTATGAACATTTAAATTTTCTATAATTTTAATAAAATCTTCTTTGGTCTCCGTTAATATTAATTAATTGCTTGATTACTATAATTTCTCTTATATGATGTTACTTATGGGAGGTACACCTAATTTTTTGTGAATATAAATATATATTAATTTCTTACCCAATATGTAACTAGAACACATGTTATTAACTTAATAATGATCTTATTAAACTTTTAAAGTCCAAAAAACACTTGGTGACCTCGAAATACCTCATTTTATCAACTACTATGGATCCAAAATATGTACTCAAACCTTATTTTTGAGAGATGTCCATTATTCGAGATTATATAACCTAATTTCATTTGCTTTGATCATCCCATTATCACGAGAAAATATGGATCACATATCAAAATAGAGAAATTTACTTGGAAGCTTTAAAAATCACAAAATTCGACGTCGGTGCATCCAACATGACTAATGACTCTTGCTATAATTTGAAATCATTCATTCAATCCCATTGTGGAGAAGATAAGTAGTCGAACAATATACATTTAATATCAACCAAACCTTAATCATAAAATAAGACCCACTACATTGGTGTCAATATCTTCAATCAACAACAATGACATTCACAACAATTCGATGAACAAACACAACAAAAATGATGAGAGACGATGCCTTCTGTTTGCTGATGGAGCCCACAGAAAAAAGTGGAGAGAGAGCTTTCGATGTCGTCGATCCCATATCTGATCAAAGAGCAATTAAATGTTACATTATGCACAATAATTTGAACTCTAGCACAATTATTATTAACCAATAAAAAGTAGTATTCGGCCAAACAAGCATCGATATCGAAGTGACATACCTGAGCTTCACCTTGACCTATTGCTTATCACCATTAAGCTAATGATTGCTTCCCTGAGAGTCACATTTGGGATCAAGTCATCTGCTACCATATGTTTGGCCCCACAAATGCACATTGATTTGGTGATGATGTGGTCCCTTATGCCTGAGCATAATAAACAATAAAACCAAGTTAAACAAAGAAAAAATTTTCGTCAAGACATATGTCTCAATGAAACATAAAGGACGAAGAAAACATGAAAAGAATTGACTACTAATCCGATGAAGACAAAGAGGATAGAGGACTATTAGATCGTTAAGAAGTAACTTAAATAGACGTAAAACAATCCAGTCAAGATAATGATAATGCAATAATCAAATCACTTGACATTTAATCATATTGCATGGCTAGCAACGATAAAAATAACACCAACAACATCACTCAGTTTTTTCACCATGATCAAATCCGGGGTTTTTTTCTTTTCAAATAATTGCAATCCATAAGTGAAAAAATAACCACACAGGTCTATGGTCATAGACTTTTCCAGTTTTGTAAAAAATTTTGGATATAAGAACTATAGATCGAACTAAGAATTAGAAATTCCAACTATCAATAAAAAAAGTAAGTTCAAAAATTTTAGATCACATACATTTGTCACAGAAACTAGCAAACACTTGCTACTCATGCATCTTTCATTACTTTCTTACATAATGGACAATTCGATTCGGGAGGAAGGTCACACGACAAACGAAGGAATCCCTCAATTTCCTTGTCAAAACAGATCTACGCAGAAGAAGAATAATCGTAAGTGACATATATCCGAACGCCAACAGATCTACAAGGAAAACAGAATAATCGTAAGTAACATACCAAGCTATGCAAAGAGAAGTCTCATGATGAAAAATCAACTTACTCATTTGGCTTTAAAAGCAATGACACCATTTGGGAGTGAATAAGAGCCATCCGAGTGGTCAATAACATAGATCCGGGAATACCGATTCTTTGGTTTCATCTTTCTTATATCAAAATCGGGGTCACCATTGGTAGGACAATGTTGAATGAAATGTCCTGGTCAAGAAAAAAATTATACAATAAACAAATTTGGCTTTAGCACATGGCGGAATAGTAAAACAATTATATAAAAGGAAAATGTTAAGACAAACCACTTTGAACGTACCAGGCACTTTGCATCTGTGACAAACGTAGCCAGCCGGCGGTTTCTTGAATCCTAATAAACCATTACCTAACATTAATCAATTCCCAACTTCAGCATCGTTATCCCAACATAAAACTAAATAGGTAGCGATGCTACAAAATCAAGACACCGTATTCGTTTCGTAACTATGATAAAACAATCCCTAAAAGAGGACAATCATAAAAGAAAATAATAATAAAAAAGAACAGATCACGCGTATGAAAGCTCGAAAGTTAACGAGATTAAATCAAAAGGATTTTTTCAAGTATTACCAAAACCGCAAGCCATTCTTCCACCCCATGCTCTTCCAGTGCTTCCTTCAGAATAAAAAACTTCCTTGGGTTGGCTGCACAGAAGGATAATATACGAATTAAACACCGAAAAGTTATGGCAGTTCATATATCAGCATGTGCCATGTAATTTGTTAACCTTCTCTCTATCGCACATTACTTCTTTCTATTGCTAGAGATTTGAAATTATAAAAGAGCAATCAATATATGTTGGAAAAAGCTCAGGCAAATATGACCAACCTTTGCCAATCAACAGCAGGTGTGTCAACTAAAGCCTTGATTCTCCTGTCCTCATCCAATCTACTTAGCACTTGATTACTTGGCTGATCAGCCACCTCATTACGAATGGCAGAAAAGGCTTCCTCAAAGTCACAGGAGTCAGATTCATCAGGCTGAAAGGTTCAAAAGAACATATTATTTCTTTCCACATTATAACACCATAACCAAGGTGAAAAGAAGCTACAATCAGAAACCAATGTGATGAGATTCAGATATTAGCAGTCTTACAAGTTTATAGGAAGAAGATTCAGTTGCTGATGTACCACCACTTTGTGGCAGAACATCTTCACTATTTTCTACACTTTTTGGCCTGCCAACAGATTTAGAAAACAAATAAAAAACATTAGGTTTTGATATCATATTTCTGAACTCAGAAACCAATGTTACTGCTTGTGTGTTTTTTCTATCCACTCAATTGGTAGCTCAAAGAAAAAGTTCATGCAAGCTAAAGACATAATAAATATAAGGCCTAATCTTTTCCAAATTGGTCAAGAAAATGCATAAGGATTCAACAAAAGACCAATGTTTGAGTTCTTACTCTCCGACGACAATACTCTTTCCGTGTGGCCATGGCATTCGGCGAATCACTACTGAGGTGCCTGTTGGGATCATGACTGTATCATCAACATATTCTGAAACAAAGAAGCCATATCGACAAAGATAATTAGAGATTTCCTTGACAAGAATTAAAAGGTAAACAAATCATGCATATGACTCTGGAAAAAAAAATAAAACAGACATTAATCATAGACAACAAGGAGTAAAACTTCCAGCAAAGTAGTTGCCCCTAAACAGAGCAAATCACACAACCATAAAGGAATTGGGCAACACATTAGTCCTATCCACAGATCATCAATAATTGCAACGCCTAATCATCCGAGAGAGTGAGTGTTGTAGAAAAGGCCAACCTTCGTTCGTCTGCGCATTCGTGACAGTGAGATCGAAATCTCTACCCTTTCCATAACGCTTGGAAAGGAAGATTCTCAATTTCAAATTGGCAACAGAGATCGAGGGACCATCAACAGGAAGAGAACAAAATCCTTAGCACTCTTAAATTTGTAATGCACAAACATTGTTTTCTCTGTTCCAGATGTAGAATACATCCTCAGAAGGGTAACAAATTAATACAGAACAACAACAACAACTCTTCTTGATGCGGCCGAGGCCCGCCCTTCTTGATGCCGGCAAGGTTCTCGATCAATGGTGTCGGAGCCGTAGGGATCCGGCCTTTCTTGATGCCGGCGACGAGGAAAGAAAAGGGCGGAGCTGTAGGGATGCGGCCGAGGGCCGCCCTTCTTGATGCCCTTCTTGATGCCGGCAGCGAGAACTGGAAACACCGACCGGAAGATGCACCGCAAGGTTCTCGATCAATGGTGTCGGAGCCGTAGGGATCCGGGCTTTCTTGATGCCGGCGACGAGGACAGAAAAGGGCGGAGCTGTAGGGATGCGGCCGAGGCCCGCCGTTCTTGAAGCCGAGGCGAGAACTCCGTGACTGGGAGGGACGACAGAGACAAAGCAATCGGAAATGTGAGGGACCGACCCTAAAGACCAATTTATAATAGTTGGAATCCGAATTCGATCGAGATTGCGATGGACGGCTTAGGATCGATCAGTGGGATCAAATCTTTTAAATTATGTTTTTTCTTTTTTTTTACTGGTGGATATAAAAAATATAATTAATATGATAATATTTCAAAATTGATCTTATTGCGTTGACTGTCTACCGGCAAACAAATCTTCTTACATCGTTGTATCATTACTTTTTTAAGTCAATTATCAACTTTCTCGTTACTATTTCATCTTTATATCAAATTAAATTTTTTATCTTTAAATTAGTTTAAAAATCAAAATTTCATTTATAAGAGGTCTTGAAAGTTGAGGATGAGGAGTTTCGGGGATGAGAGACAAAAGCAGTGTGAGGGACTTCCGTATTGATCAATTTATTGTAATCGAATCCAATTCTTGGACTAGGATGGGATCAGTGACTATGATCGATTTGATCGGTGAGACCCAATCTTCTAATTATGTCTTTTCTTTCTTACCGATGGATAGAAAAATAAAATATATATAATTAAAATGATAATATCAACAAATCTTCTTACGGCATTACTCCCATATCACTACTTATTTAGTCACTTATCTTTTTTCTATTCTCTTGCATATTTATATGATTAATCTTCTAATGAAATTTTGTATTAACTTAGCTTTTCGATGTTTAAGTTAGTTTATATCATTACTCATGATATAGCACGGTATGAATTGATGTCTTTGTCGATTGTGTAGAGTATTCTTCATGATCTCATGAAATTCTCGATATAATTTTCTTACTATATGTGTTTTATTAATCTACCGCTAATTAGTTAATATCTATTTTGATTACTTAAGTTGTCGCAACATGAAGACGACCTTCTCGTATGAGCCTACCATGAGTTTTCTATGATTGGATTTGATAGGATGATCCTATAAAACTATGTAAACAACACATCTAACAAATGCTCCACCGATGCTTAACTTTACGAGGAATGATTAGTATCACATTAGAATCAAAAGGTTTTAAAAGTTAACTTATCTCCTCAAGGCAATGTATCATATCTAAATAAGAGGTCTTGAAAGTTATCGGGAGTAAATGAAAGTTAATTTATACCGATCACATGTCTGACTAATGAGACATTCAAAGATATGTCGAACCGATAATTATTTGACACCGCCTCTATCAATACCTATATGCCAATCAAAATAGCTTAGAATTTTAAATCTTATTTTATCTATTTTTACAATGTTGACTTAGTTGGTAGCGGTGTGATGAGAGAAGCTTGATGTGAATATATAGTAGAAAATAATGATAGCTCGCCAAGAAGAGGAGGAGAGTGAGAGTGAGATATCATACAATTTTGAAAAAATTACTTTTTTATTCATAATCTTTGCTATACATTTTCACGTGAAAAAGAAAAAATCATTATGCCACTCAAACTTATCAAATGGTGAAACAAAATCTCATGTCAATCCAAAATCTTTTCTTCTTGCTACTATTTTCGTCACATCATCATTCTTTTCTTGCCTTGTCCTCATCATCATCAAATCGCTGCAATTTATCATTTCGACATAATGTTAGAATGAATCAAAGCTATCATATGTAAACCAATCAAAAATTTTAATATAAAGGAAAATAAAATGATATCAATCGTGTATTAGGCTTGATTTTGTATTATGATTTGTGAGAAACTTAAGAAGTCATATTAAAATCTTCAAAATCTAATTTGATATAAATAATAGCATAATTATCGATATGAAAGAGCAAATAATTTTAGCATTAGATATTAATATAATAATACATCAATTGTTTCCAAACCGATAATAAGCAATAATGTTTAATTATCCTAAATAAATTACGTATATCTTTTGTTGATACCAAAGTTTATATATAGGAGATAATGTATTTAATGAAAGTAGGAACATTTAAATTTTCTATAATTTTAATAAAATCTTCTTTGGTCTCCGTTAATATTAATTAATTGCTTGATTACTATAATTTCTCTTATATCATGTTACTTATGGGAGGTACACCTAATTTTTTGTGAATATAAATATATATTAATTTCTTACCCAATATGTAACTAGAACACATGTTATTAACTTAATAATGATCTTATTAAACTTTTAAAGTCCAAAAAACACTTGGTGACCTCGAAATACCTCATTTTATCAACTACTATGGATCCAAAATATGTACTCAAACCTTATTTTTGAGAGATGTCCATTATTCGAGATTATATAACCTAATTTCATTTGCTTTGATCATCCCATTATCACGAGAAAATATGGATCACATATCAAAATAGAGAAATTTACTTGGAAGCTTTAAAAATCACAAAATTCGACTTGCATCCAACATGACTAATGACTCTTGCTATAATTTGAAATCATTCATTCAATCCCATTGTGGAGAAGATAAGTAGTCGAACAATATACATTTAATATCAACCAAACCTTAATCATAAAATAAGACCCACTACATTGGTGTCAATATCTTCAATCAACAACAATGACATTCACAACAATTCGATGAACAAACACAACAAAAATGATGAGAGACGATGCCTTCTGTTTGCTGATGGAGGCCACAGAAAAAAGTGGAGAGAGAGCTTTCGATGTCGTCGATCCCATATCTGATCAAAGAGCAATTAAATGTTACATTATGCACAATAATTTGAACTCTAGCACAATTATTATTAACCAATAAAAAGTAGTATTCGGCCAAACAAGCATCGATATCGAAGTGACATACCTGAGCTTCCAGCACTGCTTGACCTATTGCTTATCACCATTAAGCTAATGATTGCTTCCCTGAGAGTCACATTTGGGATCAAGTCATCTGCTACCATATGTTTGGCCCCACAAATGCACATTGATTTGGTGATGATGTGGTCCCTTATGCCTGAGCATAATAAACAATAAAACCAAGTTAAACAAAGAAAAAATTTTCGTCAAGACATATGTCTCAATGAAACATAAAGGACGAAGAAAACATGAAAAGAATTGACTACTAATCCGATGAAGACAAAGAGGATAGAGGACTATTAGATCAGTAACTTAAATAGGCGTAAAACAATCCAATAAGATAATGATAATGCAATAATCAAATCACTTGACATTTAATCATATTGCATGGCTAGCAACGATAAAAATAACACCAACAACATCACTCGGTTTTTCACCATGATCAAATCGGGTTTTCTTTTCAAATAATTGCAATCCATAAGTGAAAAAATAACCACCAGTCTATGGTCATAGACTTTTCCGCTTTGTAAAAATTTTGGATATAAGAACTATAGATCGAACTAAGAATTAGAAATTCCAACTATCAATAAAAAAGTAAGTTCAAAAATTTTAGATCACATACATTTGTCACGAAACTAGCAAACACTTGCTACTCATGCATCTTTCATTACTTTCTTACATAATGGACAACTCAGTTCCGGAGGAAGGTCACTGACACGACAAACAGAAGGAATCCCCTCAATTTCCTTGTCAAAAACAGATCTACGCAGAAAGAAGAATAATCGTAAGTGACATATATCCAAAGACAACGGATCTACAAGGAAGAATAATCGTAAGTAACATACCAAGCTATGCAAAGAGAAGTCTCATGATGAAAAATCAACTTACTCATTTGGCTTTAAAACAGCAGCGACACCATTTGGGAGTGAATAAGAGCCATCCGGAGTGGTCAATAACATAGATCTGGGAATACCAGTTGCTGGTTTCATCTTTCTTATATCAAAATCGGGGTCACCATTGGTAGGACAATGCTGAATGAAATGTCCTGGTCAAGAAAAAAATTATACAATAAACAAATTTGGCTTTAGCACATGGCGGAATAGTAAAACAATTATATAAAAGGAAAATGTTAAGACAAACCACTTTGAATACGGGCACTTTGCATCAAAAGTACGGTTTCTTGAATCCTAATAAACCATTACCTAACATTAATCAATTCCCAACTTCAGCATCGTTATCCCAACATAAAACTAAATAGGTAGCGATGCTACAAAATCAAGACACCGTATTCGTTTCGTAACTATGATAAAACAATCCCTAAAAGAGGACAATCATAAAAGAAAATAATAATAAAAAAAAGAACAGATCACGCGTATGAAAGCTCGAAAGTTAACGAGATTAAATCAAAAGGATTTTTTCAAGTATTACCAAAACCGCAAGCCATTCTTCCACCCCATGCTCTTCCAGTGCTTCCTTCAGAATAAAAAACTTCCTTGGGTTGGCTGCACAGAAGGATAATATACGAATTAAACACCGAAAAGTTATGGCAGTTCATATATCAGCATGTGCCATGTAATTTGTTAACCTTCTCTCTATCGCACATTACTTTTTTCTATTGCTAGAGATTTGAAATTATAAAAGAGCAATCAATATATGTTGGAAAAAGCTCAGGCAAATATGACCAACCTTTGCCAATCAACAGGTGTGTCAACTAAAGCCTTGATTCTCCTGTCCTCATCCAATCTACTTAGCACTTGATTACTTGGCTGATCAGCCACCTCATTACGAATGGCAGAAAAGGCTTCCTCAAAGTCACAGGAGTCAGATTCATCAGGCTGAAAAGTTCAAAAGAACATATTATTTCTTTCCACATTATAAGACCATAACCAAGGTGAAAAGAAGCTACAATCAGAAACCAATGTGATGAGATTCAGATATTAGCAGTCTTACAAGTTTATAGGAAGAAGATTCAGTTGCTGATGTACCACCACTTTGTGGCAGAACATCTTCACTATTTTCTACACTTTTTGGCCTGCCAACAGATTTAGAAAACAAATAAAAAACATTAGGTTTTTGATATCATATTTCTGAACTCAGAAACCAATGTTACTGCTTGTGTGTTTTTTCTATCCACTCAATTGGTAGCTCAAAGAAACAGTTCATGCAAGCTAAAGACATAATAAATATAAGGCCTAATCTTTTCCAAATTGGTCAAGAAAATGCATAAGGATTCAACAAAAGACCAATGTTTGAGTTCTTACTCTCCGACGACAATACTCTTTCCGTGTGGCCATGGCATTCGGCGAATCACTACTGAGGTGCCTGTTGGGATCATGACTGTATCATCAACATATTCTGAAACAAAGAAGCCATATCGACAAAGATAATTAGAGATTTCCTTGACAAGAATTAAAAGGTAAACAAATCATGCATATGACTTTGGAAAAAAAATAAAACAGACATTAATCATAGACAACAAGGAGTAAAACTTCCAGCAAAGTAGTTGCCCTAAACAGAGCAAATCACACAACCATAAAGGAATTGGGCAACACATTAGTCCTATCCACAGATCATCAATAATTGCAACGCCTAATCATCCGAGAGAGTGAGTGTTGTAGAAAAGGCCAACCTTCGTTCGTCTGCGCATTCGTGACAGTGAGATCGAAATCTCTACCCTTTCCATAACGCTTGGAAAGGAAGATTCTCAATTTCAAATTGGCAACAGAGATCGAGGGACCATCAAAAGGAAGAGAACAAAAATCCTTAGCACTCTTAAATTTGTAATGCACAAACATTGTTTTCTCTGTTCCAGATGTAGAATACATCCTCAGAAGGGTAACAAATTAATACAGAACAACAACAACAACTCTTCTTGATGCGGCCGAGGCCCGCCCTTCTTGATGCCGGCAAGGTTCTCGATCAATGGTGTCGGAGCCGTAGGGATCCGGCCTTTCTTGATGCCGGCGACGAGGAAATAAAAGGGCGGAGCTGTAGGGATGCGGCCGAGGGCCGCCCTTCTTGATGCCCTTCTTGATGCCGGCAGCGAGAACTGGAAACACCGACCGGAAGATGCACCGCAAGGTTCTCGATCAATGGTGTCGGAGCCGTAGGGATCCGGGCTTTCTTGATGCCGGCGACGAGGACAGAAAAGGGCGGAGCTGTAGGGATGCGGCCGAGGCCCGCCGTTCTTGAAGCCGAGGCGAGAACTCCGTGAATGGGAGGGACGACAGAGACAAAGCAATCGGAAATGTGAGGGACCGACCCTAAAGACCAATTTATAATAGTTGGAATCCGAATTCGATCGAGATTGCGATGGACGGCTTAGGATCGATCAGTGGGATCAAATCTTTTAAATTATGTTTTTTCTTTTTTTTTACTGGTGAATATAAAAAATATAATTAATATGATAATATTTCAAAATTGATCTTATTGCGTTGACTGTCTACCGGCAAACAAATCTTCTTACATCGTTGTATCATTACTTTTTTAAGTCAATTATCAACTTTCTCGTTACTATTTCATCTTTATATCAAATTAAATTTTTTATCTTTAAATTAGTTTAAAAATCAAAAATTTCATTTATAAGAGGTCTTGAAAGTTGAGGATGAGGAGTTTCAGGGATGACAGAGACAAAACGAGTGTGAGGGACTTACCGTATTGATCAATTTATTGTAATCGGAATCCGAATTCGTGCGGGACTAGGATGGGATCGTAACGGACGGCCTATGATCGATTTGATCAGTGAGACCCAATCTTCTAATTATGTCTTTTCTTTCTTACCGATGGATAGAAAAATAAAATATATATAATTAAAATGATAATATCAACAAATCTTCTTACGGCATTACTCCCATATCACTACTTATTTAGTCACTTATCTTTTTTTCTATTCTCTTGCATATTTATATGATTAATCTTCCAATGAAATTTTTGTATTAACTTAGCTTTTCGATGTTTAAGTTAGTTTATATCATTACTCATGATATAGCACGGTATGAATTGATGTCTTTGTCGATTGTGTAGAGTATTCTTCATGATCTCATGAAATTCTACTGATATAATTTTCTTACTATATGTGTTTTATTAATCTACCGCTAATTAGTTAATATCTATTTTGATTACTTAAGTTGTCGCAACATGAAGACGACCTTCTCGTATGAGCCTACCATGAGTTTTCTATGATTGGATTTGATAGGATGATCCTATAAAACTATGTAAACAACACATCTAACAAATGCTCCACCGATGCTTAAATTTACGAGGAATGATTAGTATCACATTAGAATCAAAAGGTTTTAAAAGTTAACTTATCTCCTCAAGGCAATGTATCATATCTAAATAAGAGGTCTTGAAAGTTATCGGGAGTAAATGAAAGTTAATTTATATCGATCACATGTCTGACTAATGAGACATTCAAAGATATGTCGAACCGATAATTATTTGACACCTTCCCTCTATCAATACCTATATGCCAATCAAAATAGCTTAGAATTTTAAATCTTATTTTATCTATTTTTTACAATGTTGACTTAGTTGGTAACGGTGTGATGAGAGAAGCTTGATGTGAATATATAGTAGAAAATAATGATAGCTCGCCAAGAAGAGGAGGAGAGTGAGAGTGAGATATCATACCATTTTGAAAAAAAATTACTTTTTTTATTCATAATCTTTGCTATACATTTTCACGTAGAAAAAGAAAAAAAATCTTTGTGCCACTCAAACTTATCAAATGGTGAAACAAAATCTCATGTCAATCCAAAATCTTTTCTTCTTGCTACTATTTTTCGTCATCGACGCATTCTTTTCTTTCAATGTCCTCATCATCATCAAATCGCACCTGCAATTTATCATTTCGACATAATGTTAGAATGAATCAAAGCTATCATATGTAAACCAATCAAAAAATTTTAATATAAAGGAAAATAAAAATGATATCAATCGTGTATTAGGCTTGATTTTGTATTATGATTTGTGAGAAACTTAAGAAGTCATATTAAAATCTTCAAAATCTAATTTGATATAAATAATAGCATAATTATCGATATGAAAGAGCAAATAATTTTAGCATTAGATATTAATATAATAATACATCAATTGTTTCCAAACCGATAATAAGCAATAATGTTTAATTATCCTAAATAAATTACGTATATCTTTTGTTGATACCAAAGTTTATATATAGGAGATAATGTATTTAATGAAAGTAGGAACATTTAAATTTTCTATAATTTTAATAAAATCTTCTTTGGCCTCCGTTAATATTAATTAATTGCTTGATTACTATAATTTCTCTTATATCATGTTACTTATGGGAGGTACACCTAATTTTTTGTGAATATAAATATATATTAATTTCTTACCCAATATGTAACTAGAACACATGTTATTAACTTAATAATGATCTTATTAAACTTTTAAAGTCCAAAAAACACTTGGTGATCTCGAAATACCTCACTTTATCAACTACTATCGATCCAAAATATGTACTCAAACCTTATTTTTGAGAGATGTCCATTATTCGACATTATATAACCTAATTTCATTTGCTTTGATCATCCCATTATCACGAGAAAATATGGATCACATATAAAAATAGAGAAATTTACTTGGAAGCTTTAAAAATCATAAAATTCGACTTCGGTGCATCCAACATGACTAATGACTCTTGCTGTAATTTGAAATCATTCATTCAATCCGTGGAGAAGATAAGTAGTCGAACAATATACATTTAATATCAACCAAACCTTAATCATAAAATAAGACCCACTACATTGGTGTCAATATCTTCAATCAACAACAATGACATTCACAACAATTTGATGAACAAACACAACAAAAATGATGAGAGACGATGCCTTCTGTTTGCTGATGGAGCCCACAGAAAAAAGTGGAGAGAGAGCTTTCGATGTCGCCGATCCCATATCTGATCAAAGAGCAATTAAATGTTACATTATGCACAATAATTTGAACTCTAGCACAATTATTATTAACCAATAAAAAGTAGTATTAGGTCAAACAAGCATCGATATCGAAGTGACATACCTGAGCTTCCAGCACTGCTTGACCTATTGCTTATCACCATTAAGCTAATGATTGCTTCCCTAAGAGTCACATTTGGGATCAAGTCATCTGCTACCATATGTTTGGCCCCACAAATGCACATTGATTTGGTGATGATGTGGTCCCTTATCCTTGAGCATAATAAACAATAAAACCAAGTTAAACAAAGAAAAAATTTTCGTTAAAATATATATCTCAATGAAACATAAAGGACGAAGAAAGCATGAAAAGAATTGACTACTAATCCGATGAAGGAAGACAAAGAGGATAGAGGACTATTAGATCATTAAGAAGTAACTTAAATAGACGTAAAACAATCCAGTCAAGATAATGATAGTGCAATAATCAAATCACTTGACATTTAATCATATTGCATGGCTAGCAACGATAAAAATAAAACCAACAACATCACTCGGTTTTTCACCATGATCAAATCGGGGTTTTTCTTTTCAAATAATTGCAATCCATAAGTGAAAAAATAACCACACAGGTCTATGGTCATAGACTTTTACTGTTTTGTAAAAATTTTGGATATAAGAACTATAGATCGAACTAAGAATTAGAAATTCCAACTATCAATAAAAAATAAGTTTAAAAATTTTGGATCACATACATTTGTCACGAAACTAGCAAACACTTGCTACTCATGACGGCATCTTTCATTACTTTCTTACATAATGGACAATTCAGTTCAGGAGGAAGGTCACTGACATGACAAACCGAAGGAATCCCCTCAATTTCCTTGTCAAAAACAGATCTATGCAGAAAGAATAATAATCGTAAGTGACATATATCCAGCAACGCCAAACAGATCTACAAGGAAAAACAAAATAATCGTAAGTAACATACCAAGCTATGCAAAGAGAAGTCTCATGATGAAAAATCAACTTACTCATTTGGCTTTAAAGCAACAGCGACACCATTTGGGAGTGAATAGGAGATTGCGATGGAAACTAACCGACGGCTTAGGATCCGTCAGTTGGACCTAATGTTTTAAATTATGTATTTCTTTTTTTATTAGTGGATAAAAAAATATAATTAATATGATAAAATTTGAAAATTAGTCATATTATGTTGACATTTTTTTAAGTTTATTCAAAGGACTCATTAAGGATCATCATAGCAATAATAGTTCATTATGATATTGAGTTACATCAGATGGATGTGAAAACAACATTTCTGAATGAAAATGTAGATGAGAAAATTTATATGGAACAACCTGAATGATTCATAGAAAAGAGAAAAGAAAGTTGAGCTTTCAAACTTAAGAAATCCATTTATAGCCTTAAATAAGTTTCCAGACAATGGTATATAAGGTTTCATGATACCATTACTTCCTTTGGATTTAAGGAAAATACTGTTGATAAGTGTATATATAAAGGTTAGTGAGAGTAAGTATATTATATTGGTATTATATGTGCATGATATATTGCTTGCTAGTAGTGATATTTGTTTATTACATGAAACCAAGATATTTCTCAATATGAACTTTAAGATGGTTAATATGAATGAGACATCATATGTTATTGGCATTGAAATATTCAGGGACATATCTCAAGGTTTATTAGGATTGTCTCAGAAAGGTTATGTTAACCGTATCTTGGAAATGTTTAATATGTGACTTTGTAAAGCCAATGATATACCTATTAGTAGAGGTGTAAAATTTAGCCAAAACCAGTGCCCGAAAAATGATTTAGAAAGGGATCAAATGAAGAATATTCCTTATGGGTGCGCAATTGGAAGTCTATTATATGCTCAAACCTGTACAAGGCTAGATATCAGTTTTATAGTGGTAATACTAGGTAGATACCAAAGTAACCCAAGAATGGAATATTGGAAAGCTGCAAAGAAAGTAATGAGATATCTACAAGGGACAAAGGATTATATGCTCACATATAGAAAATCAGATCAGTTTGAAGTAACGGGATATTCAGATGCTGATTTTGCAAATTGCCTCGATAGCAAGAAATCCACTTTAAGATTTATGTTCATGTTAGCTGGTGGGGCAATTTCTTGGAAAAGTATAAAATAATCACTTATTGTATCATCTACGATGGAAGCTGAATTTGTTCATGTTAGCTGGTGGCGCTTTCGTGTTTTTACTTCTAAAGTATGTTATATATCAAAAGTTAAATCACAAGTATAAACATGCTTAAATTTATTTTTATTTAAAGCATAAAATAAATCATTCATAGCTTTGGCATTTAATGAAAACATATGTCTTTTATGATTATTCTAATCATTTATAGGATTAGATGACTTCTGAAATCTATTTTCAGTGATATTCTATAAATCAAAATCCAACGAAATAAAAAAGATACTCATTCTAGTTTTCCTAAAGGTGTAATCTGTCTCATTAAACATAGGAGGATGTTGACCCTCCTTAATGCTAAAAGAGGTCATTTAGTTGCTTGGGTGTTAACCCAATTGAGTATAATCGGGTTTGATACCAAATGTTAGGACCGAGTTGGCACTAAGAATGTGCTTGAAGTAAAAACTGAAATTGAAAGTATTTTTCATCAAGATCAAATTAGAGAGTGATTAAACTTAAGAATGAATGAAAAATCTCGATTTAGCTTTAGAATGCTACAATAATAAGTAAAGAAGGCTCATAAAGTTTATAGTAGTTCGGTCAAAAGCTTGACCTATGTCCACTTCGAGTCCTTAGTCGAGGCCCATCGGTTCACTAATGATCTTCTTCTATGGGTGCATATCAAAACCCTTTACACTTTCTCCTTTTCATAGGTTCAGGAGATAACCTTTACAATTCTCTTAGCCCTCTCTTAAACAAAACTACACTTAACAAAAGAGGGGAGCTCTCAAGGAATTATAACAATATTTTCACAAGTTCTTTGCTCTTGATTCTTTCATCCTCGAGCAAGAATGGGTGTATTTATAGGCCCCAAATGGTTGTAAGAATGGAGCCAAAATTCTTGAAAACTATGTCTTCTGAGACAATGTCTTCAAAGATTATGTCTTTCCTGATCTTGGGTCAACGAAATGAGTTCAACTTAAGCTCAAATCTAACCCAAAGTAGACATGGTTGACTCATATTGAGTTAATTTTGATTTCTCTAAATCTAACTCAATTAGGACTCAATTACGATGTTAACTATGACACATACAATCGTTGTCTGGTATGTCAATTGATCTTTCGAACTCCCGACGAATTTCTCGGCATCCTCCAGCGAACTTCCGATGAGTCTCTTGATCATCTTTTGGCGAACACCCGACAAGGTCCCGATCACCTTTGACAAGTTCCCGATAAGCTCTCGATCACCTTCGGCGAGCTCCTGATGAACTCTCGATAAGCCCCCAATCACTTTCGACGAGCTTCTAGCGATCTCCCAACAAGTTCCCACTACATCGTCTGAATTTCGACCCGATATCCAAACTTGCCTCCCACCTAACATTAGATTATACTGTCTTTTCACTATTGTAGATAATCTTGCATCACTCATCACTAACACATAGGTTAGATCATAAAACCTATCAATCGATGTCTTTATTATACTCAGACTGCTATTGCGATAATTAAGAAGATACAAGAAAAATATAAACTAAAAGCTTAATTCAAATATAGCAAAACTGTTGGCATAATTATGTGTCTCCATGTGTATAGAATTGGTTGGTAACAATTGGTTTAAATTCAATATCGATTACTACTCTTCATGAGTCAAGTCTGTCGAAAAATATGAATAATGGTATAATCATTTGAAGGATTTATTATTTTCAGATATAAAGACAGATATACTTATGTGGCAGATGGGAATGGATCATCTACAATGTCAAATTTCACTAATTTGGTTTGGAAGATTTAAGCCCATACATACTAATTATTGTTTTGCTGGTCTTTTGATTAAATGGTGTGGGAGACAAACATAAATTGATAATGAAAGACTGGAAGAGTATTATTATACTTACTAGTTCTTCAATAAAAACAAAATAGTAAAAGACTCCCGGGAGTCTCCTGATCAGCTCGAATTCTTAATGAAATCCACATTGGTTCTTATCCTCTCATCCCCTTCTCTCTGTTTCCAGTGTGTGGTATTAAGAGGAGTTGCTTCGAAACCATGGAAAACCATTGTGATCCGAGAAAGAGAGATTTGGATTAAACGAAGATGAGCATGGAGTGATAAATATTGTCAACTGACATTGGATAGAGCTGGAACTTGGAAGTCATATTTTAAGTAATCCAACAGACCAAACTGGTATTCATATTTTCTAAAACCTATAGATGGTCATTATGAATCCAATGCTTAGATTTTTAGGGTATTGATGATGTTATCCACACACACAAACCTGAAAAAAGAAGAAAAACAGCAAAGAACTCAATCCACTTTGCTCAAGTAAAAACATTGACTCGCGGTAGCGATCGGTTCTTCTGTATTGTTACCAGTCCCCTTCATACAGCATGCATGGTTCCTCCATAAATAAATAAATATTGGACAAACTCCATGCACCTTTTGGTTCTATAAATACCCCCTCCCATCCGTCCTCTCTCTCGCCATCGAGTCGTGTGTGTGTGTGTGTTTGCATATCATCTGGTGTGAGAGGAATTGCCCTCATAAGCTCGCTCGCTCGCTAATGGTGAGAGGGCGCCATATTAGCTATTGCCTCCACCAAACAATATAGCTTTGCTTGCTTCCCCTTGAGGAGGCCTATCTATGTAATCTGCAGTTTCTATTCTACTCTGTGGTTTGTGATGGATGCATGGTGGTGGTGCAGCTTCCAACCAGATCAAGGCAAGACGCTGGGGTCGCAAATGTCCATGCGACAACGAGTCTCGTTGGGGCATGGAACCTGCTGACAGAATCATAGGCATCAGCGTCGGCGCTGCTTCTTTCGTAAACTCCATTAAGATAACCTTCGAGATCGACGGAACCACTCGCGCAACTCCCAGATATGGAGGCCCCGGCGGTGAACTATTCCAGGCAATGCCTCTTCTACCTCCATCCATCCTTGCGTCCCCTTATACTAATTAATACCTGCTATCAAATATATAAATGTATCATTGCCTCGCAGTTTACTCTCATGCCAGATGAATACCTCACCTCCGTTTCTGGGTATGTCAAATCTGTCTTCCTTGTGTATCTCAACTCACGTTCACCACGGTGTTGGAAAGACATATGGTCCATATGGAGGTGGGGTGGAACCTTTTCAAGTCAACGAGAATACGAGATTAAGGGCTTCTTTGGACATGCAACTGTAGAGTATCTCACTGCTTTTGGAGTCTACGTGATGCTGGCTTAGCCAACCCCCCTGTGGAGTGGAGGGTGTTTACTATCTGTATCTTCTACGTGCGTGTGTCATGATGAATAAGGATGCCACCGTCGGTCATTGGCATCCATGTTTGAGTTGGGTGTCTGTTTTGAAATAAAGTTTATCTTTCTGCATTTGTCACTACTACTTCTCATTGCTATCTTCTTTGACTTTTAAACACATCGTGGGCCCATCCGTTAATATCAAGTCTAACTCAACGCGGCCAATTTCTAACTCACCAAATTATAATGAACAAGAAAATCATTGTGCTTCACTTACTTATATAACATTTGCATAGTCGCGTTCTTACGGTACTTTGTGGTGTGGTCGAGAAGTCAGCGTGGTTTGGTTTCGCCCGTGTGCGTAAGTTCGTCCACATCGATCGGGATCGGGAATGTTCGGTTCCGGTCGGTTCAATGTCTTGAGAGCTTGCACCTCGGGTTGACTTTTTCGAGCTTCACTTGGGTCGGGGTCTACTGTGGAGGACATGCACAAAGGTCTCGTCATGATGGGGGTGACGGGTGAGGTCTTCCATTTTCATTTCTTAGCGTCTCGGTTCTTATGTCTCGGTCACTCCGATCGCCCTCAGTCTTTTCCGATCGGTCAATGCCTTCTTCTCCCTCGTTCACCTCCTTGATTCACCTCTTCTTTGTCTTTGGTCCCTTCACCTCGAGCGGAGGGTTGTCGTCCCAATGGTCCCGTGAGTCGGTGAGCCCTTGAGCTCTTCTTGCATCGACCGATCGATGAATAAGGATGCCACTGTCGGTCATTGGCATCTCTATGTTCGATTTGGGTGTCTGTTTTGAAATAAAGCCTATCTTTCTGCATTTGTCACTACTACTACTACTACTACTACTACTACTACTACTACTACTACTACTACTACTACTACTACTACTACTACTACTACTACTACTAATATGATGTGTCTCATTGCTATCATCTTTGACTTTTAAACACATCGTGAGCCCATCCGTTAATATCAAGTCTAACTCAACGTGTCCAATTTCTAAGTCAGCCAATTATAATAAACAAGTAAATCCTTGTGCTTCACTGACTTATATAACATTTGCATAGTCGTGCGTTGATAGAACAATACCGTAAATACACAATTGAAGTGTTGGCGACATGATCACAAAAGTAAATTTAGTAAGTCAAGTTTGAGATTATTTCAGTTAATAATAAGCCTTTTGTAATCAACAAATTCTTCTAGTATACACTCTTTAAAAGATATATCTGAATTGTGAAAAGAAGCATTGCACTGTAAATTTCAAGTGCTAATTTGGTGTAAATAAATAGTAAGTAGGGTTAAATATATGATGATGAAGATTATAATTTGACTCTCTATTTCAGATTGTTGTCCACTTTTGGAGTCATTATATTTTACGCTATTATGATTGTCCACTGAAAAGGTAAGAATACCACATTGTGCCTTTGAACAAACCTATTGTATTTTACGCTAAATTTGAGACACATGTGGAAACCTCGGATTCGTATCAAGCCAAATGCCATGAAGTCATAACTAATAATAATAGACCGATTCGATAGCCTTATTTTTCTCATACCGATCGATCGATTATGAATTCGAATATTGATGCATTCAATATATCCCGTGTTTGTTGCATAGAGACGATAATTGAGTTGGTGTAAGTAAATGGAAGGATCGATTACATCGTGAATGGATGGAGAATGACTATGAGATTTTAAATAATTAATTTGATGTCATATTAGTGTATTCTTTTACACATACACACAAATTTTATAAAATAGGCTTTAATTTCATTTAAATATTTTATATATTTAACTATAATATGTACATACCTAAATGGCAAATAGGATAATAGAAATAAATAATTTTAATTACGTAAAATAAAATATCAGTTATAATATCCATTGAAACATGCATCACCATGTCATTTATAGAATGCTCAAGAATATATTCTTTTAAACACTTTCGCCTACAAGTCCTAAGTGAATAGATTATAAATCGATCCAGTAGAACTTAAGTTTTTAATTTATGTTAATCATTTTTAGACTTTTCTCTAACTATCAAGTACTTTATACCATAACATATAGAACTACTAAAATACTTGTTATTTTTAGAGAAGAAAATTAGTGTGATGTATTATAAAGTATTTTTTAGTGATTTAACAATTGAGTCTGAATTTTTAGATATAATTTTACATTAATAAAGCTTGACTAGTGACTCAAAAACATACCATAAAATGAACTTTTATTATTAATAATATAATAATATATTGCTTATTATTATTTTCTTATAAATCTCCCCTTCACCTAATACATATAAACATAAAATTAGATTTTTTTTATCGAGATAATATACAAAATCAACATAAAATAACTCCCCATATCTTCGGATATAAATAGTGATCAATTTTCTTAGATACGAAGGGATGAGATGAGATGAGCATGGTTTTCATTAATTCTAAGTTCTAAAACTAAGAAGAATAACAAAGTGGATCGATCAAAATGTGGAGTTTAATTTTCAGATATAAGCTAGATATATTAATTGCAATGGAATGGATTATTTTCAAAGTCAAAATATTGCTAATTTTGCTTAGAAGATCGGTCATAGTTTTTGCGGGTGTTTTAATTAAAATAGGACCGAATGAAATCAATAGTTGAACATACTTCGACATAGTTGAAAGGTTATAATATGATTTCTAGTATGTGATTTGATATGAGATGTGTTAGTACCAAGTTGGCACTAAGAGGGAGAGGGTGAATTAGTACAAGTGAAAAGTGCCCTCAATTTAAAAAATATGCCTGAAGTAAAAAACAAAACCGAAAGTATTTTTTGTTAAGATCATGTTAGAGAGCGATTAAACTTAAGAATAAATAAAGAATCTCGATTTAGTTATGGAATGGTAAAATAAAAAACAAGTAAAAAAAAACTCATAGATTTTATAGTGGTTCAATCAAAAGCTTGACCTACGATTAGTTCTCGAGTCGTCCTTTATTGAGGCCCGTTGGTATCCACTAATGATCTTCTTTCATGGGTGAAGATCAAGACCTCTAACACTTTTCTTATTTTCACAGGTTCAGGAGATAATCTTTACAATTCTCTCAACCCTCCCTTAAACAAAAACTACACTTAACGAAAGAAAGGGGAGCTCTCAAGAAATTACAGATTTTCACAAATTTTTGCGCTTGATTCTTGCATCCTCAAGTAAGAATGGGTGGGATATTTATAGGCCCCAAATGACTTCAAGAATGAAGTCAAAATTCATGGAGACTATGTCTTCTCACATATTGTCTTTCCTAACATTTGTCAACGAAATGAGCTAAACCTAAGCTTATATCTAATCCAAAGTGGACCTATTTGCCTCACATTCTGTTAATTTAGATTTCTCCAAACCTAACTTAATTAGGACTCAATTAAGATCCTAACTATGATATACTACACAATTACAATCGTTCTTATTATTTGGCATGTCAATTGATCTTTCGAGTTCCCTGCAAACTTCTCGGTATCCTCCGACGAACTCTCGGTGAGTCTCTCGATCATCTTTCAGCGAACTCTCGGTGCACTCTCGGCACACTCCCTATCACCTTCGACGAGCTCCGGCAAGCTCATGATCACCTTCGGTGAGCTTCCGACGATCTCCTGACGAGTTCCTACTACACCGTATAAACCCGGCACGATGCGAGACTCCGACCCAACATTAGATTATATTATCTTTTCACCGTCGTAGTTAATCCTATATCACTCATCTCTAACACACATGTTAGATCATAAAACCATCAATTGATTTCATCATCAAAATATGAGATTCAACAACCTCCCCCTTTTTTATGATGATAACTAATTGATGACAGAGTTAACCTTAACTCACCCTCTTTATATGTCATAGGATAAAGAGAGCAAACTTGAATTCAAAAGAACAAATCACTTTTGAATTCAAGCATTTTGATAATATTGTAGTTTTCAAATTTTAACCACACATGATACTATATATGAAAAAGTTTTAAAAGCATTCTTAAAAATTTCAAACATTACGACATTCATTTCAAAGATTAAACATATCATTGGACATCAATCATATCATTTGTCATTTTATTTCTCTGCCTTTATCATCAACAAAAAGGAAGGATGTTCAATTATATTTAAATATTTTTTAAGTATTTAACATAATATTTAGCATATAAGGAGAGGAAATTAGTCCATTACTCTCCTTTAGTAAAATAAGAAAAAGATTAACGATAGAATTTACTTCATTTTTCTCCCTTTTTAAAATAAGAAGAAGGACAAAGATATATGCATCACAAATGCCACATTAAAATTCTTTTCTCCCCATTTATAAATGAGATAGAAGGAGAAGGGAGAGTATCAAAACTCAAAAAATCAAATATCAAGAGAGGAGGGGTGGGGGAAGGGGGCTAGGGGGTGGGAGGGGGAGGGTACATTTAAAAATATTTATGAATCCAAAATCAAAATATTGAAAGAGACCTCATGAGTCTTATCATAAGAGAATTTTGAATCATATTTTTTTCTTTTGTAAATATCAAGAAGAAAGAATCAAATAAAATGATTTCAAAGAGAGCTCAAATATCATTGCATTTAAACCTAAGAAAAATATAAGAGCTACTCATTACATTTAAAAAATCATCTTATGTAAATATCAAGAGGAAAGAGCTCAAGAAATCTTAAAAATAACATGATAGCAAATCATGCATTTCAAAGATTTAAAATCATCATATTTTAATAAGAAGCTCAATTTGTAAAAGTCAGGAAATCTGAAAAAAAAATATGATAGCAAATCAAGCTCAATTTGCAAATCATGTATTTCTTATGTATTTAGAAAATTTAAAATTCTTAATTTTCTTCAAAGCAAATTATTTCTTATTTAATGATTTTGTTGCAAGATAGCAATTTTATCATATCTAATTCTCTTCTTTGTTTATCATATCTAATTTAATTTTTCCTCATTCAATGTTAAATGTTTTATTATATCCAATTCTCTTCTTTGTTGCAAGATAGCAATTTTATTTTCTCCTTTGGTCATTGTCGAAAATAAGCAAAGTACAAAATTTTTTCTTTATCAATTTTTAAATTTAAGAAATATCAATTTGATTATATGATATATCATTCATGAATATAAGGAACAGATAAATCATGTTACGAACGATATTATTATCAAATCATGAATACCAAAAGATATAATTTAATTTAATAAAAAAATTTTAGGTCAAAAAAATCTTATGAGATCAAATAATAAGAAAAATCTTGATTCATATAAATAATTTTCTTTAATAAAATGAAATAATCAGTGAACGTTTTTAATTTACAAAACAACCTAAAATTATGATTTTAGAAGTGCGGGCCTCGGCATTCTGCTCCCCTTTTGTCTCGTCGCAGGCATCAAGAAAGGCCGGATCCCTACGTGATGCTGTAGGGATGCGGCATTTCTTGACGAGGGCGAAAAGGGGTAGGGATGCGTCCGAGGCCCGCCTTCTTGAAGCCGGCGGCGGAAACACCGACCAGATGATGCTCGATCAATGGTGTCGGGCCGTAGGGATCCGGCCTTTCTTGATGCCCGAAGAGGACAGAAAAGGGCGGAGCTGTAGGGATGCGGCCGAGGCCCGCCCTTCTTGATGCCCTTCTTGATGCGGCGAGAACTGGAAACACCGACCAGAAGATGCACCGCAAGGTTCTCGATCAATGGTGTCGGAGCCGTAGGGATCCGGGCTTTCTTGATGCCGGCGAGGACGAAAGGGCGGAGCTGTAGGGATGCGGCCGAGGCCCGCCGTTCTTGAAGCCGAGGCCAGAACTCCGTGAATGGGAGGGACGACAGAGACAAAGCAATAGGAAATGTGAGGGACCGACCCTAAAGACCAATTTATAATAGTTGGAATCCGAATTCGATCGAGATTGCGATGGAACCTAACGGACGGCTTAGGATCGATCAGTGGGATCAAATCTTTTAAATTATGTTTTTTCTTTTTTTTACTGGTGGATATAAAAAATATAATTAATATGATAATATTTCAAAATTGATCTTATTGCGTTGACTGTCTACCGGCAAACAAATCTTCTTACATCGTTGTATTATTAATTTTTTAAGTCAATTATCAACTTTCTCGTTACTATTTCATCTTTATATCAAATTAAATTTTTATCTTTAAATTAGTTTAAAAATCAAAAATTTCATTTATAAGAGGTATTGAAAGTTGAGGATGAGGAGTTTCAGGGATGACAGAGACAAAACGAGTGTGAGGGACTTACCGTATTGATCAATTTATTGTAATCGGACTCCGAATTCGTGCGGGACTAGGATGGGATCGTAACGGACGGCCTATGATCGATTTGATCAGTGGGACCCAATCTTCTAATTATGTCTTTTCTTTCTTACCGGTGGATAGAAAAATAAAATATATATAATTAAAATGATAATATTTCAAAGTTGGTCGTATTGTATTGACAATCGATCGTCAACAAATCTTCGTACGGCATTACTCCCATATCACTACTTATTTAGTCACTTATCTTTTTTTTCTATTCTCTTGCATATTTATATGATTAATCTTCCAATGAAATTTTTGTATTAACTTAGCTTTTCGATGTTTAAGTTAGTTTATATCATTACTCATGATATAGCACGGTATGAATTGATGTCTTTGTCGATTGTGTAGAGTCTTCTTCATGATCCCATGAAATTCTACTGATATAATTTCCTTACTATATGTGTTTTATTAATCTACCGCTAATTAGTTAATATCTATTTTGATTACTTAAGTTGTCGCAACATGAAGACGACCTTCTCGTATGAGCCTACCATGAGTTTTCTATGATTGGATTTGATAGGATGATCCTATAAAACTATGTAAACAATACATCTAACAAATGCTCCACCGATGCTTAACTTTACGAGGAATGATTAGTATCACATTAGAATCAAAAGGTTTTAAAAGTTAGCTTATCTCCTCAAGGCAATGTATCATATCTAAATAAGAGGTCTTGAAAGTTATCGGGAGTAAATGAAAGTTAATTTATACCGATCACATGTATGACTAATTAGACATTCAAAGATATGTCGAACCGATAATTATTTGACACCTGCCCTCTATCAATACCTATATGCCAATCAAAATAGCTTAGAATTTTAAATCTTATTTTATCTATTTTTTACAATGTTGACTTAGTTGGTAACGGTGTGATGAGAGAAGCTTGATGTGAATATATAGTAGAAAATAATGATAGCTCGCCAAGAAGAGGAGGAGAGTGAGAGTGAGATATCATACAATTTTGAAAAAAAATTACTTTTTTTATTCATAATCTTTGCTATACATTTTCACGTAGAAAAAAAAAAAAAACTTTGTGCCACTCAAACTTATCAAATGGTGAAACAAAATCTCATGTCAATCCAAAATCTTTTTCTTCTTGCTACTATTTTCGTCACCGTCATCGACGCATTCTTTTCTTTGCCACGCTGTCCTCATCATCATCAAATCGCACCTGCAATTTATCATTTCGACATAATGTTAGAATGAATCAAAGCTATCATATGTAAACCAATCAAAAAATTTTAATATAAAAGAAAATAAAAATGATATCAATCGTGTATTAGGCTTGATTTTGTATTATGATTTGTGAGAAACTTAAGAAGTCATATTAAAATCTTCAAAATCTAATTTGATATAAATAATAGCATAATTATCGATATGAAAGAGCAAATAATTTTAGCATTAGATATTAATATAATAATACATCAATTGTTTCCAAACCGATAATAAGCAATAATGTTTAATTATCCTAAATAAATTACGTATATCTTTTGTTGATACCAAAGTTTATATATAGGAGATAATGTATTTAATGAAAGTAGGAACATTTAAATTTTCTATAATCTTAATAAAATCTTCTTTGGTCTCCGTTAATATTAATTAATTGCTTGATTACTATAATTTCTCTTATATCATGTTACTTATGGGAGGTACACCTAATTTTTTGTGAATATAAATATATATTAATTTCTTACCCAATATGTAACTAGAACACATGTTATTAACTTAATAATGATCTTATTAAACTTTTAAAGTCCAAAAAACACTTGGTGACCTCGAAATACCTCATTTTATCAACTACTATGGATCCAAAATATGTACTCAAACCTTATTTTTGAGAGATGTCCATTATTCGAGATTATATAACCTAATTTCATTTGCTTTGATCATCCCATTATCACGAGAAAATATGGATCACATATCAAAATAGAGAAATTTACTTGGAAGCTTTAAAAATCACAAAATTCGACTTCGGTGCATCCAACATGACTAATGACTCTTGCTATAATTTGAAATCATTCATTCAATCCCACTGTGGAGAAGATAAGTAGTCGAACAATATACATTTAATATCAACCAAACCTTAATCATAAAATAAGACCCACTACATTGGTGTCAATATCTTCAATCAACAACAATGACATTCACAACAATTCGATGAACAAACACAACAAAAATGATGAGAGACGATGCTTACATTTCTGATGGAGGCCACGAGAAAAAGTGGAGAGAGAGCTTTCGATGTCGTCGATCCCATATCGATCAAAGAGCAATTAAATGTTACATTATGCACAATAATTTGAACTCTAGCACAATTATTATTAACCAATAAAAAGTAGTATTCAAACAAGCATCGATTTCAGTGACATACGAGCTTCCGACCGCTTGACCTATTGCTTATCACCATTAAGCTAATGATTGCTTCCGAGAGTCACATTTGGGATCAAGTCATACGCTACCATATGTTTGGCCCCACAAATGCACATTGATTTGGTGATGATGTGGTCCCTTATGCGAGCATAATAAACAATAAAACCAAGTTAAACAAAGAAAAATTTTCGTCAAGACATATGTCTCAATGAAACATAAAGGACGAAGAAAACATGAAAAGAATTGACTACTAATCCGATGAAGACAAAGAGGATAGAGGACTATTAGATCGTTAAGAAGTAACTTAAATAGGCGTAAAACAATCCAAATAAGATAATGATAATGCAATAATCAAATCACTTGACATTTAATCATATTGCTAGCAACGATAAAAATAACACCAACAACATCACTCAGTTTTTTCACCATGATCAAATCCGGGGTTTTTTTCTTTTCAAATAATTGCAATCCATAAGTGAAAAAATAACCACACAGGTCTATGGTCATAGACTTTTCCAGTTTTGTAAAAAATTTTGGATATAAGAACTATAGATCGAACTAAGAATTAGAAATTCCAACTATCAATAAAAAAAGTAAGTTCAAAAATTTTAGATCACATACATTTGTCACAGAAACTAGCGAAACAGCACTTGCTACTCATGACGGCAT
The DNA here is from genome assembly GCA_021527575.1 of Ensete glaucum. Classification (NCBI taxonomy): domain Eukaryota; kingdom Viridiplantae; phylum Streptophyta; class Magnoliopsida; order Zingiberales; family Musaceae; genus Ensete; species Ensete glaucum. Next base: position 13,552,295 of record CM038557.1, on the reverse strand, counting down.
CTTTCATTACTTTCTTACATAATGGACAATTCAGTTCGGGAGGAAGGTCACTGACACGACAAACCGAAGGAATCCCCTCAATTTCCTTGTCAAAAACAGATCTACGCAGAAAGAAGAATAATCGTAAGTGACATATATCCAGCAACGCCAAACAGATCTACAAGGAAAAGAATAATCGTAAGTAACATACCAAGCTATGCAAAGAGAAGTCTCATGATGAAAAATCAACTTACTCATTTGGCTTTAAAACAGCAGCGACACCATTTGGGAGTGAATAAGAGCCATCCGGAGTGGTCAATAACATAGATCTGGGAATACCAGTTGCTGGTTTCATCTTTCTTATATCAAAATCGGGGTCACCATTGGTAGGACAATGTTGAATGAAATGTCCTGGTCAAGAAAAAAATTATACAATAAACAAATTTGGCTTTAGCACATGGCGGAATAGTAAAACAATTATATAAAAGGAAAATGTTAAGACAAACCACTTTGAGCGTACGCACTTTGCATCGTGACAAACGTAGCTAGGTTTCTTGAATCCTAATAAACCATTACCTAACATTAATCAATTCCCAACTTCAGCATCGTTATCCCAACATAAAACTAAATAGGTAGCGATGCTACAAAATCAAGACACCGTATTCGTTTAGTAACTATGATAAAACAATCCCTAAAAGAGGACAATCATAAAAGAAAATAATAATAAAAAAGAACAGATCACGCGTGAAAGCTCGAAAGTTAACGAGATTAAATCAAAAGGATTTTTCAAGTATTACCAAAACCAAGCCATTCTTCCACCCCATGCTCTTCCAGTGCTTCCTTCAGAATAAAAACTTCCTTGGGTTGGCTGCACAGAAGGATAATATCTGAATTAAACACCGAAAAGTTATGGCAGTTCATATATCAGCATGTGCCATGTAATTTGTTAACCTTCTCTCTATCGCACATTACTTTTTCTATTGCTAGAGATTTGAAATTATAAAAGAGCAATCAATATATGTTGGAAAAAGCTCAGGCAAATATGACCAACCTTTGCCAATCAACAGCAGGTGTGTCAACTAAAGCCTTGATTCTCCTGTCCTCATCCAATCTACTTAGCACTTGATTACTTGGCTGATCAGCCACCTCATTACGAATGGCAGAAAAGGCTTCCTCAAAGTCACAGGAGTCAGATTCATCAGGCTGAAAAGTTCAAAAGAACATATTATTTCTTTCCACATTATAAGACCATAACCAAGGTGAAAAGAAGCTACAATCAGAAACCAATGTGATGAGATTCAGATATTAGCAGTCTTACAAGTTTATAGGAAGAAGATTCAGTTGCTGATGTACCACCACTTTGTGGCAGAACATCTTCACTATTTTCTACACTTTTTGGCCTGCCAACAGATTTAGAAAACAAATAAAAAACATTAGGTTTTTGATATCATATTTCTGAACTCAGAAACCAATGTTACTGCTTGTGTGTTTTTTCTATCCACTCAATTGGTAGCTCAAAGAAAAAGTTCATGCAAGCTAAAGACATAATAAATATAAGGCCTAATCTTTTCCAAATTGGTCAAGAAAATGCATAAGGATTCAACAAAAGACCAATGTTTGAGTTCTTACTCTCCGACGACAATACTCTTTCCGTGTGGCCATGGCATTCGGCAAATCACTACTGAGGTGCCTGTTGGGATCATGACTGTATCATCAACATATTCTGAAACAAAGAAGCCGTATCGACAAAGATAATTAGAGATTTCCTTGACAAGAATTAAAAGGTAAACAAATCATGCATATGACTCTGGAAAAAAAAAATAAAACAGACATTAATCATAGACAACAAGGAGTAAAACTTCCAGCAAAGTAGTTGCCCCTAAACAGAGCAAATCACACAACCATAAAGGAATTGGGCAACACATTAGTCCTATCCACAGATCATCAATAATTGCAACGCCTAATCATCCGAGAGAGTGAGTGTTGTAGAAAAGGCCAACCTTCGTTCGTCTGCGCATTCGTGACAGTGAGATCGAAATCTCTACCCTTTCCATAACGCTTGGAAAGGAAGATTCTCAATTTCAAATTGGCAACAGAGATCGAGGGACCATCAACAGGAAGAGAACAAAAATCCTTAGCACTCTTAAATTTGTAATGCACAAACATTGTTTTCTCTGTTCCAGATGTAGAATACATCCTCAGAAGGGTAACAAATTAATACAGAACAACAACAACAACTCTTCTTGATGCGGCCGAGGCCCGCCCTTCTTGATGCCGGCAAGGTTCTCGATCAATGGTGTCGGAGCCGTAGGGATCCGGCCTTTCTTGATGCCGGCGACGAGGAAAGAAAAGGGCGGAGCTGTAGGGATGCGGCCGAGGGCCGCCCTTCTTGATGCCGGCAGCGAGAACTGGAAACACCGACCAGAAGATGCACCGCAAGGTTCTAGATCAATGGTGTCGGAGCCGTAGGGATCCGGCCTTTCTTGATGCCGGCGACGAGGACAGAAAAGGGCGGAGCTGTAGGGATGCGGCCGAGGCCCGCCGTTCTTGAAGCCGAGGCGAGAACTCCGTGAATGGGAGGGACGACAGAGACAAAGCAATCGGAAATGTGAGGGACCGACCCTAAAGACCAATTTATAATAGTTGGAATCCGAATTCGATCGAGATTGCGATGGACGGCTTAGGATCGATCAGTGGGATCAAATCTTTTAAATTATGTTTTTTCTTTTTTTTTACTGGTGGATATAAAAAATATAATTAATATGATAATATTTCAAAATTGATCTTATTGCGTTGACTGTCCACCCTCAAACAAATCTTCTTACATCGTTGTATCATTACTCAAACAAATCTTCTTACATCGTTGTATCATTACTTTTTTTAAGTCAATTATCAACTTTCTCGTTACTATTTCATCTTTATATCAAATTAAATTTTTTATCTTTAAATTAGTTTAAAAATCAAAAATTTCATTTATAAGAGGTCTTGAAAGTTGAGGATGAGGAGTTTCAGGGATGACAGAGACAAAACGAGTGTGAGGGACTTACCGTATTAATCAATTTATTGTAATCGGAATCCGAATTCGTGCGGGACTAGGATGAGATCGTAACGGACGGCCTATGATCGATTTGATCAGTGAGACCCAATCTTCTAATTATGTCTTTTCTTTCTTACCGATGGATAGAAAAATAAAATATATATAATTAAAATGATAATATCAACAAATCTTCTTACGGCATTACTCCCATATCACCACTTATTTAGTCACTTATCTTTTTTTTCTATTCTCTTGCATATTTATATGATTAATCTTCCAATGAAATTTTTGTATTAACTTAGCTTTTCGATGTTTAAGTTAGTTTATATCATTACTCATGATATAGCACGGTATGAATTGATGTCTTTGTCGATTGTGTAGAGTATTCTTCATGATCTCATGAAATTCTACTGATATAATTTTCTTACTATATGTGTTTTATTAATCTACCGCTAATTAGTTAATATCTATTTTATTACTTAAGTTGTCGCAACATGAAGACGACCTTCTCGTATGAGCCTACCATGAGTTTTCTATGATTGGATTTGATAGGATGATCCTATAAAACTATGTAAACAACACATCTAACAAATGCTCCACCGATGCTTAACTTTACGAGGAATGATTAGTATCACATTAGAATCAAAAGGTTTTAAAAGTTAACTTATCTCCTCAAGGCAATGTATCATATCTAAATAAGAGGTCTTGAAAGTTATCGGGAGTAAATGAAAGTTAATTTATACCGATCACATGTCTGACTAATGAGACATTCAAAGATATGTCGAACCGATAATTATTTGACACCTGCCCTCTATCAATACCTATATGCCAATCAAAATAGCTTATAATTTTAAATCTTATTTTATCTATTTTTTACAATGTTGACTTAGTTGGTAACGGTGTGATGAGAGAAGCTTGATGTGAATATATAGTAGAAAATAATGATAGCTCGCCAAGAAGAGGAGGAGAGTGAGTGAGATATCATACAATTTTGAAAAAATTACTTTTTATTCATAATCTTTGCTATACATTTTCACGTAGAAAAAGAAAAAAAATCTTTGTGCCACTCAAACTGATCAAATGGTGAAACAAAATCTCATGTCAATCCAAAATCTTTTTCTTCTTGCTACTATTTTCGTCACCGTCATCGACGCATTCTTTTCTTTGACACGCTGTCCTCATCGTCATCAAATCGCACCTGCAATTTATCATTTCGACATAATGTTAGAATGAATCAAAGCTATCATATGTAAACCAATCAAAAAATTTTAATATAAAGGGAAATAAAAATGATAACAATCGTGTAGATTTTGTATTATGATTTGTGAGAAACTTAAGAAGTCATATTAAAATCTTCAAAATCTAATTTGATATAAATAATAGCATAATTATCGATATGAAAGAGCAAATAATTTTAGCATTAGATATTAATATAATAATACATCAATGGTTTCCAAACCGATAATAAGCAATAATGTTTAATTATCCTAACTAAATTACGTATATCTTTTGTTGATACCAAATTTATATATAGGAGATAATGTATTTAATGAAAGTAGGAACATTTAAATTTTCTATAATTTTAATAAAATCTTCTTTGGTCTCCGTTAATATTAATTAATTGCTTGATTACTATAATTTCTCTTATATCATGTTACTTATGGGAGGTACACCTAATTTTTTGTGAATATAAATATATATTAATTTCTTACCCAATATGTAACTAGAACACATGTTATTAACTTAATAATGATCTTATTAAACTTTTAAAGTCCAAAAAACACTTGGTGATCTCGAAATACCTCATTTTATCAACTACTATGGATCCAAAATATGTACTCAAACCTTATTTTTGAGAGATGTCCATTATTCGAGATTATATAACCTAATTTCATTTGCTTTGATCATCCCATTATCACGAAAATATGGATCACATATCAAAATAGAAATTTACTTGGAAGCTTTAAAAATCACAAAATTGACTTGATTGCATCCAACATGACTAATGACTCTTGCTATAATTTGAAATCATTCATTCAATCCCATGGAGAAGATAAGTAGTCGAACAATATACATTTAATATCAACCAAACCTTAATCATAAAATAAGACCCACTACATTGGTGTCAATATCTTCAATCAACAACAATGACATTCACAACAATTCGATGAACAAACACAACAAAAATGATGAGAGCGATGCCTTTTCGATGGAGGCCACGAAAAAGTGGAGAGAGCTTTCGATGTCGTCGATCCCATATCCGATCAAAGAGCAATTAAATGTTACATTATGCACAATAATTTGAACTCTAGCACAATTATTATTAACCAATAAAAAGTAGTATTCAAACAAGCATCGATATCAGTGACATACGAGCTTCGACCGCTTGACCTATTGCTTATCACCATTAAGCTAATGATTGCTTCCAGAGTCACATTTGGGATCAAGTCATCTGCTACCATATGTTTGGCCCCACAAATGCACATTGATTTGGTGATGATGTGGTCCCTTATGCCTGAGCATAATAAACAATAAAACCAAGTTAAACAAAGAAAAAATTTTCGTCAAGACATATGTCTCAATGAAACATAAAGGACGAAGAAAACATGAAAAGAATTGACTACTAATCCGATGAAGACAAAGAGGATAGAGGACTATTAGATCGTTAAGAAGTAACTTAAATAGACGTAAAACAATCCAGTCAAGATAATGATAATGCAATAATCAAATCACTTGACATTTAATCATATTGCATGGCTAGCAACGATAAAAATAACACCAACATCACTCGGTTTTTCACCATGATCAAATCCGGGTTTTTCTTTTCAAATAATTGCAATCCATAAGTGAAAAATAACCACAGTCTATGGTCATAGACTTTTCCATTTGTAAAAATTTTGGATATAAGAACTATAGATCGAACTAAGAATTAGAAATTCCAACTATCAATAAAAAAAGTAAGTTCAAAAATTTTAGATCACATACATTTGTCACAGAAACTAGCGAAACAGCACTTGCTACTCATGACGGCATCTTTCATTACTTTCTTACATAATGGACAATTCGGTTCGGGAGGAAGGTCACCGACACGACAAACCGAAGGAATCCCTCAATTTCCTTGTCAAAACAGATCTACGCAGAAGAAGAATAATCGTAAGTGACATATATCCGGCAAACGGATCTACAAGGAAAAAGCAGAATAATCGTAAGTAACATACCAAGCTATGCAAAGAGAAGTCTCATGATGAAAAATCAACTTACTCATTTGGCTTTAAAAGCAATGACACCATTTGGGAGTGAATAAGAGCCATCCGAGTGGTCAATAACATAGATCCGGGAATACCATTCTGGTTTCATCTTTCTTATATCAAAATCGGGGTCACCATTGGTAGGACAATGTTGAATGAAATGTCCTGTCAAGAAAAAATTATACAATAAACAAATTTGGCTTTAGCACATGGCGGAATAGTAAAACAATTATATAAAAGGAAAATGTTAAGACAAACCACTTTGAGCGTACGGGCACTTTGCATCGTGACAAAAGCCGTAGGCGGTTTCTTGAATCCTAATAAACCATTACCTAACATTAATCAATTCCCAACTTCAGCATCGTTATCCCAACATAAAACTAAATAGGTAGCGATGCTACAAAATCAAGACACCGTATTCGTTTCGTAACTATGATAAAACAATCCCTAAAAGAGGACAATCATAAAAGAAAATAATAATAAAAAAAAGAACAGATCACGCGTATGAAAGCTCGAAAGTTAACGAGATTAAATCAAAAGGATTTTTTCAAGTATTACCAAAACCGCAAGCCATTCTTCCACCCCATGCTCTTCCAGTGCTTCCTTCAGAATAAAAAACTTCCTTGGGTTGGCTGCACAGAAGGATAATATACGAATTAAACACCGAAAAGTTATGGCAGTTCATATATCAGCATGTGCCATGTAATTTGTTAACCTTCTCTCTATCGCACATTACTTCTTTCTATTGCTAGAGATTTGAAATTATAAAAGAGCAATCAATATATGTTGGAAAAAGCTCAGGCAAATATGACCAACCTTTGCCAATCAACAGCAGGTGTGTCAACTAAAGCCTTGATTCTCCTGTCCTCATCCAATCTACTTAGCACTTGATTACTTGGCTGATCAGCCACCTCATTACGAATGGCAGAAAAGGCTTCCTCAAAGTCACAGGAGTCAGATTCATCAGGCTGAAAAGTTCAAAAGAACATATTATTTCTTTCCACATTATAAGACCATAACCAAGGTGAAAAGAAGCTACAATCAGAAACCAATGTGATGAGATTCAGATATTAGCAGTCTTACAAGTTTATAGGAAGAAGATTCAGTTGCTGATGTACCACCACTTTGTGGCAGAACATCTTCACTATTTTCTACACTTTTGGCCTGCCAACAGATTTAGAAAACAAATAAAAACATTAGGTTTTGGATATCATATTTCTGAACTCAGAAACCAATGTTACTGCTTGTGTGTTTTTTCTATCCACTCAATTGGTAGCTCAAAGAAACAGTTCATGCAAGCTAAAGACATAATAAATATAAGGCCTAATCTTTTCCAAATTGGTCAAGAAAATGCATAAGGATTCAACAAAAGACCAATGTTTGAGTTCTTACTCCGACGACAATACTCTTTCCGTGTGGCCATGGCATTCGAATCACTACTGAGGTGCCTGTTGGGATCATGACTGTATCATCAACATATTCTGAAACAAAGAAGCCATATCGACAAAGATAATTAGAGATTTCCTTGACAAGAATTAAAAGGTAAACAAATCATGCATATGACTCTGGAAAAAAAAAATAAAACAGACATTAATCATAGACAACAAGGAGTAAAACTTCCAGCAAAGTAGTTGCCCCTAAACAGAGCAAATCACACAACCATAAAGGAATTGGGCAACACATTAGTCCTATCCACAGATCATCAATAATTGCAACGCCTAATCATCCGAGAGAGTGAGTGTTGTAGAAAAGGCCAACCTTCGTTCGTCTGCGCATTCGTGACAGTGAGATCGAAATCTCTACCCTTTCCATAACGCTTGGAAAGAAAGATTCTCAATTTCAAATTGGCAACAGAGATCGAGGGACCATCAACAGGAAGAGAACAAAAATCCTTAGCACTCTTAAATTTATAATGCACAAACATTGTTTTCTCTGTTCCAGATGTAGAATACATCCTCAGAAGGGTAACAAATTAATACAGAACAACAACAACAACTCTTCTTGATGCGGCCGAGGCCCGCCCTTCTTGATGCCGGCAAGGTTCTCGATCAATGGTGTCGGAGCCGTAGGGATCCGGCCTTTCTTGATGCCGGCGACGAGGAAAGAAAAGGGCGGAGCTGTAGGGATGCGGCCGAGGGCCGCCCTTCTTGATGCCCTTCTTGATGACGGCAGCGAGAACTGGAAACACCGACCGGAAGATGCACCGCAAGGTTCTCGATCAATGGTGTCGGAGCCGTAGGGATCCGGGCTTTCTTGATGCCGGCGACGAGGACAGAAAAGGGCGGAGCTGTAGGGATGCGGCCGAGGCCCGCCGTTCTTGAAGCCGAGGCGAGAACTCCGTGAATGGGAGGGACGACAGAGACAAAGCAATCGGAAATGTGAGGGACCGACCCTAAAGACCAATTTATAATAGTTGGAATCCGAATTCGATCGAGATTGCGATGGACGGCTTAGGATCGATCAGTGGGATCAAATCTTTTAAATTATGTTTTTTCTTTTTTTTTACTGGTGGATATAAAAAATATAATTAATATGATAATATTTCAAAATTGATCTTATTGCGTTGACTGTCCACCCTCAAACAAATCTTGTTACATCGTTGTATCATTACTTTTTTTAAGTCAATTATCAACTTTCTCGTTACTATTTCATCTTTATATCAAATTAAATTTTTATCTTTAAATTAGTTTAAAATCAAAATTTCATTTATAAGAAGTCTTGAAAGTTGAGGATGAGGAGTTTCAGGGATGACAGAGACAAAACGAGTGTGAGGGACTTACCGTATTGATCAATTTATTGTAATCGGAATCCGAATTCGTGCGGGACTAGGATGGGATCGTAACGGACGGCCTATGATCGATTTGATCAGTGAGACCCAATCTTCTAATTATGTCTTTTCTTTCTTACCGGTGGATAGAAAAATAAAATATATATAATTAAAATGATAATATTTCAAAGTTGGTCGTATTGTATTGACAATCGACCGTCAACAAATCTTCTTACGGCATTACTCCCATATCACTACTTATTTAGTCACTTATCTTTTTTTTCTATTCTCTTACATATTTATATGATTAATCTTCCAATGAAATTTTTGTATTAACTTAGCTTTTCGATGTTTAAGTTAGTTTATATCATTACTCATGATATACGGTATGAATTGATGTCTTTATTGTGTAGAGTATTCTTCATGATCTCATGAAATTCTACTGATATAATTTCCTTACTATATGTGTTTTATTAATCTACCGCTAATTAGTTAATATCTATTTTGATTACTTAAGTTGTCGCAACATGAAGACGACCTTCTCGTATGAGCCTACCATGAGTTTTCTATGATTGGATTTGATAGGATGATCCTATAAAACTATGTAAACAACACATCTAACAAATGCTCCACCGATGCTTAACTTTACGAGGAATGATTAGTATCACATTAGAATCAAAAGGTTTTAAAAGTTAACTTATCTCCTCAAGGCAATGTATCATATCTAAATAAGAGGTCTTGAAAGTTATCGGGAGTAAATGAAAGTTAATTTATACCGATCACATGTCTGACTAATGAGACATTCAAAGATATGTCGAACCGATAATTATTTGAACACCGCCTCTATCAATACCTATATGCCAATCAAAATAGCTTAGAATTTTAAATCTTATTTTATCTATTTTTTACAATGTTGACTTAGTTGGTAACGGTGTGATGAGAGAAGCTTGATGTGAATATATAGTAGAAAATAATGATAGCTCGCCAAGAAGAGGAGAGTGAGAGTGAGATATCATACAATTTTGAAAAAAAATTACTTTTTTTATTCATAATCTTTGCTATACATTTTCACGTAGAAAAAGAAAAAAAATCTTTGTGCCACTCAAACTTATCAAATGGTGAAACAAAATCTCATGTCAATCCAAAATCTTTTCTTTTGCTACTATTTTCGTCACCGTCATCGACGCATTCTTTTCTTTGCCACGCTGTCATCATCATCATCAAATCGCACCTGCAATTTATCATTTCGACATAATGTTAGAATGAATCAAAGCTATCATATGTAAACCAATCAAAAAATTTTAATATAAAGGAAAATAAAAATGATATCAATCGTGTATTAGGCTTGATTTTGTATTATGATTTGTGAGAAACTTAAGAAGTCATATTAAAATCTTCAAAATCTAATTTGATATAAATAATAGCATAATTATCGATATGAAAGAGCAAATAATTTTAGCATTAGATATTAATATAATAATACATCAATTGTTTCCAAACCGATAATAAGCAATAATGTTTAATTATCCTAAATAAATTACGTATATCTTTTGTTGATACCAAAGTTTATATATAGGAGATAATGTATTTAATGAAAGTAGGAACATTTAAATTTTCTATAATCTTAATAAAATCTTCTTTGGTCTCCGTTAATATTAATTAATTGCTTGATTACTATAATTTCTCTTATATCATGTTACTTATGGGAGGTACACCTAATTTTTTGTGAATATAAATATATATTAATTTCTTACCCAATATGTAACTAGAACACATGTTATTAACTTAATAATGATCTTATTAAACTTTTAAAGTCCAAAAAACACTTGGTGACCTCGAAATACCTCATTTTATCAACTACTATGGATCCAAAATATGTACTCAAACCTTATTTTTGAGAGATGTCCATTATTCGAGATTATATAACCTAATTTCATTTGCTTTGATCATCCCATTATCACGAGAAAATATGGATCACATATCAAAATAGAGAAATTTACTTGGAAGCTTTAAAAATCACAAAATTCGACTTGATTGCATCCAACATGACTAATGACTCTTGCTATAATTTGAAATCATTCATTCAATCCCACTGTGGAGAAGATAAGTAGTCGAACAATATACATTTAATATCAACCAAACCTTAATCATAAAATAAGACCCACTACATTGGTGTCAATATCTTCAATCAACAACAATGACATTCACAACAATTCGATGAACAAACACAACAAAATGATGAGAGCGATGCCTACATTTTGATGGAGGCCACGAGAAAAAGTGGAGAGAGAGCTTTCGATGTCATCGATCCCATATCTGATCAAAGAGCAATTAAATGTTACATTATGCACAATAATTTGAACTCTAGCACAATTATTATTAACCAATAAAAAGTAGTATTCGGCCAAACAAGCATCGATATCGAAGTGACATACCTGAGCTTCCAGCACTGCTTGACCTATTGCTTATCACCATTAAGCTAATGATTGCTTCCCTGAGAGTCACATTTGGGATCAAGTCATCTGCTACCATATGTTTGGCCCCACAAATGCACATTGATTTGGTGATGATGTGGTCCCTTATGCCTGAGCATAATAAACAATAAAACCAAGTTAAACAAAGAAAAAATTTTCGTCAAGACATATGTCTCAATGAAACATAAAGGACGAAGAAAACATGAAAAGAATTGACTACTAATCCGATGAAGGAAGACAAAGAGGATAGAGGACTATTAGATCGTTAAGAAGTAACTTAAATAGACGTAAAACAATCCAGTCAAGATAATGATAGTGCAATAATCAAATCACTTGACATTTAATCATATTGCATGGCTAGCAACGATAAAAATAAAACCAACAACATCACTCAGTTTTTTCACCATGATCAAATCCGGGGGGTTTTTTCTTTTCAAATAATTGCAATCCATAAGTGAAAAAATAACCACACAGGTCTATGGTCATAGACTTTTACAGTTTTGTAAAAAATTTTGGATATAAGAACTATAGATCGAACTAAGAATTAGAAATTCCAACTATCAATAAAAAAAATAAGTTTAAAAATTTTGGATCACATACATTTGTCACAGAAACTAGCGAAACAGCACTTGCTACTCATGACGGCATCTTTCATTACTTTCTTACATAATGGACAATTCAGTTCAGGAGGAAGGTCACTGACATGACAAACCGAAGGAATCCCCTCAATTTCCTTGTCAAAAACAGATCTATGCAGAAAGAAGAATAATCGTAAGTGACATATATCCAGCAACGCCAAACAGATCTACAAGGAAAAACAGAATAATCGTAAGTAACATACCAAGCTATGCAAAGAGAAGTCTCATGATGAAAAATCAACTTACTCATTTGGCTTTAAAACAGCAGCGACACCATTTGGGAGTGAATAAGAGATTGCGATGGAAACTAACCGACGGCTTAGGATCCGTCAGTTGGACCTAATGTTTTAAATTATGTATTTTCTTTTTTTATTAGTGGATAAAAAAATATAATTAATATGATAAAATTTGAAAATTAGTCATATTATGTTGACATTTTTTTAAGTTTATTCAAAGGACTCATTAAGGATCATCATAGCAATAATAGTTCATTATGATATTAAGTTACATCAGATGGATGTGAAAACAACATTTCTGAATGGAAATGTAGATGAGAAAATTTATATGGAACAACCTGAATGATTCATAGAAAAGAGAAAAGAAAGTTGAGCTTTCAAACTTAAGAAATCCATTTATAGCCTTAAATAAGTTTCCAGACAATGGTATATAAGGTTTCATGATACCATTACTTCCTTTGGATTTAAGGAAAATACTGTTGATAAGTATATATATAAAGGTTAGTGAGAGTAAGTATATTATATTGGTATTATATGTGCATGATATATTGCTTGCCAGTAGTGATATTTGTTTATTACATGAAACCAAGATATTTCTCAATATGAACTTTAAGATGGTTAATATGAATGAGACATCATATGTTATTGGCATTGAAATATTCAGGGACAGATCTCAAGGTTTATTAGGATTGTCTCAGAAAGGTTATGTTAACCGTATCTTGGAAATGTTTAATATGTAACTTTGTAAAGCCAATGATATACCTATTAGTAGAGGTGAAAAATTTAGCCAAAACCAGTGCCCGAAAAATGATTTAGAAAGGGATCAAATGAAGAATATTCCTTATGGGTGCGCAATTGGAAGTCTATTATATGCTCAAACCTGTACAAGGCTAGATATCAGTTTTATAGTGGTAATACTAGGTAGATACCAAAGTAACCCAAGAATGGAATATTGGAAAGCTGCAAAGAAAGTAATGAGATATCTACAAGGGACAAAGGATTATATGCTCACATATAGAAAATCAGATCAGTTTTGAAGTAACGGGATATTCAGATGCTGATTTTGCAAATTGCCTCGATAGCAAGAAATCCACTTTAAGATTTATGTTCATGTTAGCTGGTGGGGCAATTTCTTGGAGAAGTATAAAATAATCACTTATTGTATCATCTACGATGGAAGCTGAATTTGTGGCATGCTTTAAGGCCACAAATCAAGCTTTATGACTGCGGAATCTTATCTCAGGACTTGGTGTGGCCGACTCAATTGCCAAGCCGCTGAAGATATTTTATGATAATAATGCAGCAGTTTTCTTCTCTAAGAATGACAAGCACTCTAGTGGTTTCAAGCACATTAAGATAAAGTACTTGGTGGTTAGAGAAAGAGTCCAAAAACAACAAGTGTCAATTGAAAATTTGAGCACCACCACGATGATTTCTGATCCATTTACTAAAGCTTTGCAGTGTAAAACATTTAAAGAACATGTTCTTAGAATGGAGCTTGTGAGCAAGCCATAAAGGATATAGTGATACATGTTTAAGTGAATGCTATTATTGATATTTCTTTTGCATAATTAAAGTTATTTATTTCTACTATCTTGTTTATGTTTATGTTTATCCATATTATGGTTAAATGCAAGAAACATAATTGTCTTGACAAAATAAATTACAGGGGCCATTATAGACTATATAAGAAAAGACTAACAGTGTTGTAGTACATAGAAGGAAGTGTGACATTGATGACATACAACCGCTATGACTCACATTGATAGTTTGACTAAATATAGTATTATTATGCTTATTGGACTTATTGGCTTATTTTTAAAAATCATAGTCATGTATAAAATGATTTTCAAAAATTTTAAAATCTAATTATATAAAATTATTATTAAATAAATTTTGTTTTATTTATTTTGATTTTGGATATCTTTTATATCTTATAAATTAATGGGCCAAGTGGGAGAATGTAAGATTATGTGGCCCTTTATTAATTGAGTAAGATATATTATGGATTAATTAGATTCTGATAAAAGATATTAGCCAATATTAAATAAAGTCCATATTATATTGGGATATTTTAGGAGATGCCCTTGATGAAAGGAGCTCTCATAATAACTTATCCTAGACCCTCTGCTCTGGCCTATAAATAGATAGAACCTATTATAAACCCAATGCGCGACACAACACAGAATAGTAAAGGGGTGAATAGAGCAAGAGATTACAGTTATTCTCTTGATCTCCCAAAACCATCAATTAAGGTGGTACTGTGAAAGGATAGGAAGAGAGGAGAAGGGGTCTATATCTATTCTAGTCCTCTTGCAAATCCATATTCGAAGTTATTTAGATCCGATGGGTGGTGCTCTTGAAGATCTAATTGGATCTCAATCAGATGACATCTAAAGGTATGCATCATAAACAGATCTAATATTATTTGATTTCAATTCTGGCATAACATTTTTTTTCGTATAATAGTTTGCATGATTATAGTTTTTATGCCAACACTCATGAGTCTTATTATAAGAAAATTTTGAATCATATTTTTTTCTTTTGTAAATGTCAAGAAGAAAGAATCAAATGAAATGATTTCAAAGAGAGTTCAAATATCATTGCATTTAGACCTAAGAAAAATATAAGAGCTACTCATTGTATTTAAAAAACTATCTTATGTAAATATCAAGAGGAAAGAGCTTAAGAAATCTAAAAAATAACATGATAACAAATTATGCATTTCGAAGATTTAAAATCATCTTGTGTAGATTTTAATAAGAAGCTCAATTTATAAAAGTCAAGAAATTTGAAAAAAATATGATAGCAAATCAAGCTTAATTTAAAAATCATGCATTTCTTATGTATTTAGAAAATTTAAAATTCTTAATTTTCTTGGAAGCGAATTATTTCTTATTTAATGATTTTATTGCAAGATAACAATTTTATCAAATCTAATTCTCTTCTTTGTTTATCATATCTAATTGAATTTTTTCTCATTCAATGTTAAAAGTTTTATTATATCCAATTCTATTCTTTGTTGCAAAATATCAATTTTATTTTCCCCTTTGGTCATTGTAAAAAAGAAGTAAAGTACAAAATTTTTTCTTTATCAATTTTCAAATTTAAGAAATATCAATTTGGTGATAGGGTATACCATTCATGAATATAATGAACAAATAAATCATGTCATGAAGGATATTATTATCAAATCATAAATACCAAAACATATAATTTAATTTAATAATTTCCTTTTAGGTCAAAAAAATCTTATAAGATCAAATAATAAGAAGAATCTTGATTCATATAAATAATTTTCTTTAATAAAATGAAAGAATCATAGTGAATGATCTTAATTTATATAAAGATCTGAAATTATGATTTTCAAAATGTAAGATAATGAGAAGACATTTTCTATGGTATGTTGCATATGATAATAGATAAAAGATTTTGATTCATGTGTATGAAATTTCAAGTTATTAAGATCATGGTTCAAAATGAAAATCTCAAGTTATAAGATTATAAGACTCATCTTTGGTAAAAAGAAAATTATATAAGTAAAAAAAATTGATTCCCATAAAAGATACTCCAAGTCAAAAAAATCATGAAAAAATTTATGATTTGGTTGGGTAAAACAAATATCTCATTCAAATTTCAATCATCAAAATGATTTTTGTAGTTTAAGAGATTAAACAATGATATCGCTTTATCTCTTATTAAAAACTTAATTGAGCAATTTTTAAAGAAATTTTTTTTTCTCGTTTTAGTTGTTTCAATTCATGTGATTTGTTTCATACAAAAATTCATTCAGCTTTTATGCCAAATTCGTGCATTTATTATCATTTAAAATAGTATCATTTAAAAAAAATCATCACGATGATAATAATAAAATATTTTTAAACAAGTAAAATATTTTTGAACTTTTTAAAACCAAGTATCATTTCTAGAAGAAATCATAAAACATTTTCTGACAAATTTATTTTAATTCTAATAATTTTTCTTTCTTAAGTGACATTAACTCTTTAAACTTAGTGAAATTTGTTACCATACTTATTTTAAAAAATTATTTATTTTACTTTATTTCAGGTCCTAATTCAAGAATAATCTAACATTCAATCATGCAACATATTATATATCAATATATAGCACATCTAATATGACATTCAAATCAATCATTAAACTTACAAGCCAATAATTTCCATTTAAATGATCAATCTTATCTATAGTCAACAATTAACTCATTTATCATTTCAATCATCAGACTCAATTCAATCATTCAATATACATGCCAATAATATTCAAAAGATTATAGTTTATTTAGATATATATTTCCTTTGGTTAAAACCATGAAAAATCATAAAAAAAAAACTTTGACTCATATAAAAAGGATTTGTTTGGATAAATATTTTTGAGTGTCAAGAAGGTTGTTTTATATAAAATACCTCTCACATCGTAGAAACCAATATATCATCTAAAAAAAATATATGAAAACATATCAATGACCATTATCAAAATCATTTTTTAAAAAATTTCAATGGATGCAACATAGATAGTTTCACGCTAGAATATAACTAATATTTTAAGTTTTAATTTTTGTACCGACATACTCTAGCTTTCCATATAAAATCCTTTCATCATCGAAAAGCAATCAAGATTAATTGTATAACCATGAATCATCAAAAGATTTGTTGCCAATAATTTTAATTTTAATAATTTTTCTTCTTATTGTTGTTTTGGATAATGAGCTTGAAAGAAGTATTAGGTCTTAAGTCATACGCCTTTAGCATTCTTTATTAAAATACAATTTTGCTCCTAGCCTTGGTTTGGAGACAAACCTATAATAAATGAGGTTTTGGTTTAGGTACCCATTTGACTTTAGGTTTCGCATGAAAAGCTCTACCTAATTTAACTAAAGGCATTTGGTTATTTATGATTTCTTTAGTAACCCAAATCAACTTATGTGGATTATACTTTCTAAATAGGCATCTATAGGCAAAGTGTTCACATTTATCACAAAACTTACATTTATTCTCAGGTGAAGAATATAATGTGGATCCTCTAACGAAGATAGTTGACTTTGTCGATTATCACCCACAAAGCCAATACCTTCTTTATGAACATGACCCTTATTAACAAGGATCATGTTTAGAGATTTGTTGCATATCTTAAACTTTTATAAGGTATATTATAGTCTAATATTTTCCTTTTTAATTGCCTCTAATGACTTACATTTTGAATAAGAAATGAATGAGTTGATACTTCAGGCATGTTTTCAATTTTATTAGCAAGTAATACATGTTCCTTCTTAAGTAATTTATAAGTTTTGCTAATCTTCTTAAATCCATTAAATAATTCATGAAAGGTATTTAACAAGTCATAAAAAGTAAAAGAAGCTTTAACTGGGTTTCTTACCTTATCGTTGAATGCCATAAGCGCATAGTCATCTACTTCTTCTTAGTTGTGCTCTTCATCTTCGGAGTGCTTCGGTTGTTTGCATATGTAGCAAGAAGTTATGTCCACTTTAAGTTTATTTTTATGTTTTTTATTTATTTTCATTAATTTATTTGGTTTTTTCTTATAAGTTCAAATTCATAGTTTTCATCACTCAAAGTTTTACTCGATGAGTCGTCTATTGTTCTTAATGCCAAGTCCTTCATGTTCTTTGGAAGATGTGCATCTTTGGTTTTTAAGGCAATGTCCTTCATGTTCTTTGGAAATTGTTCTTCAAGTTCATCTTTGCAAGTTATTTCATTTATTTTTGATTCCTTTAATTTAGTTGCGCTTTCGTGTTTTTACTTCTAAAGTATGTTATATATCAAAAGTTAAATCACAAGTATAAACATGCTTAAATTTATTTTTATTTAAAGCATAAAATAAATCATTCATAGCTTTGGCATTTAATGAAAACATATGTCTTTTATGATTATTCTAATCATTTATAGGATTAGATGACTTCTGAAATCCATTTTCAGTGATATTCTATAAATCAAAATCCAACGAAATAAAAAAGATACTCATTCTAGTTTTCCTAAAGGTGTAATCTGTCTCATTAAACATAGGAGGATGTTGACCCTCCTTAATGCTAAAAGAGGTCATTTAGTTGCTTGGGTGTTAACCCAATTGAGTATAATCGGGTTTGATACCAAATGTTAGGACCGAGTTGGCACTAAGAATGTGCTTGAAGTAAAAACTGAAATTGAAAGTATTTTTTCATCAAGATCAAATTAGAGAGTGATTAAACTTAAGAATGAATGAAAAATCTCGATTTAGCTTTAGAATGCTACAATAATAAGTAAAGAAGGCTCATAAAGTTTATAGTAGTTCGGTCAAAAGCTTGACCTATGTCCACTTCCCGAGTCCTTAGTCGAGGCCCATCGGTGTTCACTAATGATCTTCTTCTATGGGTGCATATCAAAACCCTTTACACTTTCTCCTTTTCATAGGTTCAGGAGATAACCTTTACAATTCTCTTAGCCCTCTCTTAAACAAAAACTACACTTAACAAAAAGAGGGGGAGCTCTCAAGGAATTATAACAATATTTTCACAAGTTCTTTGCTCTTGATTCTTTCATCCTCGAGCAAGAATGGGTGCGTTTATAGGCCCCAAATGGTTGTAAGAATGGAGCCAAAATTCTTGAAAACTATGTCTTCTCGGAGACAATGTCTTCAAAGATTATGTCTTTCACGATCTTGGGTCAACGAAATGAGTTCAACTTAAGCTCAAATCTAACCCAAAGTAGACATGGTTGACTCATATTGAGTTAATTTTGATTTCTCTAAATCTAACTCAATTAGGACTCAATTACGATGCTAACTATGACACATACAATCGTTGTTTGGTATGTCAATTGATCTTTCGAACTCCCGACAAACTTCTCGGCATCCTCCAACGAACTTCCGATGAGTCTCTTGATCATCTTTTGGCGAACACCCGACAAGGTCCCGATCACCTTTGACGAGTTCCCGATAAGCTCTCGATCACCTTGGCGAGCTCCTGATGAACTCTCGATAAGCCCCAATCACTTTCGACGAGCTTCTATCGATCTCCCAACAAGTTCCCACTACATCGTCAAGCCCGACCCGATATCCAAACTTGCCTCCCACCTAACATTAGATTATCTCTTTTCACTATTGTAGATAATCTTGCATCACTCATCACTAACACATAGGTTAGATCATAAAACCTATCAATCGATGTCTTTATTATACTCAGACTGCTATTGCGATAATTAAGAAGATACAAGAAAAATATAAACTAAAAGCTTAATTCAAATATAGCAAAACTGTTGGCATAATTATGTGTCTCCATGTGTATAGAATTGGTTGGTAACAATTGGTTTAAATTCAATATCGATTACTACTCTTCATGAGTCAAGTCTGTCGAAAAATATGAATAATGGTATAATCATTTGAAGGATTTATTATTTTCAGATATAAAGACAGATATACTTATGTGGCAGATGGGAATGGATCATCTACAATGTCAAATTTCACTAATTTGGTTTGGAAGATTTAAGCCCATACATAGTATTTATTGTTTTGCTGGTCTTTTGATTAAATGGTGTGGGAGACAAACATAAATTGATAATGAAAGACTGGAAGAGTATTATTATACTTACTAGTTCTTCAATAAAAACAAAATAGTAAAAGACTCCCGGGAGTCTCCTGATCAGCTCGAATTCTTAATGAAATCCACATTGGTTCTTATCCTCTCATCCCCTTCTCTCTGTTTCCAGTGTGTGGTATTAAGAGGAGTTGCTTCGAAATCATGGAAAACCATTGTGATCCGAGAAAGAGAGATTTGGATTAAACGAAGATGAGCATGGAGTGATAAATATTGTCAACTGACATTGGATAGAGCTGGAACTTGGAAGTCATATTTTAAGTAATCCAACAGACCAAACTGGTATTCATATTTTCTAAAACCTATAGATGGTCATTATGAATCCAATGCTTAGATTTTTAGGGTATTGATGATGTTATTTCTTCTGTATTGTTACCAGTTCCCTTCATCATGCATGGTTCCTCCATAAATAAATAAATATTGGACAAACTCCATGCACCTTTTGGTTCTATAAATACCCCTCCCATCCGTCCTCTCTCTCGAGTGTGTGTGTGTGTGTGTGTGTGTGTTTGCATTGCCCTCATCCGTGTGAGAATTGCCCTCATAAGCTATATAGCTTTGCTCCCCTTGGAGGGAGGGAGGCCTATCTATGTAATCTGCTTTCTATTCTACTCTTTTGTGGTTTGTGATGGATGCATGGTGGTGGTGCAGACCAGATCAAGACGGCGCTGCTCGAGCGTCCATGCGGCGAGTCTCGTTGGAGCATGGAACGCCCACAGAGCATCGGCGCTTCATGTAAACTCCATTAAGATAACATCGACGGAACCACTCGCGCTCCCGGATATGGAGGCCCGGTGAACTATTCCGTGCAATGCCTCTCCTACCTCCATCCATCCTTGCGTCCCCTCATACTAATTAATACCGCTATCAAATATATAAAATGTATCATTGCCTCATTACTCTCATGCGGATGAATACCTCACCTCCGTGGGTATGTCAATACGTTGGCTTCCTTGTGCACTGTTGGAAAGACATATGGTCCATATGGAGGTGGGGTGGAACCTTTTCAAGTCAACGAGAATACGAGATTAAGGGCTTCTTTGGACATGCAACCGTATCTCACGCTTTTGGAGTCTACGTGCTTCGGCTTAGCCAACCCCCGTGGAGTGGAGGGTGTTTACTATCCGTATCTTCTACGTGCATGTGTCATGATGAATAAGGATGCCACCGTCGGTCATTGGCATCCATGTTTGAGTTGGGTGTCTGTTTTGAAATAAAGTCTATCTTTCTGCATTTGTCACTACTACTTCTCATTGCTATCTTCTTTGACTTTTAAACACATCGTGGGCCCATCCATTAATATCAAGTCTAACTCAACGCGGCCAATTTCTAACTCACCAAATTATAATGAACAAGAAAATCATTGTGCTTCACTTACTTATATAACATTTGCATAGTCGCGTTCTTACGGTACTTTGTGGTGTGGTCGAGAAGTCCGTGGTTTGGTTTCGCCTGCGTAAGTTCGCCCACATCGATCGGGATCGGGATGTTCGGTTCCGGTCGGTTCAATGTCTTGAGAGCTTGCACCTCGGGTTGACTTTTTCGAGCTTCACTCGGGTCGGGGTCTACTGTGGAGGACATGCACAAAGGTCTCGTCACGATGGGGGTGACGGGGTGAGGTCTTCCATTTTCATTTCTTAACGTCTCAGTTCTTATGTCTCGGTCACTCCGATCGCCCCTCTTCAGCCGTCTTTTCCTGATCAGGTCGGAATGCCTTCTTCTCCCTCGTTCACCTCCTTCGGATTCACCTCTTCTTTGTCTTTGGTCCCTTCACCTCGGGCGGAGGGTTATCGTCCCAATGGTCCCGTAGGGAGTCGGTCGGAGCCCTTGAGCTCTTCTTCGGGCATACTGACCCGATCTGATGTCAACGCCATTAAGGTTGTGGAAATGATGAATTCGTACGACGACTTTGACTCAATAATTTTTGTTGTCACATTTGCTGATCCAGAAGCACTTCAGCATTCCGGATGAGTATGCCCTACATGCTCCTCAGCCTGGGCAATGCTCATTCCACAAGTACCCTGGGGGATTCAGCCTCTCGGTCGATGCCTTAGAGGCGGGACTGATGTTTCCCCTTCACCTAGTGGTCGGGGAGTGCCTCAATCGGTGGAGGGTTTCTCCCAGCTAGATAGCACCAAGTTCCTGGTGCCATCTTATAACCTTCCTCGAGGAATGCCGAGGATCAGGGATAATCCCGACTCGGGATTTGTTTCTATCATGTTTCTCATTGTGTAAGGGCTAGGTGGATATTACCTGACATCCCAGGCTAGCTTCAGGGTTGAGGGAGCTCCTTCCAATAATGAAGGTTGGAAGTCTCAGTTCATGTACATAAGTCATCCCCAGGGTTGAGATTTTGGTCTTGAATGGTTGGGTTACCCCATAAATAACATGCCCTCGTACATGACTGATGAGGAGTCCATCTTGGTTGGGCGATTGAAGGGTATCCTATCCTCTTCTCAAGCGATAAGGAATCTGACCGAGCAGTGACTGATTGAGGCGGGCCTCAATTCGACTCCTCGGGGTCACACGTACTTTTCTTTGATGTCACCGGTGTCTAATTTGTTTAACCCGCTATTCAGATGTAAAATGGTGAACCTCGACATGGTCCGTATTAGGGCGAGGCATGGAGGGTGCCTGCGATATGCCGCCAGAGCACTAACCTCCACCACTATCGCACAGTCTTCGCCCGAGTTTCAAGAGGTCCGAGTCTAGGCGATCAACCAGAAGGCTCCCAAGGCTCTTGAGAAGCAGGCCATCGAGGCGATGACTCACCCCCGAAAGAAGGTGAAGACTTTTGATCGCCATAAGTCTTGGCTTGACGAGGGGGGCCCCCAATCCCATTCTTCAAAGGGCAAGGAACAGGTTGGGGCTGTCGGGGAGACCCAGGCGCCCTGCCCCGGCGCTCGAGATCCATTAAAGAACTTTACCAGACCTCCCCTAGTGAAGGCAATGCAAGCTTCTATGCCCTGTGCATGTTTGACTTCCAGTGGGTGATCCGGATGCACCAACAGAGGCTCGATGATCCTCGCTGAAGCAGAGAACCAAAGTCTATGCCAACGGATCGAAGTCCGGTGAATATGCTCGAGGCACGCTACTTCTGAAGCTAGCAGTTGATCTCTACACCTTCCCATCCAAGGTGTTAATGGACTGGGCGCTGAAGTCCATGGTGTTGGTGAGTATTGTCTTTTGCACTTTTAAGTTATGCTTCGTTGATTCACACCTGGTTTCTGGTTGCATACTCAACACTACTACATAGCACTGGTGCGTCCACGATGCAGGGTGGGTCATCAGCATTATGGACAACAAATCCAAAGGCCTGAAGAAGGAAATCACCGATCTCCAGGCGGGGTTAGAACCCGAGGCTATCACGAGCAGGCGAAGGCTGCCGAGGCCCAAGCCCTTGTCGATGACCTTAAGGTCGAACTCGAGGAGGCTAATCGATGTCGAGCGTCACTCGAGATGGAGGTGAACAATTACTAGCCGATCTAGCTGATTTACAAGAGTAACTGAAGGAAGCCTGAGTCGGACGTCGGATGTTGGAGGATAAACTGCTCAAGATGACAGGCGCAATGGAAAGGCTGAAGGCCGAACTACACGCGAAAGCCATAGCCGAGTATAATCTATCATATCTCAATAAATCTCATCATCATTTATTTATGTAATTCTATATTTTATAGAGAGTCACCAAAACCCTACTAGATCTTGCCTTAGGATCTCTATTAAATTATCCACTCCTCTTGGATTATTGGATCTATATCCAATAATCTTAATTGGCATCTAATTGAGCCCCATGCAAGGGGTCCTTTAATATTAGGTCACATCTAATGAGAATGGGGGCTCATTTGATAACTAATATCTAATCCTCTACTCGCTACAATTATTCACCATATATGTGTGACCTCTAGACCCAATACCGAGCTAGTCATAAGTTTCATCTGTCAGAACTCCTTTTGACTTAGTGAATTGTTATCACATAACAAGTCACTCAACTCATCGACTGTGGATGTACTAGGCCACTGCGCCATAGCCCACAGACGGTACAGGGGATCAAATCTATTATATGTGTTCATCCTGATTTACCGTGTATATATAGTATCTCATTCATCTAATATCTTGTTGATTGTATATTAGGTATAGTACTATCAGGCCACATGCAGAATTCATCCAAGTCTCGCTATAATCATATTCTCTCGGAGAATTCCTCTCTCAATCCAAATGACCTTGGTAAGGGATTTGCTTGAGCGATAACACATGAGATATTACTCAAATGATACCGAGGATAAATGATCCTCTATTAACACTCAATTGCCTTTACAATGTTAATTACCAATCCCGATAACCGGTTGTACTAGATCTGAAACTTTCTAGACCTGCAAGGCCAACGTCAAAGAAAGGAATACTCAAATAAGACATCCTTAATGTCTCAAGTCTAGGCACCAGACACACAACTAGGACTACGGAATCACTGTTTGATATTAGATATCATTAACCATACAACATTCTATAAGTAGATCAATCAGTAAACTTATTCTCCAATGAGCACCTGTATTGTACCTTTAATGTCCCCACACAGGTAGCTATGAGATCAGTCGCCTTCATCATATAGACGCATATACAGTATACCGGTCTGTCCAGTTATCTAAATATCTCTCTCGAGTAACTTATGACTAAGATTATTTAGGGTCTATGTGTAAAAGTGAATCGGTTTCATTATCTTGATCTCATCAAGATCCAATTTTGGTTGCACAAATCCAAAACATCACAATTACATATATTCAGTAGATAATATAATATAAAAATAGTAGTAGTAATAATAATAATATAAAAATATTGTGCAACATATCACACGTGTTATCACTCACGTGATCGGCTTGCAAGGTACCTGTAACCAGCAAGTCGATCGAAAAGCTTACTTTCCAATATTAAGTCTATCGAAAAATTATAAATAATGGTAATGGATCATCTACTAATATGGCGGATGGGAATGGATCATCTACGATGTCAAAATTTCACTAGCTTGGCTTGGAGGATTAAGCTCATAGCATTGCTTTTGCTGGTCTTGTAATTAAATACGACCAAAGAAAGCACAATGGTGCGGGAGACAAACATAAATTCATAATGAAAGACTAGAAGAGTATTATTCTTATAAGTCAGTTAATAAAAAAATACAATAGAAAAGGACTCCAGGGAGTCTTCTCATCAGCTTGACTTCAATAATGAAATCCACATTTGGTTATTTATTTGCCTCTCAACCCCTTCTCTCTCTTTCTTTCCAGTGTGTGGTACAAGAGAAGCTGCTTGAAGACCATGGAAAGCCACTGTGATAAGAGAGATAGATTTGGATTAAACGAAGATGAGAATGGAGTGATAATTGTCAACTGACATTGGATACAGCCGGAACTTGGAAGTCATATTTTAAGTAATCCAACAGACCAAACTGGTGTTCACAAATTTTCAAAACCTATAGATGGTCATTATGAATCCAATGCTTAGATTTTTAGGGTATTGATGATGTTTATCCACACACACAAACCTGATTAAAAAAAGAAGAAAAAAACAGCAAAGAACTCGATCCACTTTGCTCAAGTAAAAACATTTGACTCGGAAGCGGTAGCGATACTGGTTCTTTCTGTATTGTTACCAGTCCCCTTCATACAGCATGCATGGTTCCTCCATAAATAAATAAAATATTGGACGACTCCATGCACCTTTTGGTTCTATAAATACCCCCTCCCATCCCTCCTCTCTCTCACCATCGAGTCGTGTGTGTGTGTGTGTGTGTTTGCATATCATCTGGTGTGAGAGGAATTGCCCTCATAAGCTCGCTCGCTCGCTCGCTAATGGTGAGAGGGACGCCATATTAGCTATTCTGCCTCCACCGAAACAATATAGCTTTGCTTGCTTCCCCTTCGAGGGAGGGAGGCCTATCTATGTAGTACTGCAGTTTCTATTCTACTCTACAGTGGTTTGTGATGGATGCATGGTGGTGGTGCAGGCTTCCAACCAGATCAAGACGGCGGCGCATGCTCGAGGGGCCGTCCGCAAATGTCCATGCGGCGACGAGTCTCGTTGGAGCATGGAACCTGCCGACAGAATCACAGGCATCAGCGTCGGCGCTGCTTCATGCGTAAACTCCATTAAGATAACCTTCGAGATCGACGGAACCACTCGCGCAACTCCCAGATATGGAGGCCCCGGCGGTGAACTATTCCAGGCAATGCCTCTCCTACCTCCATCCATCCTTGCGTCCCCTCATACTAATTAATACCTGCTATCAAATATATAAAATGTATCATTGCCTCGCAGTTTACTCTCATGCCAGATGAATACCTCACCTCCGTTTCTGGGTATGTCAAATACGACTGTTCGGTACTTCCTTGTGTATCTCAACTCACGTTCACCACCAGTGTTGGAAAGACATATGGTCCATATGGAGGTGGGGGTGGAACCTTTTTCGAAGTCAACGTAGAATACGACGAGATTAAGGGCTTCTTTGGACATGCAACTGCAGAGTATCTCACTGCTTTTGGAGTCTACGTGATGCTGGCTTAGCCAACCCCCCTGTGGAGGGTGTTTACTATCTATCTCTATGTGTGCCATGATGAATAAGGATGCCACCGTCGGTCATTGGCATCCATGCTTGAGTTGGGTGTCTGTTTTGAAATAAAGTCTATCTTTCTGCATTTGTCACTACTACTTCTCATTGCTATCTTCTTTGACTTTTAAACACATCGTGGGCCCATCCGTTAATATCAAGTCTAACTCAACGCAGCCAATTTCTAACTCACCAAATTATAATGAACAAGAAAATCATTGTGCTTCACTTACTTATATAACATTTGCATAGTCACGTTCTTACGGTACTTTGTGGTGTGGTCGAGAAGTCAGCGTGGTTTGGTTTCGCCCGTGTGCGTAAGTTCGTCCACATCGATCGGGATCGGGATGTTCGGTTCGGTCGGTTCAACGTCTTGAGAGCTTGCACCTCGGGTTGACTTTTTCGAGCTTCACTCGGGTGGGGTCTCTTGTGGAGGACATGCACAAAGGTCTCGTCATGATGGGGGCCATGGGCGAAACCAAACTATGCATAAATTCATAAATTTTATATTTTCTCTATTTATAGTTTAGGTTATCCATATTAATCTAGATCTCCATTCAAAACACTTATTTTTGTATTCAAATGATGTAACTCAAAATTATAATGAGCTACTAATTTATGATTATTCTTAACGAGATCAATTAAAAAATAGATAATGTATCTCATTATAATCGATGAATTCTTTATAAGTAATACATTTGACAATAAGTCTAACTTTTATATCGTTCGATATTATCATCATATTTATATAACTGACTCTTTTGTTGTTATTGGATAATTCAACAAGTTCTCAAACACCATTCCGGTCCATTGATTTCAGTTTTTCTTTTATTGCATCGTATTATTTTTTAAAATTAATATTTTTCATAACTTATGAACATAATGAAGGATCTTTTTTTTATTTCTATGTAATAATATGATTCTTACATATATAACACATAATAATAATAATAACTAGTAGATTTTTTTATTTGATATATCATCAAAATTATCGCTTGTGATTATTCTATAAGATCATTAGTAATTGATAAAAGATAAGATTTAGTTAGGATTTAGATATGATTTCCCCAACTGAATGAGGAAATCTCGTATGTTAGTTGAGGGAAATCCTCCTTGTCATTATGTAAAAATAAACGTTGAATCAATTGTGCATTTTCATTATTTTCTTTTTTTTATTCACTGTCAAACGACAGCTTCTATCATCATTTGTTCGTGGACAACTCTGGTGTGAAACCACAGATACTCAGGGGTCATCCACCGCCATCCTCTCGGACATCCTTTGCTTCGGCAGATTTATCTCTCTTCTAACTGTCAAACGGCAGTCTCTCGTCGATGTCGAAACTGGAGATTTCTAGTGCATCAGCTTTCTCTTCCTCTGTTGGACCTTGTTGGCTTTCTCAATTCCTCTACTGAAGCATTCTTCTGCACGAGGTCATCTTCCTTGTGCACCACCATTGTCACATCGCTCAACAAGCGCACCCTACCCCATCTGCAGTAGACGATGGCTTCTACACCTGCTCGCTGGCGCCATCCCTCCTGCAACCTCTGTTGCTCTGTTTTCTTTGCTGAGAGTACCTGTACGGGCCGTCGTTTATCGTCTCTCAGTGATCTATAGAGAGGGCACAACAAGTTCTTTCTCGTCAACGACGAAATCTACGATCGTAGCGCTTCTCTCGCTGCCACGCAGTCGCGTTCGCCATCCTTTGCTACAACCCTTGCTCTTTGCCGCTGATATCACCGTCAAAGCTAACTATCGTCAACGTCAACCACCGTCAGGTCTTCACCGCGGTTGACAACACAACAGCCTCCTTCCTTCAGTTTCATTGACATTGATTCAGGATCGACATCCTTAGTTCAAGATCGACGTCCTTACAGGAGCTCGATCTTGCGGGGGCATGATAAAAGATAAGATTAAAGATAAGATTTAGTCAGGATTTAGATATGATTTCCCCGACTGAATGAGGAAATCTCGTATGTTAGTTGAGGGAAATCCTCCTTCTCATTATGTATAAATAAACGATGAATCAATTGGGCATTTTTATTACTTCTTCCTATTTTCAACAGTAATAACATCAATATCATGTGAGAGTTAATCAATGCTATTATATTATTCATCCTCATCAATTCTCTTAGTGATTTGAAGAACAATAATCCATAAAAAAATTATAAAGGAATATAAACATATAGCTTCTCAAGTATTAAAATAGTATAAAAATTAGTCCATTAAATATATGATGATGAAGATTATAATTTTACTCTATATTTTAGCTCGTCAACTTGTGAAGTCAAAATCTAAATCACATTTTATTTGTTATGGACTTGTCTTGAACAAAACAATCATATCTTACACTATATCTGAGATACATATGGGTGTGTCACTCACTTGAGAAAATCTCGTATTTGTATCAAGCCATATGTTATGATTTCATAACTCATAATAGGTCGATTCGATGGCCTTATTTTTCACATTTTGTTGCACTGTATATATACATTGTTTTAGATGAAACTACTAATATACGAATGTATTTCATTTAAGACAAAAATCCGATGGTCATGATGAAATTTTA
Organism: Ensete glaucum; assembly: GCA_021527575.1. Taxonomy (NCBI): domain Eukaryota; kingdom Viridiplantae; phylum Streptophyta; class Magnoliopsida; order Zingiberales; family Musaceae; genus Ensete; species Ensete glaucum. The sequence continues at coordinate 13,523,148 of CM038557.1, read as the reverse complement.
AATAACTACTTTGGATGGGCTCTCAAGTCATATTTAAATGAAGGAGCATGAATTATAATAATAACGATAATAAATTATTATTATTATTATCCCGTTTGATATTATTTTGTTCCGTTGGTTCTATCCAGCCAAAATATAATTTCTTGTTTGTTTTTTTAATAATTCACATTAATATAATAATGAAGGAGGAGATAGGATGAGCAGGGTTTTCGTCAATTCTAAGTTTTCATCAACCGATGAGAACGTAGAGTTTAATTTTGAGAAACAAGCTAGATATGTTAATGACATTGGAATGGATGATCTACAAAGTCAAAATATTTCTAGTTTGGCTTGGAAGATCAAAGTCATAGTTTTTGCGGGTGTGTTAATTAAAATAGGACCGAATGAAGTCAATAGTCACGCATACTGTGTCATAATTGAAAGGCGGGAATATGATTTCCGACGTGTCAAGTGATATGGAACGTATATATATATGCCAATCTTGGTGCAGTCAATATATGTTCCATGTTGATTGTATAGAGAGGATAATTGAGTTGGTGTACATGCATGGAAGGATCCATTACAGCATGAAGAATGACTGTGAAGTTTTAAATAATGACTTTGATGTCATATTAATTTTATTGACCTCCAACAGTAGTATTGACTTCTTCCAAACACCTCGATGTCATCAATCAACACATGAACTGTCAGTTAATTATAGATTATCTCTTTTAGTTATACCTTCTTATCCTCCTCATCTTAACTTAAAATTTATAATGAAAGTCCTATAGTTATGGAAGTGAAATATCTAGGTCCATTTACATTAACATTATTAGTTTTATCAATAAAAATATATAAAAATAATAAGTAAAAAAATAATTTCAACATTCTAATTGACGGTGGTAGATGATATCGGTGGTGTATAACGATAGTGCCGCTAGGGGCTGCAAGTCACTATTGTGGATGAGAAAAATAGTAACAAAAAATGAGGATCGCTCTGCATCTGATCGATGTTGATGAAGTTATTGAACGGTTCTTTACCGCTCTACATCTGTATCGATATTGACATAGTTGCTGAGCGATGAAAGGGTCACTCAACATTTGTATTTATCTTGAAAGTCGCCAGAGTTAAACTATCAAGTTGATGAGTGTCACTAGGGATAGATTGAAGGGGTAGTCGAAAGTATCATATACTTTATTATTGAGTTTTGTGGTGCCAATTGGAACAGGCAGATGAAAAATTTTGAACCAACTTCGAGTCTTGGTATCTATGGAACCTATCGACTAAATCTTAGGCATCAATGCCACCACCACTTAATGTATTAATTCCATCAACATAAACTACATGTTCGATTGGATGACAATCGTAACCCCGGCTTCGATGGCAAATTATTTCGAGCATTACCACCCAAACTCTATTTTTCTGGTAAACTAATAACTTTGTCTTTCTTGTAGGAGAAAGAGAGAGAGAGAGAGAGAGAGAAAAATAGTATTGATTTTTTTTTCTTTGTTATATTGAGATGACTGTTGGGATATTTAAGAAGATACAAAATAGCTATACTAGTATGGTGGATGGGAATGGATCATCTAAAATTTCACTAGCTTGGCTTGGAGGATTAAGCTCATAGCATTGCTTTTGCTGGTCTTGTAATTAAATACGACCAAAGAAAGCACAATGGTGCGGGAGACAAACATAAATTCATAATGAAAGACTAGAAGAGTATTATTCTTATAAGTCAGTTAATAAAAAAATACAATAGAAAAGGACTCCAGGGAGTCTTCTCATCAGCTTGACTTCAATAATGAAATCCACATTTGGTTATTTATTTGCCTCTCAACCCCTTCTCTCTCTTTCTTTCCAGTGTGTGGTACAAGAGAAGCTGCTTGAAGACCATGGAAAGCCACTGTGATAAGAGAGATAGATTTGGATTAAACGAAGATGAGAATGGAGTGATAAAATTGTCAACTGACATTGGATACAGCCGGAACTTGGAAGTCATATTTTAAGTAATCCAACAGACCAAACTGGTGTTCACAAATTTTCAAAACCTATAGATGGTCATTATGAATCCAATGCTTAGATTTTTAGGGTATTGATGATGTTTATCCACACACACAAACCTGATTAAAAAAAGAAGAAAAAAACAGCAAAGAACTCGATCCACTTTGCTCAAGTAAAAACATTTGACTCGGAAGCGGTAGCGATACTGGTTCTTTCTGTATTGTTACCAGTCCCTTCATACAGCATGCATGGTTCCTCCATAAATAAATAAAATATTGGACGACTCCATGCACCTTTTGGTTCTATAAATACCCCCTCCCATCCCTCCTCTCTCTCACCATCGAGTCGTGTGTGTGTGTGTGTGTGTGTTTGCATATCATCTGGTGTGAGAGGAATTGCCCTCATAAGCTCGCTCGCTCGCTAATGGTGAGAGGGACGCCATATTAGCTATTCTGCCTCCACCAAACAATATAGCTTTGCTTGCTTCCCCTTGAGGAGGGAGGCCTATCTATGTAATCTTGCAGTTTCTATTCTACTCTACAGTGGTTTGTGATGGATGCATGGTGGTGGTGCAGGCTTCCAACCAGATCAAGACGGCGGCGCATGCTCGAGGGGCCGTCCGCAAATGTCCATGCGGCGACGAGTCTCGTTGGAGCATGGAACCTGCCGACAGAATCATAGGCATCAGCGTCGGCGCTGCTTCTTTCGTAAACTCCATTAAGATAACCTTCGAGATCGACGGAACCACTCGCGCAACTCCCAGATATGGAGGCCCCGGCGGTGAACTATTCCAGGCAATGCCTCTCCTACCTCCATCCATCCTTGCGTCCCCTCATACTAATTAATACCTGCTATCAAATATATAAATGTATCATTGCCTCGCAGTTTACTCTCATGCCAGATGAATACCTCACCTCCGTTTCTGGGTATGTCAAATACGACTGTTCGGTACTTCCTTGTGTATCTCAACTCACGTTCACCACCAGTGTTGGAAAGACATATGGTCCATATGGAGGTGGGGGTGGAACCTTTTTCGAAGTCAACGTAGAATACGACGAGATTATGGGCTTCTTTGGACATGCAACTGCAGAGTATCTCACTGCTTTTGGAGTCTACGTGATCTGGCTTAGCCAACCCCGTGGAGTGGAGGTGTTTACTATCGTATCTTCTACGTGCGTGTCATGATGAATAAGGATGCCACCGTCGGTCATTGGCATCCATGTTTGAGTTGGGTGTCTGTTTTGAAATAAAGTCTATCTTTCTGCATTTGTCACTACTACTTCTCATTGCTATCTTCTTTGACTTTTAAACACATCGTGGGCCCATCCGTTAATATCAAGTCTAACTCAACGCGGCCAATTTCTAACTCACCAAATTATAATGAACAAGAAAATCATTGTGCTTCACTTACTTATATAACATTTGCATAGTCGCGTTCTTACGGTACTTTGTGGTGTGGTCGAGAAGTCAGCGTGGTTTGGTTTCGCCCGTGTGCGTAAGTTCGTCCACATCGATCGGGATCGGGGATGTTCGGTTCCGGTCGGTTCAATGTCTTGAGAGCTTGCACCTCGGGTTGACTTTTTCGAGCTTCACTTGGGTCGGGGTCTAATGTGGAGGACATGCACAAAGGTCTCGTCATGATGGGGGTGACGGGGTGAGGTCTTCCATTTTCATTTCTTAGCGTCTCAGTTCTTATGTCTCAGTCACTCCGATCACCCCTCTTCAGCCGTCTTTTCCTGATCAGGTCGGAATGCCTTCTTCTCCCTCATTCACCTCCTTCGGATTCACCTCTTCTTTGTCTTTGGTTCCTTCACCTCAGGCGGAGGGTTGTCGTCCCAATGGTCCCGTAGGGAGTCGGTCGGAGCCCTGGTGCTCTTCTTCGGGCATACCGACCCGATCTGATGTCAAGGCCATTAAGGTTGTGGAAGTGATGAATTCGTACGACGACTTTGACTCAACAATTTCTGTTGTCACATTTGCTGATCCAGAAGCGCTTCAACATTCTGGATGAGTATGCCCTACATGCTCCTTAGCCTGGGCAACGCTCATTCCATGAGTACCCCAGGGGATTCAGCCTCTCGGTCGATGCATTAGAGGCGGGACTGAGGTTTCCCCTTCACCTAGTGGGGAGTGCCTCAGCCGGTGGATGGTTTCTCCTAGCCAGATAGCGTCATGTTCCTGGCGCTATCTTATAACCTTCCACGAGGAATGTCGAGGATCAGGGATAATCCCGACTCAGGATTTGTTTCTGTCATGTTTCTAATTGTGTAAGGGCCAAGGTGGATATTACCTGATGTACCAAGCTGGCTTTAGGGTCAAGGGAGCTCCTTCCAATAATGAAGGTTGGAAGTCTCAGTTCATGTACATAAGTCATCCCCAAGGTTGAGATTTTGGTCTTGAGTGGTTGGGTTACCCCATAAATAACATGCCCCCATACCTGACTGATGAGGAGTCCATCTTGGTTAGGCGACTGAAGGGTATCCTATCCTCTTCTCAGGCGATAAGGAATATGACTGAGCAGTGACTGATTGAGGCGGGCCTCAATTCGACTCCTCGAGGTATGTCGCATACCCCTTTTTCTTTGATGTCACCTGGTGTCGATTTGTTTAACCTGCTATTCGGATGTAAAAATGGTGAACCTCGACATGGTCCGCATTAGGGCGAGGCATGGAGGGTGCCTTCGCCCGAGTTTCAAGAGGTCCGAGTCTAGGCCGCCAGAGCACCAACCTCCACCACTGTCGCACAGTCTTCGCCCGAGTTTCAAGAGGTCCGAGTCTAAGCGATCAACCATAAGGCTCCCAAGGCTCTTAGGAAGCAGGCCATCGAGGCGAGGACTCACCCCCGGAAGAAGGTGAAGACTTTCGATCGCCATAAGTCTTGGCTTGACGAGGGGAGGCCCCAATCCCATTCTTCAAAGGGCAAGGAACAGGTCGAGGCTGTCGGGGAGACCCAGGCGCCCTGCCCCGACGCTCGAGATCCATCAAAGAACTTTGCCAGACCTCCCCTAGGGAAGACAATGCAGGCTTCTATGCCCTGCGCATGTTTGACTTCCGGTGGGTGATCCGGATGCACCAACGGAGGCCCGATGATCCTCGCTGAAGTAGAGAACCAAAGTCTATGCCAACAGGTCAAAGTCCGGTGAATATGCTCGAGGCACGCTACTTCTGAAGCTAGCAGTTGATCTCTACACCTTCCCATCCAAGGTGTTAATGGATTGGGCGCTGAAGTCCATGGTGTTGGTGAGTATTGTCTTTTGCACTTTTAAGTTATGCTTCGTTGATTCACACCTGGTTTCTGGTTGCATACTCAACACTCCTACGTAGCGTTGGTGCGTCCACGATGCAGGGTGGGTTATCAGCATTATGGACAACAAAGCCAAAGGCCTGAAGAAGGAAATCACCGATCTCTAGGGGGGGGTCAAGACCCGAGGCTATCACAGTAGCCGAACTGAAGGCTGTCGAGGCCCAAGCCCTTATCGATGACCTTAAGGTCGAACTCGAGGAGGCTAATCGACGTCGAGCGTCACTCGAGACGGAGGTGAACAATTACTAGCCGATCTAGCTGATTTACAGGTGTAACTGAAGGAAGTTCGAGTCAGATGTCGGATGTTGGAGGATGAAGTGCTCAAGATGATGGGCGCAATGGAAAGGCTGAACCCCGAGCTACACGCGAAAGCCATAGCCGAGTATAATCTATCATATCTCAATAAATCTCATCATCATTTATTTATGTAAATCTATATTTTATAGAGAGTCACCAAAAACCCTACTAGATCTTGCCTTAGGATCTCTATTAAATTATCCACTCCTCTTGGATTATTGGGTCTATATCCAATAATCTTAATTGGCATCTAATTGAGCCCCGTGCAAGGGGTCCATTAATATTAGGTCACATCTAATGAGAACGACGGCTTATTAGATAACTAATATCTAATCCTCTACTCGCTACAATACCATATATGTGTGACCTCTAGACTCAATACCGAGTTAGTCATGAGTTCCATCTGCCAGAACTCCTTCTGACTCAGTGAATTATTATCATATAACAAGTCACTCAACTCATCGACTGTGGATGTACTAGGTCACTGCGCCATAGCCCACAGACAGTACAGGGGATCAAATCTATTAGTATATATAGTATCTCATTCATCTAATATCTTATTGATTGTATATTTGGCATAGTACTATCAGGCCACATGCAGAATTCATCCAAGTCTCGCTCTAATCAGATTCTCCCGGAGAACTCCTCTCTCAATCCAAACGACCTAGGTAAGGGATTTGCTTGAGCGATAACACATGAGATATTCCTCAAATGATACTGAGAATGAATGATCCTCTATTAACACTCAATTGTCTTTACAAGGTTAATTACCAATCTCGAGCTCCTCCTTAGATTTGATGAACTCCTTTTGGACCTCGTCTAGTTTTTTGTTTACCTGGCGTAGTTGCGCCCTTAATGAAGAGCTACGCGATAGATCGGTGAAGGGCCTTTGTTGGCATTACAATGAACTTTGGAGCCACAACCATCACTACAAAAACGGGGAGCTTTCCATGATAAAATATATTAAAGAATTTGAAGAAGAGGTCCAGGAACTTGTGGAGGACACATGAAGGAGGACCCGCAATCGGCCGAGTACACGACTCACACTTTAGCTAGCCATGTGAACCCATAGCGAAAAGTTGAAGAATCCTTTAGCGACCAACAATCTTATAAACGGCAAGAGAACAAGTGACCTTATGCAAGAAACATGGGGTAAGTAATAACGATCTCGAATAACAGTTGAAGCTTCTGAAATTTCAGGCACCCCCACTGAACCGAGCCGATTGCTTCCTACCGTGCTATACAATCTTCATATGCTAATCTTGTAGGAGGAACCACTAGCACATATTCGACCATATTGCTGTCCACATCATCAGAGGGTCGAAGCTAAAAAGATAGTCTAGGAGATGCAGAAGACACAAATCATTTGACCATGACCTTTCCTTGCAATGATACTTTATCTCCAAAAGCTTTACCTCTTTATCTGCAGGTATAAACTCTTCCTGAAATGCCACATCTAGCCGAACTAGCTATGGCTTCTGAAGCACTCCCAAATCTCGGGCTACTTCTATGACTTCTCCAAAGCGTGGACCATAATAATCAAAGTCTTCCCTGATGATAACCACCGATCCATGGCCCACGACCGAAAGAAGATTGAGTCCCTCCAATGATAATACCAGCATGGAATCTCTGACACTAAACTTTATTGGATGGAGATCAAAATTATGAAGGAACAGGAGGAAGACATCCACATGTCCACCATCTACAAGATCCTCATAGTCATGATGCCATCTACATTAGTGCTAACATTACTTGATCGTGGCAATGTGTTTGTAATTGGAGCAAACAAATCAGGAATTCGGATCGGCACCACCCTCATACAAGATGGTAGACCCCTAATATACATCGAGGCTCTCCCTACATTTTACATGATGCTTTTGATCTGTAAAGGGATACTAATTGCTACTGAATTTGAAGTTTGGTATGATACAGGTCAACAACACAAATGAGAGATGAAAATAGGCTCAATAAAATTATAACTCCTACCCTCCTCGGACTTAGAATAAGCTCACATCACTAGAGACCTTATCAAAGGGGAGCAATTATTCCAAAAGAAGGCTTCATTACTATTAAAGAACAACCAAGTGGCAGCCCATGCAAGAAAGAAACAACCCCCTGATAAATATCAGAGTAGAAAAAAGTTTGTTCTTGAATATCGAGTTTCCCTTCATCTCCAGCACTACCAGCAGAAATTCGAACCTCAAGGAAGTGGTCCCCTGCTACTTTGGCCCTTGTAAAATTGGGGATCACAATGGAACCATCGATCATATCAGTACATCAATTTAAAAAGACAATTGATCCTCCAAGTATCTTATCGCAAATGAAAGTTTAGAAAGGATAACTCAGTCCCGATTTATCCACCTGACACCCAAGTTGATAAGGAGGCCCAAGTTCGGCTGATGATTGCATGGGATTACGGGATCGCGACACATCACCGTCCAGTCACTACTATTGATACTAGACCCCAGGAGTAGGATGTGCCTACTATAGGGCCACGAGGGACCCTCATGAGGAATTACATATCATGACTCAAAGACACAGAGCTCAGCCTTGCGGACAAGGCTGATTTGAAGAGGGCGGGTCTGTTATGACTCTAGCTAGGGGAGTCCTAATTTAATTTTATTGAAGAGTGTAAACATATAAATCTTAAGGACATTCATGTAAATCCTATCTAGCTGACCCCTATTAAAGAGGCGAGGAGGCCGACTATATTAGGATTAGTTTGGAGGAAGATATTTTGAGGGAAGAATAAGATACATGTCACCCTAATTGACCACCCCTTATCCTAGTTAAAGAGGGATTGATTGAGGAGTGGTTAAGTTAGAATATGATTAGGATTAGTTTAGAGGTTGCTTCTTAGAGTTGGAGTAGGAGTATTAAGTAGGAATCTTATTAGGAGTTGGGGTTTAGAAGCCCTATAAATAACCTTGTAGTCTCCCCTCTTTCATCATCAATAATGTTTCAACTATAGTGCAGAAAACCAAGGAGGGAGGAACCCCTATAGGGTTCCAAGGAGGTCGATCCCCTATAGAGATCACCCTAAGCTTAGAATCTGCAAGGGTTCTAATAGACTCTAATTCCCGCTTCACCCGGTCATTGCAGCTTGCCTTCAGTGGTGGTGTCTTTTGCCATCGTAGATGATGCACAACTCGTGGTGCTACATTATGACATTTCTTAGGGAATGTCAAGGAGCAGGGATCGTCCCCACCTTAACACTATTTATGACATGTTTTCACCTTTGCAAGGGTCAAGGGGGTTACTACCTCACTGCCCGGGTGGCTTTAGGGTCAGTGAGGCATCACTTTTCTTGTGAGTTATAGTCGGGGATGAGATTTGGCCTCGAGTTGTCCGCCCAAACTATCAACAATGTCCCTCGTTTTTTGTACGATGAAGAGTCAAAGTTGGTTAGGAGGCTGAAGGGTACTTGTCTTTATCTTGGGTCATTAGGGACATGATTGAGATTTGGCTAGTCGAGGTAGGCGTTAGCTTGGCCCCATTGGGTACGGATAGCTCCAGTCCGTCCTTGCTCCTCCGTTGTACCTCGTATGTTCGTCATTGATTAACTTTTTGTTATGCAGATATTGTGAATCTTAATGCTTTGAGGGGAATAACCCGTGTGTCGATTATCGCTCATGCTGCTTTGCCTCCTACACAGGAGGATCCGATGAGAACTCATGAGGTGCGTCCTCTTGAAAGTGATGATGCTCGTCCTAAGAAGAGGCTAAAGCTGGGGGTGCGAAAGGTGTCAAAGTGCACCATAGACTGGAAGGCCACCATGCGAGAGGCCTACAGCACCATGGAAGGTCTCAGTGGGGACGGGTCAAGAGCCCGGAGCCCTCGAGGTAAGGAACACATCACGCTGACTAGTGTCGATCCCACTGCAGGGAAGGCCAACCGTCCCAGGTATATGAAAGAACTATGTTAGACTCGAGCCTGATCGGAGAGTGAGCCATTCCAGGTGCTTCATATGGCCAATTTGCTTAACGGGACACCGGGCGCTTCGCTCAATGTCCGTTGGTCGACTTTAACACCGAGAGTCAATTTTGGTTAGATGGGGTGGCTGTTGCGGAGTATGCTTAGGGGGTGTTAAGCAATGTTTTGGCGAAGCAACTTTATGAGACTCCATCCGATGTGTTGATCGGTCGGGCAACCAAATCGCTAGTTTGAATGAGAACCTCCTTGGGCTTTTCATCCTTCTTTCATGTATTCTCCTATGGGTTATGATCGTTTTCTTCTTTGGGCAGAATCATCATTATACCATGGCCTTGATCGATCGAATACATGATACGGGTTAGTGATCAACTGTATGGGCGGCAAGATCACCGACCTTCGGAGCGAGATTCGAGAACTGAAGGAGGGACCCGAACTAGCAATAGTTAGAGTATACGAGCCATGAGCCACCGATTTGCAGGCCGAGGTCGAGCAACTGAAGGCTAACCTCGGGGGGTAGCACCATAAAATTCCCAATCAAATGGCAAGAACAAAATAAGAACGATTTTTTAAAATTGAGTTGAAAGTTCACGTGCCTTTTTAGAACAATAAAGAACACTGGTATGAGAATTTGTCGCTATAGTTGGAATATAGAATTGATGGGTGTCACTCGGGATAGAAGATTGAAGGGGTAATCGAAAGGATCATAGACTTTTTTTCATAAACTTTTTTGGTGCCAGCTGTGACGAGGCATTCAAAAAATTTTGAACCAACTTCAAGTCTCGATGTATGTGGAACCTATCGACTAAACGAAGGCATCAATGCCACCACCTTTTCATCTATTAATTCCATCAACATAATTACATATTGGATGGGATGACTTGTGTAACTCCTATATTCGGAGGCTTCAATTCTTCTAGCCATTGTCACCCAAACTCCATTTTTATCATATATTAATATTTTTTGCAGATCGTCTTTACAAATAAGAAAGAGAGAAAATAAAAATTAAAAAAAATTCTTTCTTTGTTATTTCTCATACCGTTGTTGAGATAATTAAGAAGATATAAGAAAATATAAACTAAAGTCTTGATTCAAATATATAAAACTATTGGCAGAATCATGTATCTCCATGTACATGTATAGAATCGGTAATAATTGATTTAAATTCAACTTTTATTATCACTTGAACAATTTATTTAAATTCAACTTCCATTATCACTCGAAACTTGAATTTTCCAACAGTAAGTCTGTCGAAAAATTATGAATAATGGTATGATGATTTGAAGGATTCATTATTTTCAGATACAAGATATATGTAATAATGTGGTGGATGGGAATGGATCATTTACAACGTCAAAATTTTACTAATTTGGCTTGGAAGTTTAGTTTAGGCTCACAGAATTTATTTGCTGGACTTGTAATTAAATATGACCGAAGCCCAATGGTGCGGAAGACAAACATAATATTTCATAATAGTTCTTTAATCAAAATTATATAGTAAAAGACTTCTGGGAGTCATCCGATCAGGTTGAATTCGTAATGAAATCCACATTGTTTCTTAAATATTAATGCCTCTCATCCCCCTCTCTCTTTCCAGTGTGTGGTATTAAGAGGAGTTGCTTCAAAACCATGGAAAACCATTGTGATAAGAAAAAGAGAGATTTGGATTAAACGAAGATGAGCATGGAGTGATAAAATTGTCAACTGACATTGGATAGAGCTGAACTTGGAAGTCATATTTTAAGTAATCCAACAGACCAAACTGGTATTCACAAATTTCCAAAACCTATAGATGGTCATTATGAATCCAATGCTTAGACTTTTAGGGTATTGATGATGTTTATCCACACACACAAACCTGATTAAAAAAAGAAGAAAAAACAGCTAAGAACTCGATCCACTTTGCTCAAGTAAAAAACATTGACTCGGAAGCGGTAGCGGTACTGGTTCTCTGTATTGTTACCAGTCCCTTCATACAGCATGCATGGTTCCTCCATAAATAAATAAAATATTGGACGACTCCATGCACCTTTTGGTTCTATAAATACCCCCTCCCATCCCTCCTCTCTCTCACCATCGAGTCGTGTGTGCATATCATCTGGTGTGAGAGGAATTGCCCTCATAAGCTCGCTCGCTCGCTAATGGTGAGAGGGACGCCATATTAGCTATTCTGCCTCCACCGAAACAATATAGCTTTGCTTGCTTCCCCTTCGAGGGAGGGAGGCCTATCTATGTAGTACTGCAGTTTCTATTCTACTCTTTTGTGGTTTGTGATGGATGCATGGTGGTGGTGCAGGCTTCCAACCAGATCAAGGCAAGCATGCTCGAGGGGTCGCAAATGTCCATGCGGCGAGTCTCGTTGGAGCATGGAACTCCAGAATCACAGGCATCGGCGTCGGCGCTGCTTCATGCGTAAACTCCATTAAGATAACCTTCGAGATCGACGGAACCACTCGCGCAACTCCCAGATATGGAGGCCCCGGCGGTGAACTATTCCAGGCATGCCTCTCCTACCTCCGTCCTTCCTTCCCCTCATACTAATTAATACCTGCTATCAAATGTATAAATGTGTCATTGCCTCGCAGTTTACTCTCATGCCAGATGAATACCTCACCTCCGTTTCTGGGTATGTCAAATACGACTGTTCCGTACTTCCTTGTGTATCTCAACTCACGTTCACCACCAGTGTTGGAAAGACATATGGTCCATATGGAGGTGGGGGTGGAACCTTTTTCGAAGTCAACGTAGAATACGACGAGATTAAGGGCTTCTTTGGACATGCAACTGCAGAGTATCTCACTGCTTTTGGAGTCTACGTGATGCTGGCTTAGCCAACCCCGTGGAGTGGAGTGTGTTTACTATCTGTATCTTCTACGTGCGTGTGTCATGATGAATAAGGATGCCACCGTCGGTCATTGGCATCCATGTTTGAGTTGGGTGTCTGTTTTGAAATAAAGTTTATCTTTCTGCATTTGTCACTACTACTTCTCATTGCTATCTTCTTTGACTTTTAAACACATCGTGGGCCCATCCGTTAATATCAAGTCTAACTCAACGCGGCCAATTTCTAACTCACCAAATTATAATGAACAAGAAAATCATTGTCCTTCACTTACTTATATAACATTTGCATAGTTGCGTTCTTACGGTACTTTGTGGTGTGGTCGAGAAGTCAGCGTGGTTTGGTTTCACCCGTGTGCGTAAGTTCGTCCACATCGATCGGGATCGGGGATGTTCGGTTCCGGTCGGTTCAACGTCTTGAGAGCTTGCACCTCGGGTTGACTTTTTCGAGCTTCACTCGGGTCGGGGTCTACTGTGGAGGACATGCACAAAGGTCTCGTCATGATGGGGGCCATGGGCGAAACCAAACTATGCATAAATTCATAAATTTTATATTTTCTCTATTTATAGTTTAGGTTATCCATATTAATCTAGATCTCCATTCAAAACACTTATTTTTGTATTCAAATGATGTAACTCAAAATTATAATGAGCTACTAATTTATGATTATTCTTAACGAGATCAATTAAAAAATAGATAATGTATCTCATTATAATCGATGAATTCTTTATAAGTAATACATTTGACAATAAGTCTAACTTTTATATCGTTCGATATTATCATCATATTTATATAACTGACTCTTTTGTTGTTATTGGATAATTCAACAAGTTCTCAAACACCATTCCGGTCCATTGATTTCAGTTTTTCTTTTATTGCATCGTATTATTTTTTAAAATTAATATTTTTCATAACTTATGAACATAATGAAGGATCTTTTTTTTATTTCTATGTAATAATATGATTCTTACATATATAACACATAATAATAATAATAACTAGTAGATTTTTTTATTTGATATATCATCAAAATTATCGCTTGTGATTATTCTATAAGATCATTAGTAATTGATAAAAGATAAGATTTAGTTAGGATTTAGATATGATTTCCCCAACTGAATGAGGAAATCTCGTATGTTAGTTGAGGAAAATCCTCCTTGTCATTATGTAAAAATAAACGATGAATCAATTGTGCATTTTTATTACTTTCTTTTTTTTATTCACTGTCAAACGACAGCTTCTATCATCATTTGTTCGTGGACAACTCTGGTGTCGAAACTGGAGATTTCTAGTGCATCAGCTTTCTCTTCCTCTGTTGGACCTTGTTGGCTTTCTCAATTCCTCTACTGAAGCATTCTTCTGCACGAGGTCATCTTCCTTGTGCACCACCATTGTCACATCAGCTCCAACAAGCAGCGGCACCTTGCCTAACCCATCTGCAGTAGACGATGGCTTCTACACCTGCTCGTTGGCGCCATCCCTCCTGCAACCTCTGTTGCTCTGTTCTCTTTGCTGAGAGTACCTGTACGGGCCGTCGTTTATCGTCTCTCAGTGATCTATAGAGAGGGCACAACAAGTTCTTTCTCGCTGTCAAACGATAGTAAATCTACGATCGTAGCGCTTCTCTCGCTGCCACGCAGTCGCGTTCGCCGTCCTTTGCTACAACCCTTGCTCTTTGCCGCTGATATCACCGTCAAAGCCAACTATCGTCAACGTCAACCACCGTCAGGTCTTCACCGCGGTTGACAACACAGCAGCCTCCTTCCTTCAGTTTCATTGACATTGATTCAGGATCGACATCCTTAGTTCAAGATCGACGTCCTTACAGGAGCTCGATCTTGCGGGGGCATGATAAAAGATAAGATTAAAGATAAGATTTAGTCAGGAAATCTCGTATGTTAGTTGAGGGAAATCCTCCTTCTCATTATGTATAAATAAACGATGAATCAATTGGGCATTTTTATTACTTCTTCCTATTTTCAACAGTAATAACATCAATATCATGTGAGAGTTAATCAATGCTATTATATTATTCATCCTCATCAATTCTCTTAGTGATTTGAAGAACAATAATCCATAAAAAAATTATAAAGGAATATAAACATATAGCTTCTCAAGTATTAAAATAGTATAAAAATTAGTCCATTAAATATATGATGATGAAGATTATAATTTTACTCTATATTTTAGCTCGTCAACTTGTGAAGTCAAAATCTAAATCACATTTTATTTGTTATGGACTTGTCTTGAACAAAACAATCATATCTTACACTATATCTGAGATACATATGGGTGTGTCACTCACTTGAGAAAATCTCGTATTTGTATCAAGCCATATGTTATGATTTCATAACTCATAATAGGTCGATTCGATGGCCTTATTTTTCACATTTTGTTGCACTGTATATATACATTGTTTTAGATGAAACTACTAATATACGAATGTATTTCATTTAAGACAAAAATCCGATGGTCATGATGAAATTTTAAATAACTACTTTGGATGGGCTCTCAAGTCATATTTAAATGAAGGAGCATGAATTATAATAATAACGATAATAAATTATTATTATTATTATTATCCCGTTTGATATTATTTTGTTCCGTTGGTTCTATCCAGCCAAAATATAATTTCTTGTTTGTTTTTTTAATAATTCACATTAATATAATAATGAAGGAGGAGATAGGATGAGCAGGGTTTTCGTCAATTCTAAGTTTTCATCAACCGATGAGAACGTAGAGTTTAATTTTGAGAAACAAGCTAGATATGTTAATGACATTGGAATGGATGATCTACAAAGTCAAAATATTTCTAGTTTGGCTTGGAAGATCAAAGTCATAGTTTTTGCGGGTGTGTTAATTAAAATAGGACCGAATGAAGTCAATAGTCACGCATACTGTGTCATAATTGAAAGGCGGGAATATGATTTCCGACGTGTCAAGTGATATGGAACGTATATATATATGCCAATCTTGGTGCAGTCAATATATGTTCCATGTTGATTGTATAGAGAGGATAATTGAGTTGGTGTACATGCATGGAAGGATCCATTACAGCATGAAGAATGACTGTGAAGTTTTAAATAATGACTTTGATGTCATATTAATTTTATTGACCTCCAACAGTAGTATTGACTTCTTCCAAACACCTCGATGTCATCAATCAACACATGAACTGTCAGTTAATTATAGATTATCTCTTTTAGTTATACCTTCTTATCCTCCTCATCTTAACTTAAAATTTATAATGAAAGTCCTATAGTTATGGAAGTGAAATATCTAGGTCCATTTACATTAACATTATTAGTTTTATCAATAAAAATATATAAAAATAATAAGTAAAAAAATAATTTCAACATTCTAATTGACGGTGGTAGATGATATCGGTGGTGTATAACGATAGTGCCGCTAGGGGCTGCAAGTCACTATTGTGGATGAGAAAAATAGTAACAAAAAATGAGGATCGCTCTGCATCTGATCGATGTTGATGAAGTTATTGAACGGTTCTTTACCGCTCTACATCTGTATCGATATTGACATAGTTGCTGAGCGATGAAAGGGTCACTCAACATTTGTATTTATCTTGAAAGTCGCCAGAGTTAAACTATCAAGTTGATGAGTGTCACTAGGGATAGATTGAAGGGGTAGTCGAAAGTATCATATACTTTATTATTGAGTTTTGTGGTGCCAATTGGAACAGGCAGATGAAAAATTTTGAACCAACTTCGAGTCTTGGTATCTATGGAACCTATCTACTAAATCTTAGGCATCAATGCCACCACCACTTAATGTATTAATTCCATCAACATAAACTACATGTTCGATTGGATGACAATCTGTAACCCCGGCTTCGATGGCAAATTATTTCGAGCATTACCACCCAAACTCTATTTTTCTGGTAAACTAATAACTTTGTCTTTCTTGTAGGAGAAAGAGAGAGAGAGAGAGAGAGAGAGAGAGAGAGAGAGAGAGAAAAATAGTATTGATTTTTTTTCTTTGTTATATTGAGACGACTGTTGGGATATTTAAGAAGATACAAAATAGCTATACTAGTATGGTGGATGGGAATGGATCATCTAAAATTTCACTAGCTTGGCTTGGAGGATTAAGCTCATAGCATTGCTTTTGCTGGTCTTGTAATTAAATACGACCAAAGAAAGCACAATGGTGCGGGAGACAAACATAAATTCATAATGAAAGACTAGAAGAGTATTATTCTTATAAGTCAGTTAATAAAAAAATACAATAGAAAAGGACTCCAGGGAGTCTTCTCATCAGCTTGACTTCAATAATGAAATCCACATTTGGTTATTTATTTGCCTCTCAACCCCTTCTCTCTCTTTCTTTCCAGTGTGTGGTACAAGAGAAGCTGCTTGAAGACCATGGAAAGCCACTGTGATAAGAGAGATAGATTTGGATTAAACGAAGATGAGAATGGAGTGATAAAATTGTCAACTGACATTGGATACAGCCGGAACTTGGAAGTCATATTTTAAGTAATCCAACAGACCAAACTGGTGTTCACAAATTTTCAAAACCTATAGATGGTCATTATGAATCCAATGCTTAGATTTTTAGGGTATTGATGATGTTTATCCACACACACAAACCTGATTAAAAAAAGAAGAAAAAAACAGCAAAGAACTCGATCCACTTTGCTCAAGTAAAAACATTTGACTCGGAAGCGGTAGCGATACTGGTTCTTTCTGTATTGTTACCAGTCCCCTTCATACAGCATGCATGGTTCCTCCATAAATAAATAAAATATTGGACGACTCCATGCACCTTTTGGTTCTATAAATACCCCCTCCCATCCCTCCTCTCTCTCACCATCGAGTCGTGTGTGTGTGTGTGTGTGTGTTTGCATATCATCTGGTGTGAGAGGAATTGCCCTCATAAGCTCGCTCGCTCGCTAATGGTGAGAGGGACGCCATATTAGCTATTCGCCTCCACCGAAACAATATAGCTTTGCTTCCCCTTCGAGGGAGGCCTATCTATGTAGTACTGCAGTTTCTATTCTACTCTACAGTGGTTTGTGATGGATGCATGGTGGTGGTGCAGGCTTCCAACCAGATCAAGACGGCGGCGCATGCTCGAGGGGCCGTCCGCAAATGTCCATGCGGCGACGAGTCTCGTTGGAGCATGGAACCCCACAGAATCACAGCATCGTGGCGCTTCTTTCAGAACTCCATTAAGATAACCTTCGAGATCGACGGAACCACTCGCGCAACTCCCAGATATGGAGGCCCCGGCGGTGAACTATTCCAGGCAATGCCTCTCCTACCTCCATCCATCCTTGCGTCCCCTCATACTAATTAATACCTGCTATCAAATATATAAAATGTATCATTGCCTCGCAGTTTACTCTCATGCCAGATGAATACCTCACCTCCGTTTCTGGGTATGTCAAATACGACTGTTCGGTACTTCCTTGTGTATCTCAACTCACGTTCACCACCAGTGTTGGAAAGACATATGGTCCATATGGAGGTGGGGGTGGAACCTTTTTCGAAGTCAACGTAGAATACGACGAGATTAAGGGCTTCTTTGGACATGCAACTGCAGAGTATCTCACTGCTTTTGGAGTCTACGTGATGCTGGCTTAGCCAACCCCCCTGTGGAGTGGAGGGTGTTTACTATCTGTATCTTCTACGTGCGTGTGTCATGATGAATAAGGATGCCACCGTCGGTCATTGGCATCCATGCTTGAGTTGGGTGTCTGTTTTGAAATAAAGTCTATCTTTCTGCATTTGTCACTGCTACTTCTCATTGCTATCTTCTTTGACTTTTAAACACATCGTGTGCCCATCCGTTAATATCAAGTCTAACTCAACGCGGCCAATTTCTAACTCACCAAATTATAATGAACAAGAAAATCATTGTGCTTCACTTACTTATATAACATTTGCATAGTCGCGTTCTTACGGTACTTTGTGGTGTGGTCGAGAAGTCAGCGTGGTTTGGTTTCGCCCGTGTGCGTAAGTTCGTCCACATCGATCGGGATCGGGGATGTTCGGTTCCGGTCGGTTCAATGTCTTGAGAGCTTGCACCTCGGGTTGACTTTTTCGAGCTTCACTTGGGTCGGGGTCTACTGTGGAGGACATGCACAAAGGTCTCGTCATGATGGGGGTGACGGGGTGAGGTCTTCCATTTTCATTTCTTAGCGTCTCAGTTCTTATGTCTCGGTCACTCCGATCGCCCCTCTTCAGCCGTCTTTTCCCTCGTTCACCTCCTTCGGATTCACCTCTTCTTTGTCTTTGGTCCCTTCACCTCGAGCGGAGGGTTGTCGTCCCAATGGTCCCGTAGGGAGTCGGTCGGAGCCCTTGAGCTCTTCTTCGGGCATACTGACCCGATCTGATGAATAAGGATGCCACTGTCGGTCATTGGCATCTCTATGTTCGATTTGGGTGTCTGTTTTGAAATAAAGCCTATCTTTCTGCATTTGTCACTACTACTACTACTACTACTACTACTACTACTACTACTACTAATATGATGTGTCTCATTGCTATCATCTTTGACTTTTAAACACATCGTGAGCCCATCCGTTAATATCAAGTCTAACTCAACGTGTCGGAATGCCTTCTTCTCCCTCGTTCACCTCCTTCGGATTCATCTCTTCTTTGTCTTTGGTCCCTTCACCTCGAGCGGAGGGTTGTCGTCCCAATGGTCCCGTAGGGAGTCGGTCGGAGCCCTTGAGCTCTTCTTGACATCTTGACCCGATCGATGCCGTCGGTCATTGGCATCTCTATGTTCGATTTGGGTGTCTGTTTTGAAATAAAGCCTATCTTTCTGTACTACACGTGTCCAATTTCAAGTCTAACTCATCGTGAGCCCATCCGTTAATATCAAGTCTAACTCATCATGAGCCCATCCGTTAATATCAAGTCTAACTCAACGTGTCCAATTTCTAAGTCAGCCAATTATAATAAACAAGTAAATCCTTGTGCTTCACTGACTTATATAACATTTGCATAGTCGTGCGTTGATAGAACAATACCGTAAATACACAATTGAAGTGTTGGCGACATGATCACAAAAGTAAATTTAGTAAGTCAAGTTTGAGATTATTTCAGTTAATAATAAGCCTTTTGTAATCAACAAATTCTTCTAGTATACACTCTTTAAAAGTTATATCTGAATTGTGAAAAGAAGCATTTCACTGTAAATTTCAAGTGCTAATTTGGTGTAAATAAATAGTAAGTAGGGTTAAATATATGATGATGAAGATTATAATTTGACTCTCTATTTCCGATTGTTGTCCACTTTTGGAGTCATTATATTTTACGCTATTATGATTGTCCACTGAAAAGGTAAGAATACCACATTGTGCCTTTGAACAAACCTATTGTATTTTACGCTAAATTTGAGACACATGTGGGAAACCTCGGATTCGTATCAAGCCAAATGCCATGAAGTCATAACTAATAATAATAGACCGATTCGATAGCCTTATTTTTCTCATACCGATCGATCGATTATGAATTCGAATATTGATGCATTCAATATATCCCGTGTTTGTTGCATAGAGACGATAATTGAGTTGGTGTAAGTAAATGGAAGGATCGATTACATCGTGAATGGATGGAGAATGACTATGAGATTTTAAATAATTAATTTGATGTCATATTAGTGTATTCTTTTACACATACACACAAATTTTATAAAATAGGCTTTAATTTCATTTAAATATTTTATATATTTAACTATAATATGTACATACCTAAATGGCAAATAGGATAATAGAAATAAATAATTTTAATTACGTAAAATAAAATATCAGTTATAATATCCATTGAAACATGCATCACCATGTCATTTATAAATGCTCAAGAATATATTCTTTTAAACACTTTCGCCTACAAGTCCTAAGTGAATAGACTATAAATCGATCCAGTAGAACTTAAGTTTTTAATTTATGTTAATCATTTTTAGACTTTTCTCTAACTATCAAGTACTTTATACCATAATATATAGAACTACTAAAATACTTGTTATTTTTAGAGAAGAAAATTAGTGTGATATATTATAAAGTATTTTTAGTGATTTAACAATTGAGTCTAAATTTTTAGATAAAATTTTACATTAATAAAGCTTGACTAGTGACTCAAAAGCATACCATAAAATGAACTTTTATTATTAATAATATAATAATATATTGCTTATTGTTTTTTTCTTATAAATCTCCCCTTCACCTAATACATATAAACATAAAATTAGATTTTTTTTATCGAGATAATATACAAAATCAACATAAAATAACTCCCCATATCTTCGGATATAAATAGTGATCAATTTTCTTAGATACCAAGTGAGATGAGATGAGCATGGTTTTCATTAATTCTAAGTTCTAAAACTAAAAAGAATAACAAAGTGGATCGATCAAAATGTGGAGTTTAATTTTCAGATATAAGCTAGATATATTAATTGCAATGGAATGGATTATTTTCAAAGTCAAAATATTGCTAATTTTGCTTAGAAGATCGGTCATAGTTTTTGCGGGTGTTTTAATTAAAATAGGACCGAATGAAATCAATAGTTGAACATACTTCGACATAGTTGAAAGGTTATAATATGATTTCTAGTATGTGATTTGATATGAGATGTGTTAGTACCTAGTTAAAAAATATGCCTAAAGTAAAAAATAAAACTGAAAGTATTTTTTGTTAAGATCATGTTAGAGAGCGATTAAACTTAAGAATAAATAAAGAATCTCGATTTAGTTATGGAATGGTAAAATAAAAAACAAGTAAAAAAAAACTCATAGATTTTATAGTGGTTCAATCAAAAGCTTGACCTACTATTAGTTCTCGAGTCGTCCTTTATTGAGGCCCGTTGGTATCCACTAATGATCTTCTTTCATGGGTGAAGATCAAAACCTCTAACACTTTTCTTATTTTCACAAGTTCAGGAGATAATCTTTACAATTCTCTCAACCCTCCCTTAAACAAAAACTACACTTAACGAAAGAAAGGGGGAGCTCTCAAGAAATTACAACAGTATTTTCACAAATTTTTGCGCTTGATTCTTGCATCCTCAAGTAAGAATGGGTGGGATATTTATAGGCCCCAAATGACTTCAAGAATGAAGTCAAAATTCTTGGAGACTATGTCTTCTCACATATTGTCTTTCCTAACATTTGTCAACGAAATGAGCTAAACCTAAGCTTATATCTAATCCAAAGTGGACCTATTTGCCTCACATTACATTAATTTAGATTTCTCCAAACCTAACTTAATTAGGACTCAATTAAGATCCTAACTATGATATACTACACAATTACAATCGTTCTTATTATTTGGCATGTCAATTGATCTTTCGAGTTCCCTGCAAACTTCTCGGTATCCTCCGACGAACTCTCGGTGAGTCTCTCGATCATCTTCTGAACTCTCGGTGCACTCTTGGCACACTCCCTATCACCTTGAGCTCCAGCTCGATCACCTTCGGTGAGCTTACGATCTCCTAACGAGTTCCTACTACCGTATAAACCCCGGCACGATGCGACGTGACTCCGACCCAACATTAGATTATATTATCTTTTCACCGTCGTAGTTAATCCTATATCACTCATCTCTAACACACATGTTAGATCATAAAACCCATCAATTGATTTCATCATCAAAATATGAGATTCAACAACCTCCCCTTTTTTATGATGATAACTAATTGATGACAGAGTTAACCTTAACTCACCCTCTTTATATGTCATAGGATAAAGAGAGCAAACTTGAATTCAAAAGAACAAATCACTTTTGAATTCAAGCATTTTGATAATATTGTAGTTTTCAAATTTTAACCACACATGATACTATATATGAAAAAGTTTTAAAAGCATTCTTAAAAATTTCAAACATTACGACATTCATTTCAAAGATTAAACATATCATTGGACATCAATCATATCATTTGTCATTTTATTTCTCTGCCTTTATCATCAACAAAAAGGAAGGATGTTCAATTATATTTAAATATTTTTTAAGTATTTAACATAATATTTAGCATATAAGGAGAGGAAATTAGTCCATTACTCTCCTTTAGTAAAATAAGAAAAGATTAACGATAGAATTTACTTCATTTTCTCCCTTTTTAAAATAAGAAGAAGGACAAAGATATATGCATCACAAATGCCACATTAAAATTCTTTTCTCCCCATTTATAAATGAGATAGAAGGAGAAGGGAGAGTATCAAAACTCAAAAAATCAAATATCAAGAGAGGAGGGGTGGGGGAAGGGGGCTAGGGGGTGGGAGGGGGATGGTACATTTAAAAATATTTATGAATCCAAAAATCAAAATATTGAAAGAGACCTCATGAGTCTTATCATAAGAGAATTTTGAATCATATTTTTTTCTTTTGTAAATATCAAGAAGAAAGAATCAAATAAAATGATTTCAAAGAGAGCTCAAATATCATTGCATTTAAACCTAAGAAAAATATAAGAGATACTCATTACATTTAAAAAATCATCTTATGTAAATATCAAGAGGAAAGAGCTCAAGAAATCTTAAAAATAACATGATAGCAAATCATGCATTTCAAAGATTTAAAATCATCATATTTTAATAAGAAGCTCAATTTGTAAAAGTCAGGAAATCTGAAAAAAAAATATGATAGCAAATCAAGCTCAATTTGCAAATCATGTATTTCTTATGTATTTAGAAAATTTAAAATTCTTAATTTTCTTCAAAGCAAATTATTTCTTATTTAATGATTTTGTTGCAAGATAGCAATTTTATCATATCTAATTCTCTTCTTTGTTTATCATATCTAATTTAATTTTTCCTCATTCAATGTTAAATGTTTTATTATATCCAATTCTCTTCTTTGTTGCAAGATAGCAATTTTATTTTCTCCTTTGGTCATTGTCGAAAATAAGCAAAGTACAAAATTTTTTCTTTATCAATTTTTAAATTTAAGAAATATCAATTTGATTATATGATATACCATTCATGAATATAAGGAACAGATAAATCATGTTACGAAGGATATTATTATCAAATCATGAATACCAAAAGATATAATTTAATTTAATAAAAATTTTTAGGTCAAAAAAATCTTATGAGATCAAATAATAAAAAAAATCTTGATTCATATAAATAATTTTCTTTAATAAAATGAAATAATCAGTGAACGTTTTTAATTTACAAAAAAACCTAAAATTATGATTTTAGAAGTGCGGGCCTCGGCCGCATCCCTACAGCTCCGCCCTTTTCTGTCCTCGTCGCAGGCATCAAGAAAGGCCGGATCCCTACGTGATGCTGTAGGGATGCGGCATTTCTTGATGCCGGCGACGAGGACAGAAAAGGGCGGAGCTGTAGGGATGCGTCCGAGGCCCGCCCTTCTTGAAGCCGGCAGCGAGAACTGGAAACACCGACCAGATGATGCTCGATCAATGGTGTCGGAGCCGTAGGGATCCGGCCTTTCTTGATGCCGGCGACGAGGACAGAAAAGGGCGGAGCTGTGGGGATGCGGCCGAGGCCCGCCCTTCTTGATGCCCTTCTTGATGCCGGCAGCGAGAACTGGAAACACCGACCAGAAGATGCACCGCAAGGTTCTCGATCAATGGTGTCGGAGCCGTAGGGATCCGGGCTTTCTTGATGCCGGCGACGAGGACAGAAAAGGGCGGAGCTGTAGGGATGCGGCCGAGGCCCGCCGTTCTTGAAGCCGAGGCGAGAACTCCGTGAATGGGAGGGACGACAGAGACAAAGCAATCGGAAATGTGAGGGACCGACCCTAAAGACCAATTTATAATAGTTGGAATCCGAATTCGATCGAGATTGCGATGGAACCTAACGGACGGCTTAGGATCGATCAGTGGGATCAAATCTTTTAAATTATGTTTTTTCTTTTTTTTTACTGGTGGATATAAAAAATATAATTAATATGATAATATTTCAAAATTGATCTTATTGCGTTGACTGTCTACCGGCAAACAAATCTTCTTACATCGTTGTATTATTAATTTTTTAAGTCAATTATCAACTTTCTCGTTACTATTTCATCTTTATATCAAATTAAATTTTTTATCTTTAAATTAGTTTAAAAATCAAAAATTTCATTTATAAGAGGTATTGAAAGTTGAGGATGAGGAGTTTCAGGGATGACAGAGACAAAACGAGTGTGAGGGACTTACCGTATTGATCAATTTATTGTAATCGGACTCGAATTGCGGGACTAGGATGGGATCGTAGAATGACTATGATCGATTTGATCAGTGGGACCCAATCTTCTAATTATGTCTTTTCTTTCTTATCGGTGGATAGAAAAATAAAATATATATAATTAAAATGATAATATTTCAAATTGGTCGTATTGTATTGACAATCGATCGTCAACAAATCTTCTTACGGCATTACTCCCATATCACTACTTATTTAGTCACTTATCTTTTTTTTCTATTCTCTTGCATATTTATATGATTAATCTTCCAATGAAATTTTTGTACTAACTTAGCTTTTCGATGTTTAAGTTAGTTTATATCAGTTTATATCATTACTCATGATATAGCACGGTATGAATTGATGTCTTTGTCGATTGTGTAGAGTCTTCTTCATGATCCCATGAAATTCAACTAATATAATTTTCTTACTATATGTGTTTTATTAATCTACCGCTAATTAGTTAATATCTATTTTGATTACTTAAGTTGTCGCAACATGAAGACGACCTTCTCGTATGAGCCTACCATGAGTTTTCTATGATTCGATTTGATAGGATGATCCTATAAAACTATGTAAACAACACATCTAACAAATGCTCCAACGATGCTTAACTTTACGAGGAATGATTAGTATCACATTAGAATCAAAAGGTTTTAAAAGTTAACTTATCTCCTCAAGGCAATGTATCATATCTAAATAAGAGGTCTTGAAAGTTATCGGGAGTAAATGAAAGTTAATTTATACCGATCACATGTCTGACTAATGAGACATTCAAAGATATGTCGAATCGATAATTATTTGACACCTGCCCTCTATCAATACCTATATGCCAATCAAAATAGCTTAGAATTTTAAATCTTATTTTATCTATTTTTTACAATGTTGACTTAGTTGGTAACGGTGTGATGAGAGAAGCTTGATGTGAATATATAGTAGAAAATAATGATAGCTCGCCAAGAAGAGGAGAGTGAGAGTGAGATATCATACAATTTTGAAAAAAAATTACTTTTTTTATTCATAATCTTTGCTATACATTTTCACGTAGAAAAAGAAAAAAAATCTTTGTGCCACTCAAACTTATCAAATGGTGAAACAAAATCTCATGTCAATCCAAAATCTTTTTCTTCTTGCTACTATTTTCGTCACCGTCATCGACGCATTCTTTTCTTTGCCACGCTGTCATCATCATCATCAAATCGCACCTGCAATTTATCATTTCGACATAATGTTAGAATGAATCAAAGCTATCATATGTAAACCAATCAAAAAATTTTAATATAAAGGAAAATAAAAATGATATCAATCGTGTATTAGGCTTGATTTTGTATTATGATTTGTGAGAAACTTAAGAAGTCATATTAAAATCTTCAAAATCTAATTTGATATAAATAATAGCATAATTATCGATATGAAAGAGCAAATAATTTTAGCATTAGATATTAATATAATAATACATCAATTGTTTCCAAACCGATAATAAGCAATAATGTTTAATTATCCTAAATAAATTACGTATATCTTTTGTTGATACCAAAGTTTATATATAGGAGATAATATATTTAATGAAAGTAGGAACATTTAAATTTTCTATAATTTTAATAAAATCTTCTTTGGTCTCCGTTAATATTAATTAATTGCTTGATTACTATAATTTCTCTTATATCATGTTACTTATGGGAGGTACACCTAATTTTTTGTGAATATAAATATATATTAATTTCTTACCCAATATGTAACTAGAACACATGTTATTAACTTAATAATGATCTTATTAAACTTTTAAAGTCCAAAAAACACTTGGTGACCTCGAAATACCTCATTTTATCAACTACTATGGATCCAAAATATGTACTCAAACCTTATTTTTGAGAGATGTCCATTATTCGAGATTATATAACCTAATTTCATTTGCTTTGATCATCCCATTATCACGAGAAAATATGGATCACATATCAAAATAGAGAAATTTACTTGGAAGCTTTAAAAATCACAAAATTCGACTTCGGTGCATCCAACATGACTAATGACTCTTGCTATAATTTGAAATCATTCATTCAATCCCACTGTGGAGAAGATAAGTAGTCGAACAATATACATTTAATATCAACCAAACCTTAATCATAAAATAAGACCCACTACATTGGTGTCAATATCTTCAATCAACAACAATGACATTCACAACAATTCGATGAACAAACACAACAAAAATGATGAGAGACGATGCCTTCTGTTTGCTGATGGAGGCCACAGAAAAAAGTGGAGAGAGAGCTTTCGATGTCGTCGATCCCATATCTGATCAAAGAGCAATTAAATGTTACATTATGCACAATAATTTGAACTCTAGCACAATTATTATTAACCAATAAAAAGTAGTATTCGGCCAAACAAGCATCGATATCGAAGTGACATACCTGAGCTTCCAGCACTGCTTGACCTATTGCTTATCACCATTAAGCTAATGATTGCTTCCCTGAGAGTCACATTTGGGATCAAGTCATCTACCATATGTTTGGCCCCACAAATGCACATTGATTTGGTGATGATGTGGTCCCTTATGCACGAGCATAATAAACAATAAAACCAAGTTAAACAAAGAAAAATTTTCGTCAAGACATATGTCTCAATGAAACATAAAGGACGAAGAAAACATGAAAAGAATTGACTACTAATCCGATGAAGACAAAGAGGATAGAGGACTATTAGATCGTTAAGAAGTAACTTAAATAGGCGTAAAACAATCCGACAAGATAATGATAATGCAATAATCAAATCACTTGACATTTAATCATATTGCATGGCTAGCAACGATAAAAATAACACCAACAACATCACTCGGTTTTTCACCATGATCAAATCCGGTTTTTTCTTTTCAAATAATTGCAATCCATAAGTGAAAAAATAACCACAGGTCTATGGTCATAGACTTTTCCAGCTTTGTAAAAAATTTTGGATATAAGAACTATAGATCGAACTAAGAATTAGAAATTCCAACTATCAATAAAAAAAGTAAGTTCAAAAATTTTAGATCACATACATTTGTCACAGAAACTAGCGAAACAGCACTTGCTACTCATGACGGCATCTTTCATTACTTTCTTACATAATGGACAATTCAGTTCAGGAGGAAGGTCACTGACACGACAAACCGAAGGAATCCCTCAATTTCCTTGTCAAAACAGATCTACGCAGAAGAAGAATAATCGTAAGTGACATATATCCAAAAAACGGATCTACAAGGAAAAACAGAATAATCGTAAGTAACATACCAAGCTATGCAAAGAGAAGTCTCATGATGAAAAATCAACTTACTCATTTGGCTTTAAAACAGCAGCGACACCATTTGGGAGTGAATAAGAGCCATCCGGAGTGGTCAATAACATAGATCTGGGAATACCAGTTGCTGGTTTCATCTTTCTTATATCAAAATCGGGGTCACCATTGGTAGGACAATGCTGAATGAAATGTCCTGGTCAAGAAAAAAATTATACAATAAACACATTTGGCTTTAGCACATGGCGGAATAGTAAAACAATTATATAAAAGGAAAATGTTAAGACAAACCACTTTGAACGTACCAGGCACTTTGCATCTGTGACAAACGTGTAGCGGTTTCTTGAATCCTAATAAACCATTACCTAACATTAATCAATTCCCAACTTCAGCATACGTTATCCCAACATAAAACTAAATAGGTAGCGATGCTACAAAATCAAGACACCGTATTCGTTTCGTAACTATGATAAAACAATCCCTAAAAGAGGACAATCATAAAAGAAAATAATAATAAAAAAAAGAACAGATCACGCGTATGAAAGCTCGAAAGTTAACGAGATTAAATCAAAAGGATTTTTTCAAGTATTACCAAAACCATAAGCCATTCTTCCACCCCATGCTCTTCCAGTGCTTCCTTCAGAATAAAAACTTCCTTGGGTTGGCTGCACAGAAGGATAATATCTGAATTAAACACGAAAAGTTATGGCAGTTCATATATCAGCATGTGCCATGTAATTTGTTAACCTTCTCTCTATCGCACATTACTTTTTCTATTGCTAGAGATTTGAAATTATAAAAGAGCAATCAATATATGTTGGAAAAAGCTCAGGCAAATATGACCAACCTTTGCCAATCAACAGCAGGTGTGTCAACTAAAGCCTTGATTCTCCTGTCCTCATCCAATCTACTTAGCACTTGATTACTTGGCTGATCAGCCACCTCATTACGAATGGCAGAAAAGGCTTCCTCAAAGTCACAGGAGTCAGATTCATCAGGCTGAAAAGTTCAAAAGAACATATTATTTCTTTCCACATTATAACACCATAACCAAGGTGAAAAGAAGCTACAATCAGAAACCAATGTGATGAGATTCAGATATTAGCAGTCTTACAAGTTTATAGGAAGAAGATTCAGTTGCTGATGCACCACCACTTTGTGGCAGAACATCTTCACTATTTTCTACACTTTTGGCCTGCCAACAGATTTAGAAAACAAATAAAAACATTAGGTTTTTGATATCATATTTCTGAACTCAGAAACCAATGTTACTGCTTGTGTGTTTTTTCTATCCACTCAATTGGTAGCTCAAAGAAAAAGTTCATGCAAGCTAAAGACATAATAAATATAAGGCCTAATCTTTTCCAAATTGGTCAAGAAAATGCATAAGGATTCAACAAAAGACCAATGTTTGAGTTCTTACTCTCCGACGACAATACTCTTTCCGTGTGGCCATGGCATTCGGCGAATCACTACTGAGGTGCCTGTTGGGATCATGACTGTATCATCAACATATTCTGAAACAAAGAAGCCATATCGACAAAGATAATTAGAGATTTCCTTGACAAGAATTAAAAGGTAAACAAATCATGCATATGACTCTGGAAAAAAAAAATAAAACAGACATTAATCATAGACAACAAGGAGTAAAACTTCCAGCAAAGTAGTTGCCCCTAAACAGAGCAAATCACACAACCATAAAGGAATTGGGCAACACATTAGTCCTATCCACAGATCATCAATAATTGCAACGCCTAATCATCCGAGAGAGTGAGTGTTGTAGAAAAGGCCAACCTTCGTTCGTCTGCGCATTCGTGACAGTGAGATCGAAATCTCTACCCTTTCCATAACGCTTGGAAAGGAAGATTCTCAATTTCAAATTGGCAACAGAGATCGAGGGACCATCAACAGGAAGAGAACAAAAATCCTTAGCACTCTTAAATTTGTAATGCACAAACATTGTTTTCTCTGTTCCAGATGTAGAATACATCCTCAGAAGGGTAACAAATTAATACAGAACAACAACAACAACTCTTCTTGATGCGGCCGAGGCCCGCCCTTCTTGATGCCGGCAAGGTTCTCGATCAATGGTGTCGGAGCCGTAGGGATCCGGCCTTTCTTGATGCCGGCGACGAGGAAAGAAAAGGGCGGAGCTGTAGGGATGCGGCCGAGGGCCGCCCTTCTTGATGCCCTTCTTGATGCCGGCAGCGAGAACTGGAAACACCGACCGGAAGATGCACCGCAAGGTTCTCGATCAATGGTGTCGGAGCCGTAGGGATCCGGGCTTTCTTGATGCCGGCGACGAGGACAGAAAAGGGCGGAGCTCTAGGGATGCGGCCGAGGCCCGCCGTTCTTGAAGCCGAGGCGAGAACTCCGTGAATGGGAGGGACGACAGAGACAAAGCAATCGGAAATGTGAGGGACCGACCCTAAAGACCAATTTATAATAGTTGGAATCCGAATTCGATCGAGATTGCGATGGACGGCTTAGGATCGATCAGTGGGATCAAATCTTTTAAATTATGTTTTTTCTTTTTTTTTACTGGTGGATATAAAAAATATAATTAATATGATAATATTTCAAAATTGATCTTATTGCGTTGACTGTCCACCCTCAAACAAATCTTGTTACATCGTTGTATCATTACTTTTTTTAAGTCAATTATCAACTTTCTCGTTACTATTTCATCTTTATATCAAATTAAATTTTTATCTTTAAATTAGTTTAAAATCAAAAATTTCATTTATAAGAGGTCTTGAAAGTTGAGGATGAGGAGTTTCGGGGATGACGAGACAAAAGCAGTGTGAGGGACTTACCGTATTGATCAATTTATTGTAATCGAATCAAATGCGGGACTAGGATGGGATCGTAACAGACTGACTATGATCGATTTGATCGGTGAGACCCAATCTTCTAATTATGTCTTTTCTTTCTTACGGTGGATAGAAAAATAAAATATATATAATTAAAATGATAATATTTCAAAGTTGGTCGTATTGTATTGACAATCGACCGTCAACAAATCTTCTTACGGCATTACTCCCATATCACTACTTATTTAGTCACTTATCTTTTTTTTCTATTCTCTTGCATATTTATATGATTAATCTTCCAATGAAATTTTTGTATTAACTTAGCTTTTCGATGTTTAAGTTAGTTTATATCGGTTTATATCATTACTCATGATATATACGGTATGAATTGATGTCTTTGTCGATTGTGTAGAGTATTCTTCATGATCTCATGAAATTCTCGATATAATTTCCTTACTATATGTGTTTTATTAATCTACCGCTAATTAGTTAATATCTATTTTGATTACTTAAGTTGTCGCAACATGAAGACGACCTTCTCGTATGAGCCTACCATGAGTTTTCTATGATTGGATTTGATAGGATGATCCTATAAAACTATGTAAACAACACATCTAACAAATGCTCCACCGATGCTTAACTTTACGAGGAATGATTAGTATCACATTAGAATCAAAAGGTTTTAAAAGTTAACTTATCTCCTCAAGGCAATGTATCATATCTAAATAAGAGGTCTTGAAAGTTATCGGGAGTAAATGAAAGTTAATTTATACCGATCACATGTCTGACTAATGAGACATTCAAAGATATGTCGAACCGATAATTATTTGACACCTGCCCTCTATCAATACCTATATGCCAATCAAAATAGCTTAGAATTTTAAATCTTATTTTATCTATTTTTTACAATGTTGACTTAGTTGGTAACGGTGTGATGAGAGAAGCTTGATGTGAATATATAGTAGAAAATAATGATAGCTCGCCAAGAAGAGGAGGAGAGTGAGAGTGAGATATCATACAATTTTGAAAAAAAATTACTTTTTTTATTCATAATCTTTGCTATACATTTTCACGTAGAAAAAGAAAAAAAATCTTTGTGCCACTCAAACTTATCAAATGGTGAAACAAAATCTCATGTCAATCCAAAATCTTTTTCTTCTTGCTACTATTTTCGTCACCATCGCATTCTTTTCTTTGCCACGTCCTCATCATCATCAAATCGCACCTGCAATTTATCATTTCGACATAATGTTAGAATGAATCAAAGCTATCATATGTAAACCAATCAAAAAATTTTAATATAAAGGAAAATAAAAATGATATCAATCGTGTATTAGGCTTGATTTTGTATTATGATTTGTGAGAAACTTAAGAAGTCATATTAAAATCTTCAAAATCTAATTTGATATAAATAATAGCATAATTATCGATATGAAAGAGCAAATAATTTTAGCATTAGATATTAATATAATAATACATCAATTGTTTCCAAACCGATAATAAGCAATAATGTTTAATTATCCTAAATAAATTACGTATATCTTTTGTTGATACCAAAGTTTATATATAGGAGATAATGTATTTAATGAAAGTAGGAACATTTAAATTTTCTATAATTTTAATAAAATCTTCTTTGGTCTCCGTTAATATTAATTAATTGTTTGATTACTATAATTTCTCTTATATCATGTTACTTATGGGAGGTACACCTAATTTTTTGTGAATATAAATATATATTAATTTCTTACCCAATATGTAACTAGAACACATGTTATTAACTTAATAATGATCTTATTAAACTTTTAAAGTCCAAAAAACACTTGGTGACCTCGAAATACCTCATTTTATCAACTACTATGGATCCAAAATATGTACTCAAACCTTATTTTTGAGAGATGTCCATTATTCGAGATTATATAACCTAATTTCATTTGCTTTGATCATCCCATTATCACGAGAAAATATGGATCACATATCAAAATAGAGAAATTTACTTGGAAGCTTTAAAAATCACAAAATTTGACTTCGGTGCATCCAACATGACTAATGACTCTTGCTATAATTTGAAATCATTCATTCAATCCCACTGTCGAGAAGATAAGTAGTCGAACAATATACATTTAATATCAACCAAACCTTAATCATAAAATAAGACCCACTACATTGGTGTCAATATCTTCAATCAACAACAATGACATTCACAACAATTCGATGAACAAACACAACAAAAATGATGAGAGACGATGCCTTCTGTTTGCTGATGGAGCCCACAGAAAAAAGTGGAGAGAGAGCTTTCGATGTCGCCGATCCCATATCTGATCAAAGAGCAATTAAATGTTACATTATGCACAATAATTTGAACTCTAGCACAATTATTATTAACCAATAAAAAGTAGTATTCGACCAAACAAGCATCGATATCGAAGTGACATACCTGAGCTTCCAGCACTGCTTGACCTATTGCTTATCACCATTAAGCTAATGATTGCTTCCCTGAGAGTCACATTTGGGATCAAGTCATCTGCTACCATATGTTTGGCCCCACAAATGCACATTGATTTGGTGATGATGTGGTCCCTTATGCCTGAGCATAATAAACAATAAAACCAAGTTAAACAAAGAAAAAATTTTCGTCAAGACATATGTCTCAATGAAACATAAAGGACGAAGAAAACATGAAAAGAATTGACTACTAATCCGATGAAGACAAAGAGGATAGAGGACTATTAGATCGTTAAGAAGTAACTTAAATAGACGTAAAACAATCCAGTCAAGATAATGATAATGCAATAATCAAATCACTTGACATTTAATCATATTGCATGGCTAGCAACGATAAAAATAACACCAACAACATCACTCAGTTTTTTCACCATGATCAAATCCGGGGTTTTTTTCTTTTCAAATAATTGCAATCCATAAGTGAAAAAATAACCACACAGGTCTATGGTCATAGACTTTTCCAGTTTTGTAAAAAATTTTGGATATAAGAACTATAGATCGAACTAAGAATTAGAAATTCCAACTATCAATAAAAAAAGTAAGTTCAAAAATTTTAGATCACATACATTTGTCACAGAAACTAGCGAAACAGCACTTGCTACTCATGACGGCATCTTTCATTACTTTCTTACATAATGGACAATTCAGTTCGGGAGGAAGGTCACTGACACGACAAACCGAAGGAATCCCCTCAATTTCCTTGTCAAAAACAGATCTACGCAGAAAGAAGAATAATCGTAAGTGACATATATCCAGCAACGCCAAACAGATCTACAAGGAAAAACAGAATAATCGTAAGTAACATACCAAGCTATGCAAAGAGAAGTCTCATGATGAAAAATCAACTTACTCATTTGGCTTTAAAACAGCAGCGACACCATTTGGGAGTGAATAAGAGCCATCCGGAGTGGTCAATAACATAGATCTGGGAATACCAGTTGCTGGTTTCATCTTTCTTATATCAAAATCGGGGTCACCATTGGTAGGACAATGCTGAATGAAATGTCCTGGTCAAGAAAAAAATTATACAATAAACACATTTGGCTTTAGCACATGGCGGAATAGTAAAACAATTATATAAAAGGAAAATGTTAAGACAAACCACTTTGAACGTACCAGGCACTTTGCATCTGTGACAAACGTAGCCAGCCGGCGGTTTCTTGAATCCTAATAAACCATTACCTAACATTAATCAATTCCCAACTTCAGCATACGTTATCCCAACATAAAACTAAATAGGTAGCGATGCTACAAAATCAAGACACCGTATTCGTTTCGTAACTATGATAAAACAATCCCTAAAAGAGGACAATCATAAAAGAAAATAATAATAAAAAAAAGAACAGATCACGCGTATGAAAGCTCGAAAGTTAACGAGATTAAATCAAAAGGATTTTTTCAAGTATTACCAAAACCGCAAGCCATTCTTCCACCCCATGCTCTTCCAGTGCTTCCTTCAGAATAAAAAACTTCCTTGGGTTGGCTGCACAGAAGGATAATATACGAATTAAACACCGAAAAGTTATGGCAGTTCATATATCAGCATGTGCCATGTAATTTGTTAACCTTCTCTCTATCGCACATTACTTTTTTCTATTGCTAGAGATTTGAAATTATAAAAGAGCAATCAATATATGTTGGAAAAAGCTCAGGCAAATATGACCAACCTTTGCCAATCAACAGCAGGTGTGTCAACTAAAGCCTTGATTCTCCTGTCCTCATCCAATCTACTTAGCACTTGATTACTTGGCTGATCAGCCACCTCATTACGAATGGCAGAAAAGGCTTCCTCAAAGTCACAGGAGTCAGATTCATCAGGCTGAAAAGTTCAAAAGAACATATTATTTCTTTCCACATTATAACACCATAACCAAGGTGAAAAGAAGCTACAATCAGAAACCAATGTGATGAGATTCAGATATTAGCAGTCTTACAAGTTTATAGGAAGAAGATTCAGTTGCTGATGTACCACCACTTTGTGGCAGAACATCTTCACTATTTTCTACACTTTTGGCCTGCCAACAGATTTAGAAAACAAATAAAAACATTAGGTTTTTGATATCATATTTCTGAACTCAGAAACCAATGTTACTGCTTGTGTGTTTTTCTATCCACTCAATTGGTAGCTCAAAGAAAAGTTCATGCAAGCTAAAGACATAATAAATATAAGGCCTAATCTTTTCCAAATTGGTCAAGAAAATGCATAAGGATTCAACAAAAGACCAATGTTTGAGTTCTTACTCTCCGACGACAATACTCTTTCCGTGTGGCCATGGCATTCGGCGAATCACTACTGAGGTGCCTGTTGGGATCATGACTGTATCATCAACATATTCTGAAACAAAGAAGCCATATCGACAAAGATAATTAGAGATTTCCTTGACAAGAATTAAAAGGTAAACAAATCATGCATATGACTCTGGAAAAAAAAATAAAACAGACATTAATCATAGACAACAAGGAGTAAAACTTCCAGCAAAGTAGTTGCCCCTAAACAGAGCAAATCACACAACCATAAAGGAATTGGGCAACACATTAGTCCTATCCACAGATCATCAATAATTGCAACGCCTAATCATCCGAGAGAGTGAGTGTTGTAGAAAAGGCCAACCTTCGTTCGTCTGCGCATTCGTGACAGTGAGATCGAAATCTCTACCCTTTCCATAACGCTTGGAAAGGAAGATTCTCAATTTCAAATTGGCAACAGAGATCGAGGGACCATCAACAGGAAGAGAACAAAAATCCTTAGCACTCTTAAATTTGTAATGCACAAACATTGTTTTCTCTGTTCCAGATGTAGAATACATCCTCAGAAGGGTAACAAATTAATACAGAACAACAACAACAAGTCTTCTTGATGCTGCCGAGGCCCGCCCTTCTTGATGCCCTTCTTGATGCCGGCAAGGTTCTCGATCAATGGTGTCGGAGCCGTAGGGATCCGGCCTTTCTTGATGCCGGCGACGAGGAAAGAAAAGGGCGGAGCTGTAGGGATGCGGCCGAGGGCCGCCCTTCTTGATGCCCTTCTTGATGCCGGCAGCGAGAACTGGAAACACCGACCGGAAGATGCACCGCAAGGTTCTCGATCAATGGTGTCGGAGCCGTAGGGATCCGGGCTTTCTTGATGCCGGCGACGAGGACAGAAAAGGGCGGAGCTCTAGGGATGCGGCCGAGGCCCGCCGTTCTTGAAGCCGAGGCGAGAACTCCGTGAATGGGAGGGACGACAGAGACAAAGCAATCGGAAATGTGAGGGACCGACCCTAAAGACCAATTTATAATAGTTGGAATCCGAATTCGATCGAGATTGCGATGGACGGCTTAGGATCGATCAGTGGGATCAAATCTTTTAAATTATGTTTTTTCTTTTTTTTTACTGGTGGATATAAAAAATATAATTAATATGATAATATTTCAAAATTGATCTTATTGCGTTGACTGTCCACCCTCAAACAAATCTTGTTACATCGTTGTATCATTACTTTTTTTAAGTCAATTATCAACTTTCTCGTTACTATTTCATCTTTATATCAAATTAAATTTTTTATCTTTAAATTAGTTTAAAAATCAAAAATTTCATTTATAAGAGGTCTTGAAAGTTGAGGATGAGGAGTTTCAGGGATGACAGAGACAAAACGAGTGTGAGGGACTTACCGTATTGATCAATTTATTGTAATCGGAATCCGAATTCGTGCGGGACTAGGATGGGATCGTAACGGACGGCCTATGATCGATTTGATCAGTGAGACCCAATCTTCTAATTATGTCTTTTCTTTCTTACCGGTGGATAGAAAAATAAAATATATATAATTAAAATGATAATATTTCAAAGTTGGTCGTATTGTATTGACAATCGACCGTCAACAAATCTTCTTACGGCATTACTCCCATATCACTACTTATTTAGTCACTTATCTTTTTTTTCTATTCTCTTGCATATTTATATGATTAATCTTCCAATGAAATTTTTGTATTAACTTAGCTTTTCGATGTTTAAGTTAGTTTATATTTATATCATTACTCATGATATAGCACGGTATGAATTGATGTCTTTGTCGATTGTGTAGAGTATTCTT
The DNA here is from genome assembly GCA_021527575.1 of Ensete glaucum. Lineage (NCBI taxonomy): Eukaryota > Viridiplantae > Streptophyta > Magnoliopsida > Zingiberales > Musaceae > Ensete > Ensete glaucum. The sequence continues at coordinate 13,485,980 of CM038557.1, read as the reverse complement.
CATGATCTCATGAAATTCTACTGATATAATTTCCTTACTATATGTGTTTTATTAATCTACCGCTAATTAGTTAATATCTATTTTGATTACTTAAGTTGTCGCAACATGAAGACGACCTTCTCGTATGAGCCTACCATGAGTTTTCTATGATTGGATTTGATAGGATGATCCTATAAAACTATGTAAACAACACATCTAACAAATGCTCCACCGATGCTTAACTTTACGAGGAATGATTAGTATCACATTAGAATCAAAAGGTTTTAAAAGTTAACTTATCTCCTCAAGGCAATGTATCATATCTAAATAAGAGGTCTTGAAAGTTATCGGGAGTAAATGAAAGTTAATTTATACCGATCACATGTCTGACTAATGAGACATTCAAAGATATGTCGAACCGATAATTATTTGACACCTGCCCTCTATCAATACCTATATGCCAATCAAAATAGCTTAGAATTTTAAATCTTATTTTATCTATTTTTTACAATGTTGACTTAGTTGGTAACGGTGTGATGAGAGAAGCTTGATGTGAATATATAGTAGAAAATAATGATAGCTCGCCAAGAAGAGGAGGAGAGTGAGAGTGAGATATCATACAATTTTGAAAAAAAATTACTTTTTTTATTCATAATCTTTGCTATACATTTTCACGTAGAAAAAGAAAAAAAATCTTTGTGCCACTCAAACTTATCAAATGGTGAAACAAAATCTCATGTCAATCCAAAATCTTTTTCTTCTTGCTACTATTTTCGTCACCGTCATCGACGCATTCTTTTCTTTGCCACGCTGTCCTCATCATCATCAAATCGCACCTGCAATTTATCATTTCGACATAATGTTAGAATGAATCAAAGCTATCATATGTAAACCAATCAAAAAATTTTAATATAAAGGAAAATAAAAATGATATCAATCGTGTATTAGGCTTGATTTTGTATTATGATTTGTGAGAAACTTAAGAAGTCATATTAAAATCTTCAAAATCTAATTTGATATAAATAATAGCATAATTATCGATATGAAAGAGCAAATAATTTTAGCATTAGATATTAATATAATAATACATCAATTGTTTCCAAACCGATAATAAGCAATAATGTTTAATTATCCTAAATAAATTACGTATATCTTTTGTTGATACCAAAGTTTATATATAGGAGATAATGTATTTAATGAAAGTAGGAACATTTAAATTTTCTATAATTTTAATAAAATCTTCTTTGGTCTCCGTTAATATTAATTAATTGCTTGATTACTATAATTTCTCTTATATCATGTTACTTATGGGAGGTACACCTAATTTTTTGTGAATATAAATATATATTAATTTCTTACCCAATATGTAACTAGAACACATGTTATTAACTTAATAATGATCTTATTAAACTTTTAAAGTCCAAAAAACACTTGGTGACCTCGAAATACCTCATTTTATCAACTACTATGGATCCAAAATATGTACTCAAACCTTATTTTTGAGAGATGTCCATTATTCGAGATTATATAACCTAATTTCATTTGCTTTGATCATCCCATTATCACGAGAAAATATGGATCACATATCAAAATAGAGAAATTTACTTGGAAGCTTTAAAAATCACAAAATTCGACTTGATTGCATCCAACATGACTAATGACTCTTGCTATAATTTGAAATCATTCATTCAATCCCACTGTCGAGAAGATAAGTAGTCGAACAATATACATTTAATATCAACCAAACCTTAATCATAAAATAAGACCCACTACATTGGTGTCAATATCTTCAATCAACAACAATGACATTCACAACGATTCGATGAACAAACACAACAAAAATGATGAGAGACGATGCCTTCTGTTTGCTGATGGAGGCCACAGAAAAAAGTGGAGAGAGAGCTCTCGATGTCGTCGATCCCATATCTGATCAAAGAGCAATTAAATGTTACATTATGCACAATAATTTGAACTCTAGCACAATTATTATTAACCAATAAAAAGTAGTATTCGGCCAAACAAGCATCGATATCGAAGTGACATACGAGCTTCCAAAGACGCTTGACCTATTGCTTATCACCATTAAGCTAATGATTGCTTCCCTGAGAGTCACATTTGGGATCAAGTCATCTGCTACCATATGTTTGGCCCCACAAATGCACATTGATTTGGTGATGATGTGGTCCCTTATGCCTGAGCATAATAAACAATAAAACCAAGTTAAACAAAGAAAAAATTTTCGTTAAAATATATATCTCAATGAAACATAAAGGACGAAGAAAGCATGAAAAGAATTGACTACTAATCCGATGAAGGAAGACAAAGAGGATAGAGGACTATTAGATCATTAAGAACTTAAATAGACGTAAAACAATCCAAGTCAAGATAATGATAGTGCAATAATCAAATCACTTGACATTTAATCATATTGCATAGCTAGCAACGATAAAAATAAAACCAACAACATCACTCAGTTTTTTCACCATGATCAAATCCGGGGGGTTTTTTCTTTTCAAATAATTGCAATCCATAAGTGAAAAAATAACCACACAGGTCTATGGTCATAGACTTTACGCTTTGTAAAAAATTTTGGATATAAGAACTATAGATCGAACTAAGAATTAGAAATTCCAACTATCAATAAAAAAAATAAGTTTAAAAATTTTGGATCACATACATTTGTCACAGAAACTAGCGAAACAGCACTTGCTACTCATGACAGCATCTTTCATTACTTTCTTACATAATGGACAATTCAGTTCAGGAGGAAGGTCACTGACATAACAAACCGAAGGAATCCCCTCAATTTCCTTGTCAAAAACAGATCTATGCAGAAAGAAGAATAATCGTAAGTGACATATATCCAGCAACGCCAAACAGATCTACAAGGAAAAACAGAATAATCGTAAGTAACATACCAAGCTATGCAAAGAGAAGTCTCATGATGAAAAATCAACTTACTCATTTGGCTTTAAAGCAACAGCGACACCATTTGGGAGTGAATAAGAGATTGCGATGGAAACTAACCGACGGCTTAGGATCCGTCAGTTGGACCTAATGTTTTAAATTATGTATTTTCTTTTTTTTATTAGTGGATAAAAAAAATATAATTAATATGATAAAATTTGAAAATTAGTCATATTATGTTGACATTTTTTTAAGTTTATTCAAAGGACTCATTAAGGATCATCATAGCAATAATAGTTCATTATGATATTGAGTTACATCAGATGGATGTGAAAACAACATTTCTGAATGGAAATATAGATGAGAAAATTTATATGGAACAACCTGAATGATTCATAGAAAAGAGAAAAGAAAGTTGAGCTTTCAAACTTAAGAAATCCATTTATAGCCTTAAATAATTTTCCAGACAATGGTATATAAGGTTTCTTGATACCATTACTTCTTTTGGATTTAAGGAAAATACTGTTGATAAGTGTATATATAAAGATTAGTAAGAGTAAGTATATTATATTGGTATTATATGTGCATGATATATTGCTTGCCAGTAGTGATATTTGTTTATTACATGAAACCAAGATATTTCTCAATATGAACTTTAAGATGGTTAATATGAATGAGACATCATATGTTATTGGCATTGAAATATTCAGGGACAGATCTCAAGGTTTATTAGGATTGTCTCAGAAAGGTTATGTTAACCGTATCTTGGAAATGTTTAATATGTAACTTTGTAAAGCCAATGATATACCTATTAGTAGAGGTGAAAAATTTAGCCAAAACCAGTGCCCGAAAAATGATTTAGAAAGGGATCAAATGAAGAATATTCCTTATGGGTGCGCAATTGGAAGTCTATTATATGCTCAAACCTGTACAAGGCTAGATATCAGTTTTATAGTGGTAATACTAGGTAGATACCAAAGTAACCCAAGAATGGAATATTGGAAAGCTGCAAAGAAAGTAATGAGATATCTATAAGGGACAAAGGATTATATGCTCACATATAGAAAATCAGATCAGTTTGAAGTAACGGGATATTCAGATGCTGATTTTGCAAATTGCCTTGATAGCAAGAAATCCACTTTAAGATTTATGTTCATGTTAGCTGGTGGGGCAATTTCTTGGAAAAGTATAAAATAATCACTTATTGTATCATCTACGATGGAAGCTGAATTTGTGGCATGCTTTAAGGCCACAAATCAAGCTTTATGACTGCGGAATCTTATCTCAGGACTTGGTGTGGCCGACTCAATTGCCAAGCCGCTGAAGATATTTTATGATAATAATGCAGCAGTTTTCTTCTCTAAGAATGGCAAGCACTCTAGTGGTTTCAAGCACATTAAGATAAAGTACTTGGTGGTTAGAGAAAGAGTCCAAAAATAACAAGTGTCAATTGAAAATTTGAGCACCACCACGATGATTTCTGATCCATTTACTAAAGCTTTGCAGTGTAAAACATTTAAAGAACATGTTCTTAGAATGGAGCTTGTGAGCAAGCCATAAAGGATATAGTGATACATGTTTAAGTGAATGCTATTATTGATATTTCTTTTACATAATTAAAGTTATTTATTTCTACTATCTTGTTTGTGTTTATGTTTATCCATATTATGGTTAAATGCAAGAAACATTATTGTCTTGACAAAATAAATTACAGGGGCCATTATAGACTATATAAGAAAAGACTAACGTTGTAGTACATAGAAGGAAGTGTGACATTGATGACATACAACCGCTATGACTCACATTGATAGTTTGACTAAATATAGTATTATTATGCTTATCGGACTTATTGGCTTATTTTTAAAAATCATAGTCATGTATAAAATGATTTTCAAAAATTTTAAAATCTAATTATATAAAATTATTATTAAATAAATTTTGTTTTATTTATTTTGATTTTGGATATCTTTTATATCTTATAAATTAATGGGCCAAGTGGGAGAATGTAAGATTATGTGGCCCTTTATTAATTGAGTAAGATATATTATGGATTAATTAGATTCTGATAAAAGATATTAGCCAATATTAAATAAAGTCCATATTATATTGGGATATTTTAGGAGATGCCCTTGATGAAAGGAGCTCTCATAATAACTTATCCTAGACCCTCTGCTCTGGCCTATAAATAGATAGAACCTATTATAAACCCAATGCGCGACACAACACAGAATAGTAAAGGGGTGAATAGAGCAAGAGATTACAGTTATTCTCTTGATCTCCCAAAACCATCAACTAAGGTGGTACTGTGAAAGGATAGGAAAGAGGAGAAGGGGTCTATATCTATTCTAGTTCCTCTTGCAAATCCATATTCGAAGTTATTTAGATCCGATGGGTGGTGCTCTTGAAGATCTAATTGGATCTCAATCAGATGACATCTAAAGGTATGCATCATAAACATATCTAATATTATTTGATTTCAATTCTGGCATAACATTTTTTTTCGTATAATAGTTTGCATGATTATAGTTTTTATGCCAACACTCATGAGTCTTATTATAAGAAAATTTTGAATCATATTTTTTTCTTTTGTAAATGTCAAGAAGAAAGAATCAAATGAAATGATTTCAAAGAGAGTTCAAATATCATTGCATTTAGACCTAAGACAAATATAAGAGCTACTCATTGTATTTAAAAAACTATCTTATGTAAATATCAAGAGGAAAGAGCTTAAGAAATCTAAAAAATAACATGATAACAAATTATGCATTTCGAAGATTTAAAATCATCTTGTGTAGATTTTAATAAGAAGCTCAATTTATAAAAGTCAAGAAATTTGAAAAAAATATGATAGCAAATCAAGCTTAATTTAAAAATCATGCATTTCTTATGTATTTAGAAAATTTAAAATTCTTAATTTTCTTGGAAGCGAATTATTTCTTATTTAATGATTTTATTGCAAGATAACAATTTTATCAAATCTAATTCTCTTCTTTGTTTATCATATCTAATTGAATTTTTTCTCATTCAATGTTAAAAGTTTTATTATATCCAATTCTATTCTTTGTTGCAAAATATCAATTTTATTTTCCCCTTTGGTCATTGTAAAAAAGAAGTAAAGTACAAAATTTTTTCTTTATCAATTTTCAAATTTAAGAAATATCAATTTGGTGATAGGGTATACCATTCATGAATATAATGAACAAATAAATCATGTCATGAAGGATATTATTATCAAATCATAAATACCAAAACATATAATTTAATTTAATAATTTCCTTTTAGGTCAAAAAAATCTTATAAGATCAAATAATAAGAAGAATCTTGATTCATATAAATAATTTTCTTTAATAAAATGAAAGAATCATAGTGAATGATCTTAATTTATATAAAGATCTGAAATTATGATTTTCAAAATGTAAGATAATGAGAAGACATTTTCTATGGTATGTTGCATATGATAATAGATAAAAGATTTTGATTCATGTGTATGAAATTTCAAGTTATTAAGATCATGGTTCAAAATGAAAATCACAAGTTATAAGATTATAAGACTCATCTTTGGTAAAAAGAAAATTATATAAGTAAAAAAAATTGATTCCCATAAAAGATACTCCAAGTCAAAAAAATCATGAAAAAATTTATGGTTTGGTTGGGTAAAACAAATATCTCATTCAAATTTCAATCATCAAAATGATTTTTGTAGTTTAAGAGATTAAACAATGATATCGCTTTATCTCTTATTAAAAACTTAATTGAGCAATTTTTAAAGAAATTTTTTTTTCTCGTTTTAGTTGTTTCAATTCATGTGATTTGTTTCATACAAAAATTCATTCAGCTTTTATGCCAAATTCGTGCATTTATTATCATTTAAAATAGTATCATTTAAAAAAAAATCATCACGATGATAATAATAAAATATTTTTAAACAAGTAAAATATTTTTGAACTTGTTAAAATCAAGTATCATTTCTAGAAGAAATCATAAAACATTTTCTGACAAATTTATTTTAATTCTAATAATTTTTCTTTCTTAAGTGACATTAACTCTTTAAACTTAGTGAAATTTGTTACCATACTTATTTTAAAAAATTATTTATTTTACTTTATTTCAGGTCCTAATTCAAGAATAATCTAACATTCAATCATGCAACATATTATATATCAATATATAGCACATCTAATATGACATTCAAATCAATCATTAAACTTACAAGCCAATAATTTCCATTTAAATGATCAATCTTATCTATAGTCAACAATTAACTCATTTATCATTTCAATCATCAGACTCAATTCAATCATTCAATATACATGCCAATAATATTCAAAAGATTATAGTTTATTTAGATATATATTTCCTTTGGTTAAAACCATGAAAAATCATAAAAAAAAAACTTTGACTCATATAAAAAGGATTTGTTTGGATAAATATTTTGAGTGTCAAGAAGGTTGTTTTATATAAAATACCTCTCACATCGTAGAAACCAATATATCATCTAAAAAAAATATATGAAAACATATCAATGACCATTATCAAAATCATTTTTTAAAAAATTTCAATGGATGCAACATAGATAGTTTCACGCTAGAATATAACTAATATTTTAAGTTTTAATTTTTGTACCGACATACTCTAGCTTTCCATATAAAATCCTTTCATCATCGAAAAGCAATCAAGATTAATTGTATAACCATGAATCATCAAAAGATTTGTTGCCAATAATTTTAATTTTAATAATTTTTCTTCTTATTGTTGTTTTGGATAATGAGCTTGAAAGAAGTGTTAGGTCTTAAGTCATACGCCTTTAGCATTCTTTATTAAAATACAATTTTGCTCCTAGCCTTGGTTTGGAGACAAACCTATAATAAATGAGGTTTTGGTTTAGGTACCCATTTGACTTTAGGTTTCGCATGAAAAGCTCTACCTAATTTAACTAAAGGCATTTGGTTATTTATGATTTCTTTAGTAACCCAAATCAACTTATGTGGATTATACTTTCTAAATAGGCATCTATAGGCAAAGTGTTCACATTTATCACAAAACTTACATTTATTCTCAGGTGAAGAATATAATGTGGATCCTCTAACGAAGATAGTTGACTTTGTCGATTATCACCCACAAAGCCAATACCTTCTTTATGAACATGACCCTTATTAACAAGGATCATGTTTAGAGATTTGTTGCATATCTTAAACTTTTATAAGGTATATTATAGTCTAATATTTTCCTTTTTAATTGCCTCTAATGACTTACATTTTGAATAAGAAATGAATGAGTTGATACTTCAGGCATGTTTTCAATTTTATTAGCAAGTAATACATGTTCCTTCTTAAGTAATTTATAAGTTTTGCTAATCTTCTTAAATCCATTAAATAATTCATGAAAGGTATTTAACAAGTCATAAAAAGTAAAAGAAGCTTTAACTGGGTTTCTTACCTTATCGTTGAATGCCATAAGCGCATAGTCATCTACTTCTTCTTAGTTGTGCTCTTCATCTTCGGAGTGCTTCGGTTGTTTGCATATGTAGCAAGAAGTTATGTCCACTTTAAGTTTATTTTTATGTTTTTTATTTATTTTCATTAATTTATTTGGTTTTTTCTTATAAGTTCAAATTCATAGTTTTCATCACTCAAAGTTTTACTCGATGAGTCGTCTATTGTTCTTAATGCCAAGTCCTTCATGTTCTTTGGAAGATGTGCATCTTTGGTTTTTAAGGCAATGTCCTTCATGTTCTTTGGAAATTGTTCTTCAAGTTCATCTTTGCAAGTTATTTCATTTATTTTTGATTCCTTTAATTTAGTTGCTTTCGTGTTTTTACTTCTAAAGTATGTTATATATCAAAAGTTAAATCACAAGTATAAACATGCTTAAATTTATTTTTATTTAAAGCATAAAATAAATCATTCATAGCTTTGGCATTTAATGAAAACATATGTCTTTTATGATTATTCTAATCATTTATAGGATTAGATGACTTCTGAAATCCATTTTCAGTGATATTCTATAAATCAAAATCCAACGAAATAAAAAAGATACTCATTCTAGTTTTCCTAAAGGTGTAATCTCATTAAACATAGGAGGATGTTGACCCTCCTTAATGCTAAAAGAGGTCATTTAGTTGCTTGGGTGTTAACCCAATTGAGTATAATCGGGTTTGATACCAAATGTTAGGACCGAGTTGGCACTAAGAATGTGCTTGAAGTAAAAACTAAAATTGAAAGTATTTTTTCATCAAGATCAAATTAGAGAGTGATTAAACTTAAGAATGAATGAAAAATCTCGATTTAGCTTTAGAATGCTACAATAATAAGTAAAGAAGGCTCATAAAGTTTATAGTAGTTCGGTCAAAAGCTTGACCTATGTCCACTTCCCGAGTCCTTAGTCGAGGCCCATCGGTGTTCACTAATGATCTTCTTCTATGGGTGCATATCAAAACCCTTTACACTTTCTCCTTTTCATAGGTTCAGGAGATAACCTTTACAATTCTCTTAGCCCTCTCTTAAACAAAAACTACACTTAACAAAAAGAGGGGGAGCTCTCAAGGAATTATAACAAGATTTTCACAAGTTCTTTGCTCTTGATTCTTTCATCCTCGAGCAAGAATGGGTGCGGTATTTATAGGCCCCAAATGGTTGTAAGAATGGAGCCAAAATTCTTGAAAACTATGTCTTCTCGGAGACAATGTCTTCAAAGATTATGTCTTTCCTGATCTTGGGTCAACGAAATGAGTTCAACTTAAGCTCAAATCTAACCCAAAGTAGACATGGTTGACTCATATTGAGTTAATTTTGATTTCTCTAAATCTAACTCAATTAGGACTCAATTACGATGCTAACTATGACACATACAATCGTTGTTTGGTATGTCAATTGATCTTTCGAACTCCCGACAAACTTCTCGGCATCCTCCAGCGAACTTCCGATGAGTCTCTTGATCATCTTTTGGCGAACACCCGACAAGGTCCCGATCACCTTTGACGAGTTCCCGATAAGCTCTCGATCACCTTCGGCGAGCTCCTGATGAACTCTCGATAAGCCCCCAATCACTTTCGACGAGCTTCTAGCGATCTCCCAACAAGTTCCCACTACATCGTCTGAAGCCCGACCCGATATCCAAACTTGCCTCCCACCTAACATTAGATTATACTGTCTTTTCACTATTGTAGATAATCTTGCATCACTCATCACTAACACATAGGTTAGATCATAAAACCTATCAATCGATGTCTTTATTATACTCAGACTGCTATTGCGATAATTAAGAAGATACAAGAAAAATATAAACTAAAAGCTTAATTCAAATATAGCAAAACTGTTGGCATAATGTGTCTCCATGTGTATAGAATTGGTTGGTAACAATTGGTTTAAATTCAATATCGATTACTACTCTTCATGAGTCAAGTCTGTCGAAAAATATGAATAATGGTATAATCATTTGAAGGATTTATTATTTTCAGATATAAAGACAGATATACTTATGTGGCAGATGGGAATGGATCATCTACAATGTCAAATTTCACTAATTTGGTTTGGAAGATTTAAGCCCATACATAGTATTTATTGTTTTGCTGGTCTTTTGATTAAATGGTGTGGGAGACAAACATAAATTGATAATGAAAGACTGGAAGAGTATTATTATACTTACTAGTTCTTCAATAAAAACAAAATAGTAAAAGACTCCCGGGAGTCTCCTGATCAGCTCAATTCTTAATGAAATCCACATTGGTTCTTATCCTCTCATCCCCTTCTCTCTGTTTCCAGTGTGTGGTATTAAGAGGAGTTGCTTCGAAACCATGGAAAACCATTGTGATCCGAGAAAGAGAGATTTGGATTAAACGAAGATGAGCATGGAGTGATAAATATTGTCAACTGACATTGGATAGAGCTGGAACTTGGAAGTCATATTTTAAGTAATCCAACAGACCAAACTGGTATTCATATTTTCTAAAACCTATAGATGGTCATTATGAATCCAATGCTTAGATTTTTAGGGTATTGATGATGTTATCCACACACACAAACCTGATTAAAAAAAGAAGAAAAAACAGCAAAGAACTCAATCCACTTTGCTCAAGTAAAAAACATTGACTCGGGCGGTGGCATCGGTTCTTCTGTATTGTTACCAGTCCCCTTCATACAGCATGCATGGTTCCTCCATAAATAAATAAATATTGGACAAACTCCATGCACCTTTTGGTTCTATAAATACCCCCTCCCATCCGTCCTCTCTCTCGCCATCGAGTCGTGTGTGTGTGTGTGTTTGCATATCATCTGGTGTGAGAGGAATTGCCCTCATAAGCTCGCTCGCTCGCTAATGGTGAGAGGGACGCCATATTAGCTATTCGCCTCCGAAACAATATAGCTTTGCTTGCTTCCCTTCGAGGAGGGAGGCCTATCTATGTAATCTGCAGTTTCTATTCTACTCTGTGGTTTGTGATGGATGCATGGTGGTGGTGCAGCTTCCAACCAGATCAAGACGGCGCATGCTCGAGGGCGTCGCAAATGTCCATGCGGCGAGTCTCGTTGGAGCATGGAACTGCGAATCACAGCATCGTGGTGCGTAAACTCCATTAAGATAACCTTCGAGATCGACGGAACCACTCGCGCAACTCCCGGATATGGAGGCCCGGTGAACTATTCGTGCAATGCCTCTCCTACCTCCATCCATCCTTGCGTCCCCTCATACTAATTAATACCGCTATCAAATATATAAAATGTATCATTGCCTCGATTTACTCTCATGCGGATGAATACCTCACCTCCGTTTCGGGTATGTCAAATGTACTTCCTTGTGTATCTCAACTCACGTTCACCACGGTGTTGGAAAGACATATGGTCCATATGGAGGTGGGGTGGAACCTTTTCAAGTCAACGAGAATACGACGAGATTAAGGGCTTCTTTGGACATGCAACCGCAGAGTATCTCACGCTTTTGGAGTCTACGTGATCTTAGCCAACCCCCGTGGAGTGGAGGGTGTTTACTATCTGTATCTTCTACGTGCGTGTCATGATGAATAAGGATGCCACCGTCGGTCATTGGCATCCATGTTTGAGTTGGGTGTCTGTTTTGAAATAAAGTCTATCTTTACGCATTTGTCACTACTACTTCTCATTGCTATCTTCTTTGACTTTTAAACACATCGTGGGCCCATCCGTTAATATCAAGTCTAACTCAACGCAGCCAATTTCTAACTCACCAAATTATAATGAACAAGAAAATCATTGTGCTTCACTTACTTATATAACATTTGCATAGTCGCGTTCTTACGGTACTTTGTGGTGTGGTCGAGAAGTCAGCGTGGTTTGGTTTCGCCTGTGCGTAAGTTCGTCCACATCGATCGGGATCGGGATGTTCGGTTCGGTCGGTTCAACGTCTTGAGAGCTTGCACCTCGGGTTGACTTTTTCGAGCTTCACTCGGGTCGGGTCTCTGTGGAGGACATGCACAAAGGTCTCGTCATGATGGGGGTGACGGGTGAGGTCTTCCATTTTCATTTCTTAGCGTCTCGGTTCTTATGTCTCGGTCACTCCGATCGCCCCTCTTCACCGTCTTTTCCGATCGGAATGCCTTCTTCTCCCTCGTTCACCTCCTTGATTCACCTCTTCTTTGTCTTTGGTCCCTTCACCTCGGGCGGAGGGTTATCGTCCCAATGGTCCCGTAGGGAGTCGGTCGGAGCCCTTGAGCTCTTCTTCGGGCATCTTGACCCGATCTGATGTCAACGCCATTAAGGTTGTGGAAATGATGAATTACAACTTTGACTCAATAATTTTTGTTGTCACATTTGCTGATCCAGAAGCACTTCAGCATTCCGAATGAGTATGCCCTACATGCTCCTCAGCCTGGGCAATGCTCATTCCACAAGTACCCTGGGGGATTCAGCCTCTCGGTCGATGCCTTAGAGGCGGGACTGATGTTTCCCCTTCACCTAGTGGTCGGGGAGTGCCTCAATCGGTGGAGGGTTTCTCCCAGCTAGATAGCACCAAGTTCCTGGTGCCATCTTATAACCTTCCTCGAGGAATGCCGAGGATCAGGGATAATCCCGACTCGGGATTTGTTTCTATCATGTTTCTCATTGTGTAAGGGCTAGGTGGATATTACCTGACATCCCGGGCTAGCTTCAGGGTTGAGGGAGCTCCTTCCAATAATGAAGGTTGGAAGTCTCAGTTCATGTACATAAGTCATCCCCAGGGTTGAGATTTTGGTCTTGAATGGTTGGGTTACCCCATAAATAACATGCCCTCGTACATGACTGATGAGGAGTCCATCTTGGTTGGGCGATTGAAGGGTATCCTATCCTCTTCTCAAGCGATAAGGAATCTGACCGAGCAGTGACTGATTGAGGCGGGCCTCAATTCGACTCCTCGGGGTATGTCACGTACCCCTTTTTCTTTGATGTCACCTGGTGTCTAATTTGTTTAACCTGCTATTCAGATGTAAAAATGGTGAACCTCGACATGGTCCGTATTAGGGCGAGGCATGGAGGGTGCCTGCGATATGCCGCCAGAGCACTAACCTCCACCACTATCGCACGCCTTCGGAGTTTCAAGAGGTCCGAGTCTAGGCGATCAACCAGAAGGCTCCCAAGGCTCTTGAGAAGCAGGCCATCGAGGCGATGACTCACCCCCGAAAGAAGGTGAAGACTTTTGATCGCCATAAGTCTTGGCTTGACGAGGGGGGCCCCCAATCCCATTCTTCAAATCGCAAGGAACAGGTTGGGGCTGTCGGGGAGACCCAGGCGCCCTGCCCCGACGCTCGAGATCCATCAAAGAACTTTACCAGACCTCCCCTAGCGAAGGCAATGCAAGCTTCTATGCCCTGTGCATGTTTGACTTCCAGTGGGTGATCCGGATGCACCAACAGAGGCTCGATGATCCTCGCTGAAGCAGAGAACCAAAGTCTATGCCAACGGATCGAAGTCCGGTGAATATGCTCGAGGCACGCTACTTCTGAAGCTAGCAGTTGATCTCTACACCTTCCCATCCAAGGTGTTAATGGACTGGGCGCTGAAGTCCATGGTGTTGGTGAGTATTGTCTTTTGCACTTTTAAGTTATGCTTCGTTGATTCACACCTGGTTTCTGGTTGCATACTCAACACTACTACATAGCACTGGTGCGTCCACGATGCAGGGTGGGTCATCAGCATTATGGACAACAAATCCAAAGGCCTGAAGAAGGAAATCACCGATCTCCGGGGTTAGAACCCGAGGCTATCACGAGAGCGAGGCCGAGGCCCAAGCCCTTGTCGATGACCTTAAGGTCGAACTCGAGGAGGCTAATCGATGTCGAGCGTCACTCGAGATGGAGGTGAACAATTACTAGCCGATCTAGCTGATTTACAAGAGTAACTGAAGGAAGCCTGAGTCGGACGTCGGATGTTGGAGGATAAACTGCTCAAGATGACAGGCGCAATGGAAAGGCTGAAGGCCGAACTACACGCGAAAGCCATAGCCGAGTATAATCTATCATATCTCAATAAATCTCATCATCATTTATTTATGTAAATCTATATTTTATAGAGAGTCACCAAAAACCCTACTAGATCTTGCCTTAGGATCTCTATTAAATTATCCACTCCTCTTGGATTATTGGATCTATATCCAATAATCTTAATTGGCATCTAATTGAGCCCCATGCAAGGGGTCCTTTAATATTAGGTCACATCTAATGAGAACGGGGGCTCATTTGATAACTAATATCTAATCCTCTACTCGCTACAATTATTCACCATATATGTGTGACCTCTAGACCCAATACCGAGCTAGTCATAAGTTTCATCTGTCAGAACTCCTTTTGACTTAGTGAATTGTTATCACATAACAAGTCACTCAACTCATCGACTGTGGATGTACTAGGCCACTGCGCCATAGCCCACAGACGGTACAGGGGATCAAATCTATTATATGTGTTCATCCTGATTTACCGTGTATATATAGTATCTCATTCATCTAATATCTTGTTGATTGTATATTAGGTATAGTACTATCAGGCCACATGCAGAATTCATCCAAGTCTCGCTATAATCATATTCTCTCGGAGAATTCCTCTCTCAATCCAAATGACCTTGGTAAGGGATTTGCTTGAGCGATAACACATGAGATATTACTCAAATGATACCGAGGATAAATGATCCTCTATTAACACTCAATTGCCTTTACAATGTTAATTACCAATCCCGATAACCGGTTGTACTAGATCTGAAACTTTCTAGACCTGCAAGGCCAACGTCAAAGAAAGGAATACTCAAATAAGACATCCTTAATGTCTCAAGTCTAGGCACCAGACACACAACTAGGACTACGGAATCACTGTTTGATATTAGATATCATTAACCATACAACATTCTATAAGTAGATCAATCAGTAAACTTATTCTCCAATGAGCACCTGTATTGTACCTTTAATGTCCCCACACAAGTAGCTATGAGATCAGTCGCCTTCATCATATAGACGCATATACAGTATACCGGTCTGTCCAGTTATCTAAATATCTCTCTCGAGTAACTTATGACTAAGATTATTTAGGGTCTATGTGTAAAAGTGAATCGGTTTCATTATCTTGATCTCATCAAGATCCAATTTTGGTTGCACAAATCCAAAACATCACAATTACATATATTCAGTAGATAATATAATATAAAAATAATAGTAGTAATAATAATAATACAAAAATATTGTGCAACATATCACACGTGTTATCACTCACGTGATCGACTTGCAAGGTACCTGTAACCAGCAAGTCGATCGAAAAGCTTACTTTCCAATATTAAGTCTATCGAAAAATTATAAATAATGGTAATGGATCATCTACTAATATGGCGGATGGGAATGGATCATCTACGATGTCAAAATTTCACTAGCTTGGCTTGGAGGATTAAGCTCATAGCATTGCTTTTGCTGGTCTTGTAATTAAATACGACCAAAGAAAGCACAATGGTGCGGGAGACAAACATAAATTCATAATGAAAGACTAGAAGAGTATTATTCTTATAAGTCAGTTAATAAAAAAATACAATAGAAAAGGACTCCAGGAGTCTTCTCATCAGCTTGACTTCAATAATGAAATCCACATTTGGTTATTTATTTGCCTCTCAACCCCTTCTCTCTCTTTCTTTCCAGTGTGTGGTACAAGAGAAGCTGCTTGAAGACCATGGAAAGCCACTGTGATAAGAGAGATAGATTTGGATTAAACGAAGATGAGAATGGAGTGATAAAATTGTCAACTGACATTGGATACAGCCGGAACTTGGAAGTCATATTTTAAGTAATCCAACAGACCAAACTGGTGTTCACAAATTTTCAAAACCTATAGATGGTCATTATGAATCCAATGCTTAGATTTTTAGGGTATTGATGATGTTTATCCACACACACAAACCTGATTAAAAAGAAGAAAAAACAGCAAAGAACTCGATCCACTTTGCTCAAGTAAAAACATTTGACTCGGAAGCGGTAGCGATCTTGGTTCTTTCTTATTGTTACAGTCCCCTTCATACAGCATGCATGGCTCCTCCATAAATAAATAAAATATTGGACGACTCCATGCACCTTTTGGTTCTATAAATACCCCCTCCCATCCCTCCTCTCTCTCACCATCGAGTCGTGTGTGTGTGTGTGTGTGTTTGCATATCATCTGGTGTGAGAGGAATTGCCCTCATAAGCTCGCTCGCTCGCTAATGGTGAGAGAGACGCCATATTAGCTATTCTGCCTCCACCGAAACAATATAGCTTCGCTTTCCCCTTAGAGAGAGGAGGCCTATCTATGTAGTACACTGCAGTTTCTATTCTACTCTTTTGTGGTTTGTGATGGATGCATGGTGGTGGTGCAGGCTTCCAACCAGATCAAGACGGCGGCGCATGCTCGAGGGGCCGTCCGCAAATGTCCATGCGGCGACGAGTCTCGTTGGAGCATGGAACCTGCCGACAGAATCACAGGCATCAGCGTCGGCGCTGCTTCATGCGTAAACTCCATTAAGATAACCTTCGAGATCGACGGAACCACTCGCGCAACTCCCAGATATGGAGGCCCCGGCGGTGAACTATTCCAGGCAATGCCTCTCCTACCTCCATCCATCCTTGCGTCCCCTCATACTAATTAATACCTGCTATCAAATATATAAAATGTATCATTGCCTCGCAGTTTACTCTCATGCCAGATGAATACCTCACCTCCGTTTCTGGGTATGTCAAATACGACTGTTCGGTACTTCCTTGTGTATCTCAACTCACGTTCACCACCAGTGTTGGAAAGACATATGGTCCATATGGAGGTGGGGGTGGAACCTTTTTCGAAGTCAACGTAGAATACGACGAGATTAAGGGCTTCTTTGGACATGCAGTATCTCACGCTTTTGGAGTCTACGTGATCGGCTTAGCCAACCCCCCTGTGGAGTGGAGGGTGTTTACTATCTGTATCTTCTACGTGCGTGTGTCATGATGAATAAGGATGCCACCGTCGGTCATTGGCATCCATGTTTGAGTTGGGTGTCTGTTTTGAAATAAAGTTTATCTTTCTGCATTTGTCACTACTACTTCTCATTGCTATCTTCTTTGACTTTTAAACACATCGTGGGCCCATCCGTTAATATCAAGTCTAACTCAACGCGGCCAATTTCTAACTCACCAAATTATAATGAACAAGAAAATCATTGTGCTTCACTTACTTATATAACATTTGCATAGTCACGTTCTTACGGTATTTTGTGGTGTGGTCGAGAAGTCAGCGTGGTTTGGTTTCGCCCGTGTGCGTAAGTTCGTCCACATCGATCGGGATCGGGGATGTTCGGTTCCGGTCGGTTCAATGTCTTGAGAGCTTGCACCTCGGGTTGACTTTTTCGAGCTTCACTTGGGTCGGGGTCTACTGTGGAGGACATGCACAAAGGTCTCGTCATGATGGGGGTGACGGGGTGAGGTCTTCCATTTTCATTTCTTAGCGTCTCAGTTCTTATGTCTCGGTCACTCCGATCGCCACTCTTCAGCCGTCTTTTCCTGATCAGGTCGGAATGCCTTCTTCTCCCTCGTTCACCTCCTTCGGATTCACCTCTTCTTTGTCTTTGGTCCCTTCACCTCGAGCGGAGGGTTGTCGTCCCAATGGTCCGTAGGGAGTCGGTCGGAGCCCTTGAGCTCTTCTTCGGGCATACTGACCCGATCTGATGAATAAGGATGCCACTGTCGGTCATTGGCATCTCTATGTTCGATTTGGGTGTCTGTTTTGGAATAAAGCCTATCATTGGCATCTACTACTACTACTACTACTAATATGATGTGTCTCATTGCTATCATCTTTGACTTTTAAACACATCGTGAGCCCATCCGTTAATATCAAGTCTAACTCAACGTGCCCAATTTCTAAGTCAGCCAATTATAATAAACAAGTAAATCCTTGTGCTTCACTGACTTATATAACATTTGCATAGTCGTGCGTTGATAGAACAATACCGTAAATACACAATTGAAGTGTTGGCGACATGATCACAAAAGTAAATTTAGTAAGTCAAGTTTGAGATTATTTCAGTTAATAATAAGCCTTTTGTAATCAACAAATTCTTCTAGTATACACTCTTTAAAAGATATATCTGAATTGTGAAAAGAAGCATTGCACTGTAAATTTCAAGTGCTAATTTGGTGTAAATAAATAGTAAGTAGGGTTAAATATATGATGATGAAGATTATAATTTGACTCTCTATTTCCGATTGTTGTCCACTTTTGGAGTCATTATATTTTACGCTATTATGATTGTCCACTGAAAAGGTAAGAATACCACATTGTGCCTTTGAACAAACCTATTGTATTTTACGCTAAATTTGAGACACATGTGGGAAACCTCGGATTCGTATCAAGCCAAATGCCATGAAGTCATAACTAATAATAATAGACCGATTCGATAGCCTTATTTTTCTCATACCGATCGATCGATTATGAATTCGAATATTGATGCATTCAATATATCCCGTGTTTGTTGCATAGAGACGATAATTGAGTTGGTGTAAGTAAATGGAAGGATCGATTACATCGTGAATGGATGGAGAATGACTATGAGATTTTAAATAATTAATTTGATGTCATATTAGTGTATTCTTTTACACATACACAAATTTTATAAAATAGGCTTTAATTTCATTTAAATATTTTATATATTTAACTATAATATGTACATACCTAAATGGCAAATAGGATAATAGAAATAAATAATTTTAATTACGTAAAATAAAATATCAGTTATAATATCCATTGAAACATGCATCACCATGTCATTTATAGAATGCTCAAGAATATATTCTTTTAAACACTTTCGCCTACAAGTCCTAAGTGAATAGATTATAAATCGATCCAGTAGAACTTAAGTTTTTAATTTATGTTAATCATTTTTAGACTTTTCTCTAACTATCAAGTACTTTATACCATAACATATAGAACTACTAAAATACTTGTTATTTTTAGAGAAGAAAATTAGTGTGATGTATTATAAAGTATTTTTAGTGATTTAACAATTGAGTCTGAATTTTTAGATATAATTTTACATTAATAAAGCTTGACTAGTGACTCAAAAACATACCATAAAATGAACTTTTATTATTAATAATATAATAATATATTGCTTATTATTATTTTCTTATAAATCTCCCCTTCACCTAATACATATAAACATAAAATTAGATTTTTTTTATCGAGATAATATACAAAATCAACATAAAATAACTCCCCATATCTTCGGATATAAATAGTGATCAATTTTCTTAGATACGAAGGGATGAGATGAGATGAGCATGGTTTTCATTAATTCTAAGTTCTAAAACTAAGAAGAATAACAAAGTGGATCGATCAAAATGTGGAGTTTAATTTTCAGATATAAGCTAGATATATTAATTGCAATGGAACGGATTATTTTCAAAGTCAAAATATTGCTAATTTTGCTTAGAAGATCGGTCATAGTTTTTGGTGTTTTAATTAAAATAGGACCTAATGAAATCAATAGTTGAACATACTTCGACATAGTTGAAAGGTTATAATATGATTTCTAGTATGTGATTTGATATGAGATGTGTTAGTACCAAGTTGGCACTAAGAGGAGAGGGTGAATTAGTACAAGTGAAAAGTGCCCTCAATTTAAAAAATATGCCTAAAGTAAAAAATAAAACTGAAAGTATTTTTTGTTAAGATCATGTTAGAGAGCGATTAAACTTAAGAATAAATAAAGAATCTCGATTTAGTTATGGAATGGTAAAATAAAAAACAAGTAAAAAAAAACTCATAGATTTTATAGTGGTTCAATCAAAAGCTTGACCTACGATTAGTTCTCGAGTCGTCCTTTATTGAGGCCCGTTGGTATCCACTAATGATCTTCTTTCATGGGTGAAGATCAAAACCTCTAACACTTTTCTTATTTTCACAAGTTCAGGAGATAATCTTTACAATTCTCTCAACCCTCCCTTAAACAAAAACTACACTTAACGAAAGAAAGGGGGAGCTCTCAAGAAATTACAACAGTATTTTCACAAAATTTTTGCGCTTGATTCTTGCATCCTCAAGTAAGAATGGGTGGGATATTTATAGGCCCCAAATGACTTCAAGAATGAAGTCAAAATTCTTGGAGACTATGTCTTCTCACATATTGTCTTTCCTAACATTTGTCAACGAAATGAGCTAAACCTAAGCTTATATCTAATCCAAAGTGGACCTATTTGCCTCACATTCTGTTAATTTAGATTTCTCCAAACCTAACTTAATTAGGACTCAATTAAGATCCTAACTATGATATACTACACAATTACAATCGTTCTTATTATTCGACATGTCAATTGATCTTTCGAGTTCCCTGCAAACTTCTCGGTATCCTCCGACGAACTCCCGGTGAGTCTCTCGATCATCTTTCAGCGAACTCTCGGTGCACTCTCGACACACTCCCTATCACCTTCGGCGAGCTCCGGCAAGCTCCTGATCACCTTCGGTGAGCTTCCGACGATCTCCTGACGAGTTCCTACTACACCGTTTGAACCCTGGCCTGATGCCCGAACGTGACTCCGACCCAATATTAGATTGTATTATCTTTTCACCGTCGTAGTTAATCCTATATCACTCATCTCTAACACACATGTTAGATCATAAAACCCATCAATTGATTTCATCATCAAAATATGAGATTCAACAACCTCCCCCTTTTTTATGATGATAACTAATTGATGACAGAGTTAACCTTAACTCACCCTATTTATATGCCATAGGATAAAGAGAGCAAACTTGAATTCAAAAGAACAAATCACTTTTGAATTCAAGCATTTTGATAATATTGTAGTTTTAAAATTTTAACCACACATGATACTATATATGAAAAAGTTTTAAAAGCATTCTTCTTAGTATCATATAAAAATTTAAAACATTACGACATTCATTTCAAAGATTAAACATATCATTGGACATCAATCATATCATTTGTCATTTTATTTCTCTGCCTTTATCATCAACAAAAAGGAGGGATGTTCAATTATATTTAAATATTTTTTAAGTATTTAACATAATATTTAGCATATAAGGAGAGGAAATTAGTCCATTACTCTCCTTTAGTAAAATAAGAAAAAGACTAACGATAGAATTTACTTCATTTTTCTCCCTTTTTAAAATAAGAAGAAGGACAAAGATATATGCATCACAAATGCTACATTAAAATTCTTTTCTCCCCCTTTATAAATGAGATAGAAGGAGAAGGGAGAGTATCAAAACTCCAAAAATCAAGTATATCAAAAAATCAAATATCAAGAGAGGAGGGGTGGGGGAAGGGGGCTAGGGGGTGGGAGGGGGAGGGTACATTTAAAAATATTTATGAATCCAAAAATCAAAATATTGAAAGAGACCTCATGAGTCTTATCATAAGAGAATTTTGAATCATATTTTTTTCTTTTGTAAATATCAAGAAGAAAGAATCAAATAAAATGATTTCAAAGAGAGCTCAAATATCATTGCATTTAAACCTAAGAAAAATATAAGAGATACTCATTACATTTAAAAAATCATCTTATGTAAATATCAAGAGGAAAGAGCTCAAGAAATCTTAAAAATAACATGATAGCAAATCATGCATTTCAAAGATTTAAAATCATCATATTTTAATAAGAAGCTCAATTTGTAAAAGTCAGGAAATCTGAAAAAAAAATATGATAGCAAATCAAGCTCAATTTGCAAATCATGTATTTCTTACGTATTTAGAAAATTTAAAATTCTTAATTTTCTTCAAAGCAAATTATTTCTTATTTAATGATTTTGTTGCAAGATAGCAATTTTATCATATCTAATTCTCTTCTTTGTTTATCATATCTAATTTAATTTTTCCTCATTCAATGTTAAATGTTTTATTATATCCAATTCTCTTCTTTGTTGCAAGATAGCAATTTTATTTTCTCCTTTGGTCATTGTCGAAAATAAGCAAAGTACAAAATTTTTTCTTTATCAATTTTTAAATTTAAGAAATATCAATTTGATTATATGATATACCATTCATGAATATAAGGAACAGATAAATCATGTTACGAAGGATATTATTATCAAATCATGAATACCAAAAGATATAATTTAATTTAATAAAAATTTTTAGGTCAAAAAAATCTTATGAGATCAAATAATAAAAAAAATCTTGATTCATATAAATAATTTTCTTTAATAAAATGAAATAATCAGTGAACGTTTTTAATTTACAAAAAAACCTAAAATTATGAAGTGCGCCTGTCTGATTTTTCACCTCGTCGCAGCATCAAGAAAGGCCGGATCCCTACGTGATCTTTGTAGGGATGTGGCATTTCTCGAGGGAGAAAAGGGCGGAGTCAGGGATGCGTCCGAGGCCCGCCCTTCTTGAAGCCGCCGGAACTGGAAACACCGACCGATGATGCTCGATCAATGGTGTCGAGTGAGGGATCCGGCCTTTCTTGCCGGCGACGAGACGAAAAGGGCGGAGCTGTGGGGATGCGGCGAGGCCCGCCTTCTTGATGCCCTTCTTGATGCCGGCGAACTGGAAACACCGAGCGTAAGATGCACCGCAAGGTTCTCGATCAATGGTGTCGGAGGGATCCGGCTTTCTTGATGCCCGACGAGGACGAAAAGGGCGGGCTGTAGGGATGCCGAGGCCCGCCGTTCTTGAAGCCGAGGCGAGAACTCCGTGAATGGGAGGGACGACAGAGACAAAGCAATCGGAAATGTGAGGGACCGACCCTAAAGACCAATTTATAATAGTTGGAATCCGAATTCGATCGAGATTGCGATGGACGGCTTAGGATCGATCGGTGGGATCAAATCTTTTAAATTATGTTTTTCTTTTTTACTGGTGGATATAAAAATATAATTAATATGATAATATTTCAAAATTGATCTTATTATGTTGACTGTCTCAAACAAATCTTCTTACATCGTTGTATTATTAATTTTTAAGTCAATTATCAACTTTCTTACTATTTCATCTTTATATCAAATTAAATTTTTATCTTTAAATTAGTTTAAAAATCAAAAATTTCATTTATAAGAGGTATTGAAAGTTGAGGATGAGGAGTTTCAGCGATGACAGAGACAAAACGAGTGTGAGGGACTTACCGTATTGATCAATTTATTGTAATCGGACTCCGAATTTGTGCGGGACTAGGATGGGATCGAACGACACTATGATCGATTTGATCAGTGGGACTCAATCTTCTAATTATGTCTTTTCTTTCTTACCGGTGGATAGAAAAATAAAATATATATAATTAAAATGATAATATTTCAAAGTTGGTCGTATTGTATTGACAATCGATCGTCAACAAATCTTCTTACATTACTCCCATATCACTACTTATTTAGTCACTTATCTTTTTTTCTATTCTCTTGCATATTTATATAATTAATCTTCCAATGAAATTTTTGTATTAACTTAGCTTTTCGATGTTTAAGTTAGTTTATATCAGTTTATATCATTACTCATGATATAGCACGGTATGAATTGATGTCTTTGTCGATTGTGTAGAGTCTTCTTCATGATCCCATGAAATTCTACTGATATAATTTTCTTACTATATGTGTTTTATTAATCTACCGCTAATTAGTTAATATCTATTTTGATTACTTAAGTTGTCGCAACATGAAGACGACCTTCTCGTATGAGCCTACCATGAGTTTTCTATGATTGGATTTGATAGGATGATCCTATAAAACTATGTAAACAACACATCTAACAAATGCTCCACCGATGCTTAACTTTACGAGGAATGATTAGTATCACATTAGAATCAAAAGGTTTTAAAAGTTAACTTATCTCCTCAAGGCAATGTATCATATCTAAATAATAGGTCTTGAAAGTTATCGGGAGTAAATGAAAGTTAATTT
Source organism: Ensete glaucum (assembly GCA_021527575.1). Classification (NCBI taxonomy): domain Eukaryota; kingdom Viridiplantae; phylum Streptophyta; class Magnoliopsida; order Zingiberales; family Musaceae; genus Ensete; species Ensete glaucum. The sequence continues at coordinate 13,461,760 of CM038557.1, read as the reverse complement.
ATACCGATCACATGTCTGACTAATGAGACATTCAAAGATATGTCGAACCGATAATTATTTGACACCTGCCCTCTATCAATACCTATATGCCAATCAAAATAGCTTAGAATTTTAAATCTTATTTTATCTATTTTTTACAATGTTGACTTAGTTGGTAATGAGAGAAGCTTGATGTGAATATATAATAGAAAATAATGATAGCTCGCCAAGAAGAGGAGGAGAGTGAGAGTGAGATATCATACAATTTTGAAAAAAATTACTTTTTTTATTCATAATCTTTGCTATACATTTTCACGTAGAAAAAGAAAAAAAATCTTTGTGCCACTCAAACTTATCAAATGGTGAAACAAAATCTCATGTCAATCCAAAATCTTTTCTTCGTGCTACTATTTTCGTCACCATCATCGACGCATTCTTTTCTTTGCCACGATGTCCTCATCATCATCAAATCGCACCGCAATTTATCATTTCGACATAATGTTAGAATGAATCAAAGTCATATGTAAACCAATCAAAAATTTTAATATAAAGGGAAATAAAATGATAACAATCGTGTAGATTTTGTATTATGATTTGTGAGAAACTTAAGAAGTCATATTAAAATCTTCAAAATCTAATTTGATATAAATAATAGCATAATTATCGATATGAGAGAGCAAATAATTTTAGCATTAGATATTAATATAATAATACATCATTTGTTTCCAAACCGATAATAAGCAATAATGTTTAATTATCCTAAATAAATTACGATATCTTTTGTTGATACCAAAGTTTATATATAGGAGATAATGTATTTAATGAAAGTAGGAACATTTAAATTTTCTATAATTTTAATAAAATCTTCTTTGGTCTCCGTTAATATTAATTAATTGCTTGATTACTATAATTTCTCTTATATCATGTTACTTATGGGAGGTACACCTAATTTTTGTGAATATAAATATATATTAATTTCTTACCCAATATGTAACTAGAACACATGTTATTAACTTAATAATGATCTTATTAAACTTTTAAAGTCCAAAAACACTTGGTGACCTCGAAATACCTCATTTTATCAACTACTATGGATCCAAAATATGTACTCAAACCTTATTTTTGAGAGATGTCCATTATTCGAGATTATATAACCTAATTTCATTTGCTTTGATCATCCCATTATCACGAGAAAATATGGATCACATATCAAAATAGAGAAATTTACTTGGAAGCTTTAAAAATCACAAAATTCGACTTCGGTGCATCCAACATGACTAATGACTCTTGCTGTAATTTGAAATCATTCATTCAATCTCACTGTGGAGAAGATAAGTAGTCGAACAATATACATTTAATATCAACCAAACCTTAATCATAAAATAAGACCCACTACATTGGTGTCAATATCTTCAATCAACAACAATGACATTCACAACAATTCGATGAACAAACACAACAAAAATGATGAGAGACGATGCCTTACTTGATGGAGGCCACGTAAAAAGTGGAGAGAGAGCTTTCGATGTCGTCGATCCCATATCTCGATCAAAGAGCAATTAAATGTTACATTATGCACAATAATTTAAACTCTAGCACAATTATTATTAACCAATAAAAGTAGTATTCTACCAAACAAGCATCGATATCAGTGACATACCGAGCTTCCAAAGACCTTGACCTATTGCTTATCACCATTAAGCTAATGATTGCTTCCCTGAGAGTCACATTTGGGATCAAGTCATCTGCTACCATATGTTTGGCCCCACAAATGCACATTGATTTGGTGATGATGTGGTCCCTTATGCCTGAGCATAATAAACAATAAAACCAAGTTAAACAAAGAAAAAATTTTCGTCAAGACATATGTCTCAATGAAACATAAAGGACGAAGAAAACATGAAAAGAATTGACTACTAATCCGATGAAGACAAAGAGGATAGAGGACTATTAGATCGTTAAGAAGTAACTTAAATAGACGTAAAACAATCCAGTCAAGATAATGATAATGCAATAATCAAATCACTTGACATTTAATCATATTGCATGGCTAGCAACGATAAAAATAACACCAACAACATCACTCGGTTTTTCACCATGATCAAATCCGGGTTTTTCTTTTCAAATAATTGCAATCCATAAGTGAAAAAATAACCACACAGGTCTATGGTCATAGACTTTTCCAGTTTTGTAAAAAATTTTGGATATAAGAACTATAGATCGAACTAAGAATTAGAAATTCCAACTATCAATAAAAAAAGTAAGTTCAAAAATTTTAGATCACATACATTTGTCACAGAAACTAGCGAAACAGCACTTGCTACTCATGACGGCATCTTTCATTACTTTCTTACATAATGGACAATTCAGTTCAGGAGGAAGGTCACTGACACGACAAACCGAAGGAATCCCCTCAATTTCCTTGTCAAAAACAGATCTACGCAGAAAGAAGAATAATCGTAAGTGACATATATCCAGCAACGCCAAACAGATCTACAAGGAAAAACAGAATAATCGTAAGTAACATACCAAGCTATGCAAAGAGAAGTCTCATGATGAAAAATCAACTTACTCATTTGGCTTTAAAACAGCAGCGACACCATTTGGGAGTGAATAAGAGCCATCCGGAGTGGTCAATAACATAGATCTGGGAATACCAGTTGCTGGTTTCATCTTTCTTATATCAAAATCGGGGTCACCATTGGTAGGACAATGCTGAATGAAATGTCCTGGTCAAGAAAAAAATTATACAATAAACAAATTTGGCTTTAGCACATGGCGGAATAGTAAAACAATTATATAAAAGGAAAATGTTAAGACAAACCACTTTGAACGCATTGCACTTTGCATCCGTGACAAACGTAGCTACCGGTTTCTTGAATCCTAATAAACCATTACCTAACATTAATCAATTCCCAACTTCAGCATACGTTATCCCAACATAAAACTAAATAGGTAGCGATGCTACAAAATCAAGACACCGTATTCGCTTCGTAACTATGATAAAACAATCCCTAAAGAGGACAATCATAAAAGAAAATAATAATAAAAAAGAACAGATCACGATGAAAGCTCGAAAGTTAACGAGATTAAATCAAAAGGATTTTTCAAGTATTACCAAAACCGCAAGCCATTCTTCCACCCCATGCTCTTCCAGTGCTTCCTTCAGAATAAAAACTTCCTTGGGTTGGCTGCACAGAAGGATAATATACAAATTAAACACCGAAAAGTTATGGCAGTTCATATATCAGCATGTGCCATGTAATTTGTTAACCTTCTCTCTATCGCACATTACTTTTTTCTATTGCTAGAGATTTGAAATTATAAAAGAGCAATCAATATATGTTGGAAAAAGCTCAGGCAAATATGACCAACCTTTGCCAATCAACAGCAGGTGTGTCAACTAAAGCCTTGATTCTCCTGTCCTCATCCAATCTACTTAGCACTTGATTACTTGGCTGATCAGCCACCTCATTACGAATGGCAGAAAAGGCTTCCTCAAAGTCACAGGAGTCAGATTCATCAGGCTGAAAAGTTCAAAAGAACATATTATTTCTTTCCACATTATAAGACCATAACCAAGGTGAAAAGAAGCTACAATCAGAAACCAATGTGATGAGATTCAGATATTAGCAGTCTTACAAGTTTATAGGAAGAAGATTCAGTTGCTGATGTACCACCACTTTGTGGCAGAACATCTTCACTATTTTCTACACTTTTTGGCCTGCCAACAGATTTAGAAAACAAATAAAAAACATTAGGTTTTTGATATCATATTTCTGAACTCAGAAACCAATGTTACTGCTTGTGTGTTTTTTCTATCCACTCAATTGGTAGCTCAAAGAAACAGTTCATGCAAGCTAAAGACATAATAAATATAAGGCCTAATCTTTTCCAAATTGGTCAAGAAAATGCATAAGGATTCAACAAAAGACCAATGTTTGAGTTCTTACTCTCCGACGACAATACTCTTTCCGTGTGGCCATGGCATTCGCGAATCACTACTGAGGTGCCTGTTGGGATCATGACTGTATCATCAACATATTCTGAAACAAAGAAGCCATATCGACAAAGATAATTAGAGATTTCCTTGACAAGAATTAAAAGGTAAACAAATCATGCATATGACTCTGGAAAAAAAAATAAAACAGACATTAATCATAGACAACAAGGAGTAAAACTTCCAGCAAAGTAGTTGCCCCTAAACAGAGCAAATCACACAACCATAAAGGAATTGGGCAACACATTAGTCCTATCCACAGATCATCAATAATTGCAACGCCTAATCATCCGAGAGAGTGAGTGTTGTAGAAAAGGCCAACCTTCGTTCGTCTGCGCATTCGTGACAGTGAGATCGAAATCTCTACCCTTTCCATAACGCTTGGAAAGGAAGATTCTCAATTTCAAATTGGCAACAGAGATCGAGGGACCATCAACAGGAAGAGAACAAAAATCCTTAGCACTCTTAAATTTGTAATGCACAAACATTGTTTTCTCTGTTCCAGATGTAGAATACATCCTCAGAAGGGTAACAAATTAATACAGAACAACAACAACAACTCTTCTTGATGCGGCCGAGGCCCGCCCTTCTTGATGCCGGCAAGGTTCTCGATCAATGGTGTCGGAGCCGTAGGGATCCGGCCTTTCTTGATGCCGGCGACGAGGAAAGAAAAGGGCGGAGCTGTAGGGATGCGGCCGAGGGCCGCCCTTCTTGATGCCCTTCTTGATGACGGCAGCGAGAACTGGAAACACCGACCGGAAGATGCACCGCAAGGTTCTCGATCAATGGTGTCGGAGCCGTAGGGATCCGGGCTTTCTTGATGCCGGCGACGAGGACAGAAAAGGGCGGAGCTGTAGGGATGCGGCCGAGGCCCGCCGTTCTTGAAGCCGAGGCGAGAACTCCGTGAATGGGAGGGACGACAGAGACAAAGCAATCGGAAATGTGAGGGACCGACCCTAAAGACCAATTTATAATAGTTGGAATCCGAATTCGATCGAGATTGCGATGGACGGCTTAGGATCGATCAGTGGGATCAAATCTTTTAAATTATGTTTTTTCTTTTTTTTACTGGTGGATATAAAAAATATAATTAATATGATAATATTTCAAAATTGATCTTATTGCGTTGACTGTCCACCCTCAAACAAATCTTGTTACATCGTTGTATCATTACTTTTTTTAAGTCAATTATCAACTTTCTCGTTACTATTTCATCTTTATATCAAATTAAATTTTTATTTTTAAATTAGTTTAAAAATCAAAAATTTCATTTATAAGAGGTCTTGAAAGTTGAGGATGAGGAGTTTCGGGGATGACAGAGACAAAACGAGTGTGAGGGACTTACCGTATTGATCAATTTATTGTAATCGAATCCAATTGCAAGTGACTAGGATGGGATCGAACTGACCTATGATCGATTTGATCAGTGAGACCCAATCTTCTAATTATGTCTTTTCTTTCTTACCGGTGGATAGAAAAATAAAATATATATAATTAAAATGATAATATTTCAAAGTTGGTCGTATTGTATTGACAATCGACCGTCAACAAATCTTCTTACGGCATTACTCCCATATCACTACTTATTTAGTCACTTATCTTTTTTTTCTATTCTCTTGCATATTTATATGATTAATCTTCCAATGAAATTTTTGTATTAACTTAGCTTTTCGATGTTTAAGTTAGTTTATATCAGTTTATATCATTACTCATGATATAGCACGGTATGAATTGATGTCTTTGTCGATTGTGTAGAGTATTCTTCATGATCTCATGAAATTCTACTGATATAATTTCCTTACTATATGTGTTTTATTAATCTACCGCTAATTAGTTAATATCTATTTTGATTACTTAAGTTGTCGCAACATGAAGACGACCTTCTCGTATGAGCCTACCATGAGTTTTCTATGATTGGATTTGATAGGATGATCTTATAAAACTATGTAAACAACACATCTAACAAATGCTCCACCGATGCTTAACTTTACGAGGAATGATTAGTATCACATTAGAATCAAAAGGTTTTAAAAGTTAACTTATCTCCTCAAGGCAATGTATCATATCTAAATAAGAGGTCTTGAAAGTTATCAGGAGTAAATAAAAGTTAATTTATACAGATCACATGTCTGACTAATGAGACATTCAAAGATATGCCGAACCGATAATTATTTGACACCTGCCCTCTATCAATACCTATATGCCAATCAAAATAGCTTAGAATTTTAAATCTTATTTTATCTATTTTTTACAATGTTGACTTAGTTGGTAACGATGTGATGAGAGAAGCTTGATGTGAATATATAGTAGAAAATAATGATAGCTCGCCAAGAAGAGGAGGAGAGTGAGAGTGAGATATCATACAATTTTGAAAAAAAATTACTTTTTTTATTCATAATCTTTGTTATACATTTTCACGTAGAAAAAGAAAAAAAATCTTTGTGCCACTCAAACTTATCAAATGGTGAAACAAAATCTCATGTCAATCCAAAATCCTTTTCTTCGTGCTACTATTTTCGTCACCATCATCGACGCATTCTTTTCTTTGCCACGATGTCCTCATCATCATCAAATCGCACCTGCAATTTATCATTTCGACATAATGTTAGAATGAATCAAAGCTGTCATATGTAAACCAATCAAAAAATTTTAATATAAAGGGAAATAAAAATGATAACAATCGTGTAGATTTTGTATTATGATTTGTGAGAAACTTAAGAAGTCATATTAAAATCTTCAAAATCTAATTTGATATAAATAATAGCATAATTATCGATATGAAAGAGCAAATAATTTTAGCATTAGATATTAATATAATAATACATCATTTGTTTCCAAACCGATAATAAGCAATAATGTTTAATTATCCTAAATAAATTACGTATATCTTTTGTTGATACCAAAGTTTATATATAGGAGATAATGTATTTAATGAAAGTAGGAACATTTAAATTTTCTATAATTTTAATAAAATCTTCTTTGGTCTCCGTTAATATTAATTAATTGCTTGATTACTATAATTTCTCTTATATCATGTTACTTATGGGAGGTACACCTAATTTTTTGTGAATATAAATATATATTAATTTCTTACCCAATATGTAACTAGAACACATGTTATTAACTTAATAATGATCTTATTAAACTTTTAAAGTCCAAAAAACACTTGGTGACCTCGAAATACCTCATTTTATCAACTACTATGGATCCAAAATATGTACTCAAACCTTATTTTGAGAGATGTCCATTATTCGAGATTATATAACCTAATTTCATTTGCTTTGATCATCCCATTATCACGAGAAAATATGGATCACATATCAAAATAGAGAAATTTACTTGGAAGCTTTAAAAATCACAAAATTCGACTTCGGTGCATCCAACATGACTAATGACTCTTGCTATAATTTGAAATCATTCATTCAATCCCATGGAGAAGATAAGTAGTCGAACAATATATATTTAATATCAACCAAACCTTAATCATAAAATAAGACCCACTACATTGGTGTCAATATCTTCAATCAACAACAATGACATTCACAACAATTCGATGAACAAACACAACAAAAATGATGAGAGTCGATGCCTTCTTTGATGGAGGCCACGTAAAAAGTGGAGAGAGCTTTCGATGTCGTCGATCCCATATCTGATCAAAGAGCAATTAAATGTTACATTATGCACAATAATTTGAACTCTAGCACAATTATTATTAACCAATAAAAAGTAGTATTCGGCCAAACAAGCATCGATATCGAAGTGATATACCTGAGCTTCCAGCACTGCTTGACCTATTGCTTATCACCATTAAGCTAATGATTGCTTCCCTGAGAGTCACATTTGGGATCAAGTCATCTGCTACCATATGTTTGGCCCCACAAATGCACATTGATTTGGTGATGATGTGGTCCCTTATCCTTGAGCATAATAAACAATAAAACCAAGTTAAACAAAGAAAAAATTTTCGTTAAAATATATATCTCAATGAAACATAAAGGACGAAGAAAGCATGAAAAGAATTGACTACTAATCCGATGAAGGAAGACAAAGAGGATAGAGGACTATTAGATCATTAAGAATCGAAATAGACGTAAAACAATCCAGTCAAGATAATGATAGTGCAATAATCAAATCACTTGACATTTAATCATATTGCATGGCTAGCAACGATAAAAATAAAACCAACAACATCACTCAGTTTTTTCACCATGATCAAATCCGGGGGGTTTTTTCTTTTCAAATAATTGCAATCCATAAGTGAAAAAATAACCACACAGGTCTATGGTCATAGACTTTTACAGTTTTGTAAAAAATTTTGGATATAAGAACTATAGATCGAACTAAGAATTAGAAATTCCAACTATCAATAAAAAAATAAGTTTAAAAATTTTGGATCACATACATTTGTCACAGAAACTAGCGAAACAGCACTTGCTACTCATGACGGCATCTTTCATTACTTTCTTACATAATGGACAATTCTTCGGGAGGAAGGTCACTGACATGACAAACCGAAGGAATCCCCTCAATTTCCTTGTCAAAAACAGATCTATGCAGAAAGAAGAATAATCGTAAGTGACATATATCCAGCAACGCCAAACAGATCTACAAGGAAAAACAGAATAATCGTAAGTAACATACTAAGCTATGCAAAGAGAAGTCTCATGATGAAAAATCAACTTACTCATTTGGCTTTAAAGCAACAGCGACACCATTTGGGAGTGAATAAGAGATTGCGATGGAAACTAACCGACGGCTTAGGATCCGTCAGTTGGACCTAATGTTTTAAATTATGTATTTTCTTTTTTTTATTAGTGGATAAAAAAAATATAATTAATATGATAAAATTTGAAAATTAGTCATATTATGTTGACATTTTTTTAAGTTTATTCAAAGGACTCATTAAGGATCATCATAGCAATAATAGTTCATTATGATATTGAGTTACATCAGATGGATGTGAAAACAACATTTCTGAATGGAAATGTAGATGAGAAAATTTATATGGAACAACCTGAATGATTCATAGAAAAGAGAAAAGAAAGTTCAGCTTTCAAACTTAAGAAATCCATTTATAGCCTTAAATAAGTTTCCAGACAATGGTATATAAGGTTTCATGATACCATTACTTCCTTTGGATTTAAGGAAAATACTGTTGATAAGTGTATATATAAAGGTTAGTGAGAGTAAGTATATTATATTGGTATTATATGTGCATGATATATGGCTTGCCAGTAGTGATATTTGTTTATTACATGAAACCAAGATATTTCTCAATATGAACTTTAAGATGGTTAATATGAATGAGACATCATATGTTATTGGCATTGAAATATTCAGGGACAGATCTCAAGGTTTATTAGGATTGTCTCAGAAAGGTTATGTTAACCGTATCTTGGAAATGTTTAATATGTAACTTTGTAAAGCCAATGATATACCTATTAGTAGAGGTGAAAAATTTAGCCAAAACCAGTGCCCGAAAAATGATTTAGAAAGGGATCAAATGAAGAATATTCCTTATGGGTGCGCAATTGGAAGTCTATTATATGCTCAAACCTGTACAAGGCTAGATATCAGTTTTATAGTGGTAATACTAGGTAGATACCAAAGTAACCCAAGAATGGAATATTGGAAAGCTGCAAAGAAAGTAATGAGATATCTACAAGGGACAAAGGATTATATGCTCACATATAGAAAATCAGATCAGTTTTGAAGTAACGGGATATTCAGATGCTGATTTTGCAAATTGCCTCGATAGCAAGAAATCCACTTTAAGATTTATGTTCATGTTAGCTGGTGGGGCAATTTCTTGGAAAAGTATAAAATAATCACATTGTATCATCTACGATGGAAGCTGAATTTGTGGCATGCTTTAAGGCCACAAATCAAGCTTTATGACTGCGGAATCTTATCTCAGGACTTGGTGTGGCCGACTCAATTGCCAAGCCGCTGAAGATATTTTATGATAATAATGCAGCAGTTTTCTTCTCTAAGAATGGCAAGCACTCTAGTGGTTTCAAGCACATTAAGATAAAGTACTTGGTGGTTAGAGAAAGAGTCCAAAAACAACAAGTGTCAATTGAAAATTTGAGCACCACCACGATGATTTCTGATCCATTTACTAAAGCTTTGCAGTGTAAAACATTTAAAGAACATGTTCTTAGAATGGAGCTTGTGAGCAAGCCATAAAGGATATAGTGATACATGTTTAAGTGAATGCTATTATTGATATTTCTTTTGCATAATTAAAGTTATTTATTTCTACTATCTTGTTTGTGTTTATGTTTATCCATATTATGGTTAAATGCAAGAAACATTATTGTCTTGACAAAATAAATTACAGGGGCCATTATAGACTATATAAGAAAAGACTAACAGTGTTGTAGTACATAGAAGGAAGTGTGACATTGATGACATACAACCGCTATGACTCACATTGATAGTTTGACTAAATATAGTATTATTATGCTTATTGGACTTATTGGCTTATTTTTAAAAATCATAGTCATGTATAAAATGATTTTCAAAAATTTTAAAATCTAATTATATAAAATTATTATTAAATAAATTTTGTTTTATTTATTTTGATTTTGGATATCTTTTATATCTTATAAATTAATGGGTCAAGTGGGAGAATGTAAGATTATGTGGCCCTTTATTAATTGAGTAAGATATATTATGGATTAATTAGATTCTGATAAAAGATATTAGCCAATATTAAATAAAGTCCATATTATATTGGGATATTTTAGGAGATGCCCTTGATGAAAGGAGCTCTCATAATAACTTATCCTAGACCCTCTGCTCTGGCCTATAAATAGATAGAACCTATTATAAACCCAATGCGCGACACAACACAGAATAGTAAAGGGGTGAATAGAGCAAGAGATTACAGTTATTCTCTTGATCTCCCAAAACCATCAATTAAGGTGGTACTGTGAAAGGATAGGAAGAGAGGAGAAGGGGTCTATATCTATTCTAGTTCCTCTTGCAAATCCATATTCGAAGTTATTTAGATCCGATGGGTGGTGCTCTTGAAGATCTAATTGGATCTCAATCAGATGACATCTAAAGGTATGCATCATGATCTAATATTATTTGATTTCAATTCTGGCATAACATTTTTTTTCGTATAATAGTTTGCATGATTATAGTTTTTATGCCAACACTCATGAGTCTTATTATAAGAAAATTTTGAATCATATTTTTTTCTTTTGTAAATGTCAAGAAGAAAGAATCAAATGAAATGATTTCAAAGAGAGTTCAAATATCATTGCATTTAGACATAAGACAAATATAAGAGCTACTCATTGTATTTAAAAAACTATCTTATGTAAATATCAAGAGGAAAGAGCTTAAGAAATCTAAAAAATAACATGATAACAAATTATGCATTTCGAAGATTTAAAATCATCTTGTGTAGATTTTAATAAGAAGCTCAATTTATAAAAGTCAAGAAATTTGAAAAAAAATATGATAGCAAATCAAGCTTAATTTAAAAATCATGCATTTCTTATGTATTTAGAAAATTTAAAATTCTTAATTTTCTTGGAAGCGAATTATTTCTTATTTAATGATTTTATTGCAAGATAACAATTTTATCAAATCTAATTCTCTTCTTTGTTTATCATATCTAATTGAATTTTTTCTCATTCAATGTTAAAAGTTTTATTATATCCAATTCTATTCTTTGTTGCAAAATATCAATTTTATTTTCCCTTTGGTCATTGTAAAAAGAAGTAAAGTACAAAATTTTTCTTTATCAATTTTCAAATTTAAGAAATATCAATTTGGTGATAGGGTATACCATTCATGAATATAATGAACAAATAAATCATGTCATGAAGGATATTATTATCAAATCATAAATACCAAAACATATAATTTAATTTAATAATTTCCTTTTAGGTCAAAAATCTTATAAGATCAAATAATAAGAAGAATCTTGATTCATATAAATAATTTTCTTTAATAAAATGAAAGAATCATAGTGAATGATCTTAATTTATATAAAGATCTGAAATTATGATTTTCAAAATGTAAGATAATGAGAAGACATTTTCTATGGTATGTTGCATATGATAATAGATAAAAGATTTTGATTCATGTGTATGAAATTTCAAGTTATTAAGATCATGGTTCAAAATGAAAATCTCAAGTTATAAGATTATAAGACTCATCTTTGGTAAAAAGAAAATTATATAAGTAAAAAAAATTGATTCCCATAAAAGATACTCCAAGTCAAAAAAATCATGAAAAAATTTATGATTTGGTTGGGTAAAACAAATATCTCATTCAAATTTCAATCATCAAAATGATTTTTGTAGTTTAAGAGATTAAACAATGATATCGCTTTATCTCTTATTAAAAACTTAATTGAGCAATTTTTAAAGAAATTTTTTTTTTCTCGTTTTAGTTGTTTCAATTCATGTGATTTGTTTCATACAAAAATTCATTCAGCTTTTATGCCAAATTCGTGCATTTATTATCATTTAAAATAGTATCATTTAAAAAAAAATCATCACGATGATAATAATAAAATATTTTTAAACAAGTAAAATATTTTTGAACTTGTTAAAATCAAGTATCATTTCTAGAAGAAATCATAAAACATTTTCTGACAAATTTATTTTAATTCTAATAATTTTTCTTTCTTAAGTGACATTAACTCTTTAAACTTAGTGAAATTTGTTACCATACTTATTTTAAAAAATTATTTATTTTACTTTATTTCAGGTCCTAATTCAAGAATAATCTAACATTCAATCATGCAACATATTATATATCAATATATAGCACATCTAATATGACATTCAAATCAATCATTAAACTTACAAGCCAATAATTTCCATTTAAATGATCAATCTTATCTATAGTCAACAATTAACTCATTTATCATTTCAATCATCAGACTCAATTCAATCATTCAATATACATGCCAATAATATTCAAAAGATTATAGTTTATTTAGATATATATTTCCTTTGGTTAAAACCATGAAAAATCATAAAAAAAAAACTTTGACTCATATAAAAAGGATTTGTTTGGATAAATATTTTTGAGTGTCAAGAAGGTTGTTTTATATAAAATACCTCTCACATCGTAGAAACCAATATATCATCTAAAAAAAATATATGAAAACATATCAATGACCATTATCAAAATCATTTTTTAAAAAATTTCAATGGATGCAACATAGATAGTTTCACGCTAGAATATAACTAATATTTTAAGTTTTAATTTTTGTACCGACATACTCTAGCTTTCCATATAAAATCCTTTCATCATCGAAAAGCAATCAAGATTAATTGTATAACCATGAATCATCAAAAGATTTGTTGCCAATAATTTTAATTTTAATATTTTTTCTTCTTATTGTTGTTTTGGATAATGAGCTTGAAAGAAGTGTTAGGTCTTAAGTCATACGCCTTTAGCATTCTTTATTAAAATACAATTTTGCTCCTAGCCTTGGTTTGGAGACAAACCTATAATAAATGAGGTTTTGGTTTAGGTACCCATTTGACTTTAGGTTTCGCATGAAAAGCTCTACCTAATTTAACTAAAGGCATTTGGTTATTTATGATTTCTTTAGTAACCCAAATCAACTTATGTGGATTATACTTTCTAAATAGGCATCTATAGGCAAAGTGTTCACATTTATCACAAAACTTACATTTATTCTCAGGTGAAGAATATAATGTGGATCCTCTAACGAAGATAGTTGACTTTGTCGATTATCACCCACAAAGCCAATACCTTCTTTATGAACATGACCCTTATTAACAAGGATCATGTTTAGAGATTTGTTGCATATCTTAAACTTTTATAAGGTATATTATAGTCTAATATTTTCCTTTTTAATTGCCTCTAATGACTTACATTTTGAATAAGAAATGAATGAGTTGATACTTCAGGCATGTTTTCAATTTTATTAGCAAGTAATACATGTTCCTTCTTAAGTAATTTATAAGTTTTGCTAATCTTCTTAAATCCATTAAATAATTCATGAAAGGTATTTAACAAGTCATAAAAAGTAAAAGAAGCTTTAACTGGGTTTCTTACCTTATCGTTGAATGCCATAAGCGCATAGTCATCTACTTCTTCTTAGTTGTGCTCTTCATCTTCGGAGTGCTTCGGTTGTTTGCATATGTAGCAAGAAGTTATGTCCACTTTAAGTTTATTTTTATGTTTTTTATTTATTTTCATTAATTTATTTGGTTTTTTCTTATAAGTTCAAATTTATAGTTTTAATCACTCAAAGTTTTACTCGATGAGTCGTCTATTGTTCTTAATGCCAAGTCCTTCATGTTCTTTGGAAGATGTGCATCTTTGGTTTTTAAGGCAATGTCCTTCATGTTCTTTGGAAATTGTTCTTCAAGTTCATCTTTGCAAGTTATTTCATTTATTTTTGATTCCTTTAATTTAGTTGCGCTTTCGTGTTTTTACTTCTAAAGTATGTTATATATCAAAAGTTAAATCACAAGTATAAACATGCTTAAATTTATTTTTATTTAAAGCATAAAATAAATCATTCATAGCTTTGGCATTTAATGAAAACATATGTCTTTTATGATTATTCTAATCATTTATAGGATTAGATGACTTCTGAAATCCATTTTCAGTGATATTCTATAAATCAAAATCCAACGAAATAAAAAAGATACTCATTCTAGTTTTCCTAAAGGTGTAATCTGTCTCATTAAACATAGGAGGATGTTGACCCTCCTTAATGCTAAAAGAGGTCATTTAGTTGCTTGGGTGTTAACCCAATTGAGTATAATCGGGTTTGATACCAAATGTTAGGACCGAGTTGGCACTAAGAATGTGCTTGAAGTAAAAACTGAAATTGAAAGTATTTTTTCATCAAGATCAAATTAGAGAGTGATTAAACTTAAGAATGAATGAAAAATCTCGATTTAGCTTTAGAATGCTACAATAATAAGTAAAGAAGGCTCATAAAGTTTATAGTAGTTCGGTCAAAAGCTTGACCTATGTCCACTTCCCGAGTCCTTAGTCGAGGCCCATCGGTGTTCACTAATGATCTTCTTCTATGGGTGCATATCAAAACCCTTTACACTTTCTCCTTTTCATAGGTTCAGGAGATAACCTTTACAATTCTCTTAGCCCTCTCTTAAACAAAAACTACACTTAACAAAAAGAGGGGGAGCTCTCAAGGAATTATAACAATATTTTCACAAGTTCTTTGCTCTTGATTCTTTCATCCTCGAGCAAGAATGGGTGCGGTATTTATAGGCCCCAAATGGTTGTAAGAATGGAGCCAAAATTCTTGAAAACTATGTCTTCTCGGAGACAATGTCTTCAAAGATTATGTCTTTCCTGATCTTGGGTCAACGAAATGAGTTCAACTTAAGCTCAAATCTAACCCAAAGTAGACATGGTTGACTCATATTGAGTTAATTTTGATTTCTCTAAATCTAACTCAATTAGGACTCAATTACGATGCTAACTATGACACATACAATCGTTGTTTGGTATGTCAATTGATCTTTCGAACTCCCGACAAACTTCTCGGCATCCTCCAGCGAACTTCCGATGAGTCTCTTGATCATCTTTTGGCGAACACCCGACAAGGTCCCGATCACCTTTGACGAGTTCCCGATAAGCTCTCGATCACCTTCGGCGAGCTCCTGATGAACTCTCGATAAGCCCCCAATCACTTTCGACGAGCTTCTAGCGATCTCCCAACAAGTTCCCACTACATCGTCTGAAGCCCGACCCGATATCCAAACTTGCCTCCCACCTAACATTAGATTATACTGTCTTTTCACTATTGTAGATAATCTTGCATCACTCATCACTAACACATAGGTTAGATCATAAAACCTATCAATCGATGTCTTTATTATACTCATTTTGCTATTGCGATAATTAAGAAGATACAAGAAAAATATAAACTAAAAGCTTAATTCAAATATAGCAAAACTGTTGGCATAATTATGTGTCTCCATGTGTATAGAATTGGTTGGTAACAATTGGTTTAAATTCAATATCGATTACTACTCTTCATGAGTCAAGTCTGTCGAAAAATATGAATAATGGTATAATCATTTGAAGGATTTATTATTTTCAGATATAAAGACAGATATACTTATGTGGCAGATGGGAATGGATCATCTACAATGTCAAATTTCACTAATTTGGTTTGGAAGATTTAAGCCCATACATAGTATTTATTGTTTTGCTGGTCTTTTGATTAAATGGTGTGGGAGACAAACATAAATTGATAATGAAAGACTGGAAGAGTATTATTATACTTACTAGTTCTTCAATAAAAACAAAATAGTAAAAGACTCCCGGGAGTCTCCTGATCAGCTCGAATTCTTAATGAAATCCACATTGGTTCTTATCCTCTCATCCCCTTCTCTCTGTTTCCAGTGTGTGGTATTAAGAGGAGTTGCTTCGAAACCATGGAAAACCATTGTGATCCGAGAAAGAGAGATTTGGATTAAACGAAGATGAGCATGGAGTGATAAATATTGTCAACTGACATTGGATAGAGCTGGAACTTGGAAGTCATATTTTAAGTAATCCAACAGACCAAACTGGTATTCATATTTTCTAAAACCTATAGATGGTCATTATGAATCCAATGCTTAGATTTTTAGGGTATTGATGATGTTATCCACACACACAAACCTGATTAAAAAAAGAAGAAAAAACAGCAAAGAACTCAATCCACTTTGCTCAAGTAAAAAACATTGACTCGGAAGCGGTAGCGGTACTGGTTCTTTCTGTATTGTTACCAGTCCCCTTCATACAGCATGCATGGTTCCTCCATAAATAAATAAATATTGGACAAACTCCATGCACCTTTTGGTTCTATAAATACCCCCTCCCATCCGTCCTCTCTCTCGCCATCGAGTGTGTGTGTGTGTTTGCATATCATCTGGTGTGAGAGGAATTGCCCTCATAAGCTCGCTCGCCGCTAATGGTGAGAGGGACGCCATATTAGCTATTCGCCTCCACCGAAACAATATAGCTTTGCTTGCTTCCCCTTCGAGGGAGGGAGGCCTATCTATGTAGTACTGCAGTTTCTATTCTACTCTACTGTGGTTTGTGATGGATGCATGGTGGTGGTGCAGGCTTCCAACCAGATCAAGACGGCGGCGCATGCTCGAGGGGCCGTCCGCAAATGTCCATGCGGCGAGTCTCGTTGGAGCATGGAACCACAGAATCACGGCATCGTCGCCGCTTCATGTAAACTCCATTAAGATAACCTTCGAGATCGACGGAACCACTCGCGCAACTCCCGGATATGGAGGCCCGGTGAACTATTCCGTGCAATGCCTCTCCTACCTCCATCCATCCTTGCGTCCCCTCATACTAATTAATACCGCTATCAAATATATAAAATGTATCCTTGCCTCGCTTTACTCTCATGCCGATGAATACCTCACCTCCGCTTCGGGTATGTCAAACGATCGTCGTACTTCCTTGTGTATCTCAACTCACGTTCACCACCGGTGTTGGAAAGACATATGGTCCATATGGAGGTGGGGTGGAACCTTTTCAAGTCAACGTAGAATACGACGAGATTAAGGGCTTCTTTGGACATGCAACTGCAGAGTATCTCACTGCTTTTGGAGTCTACGTGATGCTGGCTTAGCCAACCCCCCTGTGGACTGGAGGGTGTTTACTATCTGTATCTTCTACGTGCGTGTGTCATGATGAATAAGGATGCCACCGTCGGTCATTGGCATCCATGTTTGAGTTGGGTGTCTGTTTTGAAATAAAGTCTATCTTTCTGCATTTGTCACTACTACTTCTCATTGCTATCTTCTTTGACTTTTAAACACATCGTGGGCCCATCCGTTAATATCAAGTCTAACTCAACGCAGCCAATTTCTAACTCACCAAATTATAATGAACAAGAAAATCATTGTGCTTCACTTACTTATATAACATTTGCATAGTCGCGTTCTTACGGTACTTTGTGGTGTGGTCGAGAAGTCAGCGTGGTTTGGTTTCGCCCGTGTGCGTAAGTTCGTCCACATCGATCGGGATCGGGGATATTCGGTTCCGGTCGGTTCAACGTCTTGAGAGCTTGCACCTCGGGTTGACTTTTTCGAGCTTCACTCGGGTCGGGTCGACTGTGGAGGACATGCACAAAGGTCTCGTCATGATGGGGGTGATGGGGTGAGGTCTTCCATTTTCATTTCTTAGCGTCTCAGTTCTTATGTCTCGGTCACTCCGATCGCCCCTCTTCAGCCGTCTTTTCCTGATCAGGTCGGAATGCCTTCTTCTCCCTCGTTCACCTCCTTCGGATTCACCTCTTCTTTGTCTTTGGTCCCTTCACCTCGGGCGGAGGGTTATCGTCCCAATGGTCCCGTAGGGAGTCGGTCGGAGCCCTTGAGCTCTTCTTCGGGCATACTGACCCGATCTGATGTCAACGCCATTAAGGTTGTGGAAATGATGAATTCGTACGACGACTTTGACTCAATAATTTTTGTTGTCACATTTGCTGATCCAGAAGCACTTCAGCATTCCGGATGAGTATGCCCTACATGCTCCTCAGCCTGGGCAATGCTCATTCCACAAGTACTGGGGATTCCTCGGTCGATGCCTTAGAGGCGGGACTGATGTTTCCCCTTCACCTAGTGGTCGGGGAGTGCCTCAATCGGTGGAGGGTTTCTCCCAGCTAGATAGCACCAAGTTCCTGGTGCCATCTTATAACCTTCCTCGAGGAATGCCGAGGATCAGGGATAATCCCGACTCGGGATTTGTTTCTATCATGTTTCTCATTGTGTAAGGGCTAGGTGGATATTACCTGACATCCCGGGCTAGCTTCAGGGTTGAGGGAGCTCCTTCCAATAATGAAGGTTGGAAGTCTCAGTTCATGTACATAAGTCATCCCCAGGGTTGAGATTTTGGTCTTGAATGGTTGGGTTACCCCATAAATAACATGCCCTCGTACATGACTGATGAGGAGTCCATCTTGGTTGGGCGATTGAAGGGTATCCTATCCTCTTCTCAAGCGATAAGGAATCGACCGAGAAGGATCGATTGAGGCGGGCCTCAATTCGACTCCTCGGGGTATGTCACGTACCCCTTTTTCTTTGATGTCACCTGGTGTCTAATTTGTTTAACCTGCTATTCAGATGTAAAAATGGTGAACCTCGACATGGTCCGTATTAGGGCGAGGCATGGAGGGTGCCTGCGATATGCCGCCAGAGCACTAACCTCCACCACTATCGCACAGTCTTCGCCCGAGTTTCAAGAGGTCCGAGTCTAGGCGATCAACCAGAAGGCTCCCAAGGCTCTTGAGAAGCAGGCCATCGAGGCGATGACTCACCCCCGAAAGAAGGTGAAGACTTTTGATCGCCATAAGTCTTGGCTTGACGAGGGGGGCCCCCAATCCCATTCTTCAAATCGCAAGGAACAGGTTGGGGCTGTCGGGGAGACCCAGGCGCCCTGCCCCGACGCTCGAGATCCATCAAAGAACTTTACCAGACCTCCCCTAGCGAAGGCAATGCAAGCTTCTATGCCCTGTGCATGTTTGACTTCCAGTGGGTGATCCGGATGCACCAACAGAGGCTCGATGATCCTCGCTGAAGCAGAGAACCAAAGTCTATGCCAACGGATCGAAGTCCGGTGAATATGCTCGAGGCACGCTACTTCTGAAGCTAGCAGTTGATCTCTACACCTTCCCATCCAAGGTGTTAATGGATCAAGTCCATGGTGTTGGTGAGTATTGTCTTTTGCACTTTTAAGTTATGCTTCGTTGATTCACACCTGGTTTCTGGTTGCATACTCAACACTACTACATAGCACTGGTGCGTCCACGATGCAGGGTGGGTCATCAGCATTATGGACAACAAATCCAAAGGCCTGAAGAAGGAAATCACCGATCTCCAGGCGGGGTTAGAACCCGAGGCTATCACAGTAGCCGAACTGAAGGCTGCCGAGGCCCAAGCCCTTGTCGATGACCTTAAGGTCGAACTCGAGGAGGCTAATCGATGTCGAGCGTCACTCGAGATGGAGGTGAACAATTACTAGCCGATCTAGCTGATTTACAAGAGTAACTGAAGGAAGCCTGAGTCGGACGTCGGATGTTGGAGGATAAACTGCTCAAGATGACAGGCGCAATGGAAAGGCTGAAGGCCGAACTACACGCGAAAGCCATAGCCGAGTATAATCTATCATATCTCAATAAATCTCATCATCATTTATTTATGTAATTCTATATTTTATAGAGAGTCACCAAAAACCCTACTAGATCTTGCCTTAGGATCTCTATTAAATTATCCACTCCTCTTGGATTATTGGATCTATATCCAATAATCTTAATTGGCATCTAATTGAGCCCCATGCAAGGGGTCCTTTAATATTAGGTCACATCTAATGAGAATGGGGGCTCATTTGATAACTAATATCTAATCCTCTACTCGCTACAATTATTCACCATATATGTGTGACCTCTAGACCCAATACCGAGCTAGTCATAAGTTTCATCTGTCAGAACTCCTTTTGACTTAGTAAATTGTTATCACATAACAAGTCACTCATCGATCGTGGATGTACTAGGCCCATAGCCCAGAGAGTGCAGGATCAAATCTATTATATGTGTTCATCCTGATTTACCGTGTATATATAGTATCTCATTCATCTAATATCTTGTTGATTGTATATTAGGTATAGTACTATCAGGCCACATGCAGAATTCATCCAAGTCTCGCTATAATCATATTCTCTCGGAGAATTCCTCTCTCAATCCAAATGACCTTGGTAAGGGATTTGCTTGAGCGATAACACATGAGATATTACTCAAATGATACCGAGGATAAATGATCCTCTATTAACACTCAATTGCCTTTACAATGTTAATTACCAATCCCGATAACCGGTTGTACTAGATCTGAAACTTTCTAGACCTGCAAGGCCAACGTCAAAGAAAGGAATACTCAAATAAGACATCCTTAATGTCTCAAGTCTAGGCACCAGACACACAACTAGGACTACGGAATCACTGTTTGATATTAGATATCATTAACCATACAACATTCTATAAGTAGATCAATCAGTAAACTTATTCTCCAATGAGCACCTGTATTGTACCTTTAATGTCCCCACACAAGTAGCTATGAGATCAGTCGCCTTCATCATATAGACGCATATACAGTATACCGGTCTGTCCAGTTATCTAAATATCTCTCTCGAGTAACTTATGACTAAGATTATTTAGGGTCTATGTGTAAAAGTGAATCGGTTTCATTATCTTGATCTCATCAAGATCCAATTTTGGTTGCACAAATCCAAAACATCACAATTACATATATTCAGTAGATAATATAATATAAAAATAATAGTAGTAATAATAATAATACAAAAATATTGTGCAACATATCACACGTGTTATCACTCACGTGATCGACTTGCAAGGTACCTGTAACCAGCAAGTCGATCGAAAAGCTTACTTTCCAATATTAAGTCTATCGAAAAATTATAAATAATGGTAATGGATCATCTACTAATATGGCGGATGGGAATGGATCATCTACGATGTCAAAATTTCACTAGCTTGGCTTGGAGGATTAAGCTCATAGCATTGCTTTTGCTGGTCTTGTAATTAAATACGACCAAAGAAAGCACAATGGTGCGGGAGACAAACATAAATTCATAATGAAAGACTAGAAGAGTATTATTCTTATAAGTCAGTTAATAAAAAAATACAATAGAAAAGGACTCCAGGGAGTCTTCTCATCAGCTTGACTTCAATAATGAAATCCACATTTGGTTATTTATTTGCCTCTCAACCCCTTCTCTCTCTTTCTTTCCAGTGTGTGGTACAAGAGAAGCTGCTTGAAGACCATGGAAAGCCACTGTGATAAGAGAGATAGATTTGGATTAAACGAAGATGAGAATGGAGTGATAAAATTGTCAACTGACATTGGATACAGCCGGAACTTGGAAGTCATATTTTAAGTAATCCAACAGACCAAACTGGTGTTCACAAATTTTCAAAACCTATAGATGGTCATTATGAATCCAATGCTTAGATTTTTAGGGTATTGATGATGTTTATCCACACACACAAACCTGATTAAAAAAAGAAGAAAAAAACAGCAAAGAACTCGATCCACTTTGCTCAAGTAAAAACATTTGACTCGGAAGCGGTAGCGATACTGGTTCTTTCTGTATTGTTACCAGTCCCCTTCATACAGCATGCATGGCTCCTCCATAAATAAATAAAATATTGGACGACTCCATGCACCTTTTGGTTCTATAAATACCCCCTCCCATCCCTCCTCTCTCTCACCATCGAGTCGTGTGTGTGTGTGTGTGTGTTTGCATATCATCTGGTGTGAGAGGAATTGCCCTCATAAGCTCGCTCGCTCGCTAATGGTGAGAGAGACGCCATATTAGCTATTCTGCCTCCACCGAAACAATATAGCTTCGCTTTCCCCTTAGAGAGAGGAGGCCTATCTATGTAGTACACTGCAGTTTCTATTCTACTCTTTTGTGGTTTGTGATGGATGCATGGTGGTGGTGCAGGCTTCCAACCAGATCAAGACGGCGGCGCATGCTCGAGGGGCCGTCCGCAAATGTCCATGCGGCGACGAGTCTCGTTGGAGCATGGAACCGCCGAGAATCACAGCATCGGTCGGCGCTGCTTCATGCGTAAACTCCATTAAGATAACCTTCGAGATCGACGGAACCACTCGCGCAACTCCCAGATATGGAGGCCCCGGCGGTGAACTATTCCAGGCAATGCCTCTCCTACCTCCATCCATCCTTGCGTCCCCTCATACTCATTAATACCTGCTATCAAATATATAAATGTATCATTGCCTCGCAGTTTACTCTCATGCCAGATGAATACCTCACCTCCGTTTCTGGGTACGTCAAACACGACTATTCCGAACTTCCTTGTGTATCTCAACTCACGTTTACCACCAGTCTCGGAAAGACCTATGGTCCATATGGAGGTGGGGGTGGAACCTTTTTCGAAATCAACGTTGAATACGACGAGATTATGGGCTTCTTTGGACATGCAACTGCAGAGTATCTCACTGCTTTTGGAGTCTACGTGATGCTGGCTTAGCCAACCCCCCCTGTGGAGTGGCGGGTGTTTACTATCTATTCTCTATGTGTGCCATGACGAATAAGGATGCCACTGTCTGTCATTGGCATCTATGTAAGTTTGATTGAGTTGGGTGTCTGTTTTGAGTGGTCTGAAATAAAGTCTTTGGTCGTGCATGCGTCACTATTAATAATATGATATGTCACATTGGTGACATTTTCGACTTTTGAACGTATCGTAGGCACATCCGATACCAATAAGTCTAACAATGAAGGGTTACCCTGCAAGGAAGCACGTCGAGAGGTGCTTGGAAGACCCCTCTATGCTCATCTTTACATGCGAAGGCGAACACAGCCACTCCCAGTTGATGACAGGCATAGAGGTCTTATAGATTTCAACGAGCCTACCTTCTCGATGGATGACACGAATTAGTCAACCATTCATGTGAGTATTTATTGATGGATGTCGCATAGCTCAACATAAAATAAAGCCCAATATGGGTATAATTAAGCCCAACCCAAGCCCATTAAAATTCGTGCTGCTTCTCGATGCTTCATATCATGTTGATCTCAGCCGTTAAGATATTATCTTAATCGAATCGTGGCCGCTCATGCTGTTTTATATCGCCGCTCGGAAACGGTGTGGCCCTGTGAAGAGGCCCGAGCGTAACAATGGCCGCTGCCGTCTCCACCGCCGCGTTCCCATACCCTAACGCTCGTGTCTTCCTCCGCCACCAGCTCTCTCTACCGCCTTCTCTGCTCCGCCTCCCCCACCGCTCTCCGCCCCCGGGAGGCCTCCGTCTCCGCGCTCGCGCCGCCGTCGCCTCCCGTTCGCCCTCCTCCCTCGTATCCGACTCCACCCGGACCCTCGCGTCCCTCCTCGCCCTCGCCCTCTCCGCCTCCAAGGCCGTCCTCTCCTGTGTCCGTCGCCTCGCCGAGCGCGCCGCCGCGGCGGCCGCCCCCTCCCCGGATGAGCTCGTCGAGCTCCGCTCCCTCCAAGGTAGCCTGGCCTGGGCGGCCGGGCCCCTCTTCTTCGCCGCGCGCCGGATGAAGCGGCCGTCGGGATACCTCAACACCCCGCTCACCGTAGTCGCGGCGGGGATGTCGAAATGGTTGGACATCTACAGCGGAGTGTTGATGGTAAGGGTACTGCTGAGCTGGTTCCCCAACATCCCTTGGGATCGCCAGCCTCTGTCGGCGATCCGGGACCTGTGCGACCCGTACCTCAACCTCTTCAGGAACATCATCCCGCCGGTGTTTGATACCCTCGATGTCAGCCCCCTTCTGGCTTTCGCTGTCTTGGGGACTCTTGGATCGATCTTGAACAACAGCCGGGGAACGTATTGAGGAGGCGACAAGAAAAAGTATGTTCTTCATCTCTTTCATTGAACATATCTTTGATGTGTTGGATCATATGTGTCCAATAGCTGCCATGATTGAATTTGGATTGGTGAAGATTACTTTAACATTGTTGGTAAAATAAGAGGAATATTGTTTGCTTGTAGAGAGGTGAGGTGAACATGGCTTTATCAATTAAATCTACTTGGTTATTATGCAATGGTTTATAAGCTCTTTTTGTCTTGTTAATTATGCATTTCTTACCTGCTTAATTGCGACTTTAAAAGGAGGAGGATGCATGCTTTGTAGCCACCAGAGTTACTGCACAACTCACTTAATTGTCACCTGGAAAGGAGGATGTGTTCTATGCGGTCACCAGTGTGCTCTGAAATAAGCCTGAAAAGGAAATCCTTGTGCTAATATCCTTGTTTTGTTTGTGTATATCTAGAAAATTCACTTCTAAATATGGAATATAAGTAATCTGCTGATGGGAACCTTCCACTTGAATTTTCTGTGTTCTTTCTCTTTCTTCAATTTTGCGATTTTGAATTTATTCTTCGCTGAAAAGGTTGACCCAGTGATATGACTCCAATCAGTCCAACTGAGTGTTAGCTCCAACTATTTGGGGTTGGCTACATGGATCTTTTGTCGCCATCAGACATCGATATATATATATACAAGTCATGCTACGTGCATTGAAATTTTCGAACCTCAAATTTACAGGAGCTTTGTGCACTATGTTTACCCTATCTTTAAGCTTTCATGTCTTATTTCATCAAAATAACTTCTAGAAATTATACTCCTTCAAAGTACAATAGCCAAGTTATTAGAACCAAGGAAGTCAGTTTCGCCTGGATCGGTACAAAACAGGTGGTACATACTGGTCCGAATGTGAACCTATATGCAGATCACCTTTTGCGAGTGGTTTGGTCCAACTCAAGATAAAAATAAAGATAAAACCTGAACATCGATAAAGGCTTGTGAATGCGAGCCCACTTCTTGCGGGCCACATGTAATCAACGTTGTCATTTGATCTCATTGTTGCTATTGTTCGCCTCATTGTTTATCTTGCCATTGTCATTTGACATCGTTGCCACCTACCTCCTTGGTACACCCTCTTCTCTTCTTACCACTTTCTCTTCTTCCTTCGTCTTCCGCCTCCAACGCTTTCTCTTTTTCTTCTTCCTCTTCTTCCTTCTTCCTCCATCGCTTCCCCTTCTTCCTGCTTCCTTCACTGCTTCTTCTTTCTTCCTCCTCCATAGCTTCCTCTTCTTCTATCTTCTTCTTGCTTCTCTTCCTCCACGACCTGCTCATCTTCCTTCCTCGTCATTTCTTCCTCCTTCCTCTTCCACTATGCCTTCCTCTTCTCCTTTCTTTTTTCATCTTCGAAACACCGAAACACTAGTATGTATCGATGTACTGTGTGTCTGTGTCAATAGATTGGTACCGGCAGATACATACTGGTTTAGTCAGCAATCGCCATGAGTCTGGTACATGATTAATGTGACCACCTATAAAAACCTAAAATGCCATTCACATCTGTACCCATTTTATATCTGATTCATATCCTTATTTATTCTGAACAACAATGATCACAGAATTTACAGCTTCAGGTTTTCATTTTCTGTTTTGATCTCATGTTTTCTCGTATGGTAAACCTCATCGCTTCTGTTGCAGGATGTTGAGTAGATGAGGGAGTTTCTTGCAGGTTAAATGATGTCCGTGTCTAGTTTTCGAGGTAAAGTTATCACAGAAGTGCAAGATAAACTGGGGTTCTTTGGCGAGAATCGACTCAAGGTTTAGATGATGAGCTTATGTTGGTATCTGTATCCAGATGCACTTGAAGACATGGAGCCACTCCGGCTGTGGGTTGTGTTGCATGTTCTGTCTCCCAACTGTTTACTTGAGCATCATGAATTGAATCCTTATAATACCTTTTTTCTTTTAACGAATTATTTTATACATATATAGCATTGTATTATTTTCTTGTTGGATGAAGAAATGGAACGGTAAACTTTCATGCTAATAGTTGATTCCAATCAAGCAGTGATCACAAGAGTCTATATTTCCTAGGCCAACGGAGAAATTTGTGATGGATTTGAGAACATCTGCAGGTTCAACAAAGGCCACAGTGACTTGTGGGTGTGCTCATGCAAGCAATTTTGTGAGGTAAAGAAAAAGAAACTTGGCATGCACTTCTGGATGTGAAGCCCTGAATGTTGATTTCTATGTGTCTGTTGATTGGCATGCACTTCAGTATCTTTCCCTACCTCTTCTTCTATGTGTCTGTTGATTTCTGACTTCTGGTGACCAGGAGATCATGAGAAGATAATAGTATCCAGGGTTTGCTCAAATGCCATATTTAAGGTCTCTCTGCATTTTGAAACCAAGCATTCACTTTCTTGGAGATATATTACAGAGCTGTAATTGGAGCTTTTGTGGTAAGTGCTGTTCGTCAATGAGTGCTATCTTGGTTTGTTGTTGTCTTTATGTAACAGACGGCAAAATAAGATCATGTATCTGTTCTCAGAAATAATATTCTTTGTCAATTATTAATTTAAGCATTTATTATTTTATAGTTGTTAAGAAAAATCATCGTTGATGGCAATCAACCCAATATGATTCAAACTTTGAGGGCGTAGAAGTGTTCGAGGTGTCCTCAACGTCTAAGTGTGAGCTGCCGAGGCACACTACCTATACTAAGACTAAAGTTGGAGTTTTTTTCTTATTCTTTTTTTTTTGGGTCTAATCCCTCTGATGCTAAGTTAGTGTAAGTTAGTGACCATTAGTGGGTCTGGATTTTATTTTTGGGAAATAGACTCTTGGTATTATGTCGAGGATAATTTTTATATTTGATCGTGGAGAATTGACCCAATGTCTCCCTCTTGTTCATGTGGGCGTGGGCGATAGGAGGGACACATCCTTGAATGGCCTGTGACGAGTGGAGGACCTTTTTCTTCCATGACTTTTTTTATATAATACACTATCTATCACTTGTCCCCCCCCAAAGCATGTTTTGAGGCTTTTGTTAGAGGGGCCTAGAATTTGGTGTTTAATTTATTTGATAGGCCCATTACCAATTTGCTCCTTCATAGCATCAAAAGGACATGTTGGTTGGGCAGAGGTCTAGCTTTCCTTGGTATGGGTTGGGTTGTCCTAACTCACACGCCTCAAGCACACTTCATCCTGCTCCTTCATTATGACGGATTTCTCTTGGCGTGAGTCGGGTTTTTCCGACTCATACGTATCGAGCATATTTCATCCTTCCTCCGCTGTGATGGATTTCGGATCCTTTTATCGCTATAGTGAGCTTTAAAGTTCTCCCTCCACCATAGCATATTTTGGATTCTCTTGCTATTAATGTATCTTGAGAATTGCCTCAAAGGGACACATGTCTCGATTATAGGAGGAGAGAGAATGTCGTCCTCCCTTATAAATCCCCCCTCCCCCTGTAGGGCGGGATTCATTCTTTCATTTAAGCCTTCAGAGACTACAGTCCTAAAAGTTTGCTCAGAAACTTTTACCCCTGCCCCTAGGGCCTCTATAGGATCGTTCTCCACCTCACCCCAGTTCCCGGTAAGACAGGTTGGTCTTCAAGTTCCTTGTCCCGGCATCAGTTCTGAACCTTCCATCACTTCACTCAACCTCTCTTTTTAGTCGTCAGCCTTGTAATTTGGATCTTCTACAAGCATGGATCTGTACTCCTTGAAGAGGAAGGCACTTGACTTCTCACTAGGCACAATGGAGCCTGTGCAACCCAAGTTATACTCATGAGCCGTCAATAGAGGTGTTGGGCTCGTCTTGGTCTAATCAATATGATAATACCGACAAACCAAGGAAGAAACATAAAGTCATTGCTAGGAAGGTCCTATGCTCTCAAAGGGATGATACACTTGAGGAGCCATCCTTGGAGAGGGAGCCTCCCACTACTATAATACTTACGCCTCTCCGATGTCAAAGTTATGTATCTTTCTTAGGAAAAAAGAGAAGCATGTCATGGTCACTGTTAGAACTATGCAAGGGGAAGCACCTGCCCTTTGCGATTTTACAGATGGTCGAGCTACCAGACTCAACCCCAAATGCACCATTATCGCCAAGGTGGGAAGGCTTAAAGGAGATGTAAAAGGTGTGGGGCAAGGGCACAACTACATAGCAGTACTACCACGAGTCCTTGTGTATGGGGATGGCAAAGTAGATATAATGCTCCCTCTCGAAGATCTGATTGATACTTGCTACTAAAACGAAGCTGTGGTAAGTTAGGTTATGGATAGCTCCTTTGGCTTTATCTTGCTAACTCATTCATTTTTTATTCGTAGCACCACCACTATGTGACGACCCTCATTAATCGTGTTTAGAATATTGGTGTTTTCATTCACCAGTAGTCTCTTGTAGTTGATGATTTTTGGGCAAAAGTCAAGGACTGAAGAAAGGGGGAGGAGCCTCTTTTGCTATCTCCAAGGTGAAGGCTTAGGTGGCTGAGTTGGCACATCAATTGGAGGACACTGAGCAATGCTTCACTGGCCTCGCCAAACAATTGAAAGAGATTTGGGGCAACAACCAAGCCATGAAGGATGAATTGATGCAGCTCTCTCAAGAGTTGGACTCTATGAGGATGTTCAACTCGGAGCTTGTCGAGGAGGTCATAATAGCCAATGGGGAGGTTCGTGAGTTAAGGGAACCGCTGGAGGATGAGTAACACTAAATATCGAAGTATCGAGAGGAAGCGATTGTGGACTACAAGGCATTCATGGGTTCAAGAATGATCTAGAGAGGATGGGATCACCTTGTACCAATTCAAGTACCAAATTGCTACCCCCTTGAGTATGGGTCAGTTGTAGGGCCTTCTCGCTTGAGCATTCATCGTGGTAATTGACGGATAGATGTTCATGCGGCATCAAGCATTCCTTATAGCACCAAAAATATTAAGAAAAATCATCATTGACATTTGAGTTAACCCAACGTGGTCCAAACTCGAGGGCATAGGAGTGTTTGAGGTGGCTCTAAGATCACTCTAAGGTGGCTTTGAGGTGACTCCAAAGTAAAAATGTCAAGCTCTCGAGGTGCCACCTATACTAAGACCGAGGTCGGGAAGTTAAAGACCAAGGTCCCTTAGTAGGTATGGATTTTTTCTCGAGAAGAGAGCCCCCCCTAGCGTTGTGGCGAGGATTAGCTTTTATACTTGACCATGGAGGGAACAACTTGTAACCGCCTCAATGTCTCCCTCTTCATGTTTTGTCCACATAGGCAGCCGGGGGACACAACCCTGAATAGTCCATTTTAGAATTTTGTCCATGTTGCCATGGATAAAAATATAAATAGGGTGTGCAATGTGATGATCATGTATGTTTGTGTCTTTCGATTTTTGTCCATGCTTTGTATAACAAGTAGTAGGCTACCAGTAAGCTTGGTAGCCTTAGTTTGGTTAACTTTTGTAGTCATTTTCAGCTTGTAAATGAGAGTTATGTTATGTGAAAACTTGTGGGGATTTCGATTTGTAATGAACCATTAGCCTTTATGTGTGACCGTTTAGAGCTTGTGAAATCCATGGTTGTAATTTACATTGGCTATAAAGTGGTTGCTGAAATTATTGCTTATGGATCCCATGTGAAATACTTTCTCTACACATTTATTCTTTTGTAGGTTTCAGAGAGAATAACCTCTGTGGACAAATACCCAAGGATGTCGCAGGACTTAAGCAAAACCAGCTAAGTTCATGATATTTGGTATCAGAGCGAGACAAGCACATATAGAAATAATTGACATGTAAACGTAGGGGACCCAGCGGAGCTGTGTTGAGAGTTAGCACATGCAACTATTTGGGGGAAACAAATATTAAGATGTAGGGACATGAGTCACTCAGAGGAGTGAGCATCTAAGATTGACATTCAAATGAATGACTAACCCTTTGCGTGAGAGGCACCATAAGAACAAGCAATCTAAGAAGAATATATAGCGCACAAAGGTTAGGATGGTTGAGTTTGAGCAATGACTTGACATTGACAACCAAATTTGATGGTGCTCAAAGCAAACGAGGCGCTTGGTAAATGATAAGATCGTAAAAAGTGATATAGGTTACACAACTTGAAGAATTCGGTACTTATAAAATGACTTATATGCAGACGATGGAGTGTTTGTGGCCATCCCAAGATGACTGAAACTTGGCACCATAAAGCATTAAAAATTTCTCTTGGGCACGAGAAGGATATGTCCGTATGAGGTTAAAGTGTACAATAAGTTCAATGTGTTGTTAGGCCTTGAATAATATAATAGGGGTTGTATTGGTGAAGAGTCACAATCTAGCAAGTGCATTTGCGAGAGTAGAATAATGCATAATTTGTTTACCAAGGTAGAATAGTCCAAGGGGATGGTGGTCTCCAAAACTTTCAAAGGAAAGGATATGAAGAGAAAAGTTACTCCAACGTGACAAATATCTAAGAGGATAAGTCCTAGTTCTCCAAAGAAAAATCATATGCAATAGAGAACACATATGGTGAGGGATACCTCAAGACAACAACTCCATAAAGCTCAATGGGCAAGTGGCGAGGAGTCATCGTATGATCCCATATGAGGTAATGTGTTGGTTGATGCATTATGAGATCAAGTGGGGGACCATGACAACATCAAACGAAGTAACATTTATAGTCAATATGGAAATTAAACTCAATGAAGGGCTGACCAATGAAATGGTGGGTGCGAGGGCCACCATCAACTCAATGAAAATTGAGGGGTGAAATTACTTGGGTGTAACTTGAGGAAGTGCCCAAGCCGTATGAAGAGAATCAACATTGAAGATAGAACATCGAGTGGAGACATAATTTTTTCCTTAGACAGAGGTCAAAGACATGAACTCCATAGGTTCTTCATTTTAATTAAGCAGACTCATCCTGCATGGTGCCAAAGGCGAAGAGAGATTCGAAGCACATGCACCTTATCTCAAAGAAGCATTTAACGAAGGAACTAAGGTGACTTAACTTGCATAAGTGAAGCTAGGATCAGAAGGTCTTAACACCAGGCAAGAGGACGTAAAGGCAGGTACTCTTGAAGAATATATCACAGTGCTACCATTCGAGTTGTCATAAAAAAAGCGGTGTATAGTAGAGATTATGCTGGTAGGGGACAGAGGCCTAAGATCCAGACAAGTGCACCAATTTCAGTGAAGTCTGTGGACTTTGAGAGCTACTAGGTGACAAACTATTCTAGTGTTATGCATCATCGAGGTGTGCTTCGAGAATGGGTGGACGAAGGTCAATTACCAAATAAGTGAACACAATTGGAAGTGGCAAAGGCCCTACAATGTATTGGTAGAGGCCACACATAGAAAGATCGTAGTTCAAGTTCATCACATAAAAATCTGAATGCAATAGAGATATCACCAAGAGACAACACAGTGTAGCAAATCATGATAGAACAGTTTGAGTTAATACAACATACGTGGGAGAAGTCCCATGAAGGACTTGATTATGTGGAGGTATGATCAGGAGTTGTTGGGAGCTTTACTTTGGTAAACTAACATGATGGCAAGAAGGGTTATAGATTCAAGGAGTGAATGTCCATGGTATAGCAGATGTGGGTTTTCCCTACGTGCATCAAATTTTATATCGGATGAAACCCTTAGTTATTAGTATATGGGTATTGTACCACCAAGGAAAAATTTTAAGTGCAAGTACTAGTGAAACCCATAAGGGGAACTTGATCATATAGAGGTATGAATAGAGCGACTTGAGGATTGGAATGCTCTAGTACTCATATTCACTAAGGGAGCTAAGCAAGTCAAAGGGCAAGGTCTAGTAAGCGAATATTCAAGTCTGTCTTTCCATTAACCATGGGGAACTACTTAGAGAACATAGAGGTGCTGAAGAAAGTGATCGAAAGGGACAAGAAAGCGACGACGAGTCTAAAGGGGCTCAGCTACCCAAAAGCCAAACATCAGTCAAAATGAAGGTAGACTCCGAGGAAAGCCATAATGCCACAAAGGCGAATCTACTAATCGCGAAGAAAGGGATGTAGATGTGAAGCAATAAATAGTAATGTCATAGACTTGGTAGCACTAGGGTACCGTAGAGGTGAGACTTTTATGGATTCATCGATCTCTTGCTCTCATGGAGGAGAGCGTTGATCATGGAAGGGGCCGAGGAGGTGGAGAATGCAGAGGCAAACTCCAAGTACTAAGACAAGACTGAAGAGTAGAGGCTAGAGAACTTCATAATATCGTTGTCAATGGGCTTCTCATCAAGATAGCCGAAAGTGGGGGGCTTCGAGTTGATAAAAGAGTGCTCGACCAAGAAACCAAGTAGGCAGTATATGGTGTTGTACCTTTTCTACTCAGAAGAGTAAACCAAAACTATCTAGACTTGCTCCAAATTTGAGTGAAATTTTATATATTTTAGAAATACTTCTTGCATTCTAGAAATTTAATAGTAGTAAAAAGGTGAATCACAGTAGCTAAATCAACGCAATGAGTGCAAACACTTCGAATGCTTTAAAAGTGTGAGCAAAGAGCGAACAAAAACTAGTAACCAGCTCGATGCATGAATTACAGCCTTGAAGAGATAGGAAAGTCAAGTAACATTTGTCTTATCAACTCTTAAGATAATGGTGAAATTGAGTACCCCAAGTTCTCTTATTTATCTAATGGAGGAGCTCTGTATAAGTTAAAAGATCCCTCGAAGAAACCTAATGGAAGACAATAGTTCTCAAATCCTCACCAATGATGATTGGTGCTACCAAGAGTATATTATTTATTTCATTGCTCAACAGAATACTAATCGAAAGCGAAAGTGATGTGAACCTACTTGGAAGTGACAATTGAATGGCAAAAGAAATTGATGGACAATTTTTTGTAAAAGAAGGTACTCAAAAACTTTAAAATATGCGAGGCAATGTTTGTTAAAGCTCCAACAAGCATCCATCTAGTAAATTGACATGAGACGATTGAGATACTGGTGTATAATAAGAAAGGTTTTTTCCTTTATCAGAAGGATCTATAGGATTAACAAGAAACACTAAAGTCAGTTATTAATAAGTTGAAGTAGCATAGCAACTCAAAATTCAATTACTCCACAATAGTGGCGGAGGGTAGCTATGGGCTAAGAGATGTGTTGTAGCTAAAACAGAAGATTTGAGACTCAGCAAAGGTGAGGAAATGCAATGTCCGCAACAACTTCGATAAGAACATTGAAGGAATAAGTGGGGGAGAATGTCACGGACAAAAATATAAATAGGATGTTCGATGTAATGCTCATGTATGTCAGTGTCTTTTGATTTTATTCATGTTTTGTATAGTAAGTAGCATACTAGTAATACGCTTGACAACCCTAGTTTGATTACCTTTTGTGGCTATTTTCAGCTTGTAAATGAGAGTTGTGTCATGTGGACACTTAAGGTGATTTCGGTCTGTATTGAACCATGATCCATTGTGTGCGACTATTCAAAGCTTGTGAAGTCCATTACTATAATTTGCGTTAGCTATAAAGTATTTACTGAAATGATTATTTGTGGATCTTGTGTAAAATATTTTCTCTAACATGTTTTCTCTTTTGTATGACATAAGGGACTATAAGAGATTTCAGGAAAGTTAATCTTTGCGGATGGACACGCAAGGATGTCGCACGACTTAAGCAAGAGTAAATAAGTTCTACGAGTACATTAATGGCCCATCTTTTTCCTCTATGATATGTGGCGCTTATGTGTTAGATAATGATTAACCACTAACACATTCCCTAGCAATAGTTATATCTAACAGTATGTTAGAAATAGCAATCTCATTAATGGTATAGTTTAGTAGAGTACATAACATTGAAGCCTGTACTATATTGTCCTAATTATATTAATATGTCGTCTTCTCTTAGTTACCTAAAAGCCGAGTTGAATGACAGTATATATGGTATAGGAAAATAGCAATTCTACTCATAATATTCCAGATGAAAGAAATTTGTTGCAAAAGAAGATGCACCAAAACCTGAAAAAAAAAATTGGACATTACCAGCAACCACTGACTCTTCATATTTGTTTGTTCTTTAGCATGACTCGTCTAGATGATTTGACCAGGATTTTGCTCATGGTCAACATATAACTTGGACCAGAGGTCAACCACAGGAAAGTCCACATTGGTGTTGACTTGTAATGCCTTTTCCAACCAACTTCGTGATTGTTGACAACAAGTTCTTGGAGAAATTTCATCGTCGGGATTTGTACAGCTTCAGACATGTTTCTTTGAGAGTTTCCAATCAACTGTTGCCTTCAATCTCTTGACTTTTACCAAGAAAATGTTGTGTCAAACTATTAGCATCACAGGGTTTTGTCTTCTGGTCAAAGTAGTTCAGTCCAAAGGAGGATTCATTCATACATCTTTACATCATTCCTGGTCGTATTCATTGATGACTGTGTTTCTGGTTGCATGAATTCATACCATATATTGTAATAGTCAATGCCACAAATGTCCTTGTGATAAATGTTTCAGAGGCACTCCAAATACTTCTAATGAAAAGATATTGCTGATCACTAGTGATTCCTGAAACTAGCAAGTAGCATTTGAAAGTAAACAACATTAATAACCACAGGTTACAATAATAATCTGATGAACTAAATTGTTCCTGTGAGCCCCATGAAATTATGTGATTAATTTCCATCAACATATGTATAACCAAAAAGAAACTTATGGAAGAGTTAGAATATTTGTAGTTGTTTCCCAAAATACACAAACCTATGTCAAAAATAAAAAGAAATCAACTTTTCTCTGCATAAGAGATATAATGCAGACACAAAAATTATTTTTGGATCATTAACAAAAAGTTATTCTATTAACTTTCTGTTCCATGAATGTGTTTTTGGGTGACCTAATGTCATTGCCATTCACATGCAGCTGAATCAAAAACATTTATGTAAAAAAAGTGGCCATTTAAGGAATTTTCCATGATCCAATACTGACAACTTCGTTTCATGTTTCATCAAAGTTTTCTGTGATCCAACTTCTGGGTCATAGGAAAAATCTGAACACTCTTCCATTGTCAGTGCAGCACTTCCAAACACAGATAAAGAAGAAGACCATTTCAACTGATGCAAGTCAAAGACAACATTGCCTTGCTGCTTCCTTAAACGTCTGCAAAGAGTGCTCTCTTGCGGGTCAAATACTTCAGAGATTTGAACCGCACAACAATGGCAGTTTCTATATATACATCCCCTTCTCCATTCATCTATGCATCAAGTTTCCTCATCCACCTACCTCATCTTTGTTCTTGCTTGAAGCATTAGCAACAGCAATGAGTTCTGCAAGGAGAAACCTGCTCACGGTGACAGCCATAGTCTTCACCTTGCTGCTCTTCAGCTTCCATTCCCCTGCGGAAGCAACGCGATTCAGGAAGATGGATCTGGATGTAATGTTCCAATCACTGCCAAAAGGCGACAATGGCTCTTCTAGTTCTTCAAATTGCACCAATGGATCCAGCGGCGGCACCGGAGTGTGCCCGCCTGGTCTCTGAGCTTCACCCTTCACTGTTTTCACTCATATTTAGTTTGATTCTTTTGTCACCATCACTGATTTGGGTAAGAAGAAACATGTTTTGCATGGAGAAGCTGTAATAATTCTAGAGCTTGAGATTGTAGCATGGACTCATTTGGCAATATCCATCCACGTCCTTATAGAATAATGAGAAAGATATTTGTTTGGATCTTCAACAAAAATAATCCCAGTCTTGATCACAAGATTCTGATGTGTTGGATTAACTCTGATGCTAAAGCTGAAGTAAACATAAGAAGCTTGCATGCAGACTGATCAAACTCAACTATAACTATGGTAGAGAACAGTTGCATAAAGGTCTTGAAAATCCCAAAAAGAAATTACAGCAATAATCATAGTGGCAGTTATACGTCGTCTAGTAGTAATACCACCATGAATGAGTTGAATGCCAGATATATTTTGAAAAGCCAAAAGATTACAGCTTTCTCTCTTCCATGGTGGATTGTAAGGTTTATCCTCTACTACTCATCCTTCCATAATATAGGGTGGTTAAAATTTGTTCCCATGTCAAAAAGACATGACAGGAGGTTCCAAAAGAATCTTGCCACAAGTAATATCCAGAGCAAGAACAATTGCTTTGAAGTTCCAAAAAAAAAAAAAACTAGTATAATTTAGCAGTTTGTTTGGGGTCATCAGTTTGTACAAAGTACAATAAGCTTGAAAGTCTCATGCAAGTTACAGTACTTCGATTTAGCAACTCACACATCATAGCTCTCGATTGAGACAAATTGCTTGTATCGATCTTCTGTGAAGCATCCCTACATCTTTGTTTCTCTCAGTGTCGGAGTCATCACACCGCAAAGAAAGGCGGTAGATCTCCTCAGGATCACCCCAAAAACTATTAAGTAGGCAGCTCTCATCACCACTGTAATGTGGTCCAAAAAATTCACGTTTCTAAAACTGTCATATAATCAGCATTCTGAAAGTTCAAAAAGGAAGATAAGATTGAGATTATAAATTAAACGCAGTCATTCAAACAGAGATAGCAGAGGAAAAAGAAATCTTACTGAAAGAGCTAGAACTAGTGCTGTCTATAAGCTGTTCTTACTGGTAGGAGGAGAAATCTTCCCTCCCACGATTCTCTCAGCGTATGGCCCCTTGTCATGGACAAATTTAACAGATTCCGACAGCCTATTTAGAAGGTTCATCAGAGCAATTACTTCATTTCGTTGAAGCTGCAGCTGAAAGACCAGCAAAGAGCCACCATTAACGTGAGTTATGTGATTAAAATGATTTCCCTAGACCAACCAAATATATAAAAATACAAGACCAGAAGAACCTCAAAGAGTAACTACAAAAAGCAGAAATAAACTTTTGCAAGGCAAAAAGGCTCTTAAGTTGTTTGACGTTGATGGAATTATATGTTATATTACCAGAATTCATTTTTATTCCTCAGTTTACATCAGAGAAATTTCACGATTTTAGTACTTCAATGATGCCAAAGAATTTTATATGATTGACCACAACTTTTTTGGGTTGTTCATTATATTTTCACAACCATGTTCCCCACTCAAAAAAAAACACACACACACACACACACAAGCACACAGAGATTTTGTATGTTGTAACTGATGATTAATGATCAAACTATGCCCACTTTTGTGAGTGCAAACATAAGCATCATCCTAGTGCATAACCATTGCAATGAAGAAAGATATGCACCTGCTGATTAATATAGTTTTGGTGGTCAACAGAAAACAGAATCTTCAAAGCTGTGCCCAGACCAAGAATCTGAAGCTTTCCCCAAAGGCGGCATTTCTCACATCCAACACAATCCATCAATGCACTGCAATTGATTATGGATCCCCATCAGTTTTTATGGTTCTAGCTTTTAGAATCATAATATTCCAAGTTTAACATTTAAACCTGATATTTCTGAATTGCTTCTGAATTTGCTGCTTCAGTTCAGGCCCACTCTCACCTTGCCAGAGTTTGGCCTCATCAAATGGCAGCGGGCAAGCAGTTTGTAATTTGGGATTGTAGACTAGCTGCCTCACTAATGATTGTGTTTTAAGATCTTCTTCTAAGTTGCCTGTGTTATACTCAGCCTGTTCCAAATAATCTGGAGCCTGTGACACAAAGAATAAGAATGCTGTGATACACACATGGATACAGAGAAGTGCTAGTCTAATAACCGAGATCCATAAAGCATGTAAAACTAGAGACAAATGAAAAGACGCATAATATACACTTCGAAACAGCCTCAGCATTCATCCACATTGAAACCAAACGATGAGAGTAACAGAGAACTGTCAAAAACGCACATGGCAACCCAGATCCATTTAAGCATCTACAACTAGTGATAACTTGAAAGATGCAAAATATATCTTTGAATGACTATATATGGAATAATGGAATTTGGTTGCATAATTATGAAAAGAACAAGCAATACAAGGAGTTCAATGTTAGAAAGTAATTCTTTCTCATCCTTGAACGTGCATAAGAAAATTTATTACGATTGCACAACATGGAATTTTAACAGTGATAATGCGCCACGTGAAATGAATTTAAAATTATTAACAAGTATTCTTCTGGATTTATTTTGAGCAATAAACCCTAGATTAGCATCATGTAGAGGAGTAACCCAAATAAAGAAAAGATATAGAGGAAAAATTATGCCAGGAGAAAAATTGAGAGGTATTACAATATTGGTTATACAAACCAATACACATGCAAAGAAACAAGCGTTCTTATATAAAAATAAACATATAATAAGTTAGGGGCTAAAAAACTTTTTTCTTTTGAAAAAATAAATTGGAAATAAAATCACAGTTTTGTAAATTTACATTAGGAAAAAAATCCTAACATTGCAAGAGTATGTGGCCTCCTTTACATGCACCATCAAAAAAGAAATATTAAAAAATTCAAGGTTTTGAGACAAGATGAGGAAAATCAAAGAAGTTGAGAGAAATCAGATACAGAGGCAAGATATGGCTGTTGGACTATTTGAAGATGTTGTACTTGACAAAAACAAACAGTTGGAAAGTATCCATATAACCAAGGATTGACATACTGGATCGTATCAGTGTACCGAGATTATCTTGGTACTGGTACAGTACCAGACCAGGCGGTACATACAGTGCATACCGTCTAGTATATTAAAATATATTTATAATATATTATA
This sequence comes from Ensete glaucum, assembly GCA_021527575.1. Classification (NCBI taxonomy): domain Eukaryota; kingdom Viridiplantae; phylum Streptophyta; class Magnoliopsida; order Zingiberales; family Musaceae; genus Ensete; species Ensete glaucum. The sequence goes on along the minus strand of CM038557.1, from coordinate 13,422,763 downwards.
ATATTTTATAATATTATATTATATTATATTATATTAATAAATTAAAAAAAGAAGGAACGACGTTGTCTCGATTTTCCTCCCCGCACGGGGAGACGTTTTGTCTCTTACCGCAGGACAAAAGTCGCCCACGGGCGACGACGGCGCATGGGCGACCCACGGGCGATGACGGCGTGTGGGTGAGGACGGCGTGGGGAAAAGAGGTACTTATTTCTCTTTCTCCTCTTCTTCTTTCTTATTTTCCTCTTCTTCTTCTTCTTCCCTTTTTCTCCCTCAATCGACTGTCGACGGTCAATTTTGATAGTACCGCCCGGTAGCGAGTGATCCATGTACCGATAACCTGACAGACCAATATGTACCGCCCGTACCAGGCGATACAGATCAAAATTGCATTCCTTGCATATAACTAACCACAAACAAGTTGAGAGTAAATCTTGTCATCATTAGAGCAATGTGAGAAGTGAAATGTTTATCTATACCATGGAGAAAATTTTTATGTCATGACAGTAAAAAAAATAATTGACTGTAAATAAAACCTATCGATACTATGGAGTAGAGTATGTCTATCAAAAGTAGTCTGTTGTAATTAATTGCACAAGGTGGTGGTAAATAACCCCATCCCACGAGTGTACAGGTGACTTCAGTATGAAATCTGATAAAGGCATTCAGTTTCTCATCCTGGATGTGGTTAGGACTGAAGATGGAGAAGCAGAGTCGAGTCCAAGGACATAGTAAAAGGAACTATACATTCAAAATGTGTAGTGGAAATGTCAAAAACAGAAAACTATAACAGCAGCAACAAGAATAGACATGTTCCAATGAAAGACAGAAACCTCAATATGCATGTTACAATATGACATAATGCTGATCGTAATTGGATACATCTTGGAGATATGTTGGATGCTTGAAGGAACCCACAACAACCATGATAAATCATGATGTGATTTAGGGATCACTGCATAATGGTATCAAGTGTTTTTTCAAAAGGAAGAAAATGCAACATGCAAGAAAATCACCTTTGTAACTGCCCGGAGAACAAACAAGAAGGTGAAGTACAAGTTTCTCACACGCTCTGGGTGCTTCAGTACTCGATCATACAACAACTCAAGATTTTCACCCCACTGTGATCAAGAAAAGAATTGAAATGTCATAAAACCTATCCCGAAAAAAGAACATATCGTTAAATGCACCCTAAACATGACTAATAACAATACAGAGCATGAGCATGAGTTAGAAATAACCAAGTTGTCAGTTTCATCAAGGAGATAATCAGAAGCTATGTGAACTGAGATGGAAGCATGCAATCCTGAAATCAGCTTGTACAAGACCTTTTTCTCCTGACAAAATTCTCCTGATGGATCTGAAAACATGAGCACCAATAAGAACATTATAAGCTACAAACTTAGTAGCCTAGTAAAAATGACATGCTGATACATGAATTTTGCAACATCAGGCCCAATCAGTACAACAGTAACTTTGGTGGCATAATTAATGATAATCAGGGGATGAGATACTTTCAACAGAGAGTGACTTACAGGAAACTGCTGGAATGAAAATAATCAGGAGGGTTTGATAAACATTAATGATTAAAAACAGTAGGAAAGGTTTGAGAAAAATTAATGATAAAAATAGTCAGAAAGGTTAATTAGATAGCAAAGTGGTCTCATCGTAATCAAGACGAATGAACCTACTACAAAACAAGCATAAGAGCATATAACATACATAAGAAAAAGTTGCATAAGAAAAGTTGGTCACTTAGATAATAATATACAAGAAAAGTTGGTCGCTAGAATAAGAATGTGACTTTTAAAAAGCCAAAAATCAGCATTGAGCTAACATTTTGGGCAATTTTCTGTATAAATAGTTTCCCATATCCGCCTAGCTGAAGGGCCAGTGTAACCAGTGTAGCGCTCAGGATTAAGCTGAAGGTTCACATATGTCATCTCAGCTGCACCGACAAGAGGAAAAAGTCTAACATCAATAATCAGTCAAGATGCTGAAACTACCACAAAGGCATACCAATTATCTCAAACTAATAAGGTACCAAGCATCCTAGATGCACTACCATTATCAGTCTCATCATCATAAGTCCATGGATTGTCGACTTCAATCCACCCTCTGAAAATCTTACTATCCAGAGTGCGATCAACAGTAGCCTGTGGTTTTCCCTCTTGACATATTAGATCATCAGCAGAAAGCCCATGAAAAGGTTTCTTAAAAGGCTCTGGAAATTCGCTTTCTGGACATTCACAGACGCTGCAATCCCGAAGACGGCACATGCCATCGTCAGGCCAGAATGGGCAGTCACACCATAATTTGACCTTCCAATGCCACAAAAAAGCAAAATGACAATTTTAAAAAAAAGGGCATTCGTTTTACAGCATAGATAAAATTAGATAATGAAATAAGCATTATAAAAATACTCATTTAGACCAATAAAATACATTTTTAATTAGAATAAAATCAGATATCGGAGAAATTTTATCCAACACTACTTGATAAGCATTATGCAAAAAAACAATAAAAAAAACAAAGGTATCCATTTACTAAAATTATTAAAATGAAATAAGCATTATGAAAATGCCCATTTTGATCAATACAATGCAGAATATATTATAACATAATCAGATATTAAACAAGTATTTATCTTCTCCAAGGCATCCACGACTGCTTGATGGACAAATTAAAGATAATCTATCTTCTCCAAATAGCACGGAAGAATAAGTGACGACATAGCACAAAAAGATAAATGATAAGATAAAAAACATAGCAGTTGAACATTCATGCAGAGATCTTAAGAAACCCAAAGAAATACTTAATACAATTACAACCAAAGCATGCAGCTTCTCAGACACCAAAATGTTCAAACATGATCATTTATTTATTTTTTTAGAATATCATGATCATTTCAATTAATCTTGCCAAGTGAAATAGAAGATAGACTACAAAAGTAAAGGTACCATGATATCAATCAAAATTGAGATTGTATTTATGATTCATAACTCAGAAATATCAAAGACATTTAAGAAAGTAAAGATCAACTCTTTATCCTCTCAGCTGACCTAGCAACCTGAGAAGGGAGACTCAAACTACAAAAGCCAAAAGAAAGAAAATATTGCATCTCAAGTAAGCTGACATCATGACTTATCTCCTCTATTATTAAAATATACTTTGTTTTGACAAAAATATTCCATATGAATCCTTGCATCAAAAATATATGTATATGCTTGTGGACACTTTCATCAATATCTTAACTGATTTTTACAATCTATTATTCACTAATCGATATCCTATGTTTGATAATAAATCTAGGATGACAATATACCACAATGAGGAATGGAAAACAACACAGGAGCCAGAACAAGAAAGGGAATAAAGGCGATATGTAGCAAATATGCGAGATCAATTACAAGAAGATCGAATGAAGACTGTATGTTGGTCTGGATGGGCTTACCCAAGCAAATAAGAACAGTTTATACAAGTGTACCATTTAAAGCATCAGTCAGAAATATCAGAGATAGACATTTCACAAAGCTTATCTGTCTTCAGAAAAACCGGCACTTAACCTCATAAGCCTATCAATTCATCGAATAGAAAGCCATTTAAATTATCAACCAAACAACCTCACTGAATATATAGATGATGTAATTTGTAACAGGTAACAAGTATCAAGATGTTGTTGACCTGAAAACACCAGTACTTTTTTGATAGTATCAATAAGGCTGGAAATGCCTACTCAATGAACGTTGATTAAGGAGAACATGCCTTCTAGTCAGGCTAATGCTGGGATTAAAAGAATGGTGAACCACTGATTAGGCCCTAGATTTACCTAGAACTACAGGAGACAGAAACAAACAGATAAACACAGAGAGAAATACAAAGCAATAATTTCTCAGGAAAGCTTTTGCAATGAACTTTCTGTACATTCCCGTTCCACTTCAAGGGATCAATTTCTGTTGGTTTCTTCTCTTCGTTATAACTAGAACTTTCTTAAGAATTAGAGAAAGATAAGAGGCAGATGCAACCTTTTGTTCCCATTTCTGTATGTGTTGGTGGTGGTTTTAAGTAAGAAGAAAAAATCAAGAATATTTCACTAAACTGAAGACAACTAAGCTCAATAAATAATCCACATTTCTTTATTCTTTGATGACTAGATTCCCTAGTTTTTTTTCCTATCTGATCAGATCAAGAAAAAAAGGAAAACAAATTTTGAGACTTAATCATATTAATAATGACAATTCAATCCATATCATTATGAAAATTTTCACTTGCATAAATATATGAAACGACTAAATTTATGCATCCTTAAAGCACATTCTCACCAACAGCAATAAAACGAATCACAAGATAAATGTAAAAACATACTATAAGAATTGATAAAAGAATCAAGGCCACCAATCAGTTACCTTAAAATACCGAAAGAACGGGGTAGTGACAAGATCCTGTAGTATGGGATGTAACACTTCCTTGTTAAGGGTATCTACGGTTTCGTAGTCACAACAACAATCCTCCACAATGCCGGTGTACTTCCTCGACTCCTGATAAAACGAGCCCAAATTTCGACTAATTAATTGACACAACAATCACCAAGACTCCATTCCGAATCGATTTTCGAGGAAAAGGACATCAAGATCGGATCTTTGCAAGGGAAGGAAGCGGAGAGAAGATTACGGTGCATCGGCAGAGCTTGCTGGTGATCCCGGAGAGCGGGTTCCTGGGGGAGTTCCTGGAGGTTGCGGCCGTCGCGAGGAGGACGGCGATCAGCGCCCCAACGACCCAACCCCACCGCCACCTGCTCCTGCCACCACCGCCGTTCCTCGCCCCCTCCATGCTCCGAAAACCCTAGAACTAGCCTCCCTCTCGAATCGACCTCCAGAACGGGTATGGGAAGATTAAACCCTCGCGAAATTAGAGACGCAACGAGAAGCTTCCGAAGGCGGTGTCGCGGTGGCCGACCGCAATCCACGTCGGAGTCGGTACGATGAATTAAATGGAGCCTTCCGTCGGACCGTCGCCGCCATGTAGTCACTTGCGTCTTTTCACATACCCCCCCCCCCCGTTTCCCCGTTACCCACCGCTCGAGCAATTGCCGCTAGTGGGACCCACTTAAAAGATCAGAGAAGTGGAGCGTGGGTCCCTCGTGTGGTAAGGCAATTTAGATTCTAATGCTACTTGACCCAGACAGACCTGATGAGGTGGTCGGGCCAATTCATGTTGAGCCCTACTAAGATATTTCATTGGGTTTGTTGAAGTTTTCATAATGAATAATATTGTGGGGATTCCGACAAGTAAAAGGCGACGGTATCTTATTCTTATCCGACAAACACCGGACTTACATATCATTAATCCAACACAGATTCTTCACTTGATCGATATGGTATGTTGGGCCAAAGCCTATGTGGCAGGCAACGGTACGCCAATAAAATAGTCCCACGAAATCGGTCATCTAGTATAAACGAAAAGTTTGATTCGATCGAATATTACCTCATGCTCTTTTGAGTTCAGCAACGTAAGATCGCATTGTTCTTCCACTAATCACAACCTCAAATTCAACTGTCACAAAAAAAAAAACAAAAAAAAAAAGACCCTAAGTATGCCATCCATCATCAGATTCACTCTAATACTTATGATCAAATCATAAGAATGCCCCGGATACAATTTTATATGCCTATCACAATTTTATAAGATCTCAACTCAGGCTCTTTCTTCTTTAAACACCAATTCATACATTATCAAGGAACGTTAATTGACTAGGAATTATTATTCATGTTCAATAACCAAAATATAACTTAACAAATATATAGTTTAACCTTTAGGAATGAAGAAACTATTTTTGAACGGAGATCATAAAGAAAACCGATTTCCATATTGACGCAAGGAAAATTATCCAAAACAATATGTGCTCCTCGGACCATAAACCAACAAGATCAACACAGAAGTATCATTCTATCAGTTTTCACAAAGAAAGTTTCCATGTTGACACGAGGAAAATTATCCAAAACAATATCTGCTCCTTGGACTTGAATTCCCAAGCCATAAACCAATTAGATCAACACAGAGGTATCATTCTATCAGTTTTTGCTAACAAGCTGACAACCAACTGCTCAGGTATCTGAACTGAAATAATATGATTTAGAGCATCTTTATCACAAGTAGGAACTTTAGGAGACAGACTTGTGCCAAAAGTTTTTCCATTAGGAATGGAGGTCAAATTGACTTCACAATTGTTTGACCAAAAACGTCGGCCACGTACTTCTGGACCTCATAATATGGCTGTTTCCTTTACAAATATAATATAGCATGTCACTGGTAAGCTTATAAACCCCTGATTTTAGATCACCTGATACTCCCATGCTATAGGAAATGGAGTATGACAGGTACTTCAGAAGGGTGGTCAACTATGGTACAGGAGAAGCATTAGTGCCAGTTATCATACTTTGTCATCATGGAACCACCATCTGGTCTCCTTTGGAGACCTACCATTCCTGCAGTTCTTCACGTAGCGGTCGTTATCAGCAGGACGTTGCTGCAGCCAGAAAAAGGGATTTTGATCTTAACGCCAAAAAATATATGGAGGTGACTATGGCAGCACAGGAATGTATGGGTACCTTAACAGCTGAGCTTGATAACATGGATAGAATGCTGATGCAAACCGAACTGACAGTCATTGCCGGCGACCAAGAATCATATAATATATCTGGCACCGCAACAGAAGCACCATCAAGTAGGGAAATTCCCAATGAAACAGTAAACGGAACATGGTAAAATTTTGTCCAAAACGCTGACAGACCCATAGTACTATGTACTTTACTAGTTATTTATTTGATAGAAACATATATATTAAGCTAGCTATTCCATAACATAATTACATTAATGTACTTATTCACAATTCATGTGACTGTTTAAACTCTAACTTCTCCTGATGCACTCTTCCTAGAAATGAATGACTTTTCATACTTACTTTTCATCTATATTCAAAGTTCTATTTGTTCTGTACCATCGTTGGAAACAAAAATGTCTCTCATAGCAGAAACCAGTCTGATTCATGTTACAGATAACGCATGTTCGTATTCACTACTCCATATCAAATTGTTCATGTTCAATGCAAACAATTCAGTTATCTGGTTGACATGCAATTTCAACAAAGTACCTTCTAGTGTGTATTATAAAAAGAAGATCATTGTTAAATATATAAATATCGATTTTTTTCTCGAAGGATCGTGGCAAAGGCGGGATTCGAGCTTAGGACCTTATGATTGTAATAATCTCTTGACTAAAACTGGTTTTTGAGCAGTGTTAATCTTCGAATAAATGATATGAAGGCAAGCCCAGGGATCATGAAAGTATATACAAAATTAATTAATTGTTTTATCATATAAATGACCATATAAAATTAATCATTTGCTTAATCCAAGCTATAAATATTTCAAGTACAGATTTGCCCACCATAGCCTTGATATATACATAATTCAATGTCTGTAGCATGATTATTTATCTTCATAAACATCCAAAGTGCATCAACGACCCATATTTAAGGGTATGCATAAAAATATGAATGCAAAAAGATAATACATGTTGGCCATCATATGCTTTCTCTCTAAGTGATGTCCAACCACTAAGGCCAGTGAGTATGTTCATGATTCTGTATTTATCATGTCAATGGGCAGAACAAGAGATGAAAAATATTCTAACGCAATATGTGAGGTTGATAATAAGCAAGGTGCTCTAGAGTATAGAAAGTATTTCACTAAAGAGTCTCTTCGATAAAGCTAACAATGACTTGAGCATGAAACAATTTGTAAAGAAGGGTCTGATCAGACATCAAAAGCACTACAGAAATGGGACATCAATAAGGATTAAATGTTATAATGTGACCTCATCATGGCCCCTCTACATCAGCATGAGACATAGCCAAGGCATATTTACCCAGCACAGATATGGGTAAATTCTGCAGAGCTAGACCCAAGTCAAATTGGTGCAGTCCAACAAATAACCTAGTAATAATCAGTGCATAAGAGCCCAATCCAGAATGGTTATCTAGCTTGGTACAACATTCCAGTCACAGAAGAACTACATGGTTTTGGAGTAGGCAAAGAGGCTTCAACTTTGTACAGGAGCAGACAATTCCAAGTCAAAATGCAAATAAGGATGGGAAAAGGCTTTTTCCAACTCAAGACAAGCCAAGTTGCTACAAGAGGTTGACCTAGACCAACTCCTACTCAGTAGATATATCTTTTAATTTTTCTAGTGTTTTCGTATTCATTTTCTTTGCTACTTTTAGTAGCTAAGTTATGAAATTTTTAGTCATTTTAAGTATATCTAGTCCTCCTTTGATGCCCTAGTTATGATCTAAAATAGAGAAAGGGGAAAGTACAGAAGTTTAATTATAGGCCGAATGGGAATCAGAAAAAGCATCCTTATGCATTTATTATATTAAAATTGTTTGATTGCCATGTTTTTGTCACAGACTAGAAACATGATCGTAAGGATGTTGGAGATATCGAACTGGCCGTGATAGTAGTAGCAGTTAGAGACAGCATATCACAATTACGGTGCACAGGATGTTTCTGTCAGTCGAGTTTTAGTAGTGGAGACACTTGCGTTTGTGGACAGCATGTAGGAGAAGTGGAGCAGGTTTGTCACTTGTGGCACCTGATACATGACATTTTGTCATCAGCCAGTTAGAGGAACCATATGTATATATACATCAACCACATAACCCAATCAGTTGAGCTAGATTTGGCTAAGATGATTAATAAGTGTAAACTGGTCTACACTTTTCATCCGGCCAACTTTGGTCTCAGAAATGTGGGAAGCTGATGATATGTTAATCTTAACCCCAATATCGAAATAATTCGTGCCATACATTCTGAACAATTAGAAGTGACAGGTGTTTCCAGTGTCATAACAGAATTTGCCACCATTGCCTTGTGAACCCTCCAAAGGATCAAATTGAATTAATGGACTTCATTAACCAACCTCCTAGGATGACCTATCCACCCGATGCGAAAAATGAAGTAGATCACTCACACGTGTCCGCCAATCAGCACCCTAGTCGTGTTTTATTTGCATATGAAAAATAGGAAGGTTCCTCAGCCCCAGGTACACTCTCGAGAACCTGCTTCTTCCCCTTAACCTTATTTTCTCGCATCACTTGGGGTATTGAAGGGGCTGGCTGGATGTCTACCTCTGGCATCCATGGGTTGATCAACCATCAGTAAATTAACAAGGTTGGCTCCATCTGCTTTATACTCAGATGACCAACCTGAATTTGCTAATGCAATGTTGGGAAAACAAACAAAAAAAATGAGTAAGCATTACAGTGCAACCTAAACCCACAAGGGGATTAAAGATGACAATGTAAATCCCTAAACATGATATTCCTCAATAAGCTCCCTGTACCAGGCAAGAGATAGAGGATGTAACACATACAGAATAACCAAAAGTCGTTTTAATCAGAAACCAGTAAGTAAATGAAGAAAGAAAATAACAAAGAAATATTCTCAACAAGCATCACCAGCCTAATACAAAAATCCAATAATTCCAAAAAATTAATTGGTCGTTTCTGGTAGAATAAAAGGAAGTGGTGTCCATTTAAGAATAACCCTTCTGACAACAGGAAGCTATATTTGCAATAACAATTAATACAATTTTCTATCAGGTGAAATTTTTTGTTACCACCAAGTGCTATGATAGTTACCTAAACAGATATGGCCGTTGCTATAGACGTGTGGATGAAGAGGCGCAGGATGAAGAAATATGACCTGATGAAACCAAATAGCCACAAAATAAATCACAATAAACTAAAAAAAAGCATCCTTTATGAAAAAAAAATTAACAATTCATCACTTGCGGGGCTTCCATGGGGTAATGCTCCGGAAAATCGACCTGAAGCTGGTACGTCTCGTTCGCATACAGAGTCCCCGGCGCCCCAACCACTTCAATGACCCATCTTTAAGCAAAACAAACAAGCAATTCGAGTAAACTAAGATCAAGGGAACCAGGAACGGGATTAGAAAACGAAGAACAAGGCCCGAGACAACACCTTTGGAGGTTATCGGTGACCTTGTGCTTGAAGCCGGCAGGAGGACTCACCTGCCACTCCGCCAGCTCCTTCTGGAGCCTGTTGCATGCGATCTTGCTCAGAGACTGCGAAACGATCGACCAAATTAGGTTAGTTCCGGTGAAGAGGGAAAAGAGGAGGAAGGGGAATTTTGGTGATCGCGGATCGGACAGGATCATACACATAGATTGGGAGGAGGAGGAAGGAGAGAAAGAACCTTGCGAGAAGGACCGGAAGAACTGGCCATGATTCGGCGGCGGTGGCGGACACAGAAAAGGTGGGGAAGAAATAAGACGGCATTCGTTTCTGCTCCTCGGCAAGAGTGATTATGCGCTTTCATAATTGTGAGATATCATATGATTGTTCCAAAATTGTGTATATTTCAAAATAAAATTTTATACTAAGAATTCTCAATCTAATTTAGAACGATGTTTTTTTTTTTTTGTTCCATCACTGTTCTTATGTTATATAAATCATCACGATTCAATTTGATATACTAATTAATTTATTAATATGATGAGTACAAATAATTATCTAAAAAATAAATTTAAATTTTTTTTTTGTTCCATAGGTTTTAAATATTTATATCGAAATCATTATAATTATGAAATTAAAACATTTATGTGCATGATGATAGACGATGATACCACTAGAGACTATGGGTGGAGCGAAAGCGAGATGAGGACAGCTATGTGTCTATATCGATGCAGTTGTCGAGCAACAAAAGGATTACTTTTGCATCTATGTCGATGCCGAATGTAAATGCTGATTGACCCTTTCGCCACTTGACAATTGTGTCAATGCCGATACAGATGTAGAACGATCCTCATCTCTTGTTATTGCTCTAATCATCCACAGCAATCACCCACACTTATCAGTGTCATCATCATTCGCTACCACTGTCGTGTATCATCATCAATCATAACATTGAAATTATCTTTTTATTTATTGCTTTCGTGTTTACATCGATAAATAGACTTAAATGTTTTAATTTCATAATATAAAGATTTTAATATAATTTTTTCAAGTTTAATAACCAAAGATATTAAAGAAATGCAAGGGATAACTCTTAATTATTATGGGCTCGGGAAACTAAGCAATCTTACTCTCTTAATATTTGATGTACTCATCAACGTCTAAACGCAACCAGGATCATGCATACACTTCTACTTGATATCATGTCGTTCTTATAAGAATATGGTCGGCAAGGTAATTAATTAGTTAACTTAGTAAATTTATACTCAAAAATCTTTTAAGCCTAAGTTAATGATACTGGATCATTTGGATCCTTATAGATCAACTTAAATCTCTCACATGTTATAAATTGTATAGGAAACAAGGCATCTCAGATGAAGGATCTAACTTTGACTTTGGAGGAGGAAAGTGTAAAACTTTTTAAAATTCCCTTTTTCAATAATGATAATTCTATTTGTTAGAGACTGATAACTTTGGAATAGATATGTTCAGCATTCATGTCTCTTCTTCTATTGCATTAGGAATGTGAGAAGTGGTTGGCTGACTCCTTTCTCTTCTCTGTTCCAGTGGAGCATGACAATGAGTTTTCTTGAGAAAGAGGGTCTGACTTTTTTGGCAGAAGCTTCAAGTGTCGTCATCTGCAACATGAGTAGTGTGATACAGAGGCAAGCAGAGATGAACAAAGGCTGTCATTGTTGCAGGTCCCAACCCCTCTGTTTGCAGCATAAAGTCTCTCATTGATGAGCCTGGGAGAGTCATATAGAGGTAGGAATAAATGTCTAGGACTCAGTTTATTCATCAATACCATGGAAATTTACTGCTTGGGTGGATTATTTAGCTGCAGAGCTGACAACAACAACAACAACAACAAAAACTTGATCTCAATTTCTCATAAACATAACAGAGAGAGAGAGAGAAGAAGAAGAAGAAGAAGAAGAAGAAGAAACGAGTCTTTGGACATTATCAATCTAATGTAAATCTTAAAAATTGATCATATAAATCTTACAGGAATGAGGAACAGTTCTTCAATCAAGGAGAGTAATCTTCATCCAGAACTGGTTTTGGTATATGATAAAACACATGATAGAATTCATGAAGCTGTCATCATTATTCTTGGATGGTAAGTCTCTCTCTCTCTCTCTCTCTCTCTCTCTCTCTTCCGGTGGATAATTATATCTTCTTAAAATGAAATGAATAATATATATATATATATATGTATAACATCATAATATTCATGAATTCTATTACCTGCGTCTAAGTCAATCTTATGGAGACTAAGAGTGCCGCATGTCAAATCATCGATCACGTATCTTTGACCTTTTTTTATCTCGTCTGGTCTATCGGCCTCGCATTCCTCGACAAAGTCAAATCATTCAAACTCAACATTCAATGCATGTGCTTTTTATTATTATAGGATTTGATCCAGGAATAAAAATAGAGAGATATATAAGTGAATTAAATCTCAATCAAATGATATATAAGTTATAAAAATGATTTGACTATCAAAAGAAAAAAAATAAAATTAATCAAGATTAGAAAAGTCTTTTTCTATATTAATTAAAAGGCAAAGTAAATGCACAAAATCGACAAAGTTAAATATAAAATTGGTACTTTAATCGTCTATAAAATCTTTGGTTCGAAAATTAGAGAGGGTCGGATAACCGAACCACAATTTAACGAAAACCGACCCGGTGGAACAAAACCCATCATCAATCCGACGGTCTAAAATGCATCATTTCTGTGATTTATACGGTGGACAATGTTTCGAGTACAAGATAAACCTTCGGAATCCATTAATCTATCGTTACTGATAGATCCACCGTTCGTTTTATCATTTTTAATAAATCTCGTCCGTTCGTTGGTTATTATCTCGCATAAATTTTATGAGTACGTTTCTCGCCAACCTTATTTTTTCTTTTCTGGAAAAGTCTCGAATCTTTTTTTTTTAATCTTTTATTTATTTGCTCTTTTTCATACCATTTTTTTCTACTCTTTGTCTCGCCTTTCGTCCCCTCCCGATGGCGAAGACGCGGCAGGGGAAGCGAACCCTCGATTCCTACACGATCAAAGGAACCAACAAATCGATCAAGCGTAATTCCTCTCTCCCCCTTCGATCCCCTGCAGAAGGACGCGGTTTATGATCTTTTCTTGCTCGTCTTCGGGTGCTAATTCGGCTTAAACTCTTGCGATTCCGACGGGTTTTTGGCAGCCGGCGACTGTGTGCTGATGCGGGCGCCGGACTCGTCGAATCCGCCGTACGTCGCGAGGGTCGAGGGCATCGAGGCGGGCGCGCGGGGCGGGGTGAAGGTGAGGGTGAGGTGGTATTATCGGCCGGAGGAGTCCATCGGTGGGCGGCGTCAGTTCCACGGCGCCAAGGAGGTGTTTTTGTCGGACCACTACGACGTGCAGAGCGCCGACACCATCGAGGGCAAGTGCTTCGTGCACAGCTTCAAGAACTATACCAGGCTCGATGCTGTTGGGAATGATGACTTCTTCTGTCGGTTCGAGTATAGGTCCGCCACTGGGAGCTTTGTCCCAGATAGAATCGCAGTGTAAGAATGTGATATCTCGTTCAGAATTCACACCTTCTTCCGTTCTTTGGTATTTGCTTTATATGTTATGGTCTATATGCATTTGGTCAATGAATGCATGCCTGAATTCTTACAGTTGGATGATACGCAACGGGGAGAATTTTTTATGTCATTCTTTAAATGATTTTTCTTTTTGATGGTACCCATTTTCAAGCATGATTTTTTATCTCATCCCTTGAGAACTTCTTTATTACTTTTGGGTACCTTGAGAAGCCCTCTAAGTAGTGCTTGTGGATTTTGATTCAATTTCCATATCAAATTTGTCGAGTTTTTGGAAAAGAAATTTTTAGGAGATTTCTCTTTTAAAATTTTGGTTTTAGCATATACGCTTGAATGTGCAGAAGGGAAATGTAAAAGAAGAAAAAAGCTGGGAAAAGAAGAGAATGAAAAGAGAGAAAAGAATACATGGGAACAGAAGCTCACTTTCTCTCTCATTGTTTGGATGAAGTAAGAGAACAAAACCATCACTTCCAACTGATTTTTTAACAGAATCAAGGGGTTTAAAAAGTTGGTTCTGTCTCTCTCATGTCAATTCTCTCCAGAATTTTCAACTAAATGCGAGAAAGTTACTTTCTCTCCACTTCATCCAAGTATTATCACCAAAAGAAATAGATGTTAATAAATGCATGGTAAGAAGTTTGAGCTGTGGTTCAACATGTTCTCACTTTTTGTAATCATTTTTCTTACAAATATTATCTCTAATAGGTTGTAGTTCAAAAATGTGCCTAATTTGAATAATCTTATGCCTATTCTGTATGCTATTAGCCTAGTTGCCCTTCTGTACCAGTTGTTTGTGGTCTGTTTTTCTGTTGCATGATCTGGTGGATATAAGCAACATGATGTATATTCATACATCAAGTTGTGTTTATCTGAGTTAGTTCATTTAAGTTAGTCACACCAAAAGCAAGATGTTTGAGCGGCAGTCAAACTTTTCTATTTTCCAATCCCTTTTGCTATCAATTATTATCATTACTGGATTTGCGGTTCATAAAGGTGGCCATTTGGTGTTTCAAGGATTTGAACTATTTGTATATGATATAGCATTGTTGCTTTATTCTCCTATTTGTATGTGGATCCACACCTTTATTTATCTATCGAATATATCTGTACATACAAGCAACATAAGTATTTGTTATTCTGGTTAACACTTAGTTCCATAAACTAAACACCTTTCTATCTAAGATTATTTAAGCACCAATCTTTTTTTCTAGAAAGACTTTACTAATGTTGGACTTCTAATTTTGGCTTAAAAAAACTAATTTAGTTGATCTGGCTGCTTTACACAATTATCTATGAAGTAGTCCAGCATTTTGGGTGTGGCTGTGTTTATTTGGTAATTATTTGGTTAATAAGCTTTGACTAGATTATTTAGATGTAAATTATGATCAATTTGGAACTGAAAATATTATCAGCCTTGGCATACTTTTAATTGAAATAGAATCGGAGTTCAGCACCAATTTATCATTAATGGAATTAAATGTGTTTACATCTTCAAATTGTTTAAATGATTGGTTTTGATCATGAACACCAGAAAAAGAAAGGAAATATCTGGATATACTTTGAAAATTTTGATATAAAGATCAAATGCTGTTTCTGAGAGATGGTCAACAATGCATTCTCATCATCCATGTTTTATTTTCATTTTTCCCAGCATTTTGTATGTTTGACATGTCCCTCCTTTCCATTTTCACTTTTCGTTTGAGTAGTTATGTTCTCCTGTTTATAATCGATGTAAAATAAAAACAAATCAGTGGAATCATATAACTCTTTTCCAAAAGCTCTAAGACTCATTACCCGTTCTAAAGAAACTTAAAGCTTTTCTACTCATTATACTTGAAACATATGATCTTCTACAGCATTAGATCAATGGTTGTGATAATTATTTCATAGAATACACTTCTTCATAAAATATATACCTCCTAGAGATAGGATTGGATCCTCTTCCAACATTTAATCTGTTGTATATAAGATAGAATTGATTTCTTGGTAAAACAAAAAAAAACATAAAAAATGGTCTCTTTACTTATAGGACCAAGTTTGGGTATATTGACTCTCCCTAGATCTCGTAATGATGGGAGGTTTGTGCATTGGGTTTCCCCTTTTACTTATTGGTAAAAGACAAGTGAAGATGAGGGAAAATATCTATTCACTTACATTAATGAAAGTGAGGTAAAACCAAATATTTTGAACATATGATCATCCTCCAGTATTGGCTCCATGGTTCTGTTATTTATATATTATCCTTACCTTAATTTTTTCAAAGTCTATACCTGACCAACTTTCTCATATGTATGGCCCTTGCATAACTTTTATTTTTTATATTATTTGCAAGAAAAAAGTCTCTAGTTATTAATTTAACATTATATTAAAAACTTAGTTTATGATCTCATTGGTTCTTATCCAACGTAATTATGTGACCAAGGTAGGCAGATAATGAGCCTCATTAGTTGTTTACCTCCATATAAGTTTTAAGTGAGACTTGGCAACAAAATATCTCTATACCTGTCTTGTTTATTGTTAGAATATCTAGAAAATTCTTTTCTAATTGATTTTACTGTATAAGGTACTGCTAGAACCCTTATGGATTCTAAGCTTGGGGTGATCTCTATAGGGGATCGATCTCCTTAGAACTCTATAGGGGTTCTTCCCTCCTTGGTTTTCTGCCCAATGGCTGAAAATAATATTGATCTATTGATGATGAAAGAGGGGAGAATACAAGGCTATTTATAGGGCTTCTAAACCCCAACTCCTAATAGAATTCCTACTTAAGACTCCTACTCCTAACAACTCCTACTCCGACTCCTCCAAACTTATCCTAATCCTATTCTAACTTAACCCCTCCTCAACCAACCCCTCTTTAACTAGGATAAGGGGTGGTTAATTAGGGTGACATGTATCTTATTCTTCCCTCAAAATATCTTCCTCCAAACTAATCCTAACCTAGCCGGTCTCCTCACCTCTTTAATAGGGGTCGACTAGATATGATTTACATGAATGCCCTTAGGATTTACATGTTTGTCCTATTCAATGAAACTAAATCAGGACTCCCCTAGTTAGAGTCCTAACAGACTTGTTCTCTTCAAATCAGTCTTGTCCTCAAGGCTGAGCTCTATGTCTCTGGGTCGTGATTTGCAATTCCTCACGAGGGTCCCTCGTGGCCCTATAGTAGGCACATCCTGCTCCTAGGGTCCAATATCAGCAGTAGTGACTGGACGGTGATGTGTTGCGATCCGTGATCCCATGCAATCATCAGCTGAACCTGGGCCTCCTTATCGACTTGGGTGTCGGGTGGATAAATCGGGGCTGAGTTATCCTCTCTAAACTTCCATTTGCGATAAGATACTTAGAGGATCAATTGTATTTTTAAATTGATGTACTGATCTGATCCATAAGTCACGGCTCCATTGTGATCCCCAATTTTGCAAGGGCCAAAGTAGCAGGGGGACCACTTCCTTGAGGCTCAAATTTTTTGCTGGTAGGGCTAGAGATGAAGGGAAACTCGATATTCAACAACAAACTTTCTTCTGCTCCGATATTTGTCAAGGGGCTGTTTCTTTCTTGGATGGGCTACCACTTGGTTGTTCTTTAATAGTAACCGAGCCTTCTTTTGGAGTAATTGCTCCCCTTTGATAAGGTCCCTGGTGGTGTGAGCCCATTCTGAGTCCGAGGAGGGTAGGAGCTGCAATTTTACCGAGCCTATTTTCATCTCTCCTTTGTGCTGTTGACTTGTATCATGCCAAACTTCAAATTCAATAGCAATTAGTATCCCTTTGCAAATCAAAAGCATCGTGTGAAATGTAGGGAGAGCCTCAGTGTATATTAGGAGTCGGCCATCTTGCATGAGGGTGGTGCCGATCCAATTCCTGATATGTTTGCTCTAATTGCGAACACAATGCCACGATCAAGTAATGCTAGCACTAATGTAGATGACATCATGACTGTGAGGATCCTGTAGATGGTGGACGTATGGATGCCTTCCTCCTGTTCCTTCAGAATTTTGATCTTCATCCAATAAAGTTTGGTGTCAAAGATTCCATGCCGGTATTATCACTAGAGGGACTTAATCTTCTTGCGATTGTGGGCGTGGATCAGTGGTCATCATCAAGGAAGACTTTAAGCATTATGGCCCACTCCTTGGAGAAGTCATGGAAGTAGCCCGAGATCTGGGAGTGCGTCAGAAGCCATAGCTGGTTCGACTGGATGTTGTACTTTAGGAAGAGTTTATGCCTGTAGACAAAGAGGTAAAGCTTTTGGAGATAAAGTGTCATTGCAAGGGAAGGTCGTGGCCGAATGATTTGTGTCTCCTGCGTCTCCTAAACGATCCTTTTAGCTTCGGCCCTTTGAGGATGTGGACAACAATATGATTGAATATATGCTAGTGGTTCCTCCTGCAAGATCAACATATTAAGATTGTATAGCCTGGTAGGAAGTAGTCGGCTCATTTCGGTGGAGGCGCCTGAAATTTCAGCAAGCTTCTGCAAGCGTTATGTCGAGATCGTCATTACTTCGTTCTCATGTTTCTCGCATAAGGTCACTTGTTCTCCCTTGCCATACATAAGATTGTTGGTGAGGACGGTGACGGGTTGCTGCTTAAAGGATTCTTTAACTTTTGCTGCTTACGGGTTCGCATGGCCGGCTAAAGCGTGAGTCGTGCAATCAGCCGGCTGCGGGTCCTCCTTCGTGTTCTCCTCCTCAGGTTCCTGTACCTCTTCTTCAGATTCTTTAATAGATTTTATCATGGAAAGCTCCCCTTTTTTGTAGCGATGGTTGCAACTCTAAAGTTCGTTGCAATGCCAACAAAGGCCCTTTATCGATCTGTCGCGTACCTCTTCTCTTGTCAATTTTTTTGGCATCTAAGAATGGTTGGTAGCAGAGGGAGGTTTATATGCTGCTGGTCTAAGAGTCGTTCTCATCCTCCGAGCATCTTGGTTCAATCGTTCCTCTTGGATTCAGGCGAAAGAGATTGCGGCCTTCACAATGGGTTGCTGCTGCGCTTTAACCTCTTCTTTAATTTTCGGGTTGAGTCCTTCGATGAACGTCCCTAATAATTGTCTGTCAGACCAATCATGAGCAAAGTAAGATAATTCCTCAAACCTGGTCTGGTATTCTTGGATCGTGGATGTTTGTCGGATCCTGGCAAGTTGTCCGTTCATATTCTCGTACTTGGTCGACCCAAAGCGGTTCAGCAGCGCATACTTGAATTGTATCCACCAAGGTTTGCAATTTCGACTGTCTGCGACGGGCGACATACCACCGCCATGATTCTGATATGCGACCGCCACATGCGGCGGTCAAAAAAATCGGTCGGCCGATTGAAGAAGAAATCGACCGTTGGCGGTCGATTGAGGAAGAAAAGGGAAGAAGAAGAGGAAAAGAAAAAAGAGGGAAGAAAGAATACCTCGCCGCGCCATCCTCGCCCGCTGTCGCCACCATGGCCGCGCTTTCTCCGTGCCGAGCGAGCGTCTCTGGGAGACAGATCGAGGTAACGTCACCTCGGCGACGTCGCCCCCTTTTCTTTTTTTTAATATTTTAATATTATATTATATAATATTATATTATAAAAAATATTATATTATATTTTAATATCGGGTGGTACGTACTGTGCATACCGCCTGGTACGGGTCTTGTACCGGTACCGACAATATGTCGATACACCAGTACGAACCGGTAAGTGAAACCTTGGTATCTACGTCGGAGTCCCATAGTTGTATTCAAGCCAATTGTACCATCGTATAACATCTCCTTCAAGGTGGATGACAGCGATGTCCACCATGGAATCCTCCTGTGTTTGATGATGACAGAAGTAACGTTCGGCATGCGAAATCCATCTCATCGGGTCTCCTTCTTCCCATCGAGGGAAGTCTTCCCTCATGCGTGGCTGCTTTATATCAGTGGCTCGTTATTTCTTTTTGAGAGGCCTCTCTGAATTTTGACCTTGCTGGAATTTTATTGGGCTCGGAGATCGGCTCAATCCAAATTCGGCGAATAAGGCACGCAATCTGTCCTCTATGCGTGATTCAAACGCCTCCAACTTGGCATCGATTGAACCTTGAGATGCCATTGCGTGTGCCTCCAGATCTGAGTACCAATGTCCCTCTCCTGCTATTGGGTCAGTGGTATGGAACGGTTGGGTCGTTTGGTGGCCGAAAGGAATGGTGGATCATAGGTAGATGGCTACGGTTTGGGGCTGACAGGTTACTATTTTTTTTTTGTGCTGTTGGGGCTGTGATATAGGGCTGCTGTAGGGGCTGTTAGGAGGGTTTGGTGACAGAGGTTTAGGGTTAGAGGGATGGCTTAGGGTTGTTGTTGATGGCAGCAACAGGTTTTGTAGGATTGGTGGTTGCGGAGGGTAAGGATCAGTGGAAGGTTCAGTGACTACGAAAGACGCTGTTTAGGCTGCGGTTTGAGTTGGCT
Organism: Ensete glaucum; assembly: GCA_021527575.1. NCBI lineage: Eukaryota > Viridiplantae > Streptophyta > Magnoliopsida > Zingiberales > Musaceae > Ensete > Ensete glaucum. The sequence continues at coordinate 13,402,723 of CM038557.1, read as the reverse complement.
GCGGATTCTGGAAATGGGTTATGATGGCTGCATCTTAAGGCTAGAGGGGTGCCCTAAAGATGATGTGGGTGGCAGCAACAATTTTGGTAAGGATCAGATATGGGTGCAATAAGAAACACCGAAAGGTAGTGCTGCAGAATTCTGCATCGACAGGCTGCGATAGGTCGCTGTTTTGGGCTGCGATTTTGGGTATTGTTTGGGTTATAAAAATAGGTTATGATGGTTGCGTCTTAAGGCTAAAGGGATGCCCTAAAGACACCTTGGGTGGTGGCAGCAAGATGGTTGGGTTTTGTTGGATTAAGAAGAAGAAGAAAGACAAAGGTGCAACAACAGATTTTTCGTCGAAAAAATTCCAGCAGTGAAGACATAATTTTTTCCAGAATTTCTCAACGAAAATTCAAGTGAAACTCAAGGGGAATCTACTGGTAAGGGAGAGGTAATGTCGTCAAAAATTTCGTGGAAAGAAACAACAACAAAAGTTTCGGCAAAATCAAAGATTGCAAGGTGTTTCCGCAGAATTTTTTCAGTGAAAGATTTCAGTAGTATAGTCAAAATTTTTTGCAGCAGTTCATAACAAGGAATCGAGTAAAACTCAATGGGAATCCACTGGCAAGGGAAAGGTAATGCTGTCAAAAAATTCATGGAAGAAATTGGCAGCAAAAGTTTCGGCAAAAAATTCATGGAAGAAATTGGTAGCAAAAGTTTCGGCAAGATCAAGGAATACGAGAAGGTGGTGCGGTAGAATTTTTTTGTCGAAAGATTTCAACAGTATAGACGAGATTTTTTTCCAGCAATTCAGAACAAGGATTCAAGTAAAACTCAGGGAGAATCTGCTAGTAAGGGAAAGGTAATGCCGACAAAAAATTCGTGGAAGAAACGACAGCAAAAGGTTCGGCAAAATCGAAGATCACGGGAAGGTACTGAAGCAGATTTTTATGTCTAAAGTGCAGCAGTTTGGATGTAAAAGATCAGCGGTTTATATTAAGAATTTTTCAACGAAACAAAGAAGAAATCCAAAGATAGGAAGTGTTAAAGCCGTCGTAAAAATTTCGTAGAGATTGGATCAGTAAAAATGCAGCAGCAAATCAAATAGTCAAGGGTGTGCGGCTGGAATTCTGCAGCGGAACTTTCGTCGTAAAGATGAAAACTTTGCGACGAAAAGTTTGTGCAGTAGATAGGAATAAATTTTTTTGGATTTTTTGAATAGGGATAACTAAATTGTAGCAGCAGTAAGGTAGGAAACCAGAACCTATTGCAATTCACGGGGAGATCAAAGGATGATCTGCAATAGTGGAGATGACGTCGGAATTTGGTGATGATCTTCAAGCAATTGTGGGAATTGCTTTAGACGACTATGGGGGGCTGATGGATGGTTGTATAAGGGCAGCGAGACGCCAAGAATGCTGCTGATAGAACCCCAGAAGGTAGATTTTGATCTTTGAGGGGGATCAACCCTTGGAACGCTATAGGGGTTCCTTTCTCCTGGAACTCGGCATAAGGCTGAATAAAAGATTGATCTTGCTTGATAAAAGAGAGGGGGCAACTACATCATTATATAGGGTTCTAAACCCTAGCCCATGGGGTACTTGCCTAAGTAAAATTATCCCTTTGCCCTCCTATAGCCGACCTAGCTGAGGGAAACCCTAGCTGACTAACCCAGTAAAGGGGGCGACGGTTACTAAGCCCTATGGCCCCAATCTAAACCCTAGCTACACTACTTTATAGGATAGAAGTGGCTAAGTGAGGTTTTATTATAATCCCACAAGGTTTTTATTGACTACTTCTAGGGTGATTAGGACTCAACCCTGCTGGAGTCCTATCAAGCCCGCCTTCTTTTAATCAGCCTTGTCCTCAAGGCTGAGGGTCCATAAACTCTGGGAACCGGGTCTTCAGCTCCTTGTAAGACTCCCACGTTGCATCTTTGGATGGTAAATTATTTCACTTCACAAGTACTTCAGTTGAAGGGCATCGACGGCGCATCACAATCCTTCGATCAAGTATAGTTTCAGGTTGAGCTTGAATCTCACCATCATCAGTAGTGCTCGACAGCTGAGTTTGAACCAACTCACGTTCTCCTAATTTTGGCTTTAGCAAGGATACGTGGAAGATCGGATGGATCGTAGCGTCATCTGGGAGCTTTAATCTATATGTCACGGCCCCAATACGTTCCAAAATCTGATATGGTCCATAGAATCATGGAGATAGCTTCAACGACGCTCTAGTGTTGATTGACAACTACTTGTATGGTTGTAGGTGAAAGTAGACCCAATCTCCTATCGAAAATTCTCGCTCGCTACAGTGAGTGTCTGCTTGTTGCTTTATGCGGGCTTGGGCGACAGTTAGGTTGTCTTTCAGCAGCTATAGAAGCTTGTCCCTGTCAATTAAGTTTCGATCGACCTGATCCACTTTAGCCGCATTAATTACATATTTAGGTATTACAGGGGGCGGTCGGCCATACAATGCCTCATAGGAGGTACATTTAGTTGATGAATAATAAGTTGTGTTGTACCACCATTCGGCTCAAGGAAGCCATCTTGTCCACTCTTTGGGCCGGTCACTAGTGAAGCACCGTAAGTAAGTCTTGAGGCATTTGTTCACCACTTCTATTTGGCCGTTCGTCTGTGGATGATAGGTTGTGCTCATCTTCAATTGGGTTTCTTGTAGTTGGAAGAGCTCGGTCCAAAATTTACTTGTAAACACTCTGTCACGGTCGCTCACAATCGACCTTGGCATCCCATACAATTTTACAATATTTTCCACAAAAAGTTGAGCAATATTGGCAGCGGTATAAGGATGTCTCACGGCACAAAAATGAACATATTTGGTTAGACGATCTACCACCACAAAGATCGTACTTTTACCTTGAGATGGTGGCAACCCTTCGATAAAGTCTATGGAGATGTCACTCCATGTTGAGTCCGGTATAAGTAATGGTTGTAGTTTTCTCGGACTTGCCACCGTTTCACCTTTTTGCTGCTGGCATACATCACATTTATATACATAATCATAAATCGATCTTTTCATGCCTCTCCAAAAGAAGTTTTGCTTCACCCTCTTATATGTTCTAAGAAATCCGGAGTGCCCTGCTGAAGGTGAAGAGTGCAACTCATGCAAAATAAGTTTGATGCAAGAGGTAGAAGGAACAATCACAATTCGGTCTTTGTACCGTAGGTCCTTCGAATCCCAAGTGTAGTGGCCCATGGAACTCGGATTCTTCTCCAATTTTTTTCTATGATGCCTCAGGTTTTTGGGTCGCTCTTTCACTCCTCTCTAATATCTTTGAGGAAGCCGGTGGAGGGAAGGGAGATGGCTAAAATTTCGACTTGTCTCGGTAGTCGAGATAGAGCATCTGCAACAATATTATCTTTCCTCTTTCGATAAATAATTTCATAATAAAAGCCAAGAAGTTTAGTTACCCATTGTTGTTGCTCTAGGGAAGATATTTTTTGCTCCAAGAAATACGTGAGGCTTCGGTGGTCGATCTTAATCTGGAAGCCTCGGCCGATCAAGTAGGGTCTCCACTTCGTGACGGCGTGTACGATGACAAACATTTCTTTATCATACACGGACATTTTAAGATGGGAGGGAGACAAAGCCTTGCTGGTGTAAACAAGAGGTCGGCCATCTTGCATTAGAACAACTCCAATTCCAACTCAGGACGTGTCGGCCTCAATCACGAAGGTGCGACTGAAATCGGGTAGTGCTAGGACTGGCATTATCGTCATGGCTGCCTTGAGTTGTTCAAAAGCTGTGGAAGCTTTATCCGACCATAAGGAGTCTTTCTTCAGTAGGGACGTGAGTGGGGCACTGATCTTGCCATAATCTTTCACGAATTTCTGGTAGTAGCCCGTGAGTCCAAGGAAGCCGTGCAACGTTTTTATATTTGTAGGTTTCGGCTATCCTTGCATTGCTTCGATCTTTGTTGGGTCTACCGTCACTCCATCCTCTGATATAATGTGCCCTAGATACTCTACCTTACACTGTAAAAAGCTGCACTTTGATTGTTTAACATAAAGGGTAGTCTTCCGAAGGATTGTTAGAACAATTCGCAAGTGCTGAAAATGTATATCAAGTGTAGGACTATAAATGAGAATATCATAAAAAATTACCAACACGAACTTACGTAGAAACCTCCGGAAAATGTTGTTCATCAAGCTTTGAAAAGTAAAAGGAGCATTCGTAAGTCCGAAGGGCATTACCAAAAACTCGTAGTGGCCGTTATGTGTACGGAATGCAGTTTTCAGAATATCTTCAATGCATACTCGAATTTGATGATATCCGGAATGGAGATCCAATTTAGTGAAGACTTGGGCTCCTTTTAGTTCATCCAAGAGCTCATCTACTATTGGTATAGGGTATTTGTCTTTGACGGTGATGGCGTTCAAAGCCCGGTAATCAACGCACATCCGCCACGTACCATCCTTCTTGCGCACTAGCAACACTGGCAAGGAGTAAGGCCTGCAGCTTGGTCAAATCACTCCGGTGTCGAGCATCTCCTTAACGATGTTCTCAATCTCGTCTTTCTGCAAGTGAGGATAGCGGTACAGTCTCAAATTTGCTGGAGGTTTGCCTGGCAATATAGGGATGCGATGATCATGCGACCGGTTAGGCAGCAGCCCACGCAGCTCCATGAAAACATCCACGAATTCGTCCAGCAATAGGGCAGGCTTAGGATCTGAATTTTGCACATTTTCCTCCTTTGATGGCTGTTGGATATGCATCAAAAATCCACTATTTGTTTTGTGTAGCACCTTCTCCATTCGCTGTGTCGAAACGATGGAGATATGGCTCTTATACTTGCCTCGCAATGTGACCAGTCTCCCTTTATAATAAAACTTCATGATTAATTTAGAGCAATTTCAGGAGATGTCACCTAATGTTATGAGTCATTCAATCCCAAGCACGACTTCATAGTCATCGATGGGTAGGAGGAAGAAATCGGCTACCATTTCTTGATCTTGTAGGAGCAATTTTACCTGCAGGCACCGTTGGTCGCAATTGAGGATTCGGCCGTCGGCGACCTTTACATCGAACTTGTTGCAACCTTCGATTTGAAGCGCCATACATGCAACAACCTTGCTGTTGAGGAAGTTATTGGTGCTGCCCGTATCTATAAGAACGGTGATGGATTTCTATTTAAGGAGTCCTCCAACTTTCATCGTCTGCGAGTTGGAGTAGCTGGCCAGCGCGTGCACTGTATAGTCGGCCGGTTGGGGCTCTTCCTCTGTGGCTTCATCTTTGGGTTCGAGGCTTTCTTCAGATGGTTCACTGTCCTCATCCTTTACTGGTTCAATCACGAGGAGTTGACCCTTTTTGCAGCGATATTCTTGGCTCCACGGCTCACTACAGTGCCAACACAACCCCTTGGTTGATCGTTCACGAAGCTCGTCTCTTGTTAATTTTTGTGGTGCGGGGGCTCGGATGGTAGTAGAGGGGGCTGAAGGCTTCGGCATGGCTGGTCGGGGAGCGACCCTTGTCCTTTGTACTTCGTGGTTCAATCGTTCTTCTTGGATTCTTACGAAGGAAATCGTTACCATAAGAGTGTACGGTTGCTGTATCTTTACTTCTCCTTGAATCTCTGGCTTTAGGCCCTCAATAGAAGTCCCTAAAAGTTGCTTTTCAGACCAATCTACAGTTTGGTTAGATAAACACTCAAATCATGTTTGGTATTCGTGTATTGTAGATGTTTGCCGAATCTTCGCCAATTGTCCGTCGATGTTGTTGAAATCGGTTGGTCTGAAGCGATTTAGTAGTCCCTCCTTGAATCGTTGCCAAGAGAGACATCCATGGGTGTGCTCAAACCAATTGAACCACGGAATAGCGTCTCCCTCGCGGTGGATGACAGCAATCTCCACCCTTGTAGCATCGACAATTCGGTAGAACCGAAAATAGCGCTCCGCGCCCGTGATCCATCCGATCGGGTCTCCTTCCTATCTAGGGAAGTCAACTTTCAAGCGTGAATTGTTTGGATCAGGGATGATGTGACCATGCTCTTGAGGATCGTCTTGCCGATCTGAAGTTTCTCCTAGTTGCGATTTCTTCAGGCTACGTGGTCGGCCCATGCTGAATTCGGCAAAAAGGGATCGCATCTTCTCCTCTATGCAGCTTTCAAAGCCTTCAAACTTGGTGTTAATAGCTTCCTCTGATGCCATGGTGTAGGCCTCTAGGTCTGTAATGTTGAAGTCCTTTTTTTGTTGTCGTGTTAGGGGCATAAGAGGTTTTGAGGACCAGGTGGCCGGTTAGGTAGGTGGGTCGGTTTGATGGAAGTAGGCTGCAGTTTAGGGCTGATTTGGGATCGGTTTAGTTTGGAGGGGTTCTTGGTGAGGATGGTAGGATTTGTAGATGAGAGAAAGAGAGTCCAAAAATCCATAAAATATAGCAGTCAAATCCGATGGAATTCGACAAAGAAAGGTGTTGCGATGTGCTATCCTACCGAATAGATTTTACATCAGAGAAACGATGAATTCTAGACGTAAATCTCAGAGAAAAACTTAAGAAAAATATACAGAACTCCTCGGTTCAGATGTGGTCAATATCGGCAAAAAGTTTGATAAAATTTCGGCAGAGTAATGGTAGGAAAATAAGGAAAAAGAAGGCAGATTCTTCATCGTAAAATTCCAGCACCGCGCGACAAAGAATTGGAGCACAATAAAACCGGTTTCAGAAGGAGTTTTTTCCAGAGATCAATCTCAGATGAAAACTAAGATGATCTATGAAATTGTGTAAAAGTTTTGACCAAAAAGAAGAAGCAATAAACTGGTTTCAAGAGGCAAATAGGTGGCTGAAAATTTCTGCGGCATTTCACCTTCGCAACTACGACAACGTTTGCGACGATCGAAATTTGCAACAGAAAAACTCTTCAACGTGTAAGGTAACCCATTTTGCAGTATTGAAAAGGCGTGGGTGATGAAAATATACCATATCTCCAATTCAAACGCAGGGGGCAGCAGCAGATTGATTTGATCTGCGACTTGGGTAGAAGGTAAAGGCGTGTCCGCAACAATTGTGGGATTTGCTTGGGAAGGTGGGGGGCGACAGAGATGGCAGCAAAGGCAGCAGTAACGCTGCTCTGATACCAGATGATAGAACCCCAGAAGGAGCTCTATAGATTTTGATCTTTGAAGGGGATCAACCCTTGGAACGCTATAGGGGTTCCTTCCTCCTGAAATTCGGCACAAGGCTTAATAAAAGATTGATCTTGCTTGATAAAAGAGATGGGGCGGCTACATCATTATATAGGGTTCTAAACCCTAGCCCATGGGGTGCTTACCTAAGTAAAATTACCCTTTTGCCCTCCTATAGCCGACCTAGTTGAGGGAAACCCTGGCAGAGCAGCCCAGTAAAGGGGGCAGCGGCCACTAAGCCCTAAGGCCCCAATCTAAACGCTAGCCACACTTCTTTATATGATAGAAGTGGCTAGGTGGAGTTTTATTACAATCTCACACGGGTTTTATTAACTACTTCTAGGATGATTAGGACTCAACCCTGTTAGAGTCCTATCAGTTGCTCTGATACCAAGTGTTAAAACCCTTGCGGATTCTAAGCTTGGGGTGATCTCTATAGGGGATCGACCTCCTTGGAACTCTATAGGGTTTTCTCTCTCTTTGGTTTTCTGCCCAATGGCTGAAAATAATATTGATCTATTGATGATGAAAGAGGGGAGAATACAAGGCTATTTATAGGGCTTCTAAACCCCAACTCATAATAGAATTCCTACTTAAGACTCCTACTCCTAACAACTTCTAACAACTTCTACTCCAACTCCTCCAAACTAATCCTAATCCTATTCTAACTTAACCTCTCCTCAACCAACCCCTCTTTAACTAGGATAAGGGGTGGTTAATTAGGGTAACATGTATCTTATTCTTCCCTCAAGATATCTTCCTCCAAACTAATCCTAACCTAGCTGGCCTCCTCACCTCTTTAGTAGGGGTCGACTAGATAAGATTTACATGAATGCCCTTAGGATTTATATGTTTGCCCTCTTCAATGAAACTAAATTAGGACTCCCCTAGCTAGAGTCCTAACAAGTACATACTGTGCCAGGTGCCATTGTATTTGTATTGGGTAAAAGTTGTTAGTCAGGTATTTCCTATAACTTCGACAGGTGTACTTTGTTTTGGAGAATTTGTGATGAAAAAACAAAAGTATAGCTATGTAAATCTTGATTAACTTAACTTTACCACGTGCATGTTACGTGCATGTTGGTGCCTGTAGATTGGATAAAATTTGCTTGAAGTGCTTTAAAATTCTAGGCCTCAACTTTGTATGTATTGGGGCCTGTTTGGACTTTATCTTGGGAAATGATCTGTTAACTGCTAAGTTGTCACAATTATTGTAGGTTTAACATCACAATTATTATCATTTCTACTAACCTTTGTTGTTCTTAAATTATAAAACTTTAGTTTACTGCTCCTCACATGTTTTTATTATCAAAGTTAAGATGCATAGTTTCTTTTTTACTTGAAGGTAATTATAATATATGCAAGGAAGAGTTGTCCACAATTCATCCATAATTTGATGTTCTTGGTGATGTTTCCACACGTATGGCTGTTTGTCTTTAAAAAATTTAGAAAGGGATATGCTCTCATTTATTATCATAACAACTAATATCTAAAACATAGTTGGTCTAGCATATCTGACCTTGTTAAATGGTTCAGGTTATGTTATATCATGGAAAAGTTGGGACATTATGGTTTGTTGTTGTTGCTGCTGTTATCATCATCAGTTGATTATTTAATCATCAATTGCTGTCTCAGGTTCTGCAAGTGTGAGATGCCTTACAACCCTGATGACCTTATGATTCAGTGTGAGAGCTGCTATGATTGGTTAGTTGCTTTGTTAATATTGATCATCTTTATAGTGTTACTTTTCCTTTCCAAGGAATGGGAAAATTTATATTACTTGATTCAACCAAATTACATTCCAGAAAGGACCAAATAAATTTAGCAAACAAATCTGCAATGTAAGGAAATATGAATTAGATCATCACTTCCAAGGTTACATAGAAAGCACACCCTAGATTCAATGGTATTTGCTCAAGCAAGAAATCTTGAAGTAGACAACTGAGGCAACTGACCATTCAAAAGTTTCCAACAAAAACACAATGCACTGGGTATAACATGAATCTTCTGTAAGGACTTCCAATGAATGTTCTCCTCTCCATAATTGGCATGTTGATGAATCAAGAAAGTGTATGTAGATCTAGTTGACGGTTGTCCTTTTGAGTTAGGTTTCCAAATCCATTTGTCCTACTCATAGGGGAAGTACAAATCCGTTTGTCCTACTCATAGGGGAAGTGAGATAAATCTATTGAAGTAATGCTTTTGAAGTAATACTTAACATCCAGAGTTCCAGAATAATTATAAGTGGCCTTTCTCTATTTTTAATTTAATCTGCCTTTTGCTGATGCCATATTTTAAGACAATTCTTCTGGAGTTACTATAAGGTGAAAATCCCTACAATGTATTTACATTTTGGAGGGATCATAATCTGATTGATAGGAATTGTTTGGCCTCATCTTGATGTGCTACCAACAGCTGTAGCTGCCAATTAGAAAATGAGATCAAGATTGAATACACATGTTTGCGCTTATAACAAGTATCAATCATTGTATACATTTGGTTAGAATAAATTGTTGATGTTGTTATCAAGATAATTTCATCAATCATTATATGTAACAATTTCCTTGTTACTTTGACTTTGAAATCTAACAACAGACGCTAAAATAAACCTATATTAAAGAGCTCGAGTTTAGCTAGGAGTCAATTGATATGTTAACTTTTACTTGAATGAAGCTTGAGTTTAGTTCTGTTACACTGCTAAATACAGGTTGCCACCCAAAATATTTTTGTTACCTTTCATGCTATTTTGTATAGTAGAGATTTTCATATTCTTGATTGATCCATATCTTTTCATGCGACTTATACATGCTGCAAGAACTATCATTTCGTGTTTGTAGATCTTAAAACATCAATGGTATTCCTGTATTCTCCCTGTTCCAGGTACCATCCTTCCTGCATAGATATGACTGTAGAGGATGCTAAGAAAATTGAGCACTTCTTTTGTCAGAGTTGCACAACTGAAAATGGGAAGGAGACAGAAAAATCCCATAATGGTTCAAAGCAATCAGATATGAAGGTAACTGTTTTCAGTACAGTGCATGTGTTGACCTATTTTTTCATCTGCACTTCACAGGAAGTTAATATTTGGAAGTATATTGTATTTATTTTATATAACACATGGTAAGATTAACTTAGCAAGGACATCCACAACAGTTTGATGCCCATATTTTAGATCATTCATGATTAAGCAGCACCGATACTTAATGAGATAATGTCGCAACATTTAGAGATGCCTATGTAAGATATTCCAAATCCGAGTGTCTACAGAAGTAGTAAGTGTCTTCAATTTCTATATAGAAAATGATGATCTTATCTTTGATGCATTTCTACCAACATTACTGGATTAACTTGTGAGTCCCAAGCCTTCCAGAAGATGTGGAAGACTTATTTGAATTTCTTCCGAAACTCAAGCTACTTCTATGTCCATCATCATAGTATGGGCAATCATGCACCATTCCCTTGCCTAAAAAATGGTGCTATATTCTACAAAATAATTTTCAGTTTTATGACTTTCTTCTCTGGTGTTTTGTGTGATGTGGGGGCCAAGCACCTTAGGCTTGCATTTTCAGCTTTCACGACTTAGTACATTATTTATTTCTTTAACTTACTTTACATCCATTGTGTTTATCCATTGAGCTTGTTGAGTAATATTTGTTCGACCTGAGTCAAGTTAAAAGAATTTCATTTATGAGCAGGTGGATCCCAAACGACGGCGCAGATGATGTGTCAGACTCGGGTTCCTTCAAAAGATTGTATATAGTATGTATGTTTAAGGTTCGTGACTGATGCTTTTACTAGTGCTTGCGTTGTCTAGTACTTCGCATGATCGGGTTCATGTACATATATCGTGGTATATGTTTCTTACAGTCAAATGCCTAGTGGGGAACCATTGTCATCTGATCTGAGTGATAATTGAGGTTTGCATCATAGAATATGGATTGTAGAATCTGCAGTAAATTCCCCATTTTGAGCAATAATAATAGTTCATTAGTTGTCGCTCTATCACTTTTTTCTGTTCTCAGATTTTTATCCTGTTTAGCTGGAAGTCAGATTGATCTCCATGATTGAAGGGTGCTTCTGTTTATGTTGGCGCTAAAACTTTTTCCTGTATGCATATAGAGTTAAAAGAACACATGATTTCAGGATGCTTCATCTTTCTCTCACCATTTCTTTTCCCTTTTGGTCTCAATATGATTATTCTTCTTCTTATGTTGTTTTATTTATTTCAAAAAGTCTTCCATCTTTTTGGACTGTATGTCAAAAAAATACAGACCAAGAACTGATATGCAGCGCCAGGACTCTTTGACTCCCAGAGTCACTGGCTGTATATATTTGAGGAGCACAAGAAGGATCACCAAAACTTCATTTTTTTTTTGACTTACTGTGTATGAACAAGAAGGTATCATGTGTGAACTATTTTCCATTGAAAGAATGACATGAATCACATTTGCTGTTGAGGATGTGTATAATGATTTACATTGCTGTACAAGACATGACACAAACTTACATGTACATTTTTAATGAGAGTTCCTAATGATCAGGCAAAAGGGGCAGGCGAGTAACACTAGAACCCACATTCAAACTGGTTAGAGCATTTAGGTCGACTTGCTCGACCGATTCTGATCCATCGCCCTTCGCGGGCAAGCTTTTCTTACTTAGCTTCACCGGAAGAATCTGCAACCTGGAGTTCAGCTCGGTGCCTGATCTCTTTGCGGCTAATTGATAGCTCTCCACAAGCTCCAGCTGACGAGCAATTATCTCTGAGCATCTCGGAAGGAGTTCTACGGGCTCTCCACCGGGAATTACGATATACTCGATAGCCATTCGGACCTCCTACATTCAGCAGTGTATATATATTTGTTAAGCAACTACGAATCAAGCATCAATATTGAAGTGCAACTGCAGGAAACCGGAAACGAAAGAAAACCTTATGCTGTTCCAGAAAGTTTATATCTGGTTAATCAAATCTGCACACATGCCTATCCGCCGAAGCCACTGAGACCTGATATTAATCTAATATAGAATAATACACCTATTGAACATTGCCAATGATAATTTGTCCATAGCTATCCTAGATAAATTTGCTGTTTGTTGATCATGATATATTAGGGACCTCATCTAAATCTAAGCCAAGTTATTCACGATCATAACATCAGGTTCAGACTGATCTACAGATACAGATTATTTTATATGAGCAAGTACATGGAGGTGCAAAACATAAAAAATTGCAAACTAAAGTTGTATTACATTTCATGCAAAATGATCTAAGACATTAATTTGTGATGATGGAAAATGTGAACTATGTAGCACGTACAAAGTTTTCATGATATGATGCACATACCTCCAATGCATCAATTTCCTCCAAGGTAGGTTTTCTCATAGGTGCATCATCTTTGACCTCAATGTCCTTATCCATATGTTTGGTTGATTCATTTTGTGTAGCTCCAAAATTATTCATCCCAAGAATCATTTTAACTGCCTTTACCATTTGGGCCATAGTATTTTCCTACAAATAAAAACAAAGAATCCTGAGAATACAGGCAAATCAGGAGAGTCAAACGATGAGATCAATTACCTTAATCACAAATATCGGCAGCTGATGGAATTTAGCAACACTGCGAATCCAAGGATTTTGCTTCATTTCAGAAGTTGATGCTAGAATCGCAGTTGCTGTTCCAATGTCATCAGTCACATCAATGTCATCCTCGTACCCCATCACAGTTGCTACTTGCAGTAGATCAGCTTCCAAGATCTAATAAAGGACCAATACAAACATAAGAGCCACTAAATGAAGTTAAATTTTACATCAATTAATAAATGACCAATACAAACATAAGAGCCACTGAATGAAGTTAAATTTTGCATCAATTACTCTGATCGAAACAACATCTCTAACTATAATTTATTTCATGTAGCCATTCAGCAAAAGGAACAATGTGGTGAAGTAGATAAATTAAATTGCTTCCAATAAGCTATGAGAATGGTCATTAGGAGATTCACTTTAAAGGGCAAGGGAGATGCCTAAGGAAGTCTCAAATTTAAGAATATGAAATGGAATTGGATGGAAGTGGTACAGGAGGCACTTGAAGCTTTTCACCGGGTAGGGGCATACCAGGACTCACACCACAATAAACAATTATGTGATATGAAGTAATTAAGCTTTTTCTACATCACTCTTTTTATTGGAGGACATAACCTTCTTTTGGAATGAACCATAGGATGTGAATGCAAAAGCACACTTAAAACACATACTTTCCCACAAATTCTGAAATATTTCAAAATATAGAACTGAGTTTGATATGTACCTTATAAGTATATACACAAACTGGTAATCTCCTTGGCGTAGATGAATTACTTCTTACTTTCTTGTTATATCCAGCATTATTATTAGCATCATCTTTAGGAGGCCTCATCTCCATGAAAGAGTCATCTTTACAACTAATAAAAGGTTCCTCTTCATGATACTTTCCAGGCACTGGAAAAGCGCTCCTTAAATCACTATCTTTTGAATCCATCTTACGTACTTCAAGGAGAGGAGATTTCCCTGTTTTCATGCAAGCGCTTGAATTAATTTCATCTTCTCAGATGGTAAAAACTGATTATATTTTCAAATAGGCACCGCTGTACGGAAAATGGTTCGCAATTTTGTATAAGAAAATAACTGTACCGGCGAGAATAGCATCTACAGTTGCTTCCAGTTTGTGATGAACTCGGCACTCAGTTTTGGATATCATCTCAACAGCACAAGTAAATGTGGGAGGTCCTTTCCTTTCAAGTATTGTTTTCTGCACTTTCCTTTTTCTAGCCTCCTCATCACCAAGTGTAACACTCTGCAAATAGATAACTTTGAAAAAATTAATTCTTATACAATTTAAGTGATCTGGTATTTATTCAAATTGTGCTCTTAAAAGAATAACTTCATGATTTCATAGTTGAATCATTACAATAGAAGTAAAATCAAGCAGCTATGGCGCCTGATGTCATAGGCAAAAAATCTAGACAGGCCAGCATCTGAAAATACAGCAATCGAAAGATAATTATGCATGCGGTGATTTATAACATATGCATAGAGGAATTGTAGAGTCCAAAATACACGCAAATTATTTTAATATATGTCCAAGTATGTGTTGATACTTGATATCAAATCACAGCATGAAAGGACACCATGATTGGATTCAGTTTCAGGTAATAATGGCAAAATGGGACATTCCTAATGGGGATGGGCTGGTGTAGCAGGCAAATTGGGCCTTTTCTGATCTGGATAGGCCACTGGGTTACACCTTTGTGTAGCCACTATTAATTGTGATCTGACCTACTGCAAGTACATACACAGAAAAGAGTCCAACAACTCTCAGCTTTTCCCTTCCAAGATACTAAATTCCTCTCTATTCAGATGTCCAACAAGATTTTCACATATGGTGCATGCAAGTAATAAGGCAGGTGTATTGATTACAAATTCTGAACTGGGTGGTTAACAATCTGGCCTAATCAAATTACACAACTAATTTATCAAGGAACTTCTCCAGTGTCCAATCATTAACTGGAAGGAGTCATCACAAAATATTCAGTTTTTCGAGTTCAATGGAAAAGTAAGGTGAAAGCCGATCAAATCAACGCACAAAGTATTGAGCAAATAAATAACTCAAGCATATAGAAGAATATCATCAGCTTCACAGATATGCAAAATGGTGAATGGAGAGAAATAATTTATACCTCTATTCCACCAACTAGTGCCTGTAGGCAAGGATTTTTTATTATGCTCTCAATTGTAACTCCGTGAGCTGTTCCAACAAGCTGCACACCTCTTTGAGCAATGGTACTTGCTGCCATTGCTTCAGGTTCTGTCCCAATTTCATCAATTATAATGACTTCTGGCATGTGATTTTCGACTGCTTCAATCATGACCTGGAGAGGCATCACATGCAGAAGATCAGCATATGTACATTGACAAACAAATAGTAGCCCTTCTTGTGCATGAAACCGTCAGAATGACAATTTCTTAACTGAAGAAAAAGCAACATATAGTATTTCTTACATTGTGCTGCATGCTAACATTTGGAACTTGCATTCTCCTAGCCCGACCGATTCCTGAATGAGGTACATCCCCATCACCTCCAATCTCATTAGATGTATCTACTATGACAACACGTTTCATGTGTTCGTCTGCCAAAACTCTAGCTATTTCCCTGCAAGGTAAATAACTTAGATGCTGATGACATTAAGAAAATGACTGCATAAAATTGTTACTCCATGAGACAACATATGATAACTCTATGACAGACACTTTGTTTAGTTGTCCCAACATCGTTTTCATCTCTTGAGTCAATTATTATACAGAAAGCAGGTCTAGCTGCTGATCACATTTCTCGTAAGAAGAAAGTTCAATAAAGCCTTGTATTGTGGCTATGAGTCATAGAAGAGAAACAACTGCTTGACAGAAAAAAGGCACCATTACAGAAAACCTAAAACCAGTTAATGGTTATATGCATATCCATGAGGGAGCCCTTTTTGTAATATCAATGTAGAGTGAGTGACTACATGATATGTGTCTGTGCCACACACAGTGCAAAAGAAAAGTCAATATAAGTTATAAATCTTAAAGTCTATTTGGTACTTCAATATGATCAAGCAATGTCTCATTCAGTTGATTGAAAGATAAATAATTAGCAAAATTATTGATATGTCCAGCTTAAGAGATTTGTTCAACTCACAAGAAATACATGCACTACCTGATCAGAGTAGTCTTCCCAACACCAGGAGGCCCAATTACCAAGATAGAACCTCCACCCTCAACCAAATCACGAATCATCTCCGCACTCCCAGATATAGCCCGACCGACTCGACACGTGAGGCCAATTACTTGCATCTTCCGATTCCGAATGGCACTAATTCTGTGCAAGGAACGGTTGATGCCAGATCGATTGTCATCAGAAAAGTCACCAACCTGTGAACTAAAAGTTAAGTTATATAATTGCAAACTACAAAATCACAAGTCACCATCCCTACCAAAAACTATATTAATCTTAACTAAGAAAACATGCAATTGATATGTCAATATGAGTGTTGGTTACTAATATATGTTGATCCGTCGTTTCTGTAAGATGTAATCATAGTCAAATAAGACTTCTTGGTAGAAAAACCAAGTAGATCATAGCAACAAGACCAAAAGCTCCTTTTTGGATACGAATTACCTAAAGCTAGAAAAGAGGACAAAGCAGATTATAACAACAGGATCAAAAACTCATTTTTTGATCGGAATCACCTTAGAAATGGCATGGCGAAGGTCCTCAAGCCCGACAGGCTCTTCCGACATGATCCAATCACCGGACGGGAATCGCGCCACGGGCTTCCTCCCCAAATCCATCACCACCTCGATGAGCTCCCGGATCTCCTCGTTCCGCGCGAGCTCCCTCCGCATCCTCGGCGGGACCAGCTCCAGGAACAGCTCCAGCTCGTCATGGACCGCTGCGGCGGCAGTGGAAGCACCGCCGTCCGATCTCGACCGCGTCGGGACCGAACCATGGTGGCTCCAGAGGGAGCAGCGGTCCGCGTCGGGCCGGCGGATGGACGGTGCGACGGCCTTGCGGGGGCCGGGGGAGTGGCGGAACGACGAGGAGGAGCAAACGATGAGGCTCGGGCTCTGCGTCTGGAGCTGCGAGAAGGCGTTCACGTGGGAAGAAGAGGCGGAAGCCAAAGCCTTCAACATCTCCCGACTCCGTTTGCTACTTTTCTGCGTATCAGTTGTTGTTCTTATAGTTTCACTGAGATTTTTTGTCGAACGGGTGGAGCGCGGAAGAAGTAGAAGAAGGAAGGACAGAGAAGGAATCGGAGGGGGGAAGATGCGGAGGAATCTTTGAAGGGGAGGGGGGGGCCAAATGAGAGAGGAAGGCACGGAACGAAGACATGGGGGAGGATTAGGGGCGTGGGCAGCCCACCACATGTTCGATCGTTGGGTGGTGAAGTCATCGCTTCGCTTGGTCCGGAACCAGGAAGAAGACACGGCCGTGAGCTTGTGGCGCGCGACACGTCTGTCCCCGCGACGAGAGCGAAAGGCTCCTCCTTGTCTCGACCAAGGCAGGAAACACCCAATTCCCCCCCTCCAGAAGACACAAGGAAAGAGTACCCAATGAATGCATTCCGGTGGGTCCCACACAACTCTATCACTGTCAATTCCTGTTCCCTGAAGTGGCTGAAACAGTGGAGCGAGCAGGTTCCACCACAGGAGTTTTGCACGTTGCTCTTTCTTTGACTCAGTTGCCACGTTTAGACCGGGAAGCAAGGGCCACCTCGACTCAGCAATAGACAGACCCAATAAAGATCCGCCACGTCAACACGTATCGATATCGTACGTGATATATTGCGTATACATACTAAGATCATATCGAACTCGTGTGCGATGTATCACACGAATATACTCGATTAGAATACGAATCGTGCATACATGTATGTATTTGTATACATATAATTATGTTTATTCCGAATAAGAAATACGTCAACCTTTTATAATAAGTTTATATAAAATTATAATTTAGATTATAAAAAATATTTTTTCTTAAATTTAGGAAAACAATAAATCTACTTCCAGAAGCTAATTCATCTCCTTAATATTTGAAGATTAAATCTTAGGTTTGTTTCCAATATGCTTATGTAATGAACATGAGAAGAAAACTAGGAGTCAAAAAGCGTGGTATAATATTTTTACTAACACGTGAGGTTTCAGTCGACCACCGGGAAGAGTTGTCGACGGGTCCACCCGAATTGGCATACTTACCTGAACCCGTCGGGTTGCACCCAGCTAATGTATACGTGGAAGCTCCGCAAAAGTCACCCGGACCCACCGGTTTCTTAATAAAAATAAGGTATTTGATCGGGTAGGTAGGAATGTCCGAATTAGATTTCATCCATGCAATAAAGCCCCAGTAATCGCGAACAAATGAAAACCCCCCGACTCAACCCAAGCCACGCCATGGAGTCCCTCGCCCTCTCCCGCCCGCCGCCGCCTCGGCTGCCGGCGACGGCGAGGCTTGCCCCGCCGGCCGCCTCCTTTCGCCTCCACCACCATTATCCGGGGTCCCACGCTGGTGCCAGAAGAGGGCCACTCGTCGCGGCTGACGCCCTGCCTTCGTCTTCGTCGGCGGCCCACTCGTTTCAGCCGGAGGCGAACTCTCTCTCCCGACCCCTCAAGAGTGTCTCGGTGGACTCTTTGCAGTACGAAAGCGGCTACCTCGGGGGCATCTCCGAGAAGACCAATCTGTCGCTGCCGCCACCGGGTGATGTAGGTCAAAACGGGGCGTTGAATCCGATGGAGTACCTGACGAGTGTACTGACGTCGAGGGTTTATGATGTGGCGATCGAGTCGCCGCTGCAGCTGGCGCCGAAGCTGTCGGCGAGGCTTGGGGTCGATCTTTGGCTCAAGAGAGAGGACTTGCAGCCGGTAATGGTTGTGGAATCCTTTTTTTATTTGATTGAAAGCCTAAAAAGGTGCCTTCTTCCTTTTTCTGTTTTTTTTTGCTTATAGACCTTATTGTGGTTATTTGATCAATGATTCCTACTTTCATTTTTGGACGCGATGTGGCAGTTGCTTCGGCTTATGTCTCATCTCAAGCCACCAAGTGCCTCTTACATCTATTTTGCCCTTAATTTAGGCATGATTATGGAAAAGATAGGGTTTTAGAGATTCTTTTCTTTTGTTGGTTGATTGGATCAGTATTATTCCTTTAGTTTCATAGAATCTTACCGAACTGCATTTTTATTCTTTTTCCCAATTAGCTTTCTGTTCTTGACGACTGACATATGGGAAAGACCCATCTTTCTTCAGTTATCTGACTGTAGTAGATCAGCCACCGGAAGTTCATGAACATACTTTGAAATATGTTTTGTGGTTAGTTAAATGTGGATGCGATGATACGTTCTTCAATCAATATTTTAATTTATTGTTAGTGACATATATATTAAATATGCAGGTATTCTCCTTCAAGTTGCGAGGAGCCTACAATATGATGGCTAAACTTCCAAGGGAGCAATTGGATAGGGGTGTTATCTGCTCATCGGCTGGAAACCATGCCCAAGGAGTTGCTTTAGCTGCTCAGAGACTAGGTTGTGATGCAGTGATTGTAATGCCAGTGACAACACCAGAAATCAAGGTTTCTACATGCCTGAATTTTTCACTTCTTTCTACAATGGGCACTTCACTTAGAAAAAAGTGTCATACTTCATATGCTTGTTTCTTGGTTTTTGTATAATTGGATGTACATTTTTTTTTTACCTTTCTTTGCAATGTATTTCAGTGGCGATCCGTTGAGAGATTAGATGCAACAGTTGTCCTTAAAGGGGACTCTTATGATGAAGCACAATCACACGCAAAGCAACGTGGAGAGCAGGAGGGTCGGACATTCATACCTCCATTTGATCATCATGATGTTATTGCAGGCCAGGGAACAATTGGAATGGAAATTATTCGCCAAATGAGTAGTCCATTACATGCAATATTTGTACCAGTTGGAGGTGGTGGATTGATAGCAGGAATCGCTGCTTATGTAAAACGGGTTCACCCAGAGGTTTGTGCATGGTGGTAAATCTCTATGTTATTTTGCATTCATCCTCCATTTCATCTTGCTACAAAATTTTGAAAACTTATTAGCGAAGAAGCATTCAAGATGGATATTGATCTTTTTAGCAAAAAATATATGTAATTTTGTTTTCTTGTGTTTTTGTAATGGAGTAATCAAGGCTCGCCAAATTGTACCATCCGGCATACCGAACTCAGCTCAGCATGGTACGGTACGTCAATATTGAGCGGTACATCTAGGCATAACACTCGATACGTGTATATATATAATAATCATAATAATAAAATTAAAAAATAAAAAAAAGGGCAACGTTGCCTCGTTCCTTCTCCCCACGCGGGGAGATGTTTCTTCTCCATGTGCGGAGAGAAAGCCCGTGCAGGGTGAAGAAATCGCCCGCGGGCGAAGGATTGAGATCGGGAGAGCAGCGCCAGATCTTCATGTTCTCCCTCTTCTTCTTTCTCCCTCGGTTGATACCGCCCGAAATCAGCTGCCGACGGTCAAAATCGATCGTTACCATTCGAAATCGGTCGGCATCAACCGTCGACAGCCAAAATCGACTGTTACCACCTAACAACGGCCTGTCGAACTTAGTTGGTTTTGCCTAAATCGTGGGGCACCATCGCGTGTCCATCCGCAAAGGTCAACCTCCCCGAAACCTCCTAGAGTCCTTTAGGACCTACAAAAGAGAAAACGAGTTAAAGAAAGCATTTCCCACAGGATCCCCAAGCAACGACTTCAACAAATACTTTATGTAGCCAATGTAAATTACAACCATGGACTTTACAAACTCTGAACGGTCGCACACAAAGGATCAAAGTGCATTACAGACCGAAGTTCCCACAAGTGTCCACATGACACAACTCTCATTTACAAGCCGAAATCGGCCATGAAAGCTAATCAAACTAGGGCTGCCATGCTTATTGCAAGTCCATTACTTGCTGTACAAAGCATATACAAAAACCAAATGGCACAAGCGTACATGAGCATTACATCGAGCACCCTCTTTATATTTTTGTCTGTGACATTCTCCCCCACTTATTCCTTCGACGTCATCGTCGAAGTCGCTGCAGACATTGCATCTCCTCGCCTTTTGCTAAGTCTTCAATCTTCTGCTCTGGTTGCAACATGCATCTTAGCTCCCAACTGCTCTCCACCGTTGTTGTTGAGTAGTCGAACTTTGATCCACCATGCTGCTTCAACTCACCAATGACTGACTCTGGTGTATGGTTGGCTGAGTTGTGCTGATCCTTGTTGATTCCTGTGGATCCTCCTGATAAAGAAAAAGATCTTCCCTATTTTACGTTAGTATCTAAAACGTCTCATGTCGTTTAAACTGGATGAATGTTTGTTGGAGCTTTAACGAGCATCGTCTCCTAGACTTTGAAGTTTTTGAGGTCCTTTCTTTACAAAATTTTTCCATCAATTCTTCTTCAATGAAGTTGTCGCTTCCAAGTAGGTTCGCATCACTTCTACTTTCGATTGACATTATGTTGGGAAATGAAGCGAACAATCTACTCTCAGTAGCACCGATTACCAATGGTGAGGACCGACAACTATTGTCTTCCATTAGGTTTCTTCAAAGGGTCTTTAAACTTCTGCAGAGCTCCATTGCAAGATAATAAGAGAACTAAGGTACTCGATTTCGCTCATTCTCTTAGGAGTTGAGAAGACAAAGTTACTTGACTTCACCCGCCTCCTCGAGCTTGTACTTCATGCATCGAGCTTGTTACTAGTGTTCGCTCGCTCTTTGCTCACATTTCTGAAGCACTCGAAGTGTTTACATTCCTTGCATTGAGTTAACAACTGTGATTCGCTTTCTCACTGTCATCGAACTTCCGGTATGCAAGAAGTTTTGCCCGAAAAGAGCAAAATTTCACCCCAATTTGGAGGAAGTCTTTGATAATTTTGGTCGCCTTTGGGATTGTACTGTCTTCTCCATCATCTTTGTTGCATACTCTTCTGAGTAGAAAAGGTATAGCACCACGTACTGCATACTTCGTTCCTTGGTCGAGCACTCCTGCATCAATCTGAAGTCCCCCACTTTCAGCTATCTTGATGAGAAGCCCGTTGACACCGGTGTTATGAAGTTCTTTGGCCTCTGCCCTTCAGCTTTGTCCTGGTACTTGGAGTTTGCCTTTGCATTCTCCACCTCCTCGACCCCTTTCACGACCAACGCTCTCCCTCCATGAGAGCAAGGGATCGATGACTCCATGAAAGTCCTAACTCTGCTGTATCATAGCGCTGCCAAGCCATGGCACTACTATCCATTGCCTCGCATCTGCGTCCCTTTCTTCGCGATCGGTAGATCTGCCTTTGCGACACTGTGGCACTCTTCCGAGTTCACCTCCTTTCTGATCGGCGCTTTGCATTTGGGTAGTTGAGTCCCTCTGGACTCGTCGTCGATTCCTTGGCCCTTTCGATTGCTTACTTCAACATCCCTATGTTCTCTAAGCAGTTTCTCTTGGTCGATGAAAAGACAAACTGCAACTCTCATGGATGGCCTCTGCCATCTTGTTACAGGGCTCGCATCGATTCTATTCTCCTTAGCTTCCTTGGTAGCAACGTTCGCTTACTCAGCCTTGTCCTCTGACTTGCCGAGCTCCTCTAAGCGAATATAAGCACTGGAGCAGTCTAACTCTCGAGTCGCTTTAATCATACCTCTATATGATCAAGTTTGCCCATGGGACTCACTAGTATTTGCACTCAGGATTCTCCCTCAGTAGTACACAGCCCCCATATGCTGATGACCAAGGCCTTTGTCCAATGCAAGATTCGATGCACACACGGAAGACCCGCCTCTACGGTACCATGACATTCCCTTCTTGAATCCATAGCGCTTCTTGCCGTTGTGTTGTTCACCGAAGTAGAGCTCCCAGTAGCTCCTGATCATACCTCCGCATGATCACGTCCCTCACGAGATTTCTCCCGCGTGTGTTGTATTGCCTCGAACTATTCCACCATGATCCGCTGCACCACGTCGCCTCTTGGGGACATCTTTATTGCATTTAAATTCTTGTGGGATGAACTCGGATTACGATCTCCGAGTCACACCCAGACGAAGCATCCCTCTAGGATAGTCTGTCGCCTAGGAGCTCTCGAAGTCTCCAGACTTCGCTAAACTTGGTGCACCATTGTTAGGATCCTCTATCTCCCACTAGCACAATTTCTATTGTGCATCACTTTCTTCATAACAACTCGAATAACAGCACTATGGCATATTCTTCAAGAGTACCCGCCTCTACGTTCTTTTACCTCGTGCTAAGGCCTTCTGATCTCAACTTCACCTCCATAAGTTGAATCACTCCGTCAAATGCATCTCTAGATAAAGTGCATGTGCCTCGAAGATCCCTTCGTTTTTTTTTTTACACCATGTCAGATGAGTCTACCCCATCAGAATGAAGAACCCATGGAACGACATGATCCTACTCTTGCCTCTACAAGAGTTTATGTCCTTAACCTCTGTCTAAGAAAAGCTCTGTGCCTCCGCTCCATGTTTCATCTTCTACGTCGACTCCTTTCATGCGGCTTGAATACTTCATTAAGTTCCACCCAAGTTACTCCGCTCCTTGATTTGCATTAAGTTGATGGTGGCCCTCGCACCCACCATTCCACGGGTTAGTCCTCCGTTGAGTCTGATTTCCACATCGATTTTAAGTGTGCCTTCGTATGATGTTGTCATGGATTGCTCCCTTGATCTTGTAATGCATCCACCAATGTATTACCTCATTCAGGATTATGTGATGACTCCTCACCGCTTGCTCGGTCCGTTGAGCTTTATGGAAATATTGTCTTGAGATAATCTTCCTCAATATGTGCGGTCCACTACACATGATTCTCCCTTTGGAGAACCAGGACCTATCCCTCCTGGATATCTGTCCTGTTGGAGCAACTTTCCTCTTTGCAATTCTTTCCTCTGGAAGTTTCGGAGACCACCATCCCCTTAGACTACTCCGTCTTGCTGAACAACTTGTGCATTATTCTGCCCTTGCAAATGCGCTTGCTAGATTGCAACTCTTCGCCAATACAACCCCTGCTGCACCCTTCAAGGCCTAGCAACATGCTGAACTTGTACACTTCAGCCTCCTACGGACGTATCCTTTCCATGCTGAAGAAAAAGTTCCAATGCTCCATAGCGTCGAGTTCCGGTCGTCTTGGTATGGCCACGAACACTCCATCGTCCGCATACAAGCCCTTGCATGAGTACCGAATTCTTCAAGTTAGCAATTCCCCTCACCTCTGTGAGCCTTGCACAACTCTTTCGGTCGTTGCGCAATACATCCCACTTTGCATGGTCTCATCTTTTACTAAGCTTTTCACTTGTCTTAAGCACTGTCAAGTTTGGTTGCCAACGTCGAGCCGTAGCTCAAATTCAGCCATCCTAACCTTTGCGCTATACATATTCTTTTTAGCTTGCTTGTCCTCGTAGTACCTCTCGCATAAAGGGTTGGCCATTTCTCTGAATGTCAATCATGGATGTTCACTCCTCTGAGCGACTCCTTTCCCTACATCTCAATGTCCGTTTCCCCTAAACGGTCGCGTGTGCTGGCTGCCCTACACGTAGCCCAGCTAGATCCCCTACGTTTGTATGGTAAATGTTTCTGCATGTGCTTGTCTCGCTCTGATACCAAATGTCACGAACTTAAATGGTTTTGCCTAACTCGTGCAGCATCATCGCATATCCATCTTCAAAGGTAAGTCTCCCTGAAACCTCCTAGGGTCCCTTGGGACCTACAAAAGAGAAAATGAGTTAAAGAAAGCATTTCCCACGGAATCCTCGAGCAATCACTTCAGCAAACAGTTTATATAGTTAATACAAATTACAACCATTTGACTTTACAAATTCTGAATGGTTGCACACAGAGGATCAAGATCCATCATAGACCAAAGTCCCCACAAGTATCCACATGACACAACTCTCATTTACAAGCCAAAACCGACCATGAAAGCCAACTAAACTAGGGCTACCAAGCTTACTGCAAGCCCGACACTTGCTATATAAAGCATATACAAAAATTGAAAGGCACGAACATACATGAGCATTACATCGAGCACCCTCTTTATATTTTTGTCCATGACAAACCGGCGATGGTCGAAATCAATCATTATCGGCCAATTTCAAGTGGTAATGGTGCAGAAATAGCCCTAATTGGTGGTACCGTCCGGTAGCGGGCGGTCTGTATATCGGTCATGAGCGGATCGATATGTACTGTCTGTATTGGGTGGTACGATTCGAAACGTCGAACCTTGGGAGTAATGAATATCTTGATGGAACTGGCATTTGCATATCCATAAGCAGTCCATCTCCACATTGGATCGAACTGCCAGAAGTAAATCAATGAAAACTAAAGATTTTGCATGGTCATATCTTTCATGTTATTTTACGTTCATTTTGTTAAAAGGGTGAATTATTATTTTTGGCATAGTCCATAATTTTGTTGCACTTATTGAGCAAGAGATTTGTAATAACTTATGTTTGGTCTGTTTAGCAACATGGAGCATGGTTCTGTATATGTGATCCGTAATTATTTTGTACAAAGTGATAGAGAATATGTAAATGTACCTAATGAATAATGATAAATGATAATGAGTATCTTGTATGTGTTTGGCATGATAAATTATTTTTGGTTTTATTAGCAACCATCAGGCATAGTTCTCAATTATTTTATAGAAATTGTGTTTGTAACTGATGAGAAGTGATAGTGATCAAATATATTTTGCGTATTCCTGTTTTTGTTGAACTTACTATAAATTAAGTACCTGGTGATTATCAAAAGAGAATCACTCATTAAAAATTGAACATTTGGTAACTGAATGACAAAGTATAAAAATATTTTATTTGTTTTCTTTCTACTTTCCAGTAAACCCTTCCAATACAAACAACTCATTTTCTTTTTCTGAAAATTACCTATATAGAAGTGTAAAATGTCTCTGTATATGTACATAGAAGTTAGGTTCTTGAGTTATGGCCATCAATGTCAGTTTGACTGTGATCCACAAGATGCATTCTCATGAGTTATTAAGTCATGGTCAAGTCTTTAAATTTCTTACCTTGTAATATAGTTATTTTATTATATAAATTAGCAGCTTTAGAATGTGTTTGCTCAAACTACCTTTGTAGTCCATTTTTCCTTTGGTAAGCCTTAGTGCCATGGTAAGGTCACTGATTTTGTGAGCTGGGTGACTGGATTCTAGTTAAGAAATATTCTGTATGCTTGCAGGAGAATGTTGTATTTATTGACCCTCATATCTCATATTGGTAGAAGTATCGAGTCACATGCACTTAGTTGTCCTTATTAATCTCATACTAAGAGTTAAACACGAAAGAATGATTAGAAGGGACAAAACAACTGCTATATCATAAAAATTAAATTAGAATCAAGTGAGTAATCCTCCTTGAGAGATGTTCATTTAATTGAGCCTTCTCAACAGGTAAAGATCATTGGAGTAGAGCCTTCTGATGCAAATGCAATGGCATTGTCTCTATATCATGGGGAGAGGATCATGCTAGAGCAAGTGGGAGGATTTGCAGATGGTGTGGCTGTAAAAGTGGTTGGAGAAGAAACTTTTCGCCTGTGCAGGGAACTTGTCGATGGAGTGGTTCTTGTTAGTCGTGATGCTATTTGTGCATCTATAAAGGTGAAGTTCTATTCCATATCTCTTGTTTATTGATTTAATAGGTCAGTCCATAACATTTAGGATTTGTGCGACTGATCCTTGAATCCTAGCCCATAGAAGGGACCATAAGTTCTGCACTAAAGAGTGTGTTCCTATCATATTTAATTTTGATTGCTACTAATAATTCTTCTCTTGTATCTCTATGTGATTGTGTGTTTTAATTACCATCATCGTAATATGGTAATTTGCATGCCTCCAAAAAG
Source organism: Ensete glaucum (assembly GCA_021527575.1). NCBI lineage: Eukaryota > Viridiplantae > Streptophyta > Magnoliopsida > Zingiberales > Musaceae > Ensete > Ensete glaucum. The sequence continues at coordinate 13,376,152 of CM038557.1, read as the reverse complement.
ACCACTAAATAGACTATTAAGGAGAAATGAGTCAATTCAAATTAAAAGCTCCATGCTCTGCAGAGGGAGATTAATATAAATTGTGTCAGAAACAACATAAAAAGATATGAATGGCAAAGGATGATTGCTGGACCTAAAACAACCCAAATAGTGAGGATCCAGCCCCATGACATGTTGATGTAAATGTTTCAGTCATGTTGCAGAAAATATCTATTTTCTATAATTTCTTTATTAATCTTATGTGGAGTTAATATTCATTTCCTAGGGACCATTAATGTGAACACAAAATTGTTGGAAAATTAGAAACTTGCATATTTCTTTTTCTATTAAGAGAGAAAAGCTGTTCAACAACTCTATGAGTTTTAAGTTTAATGGGTCATGCCTTTTTTGGTTGTTAAGCATCTCTTATGTTGATAAGGAAGTGAAATTGGCACTATATAAGTAGAAGCTCAATGGTTGTTAAGCAATATTTCTGAGGGCAGGGATCAGAGAAAAAAGGAAGTAAAATGACTAGTTAATGCATCGTCGTATCAATTTGAACCTTCCGTTGGATAAGCAAAGATAGTATGTGCAATCTTGTACTACAAGAGGCTGTAAAATTTCATTGGCTTCTTGGTGGGTAGAAGGTTATGATTTCTCTGTCAGCAAAATAGAATTTTGTATCAGGAAGCTTAATGGCATAAGATAATTTAGAATGATTATTTTGGTTTACTTAACTGTACTTCTGAAAAGGGACTATGTTGCTGAGGTTTTTATTATATTTTTATGACAAGCTCTTCGTAGTTAAATACATAATGCTCTATGCAGAACATTCTGCAATAGTTATGCTATGTCAGTTGTGGCATTTGATTAACAAAGAAGGACGGGACTCTAATAAGGTTGTTGGTGTGGTTGTTCCCCAATATCCATGGCTGATCAATGATTCTTCTTGGTGATACATAACACAGTTTCACAATGCTTTCCAACAGTGATAATATTTCAAGATAATGTTTTGAGTGAACATTTTAAGAAACTGTTGTCTTAAGGCTTTGGGCTTTCTTAATTCTTGAATTGTTAGCTTCTTATAGATATTGAATTTTGCACCCTCCTGCAATTTTGTAAAGTGGTTGAAATTAACAGAGATTAATTTGGATTTTGAGAAGTCTTTGTTGCATACAGGATATGTTTGAGGAGAAAAGGAGTATACTAGAGCCAGCTGGTGCTCTCGCTCTAGCTGGTGCAGAAGCCTACTGCAGATACTATGGTTTGAAAGATGAGAATATTGTTGCAATAACTAGTGGGGCAAACATGAATTTTGACAGGCTAAGGCTGGTAACTGAACTAGCTGATGTTGGTAGGAAACGCGAGGCTGTTCTGGCAACTCATCTACCGGAGGAGCAAGGGAGTTTTAAAAAATTCTGTAAACTGGTATGTTTGATAGATTTACTTCGTGAATATTTTCTTTTCAAGAATGAATTTTGGATTTGATCATATGAACTTTTGTAGGTTGGCCCTATGAATATTACAGAGTTCAAGTACAGATATGATTCACGCAAAGAACATGCTCTTGTTCTTTATAGGCAAGTTTTGCATTGATGCTTGTATGAACAAACCTCTTAAATGATTGGAACTCTTTTTCTTTTTGCTTTTTGTTGTTTTGACCTTTCTGAAGTTTTCTTTATCGTGTTAGACTTCCTTTTAAATCTTATCATAATAATTGTGTTATCAAAGCTTTCTAAATACATTATTGCAGTGTTGGCGTTCATACTGACTCGGAACTTGCAGCAATGGTACATCGAATGGAACAAGCACAACTTAAAACTTTTAACCTCACGAATGATGACTTAGCAAAAGATCATCTGCGATACTTTGTATGTATCTTGCCTTATGGAATATTTTGACACCTACCATCTTATTAGAATTTACAAATACACGTTTTTATTGTTCATAATGGTTGTTGTCTGATTGTGCTAGCTCGCCTCTCTTGATGCCTGTCTGCATCCAGATTTTTAGCTTAATGTTATTTTGTGTGATTTTGGCTTAGATGGGTATTGGAAACTAGGATTGGGCTTGCAACTGACAGACTTATCTGACACTAGTTTTGACTCGACAATTTATCATGTAACTTAACAAGTTTCTATATGATATTTACTTTAGAAATGAAGACTCTGATAATGCACAATATGTTTGCTATGTACAGAAGTGTGTTTACTCTCTGCATATACAACTATACGAATGTCCAATATCAAAGTGATTATGTCTTCGTGCTTTCGCATAGCTAAAGAAATAGCTTCATTTTGAGAGAATTGTGGACCATCTCCATCTGTACGGGCAGTGGCTAGCAAGTATGGCCTTGCCAAAAGCATAGTTCATATGATTGTGCGAGTTTGATTTATCATGTTAGTGATCAACAGTGACTCTTCCTCTTATCACCCTCTCAGTATTCTCTTTCTCATTCTCAATGTTTTTCATTTTCTCGTTGTTCTTCTCCCTGTTTCTCTAATTTAAAAAGCTCCTACATCCAATGCCTCAGTCCTCATCTAGTAAAATCTATACTCTTGCCTCTTAATTTTCTATTTCTTGAAAAACCAGTTAGTTTCGTCTACCGTTCATTTAGGGCAGCTGAGAACTGAGATGAGACTTCTGCAAGTTCCATGAACAGAAAAGGAACCAACCTGATAATTAGATTTCAGTAGATTTATTGTGTCCCACATTATCTAACATCTGGCATCAAGGCTCTGAGCCAAAACATGACTACATCCATCACAAACATTGAAACAGCATCAATCTAATTTCTTGTCTGTCCATCTCTATCAAATTATTACGGTAAAAGATTCTGTGTACCTCGTGTCTTTGTGGTAATCAACATGAATACTGTTTTTACTGACTTCATTTCAGATGGGAGGGCGATCAAATGTTCAAGATGAATTACTTTGCCGATTTATCTTCCCTGAGAGGCCAGGTGCTCTAATGAAATTCTTGGACTCCTTTAGCCCACGTTGGAATATCAGCTTGTTCCATTATCGAGCACAGGTATGCTATTTTGAATCATCTGGTTCTTTCTTAATTTATTTGTCTTGTAGAGTTGCCATATCAGTGATGTCACACTGGGAAATGCATACCAAGAGACTTAAACGTGGGTTTAACTTTGTATATAAAGATCAGAGCATATGTTTTATTTTTCTCCTTGGGCTATTTCCATTTTTCAAATTATGAACAAAGGAGCACTATATTTATTTCCTCTGTCTTCTGATTTCTGTGCTTCATAGGGTGAGACTGGTGCAAATGTGTTGGTCGGCATCCAAGTTCCTAAGGCCGATATGAAAGAGTTTAAGATTGGAGCTCAGAATCTTGGATATGAGTTTACATATGAGATGAACAACGAGGCGTATCGGCTGTTGATGCAGTGACAATTAATAAATTAGACGCCTGCGCCAATGTGAAAGAGTTCAAGATTTGAGCTCAGAATCTTGGATATGAGTTTACATATGAGATGAACAACGAGGCGTATCGGCTGTTGATGCAGTGATAATTAATAAATTAGACACCTGCGCCATTTCTACACCATGAATCATGTATGGCCGGCTTCCATGAGAAGTTTCCTTGTGAAAAAGCTTATCAAATGCTAGGGGGAACTGTGGCTTGTAGAAATTGTTCTTTCTATGCTTTGCTGTTGTTGTTATCTTTAATTCTTGATTTGGGTTGGGTCTTGTAGTTTCATATCTTCTGGTCTCAAAATTGTTCTTTATATGGTTTGCTGTAGCAGTTATCTTTGGTTCTTGATTTGGATCTCGTAGTTTCATATCTTCTGGTCTTTCTAAATCTACACCAATGTTGACATTGTCACCTAAATCTTTCCCTTCAAACCTTGAATAAACTTTATTTGATCAATTTCTGAGACACTATATATTATTGGCATATGTAGTGTTGTTTGCATGTGAGAAGCTTATTAGGAAACAGAAACATGAGCTTATTGTTTTGTCTTGCCTATTTGGTCCAAGCTAGAAATGAGTACTCTTATCAACTATGGAATGTAATCAACTATCGAATGTAAACATTCTTCCTAGGTTCTCGCTTGAGCCCAAACATCGAGTTCCTCGGGTGAGCGCTCGATTCAAAAAAAGCAATCGAATCAGACTTTTAGTTCGATTGAACGAACTAGCTATTTTATTTTATTATACTCACAAAACCATCCCCCCCTCATACCCCTCACGTGACCTCGAGCTAGGATTAGCGTAGCTCTTGCCTTAGCCTTCAAGTGTAGTTCCTTCCATCGTTGTTGCTTCCGTGTGCAGCTCCTTCCATTGTTGAGTGAGAGGATTGCAACTTCCTTCGCCACTATCGAACACCTCTAAAGCTTTCTTCGCCTAGGGCGTCACTGTTTGTAACTTTCGTAGCTATTGCTTTCGTCATGTGTAGCTTCCTTTGCCACCAATGCTATCATCCAAAGCTTCCTCTGCTGATGTTGCTATCGTCTGTAGCTTCCTTTATCGCCATCTTTGTCACTCAAAAGTTCTTCCCCTAGCAATACCCTCTCATTCCCTCACTTTTTACTATCGGTGACTCTTCTCCCCCTGTAACTACTATTAAGCATAAATAATATATATTAATAGTAGATTATTAAATACTATACAAAGTAATCTCTATTTAGAACGATAATATACTATTTAGATTTTAATATTACTAAACTCTATTTATCTGAAAGTTATTAGGGATTCAAGACTAATGACAAGTGTATAAAGCTATTCAAAAGATTCTTTAAAAAATTCAAGAAAAGATTCTACTTGGAAATAAAATTATCTAAATATCCTAATGTAGTTATTTGCATCTTTTATGATAAGACTATTATAGGTGATATTTTTTGTATAAAACAATATCAAGTAAAATATTTCAATAATGCATCAGCGTGTAAGAAAAGTCTAACTAATGTAAACAAAGAGTTGTTAGCTTATATGACTGAAAAAAGACACAAATGAATGAATATTATAGGATTTTATCCGAGGATAATGTTGAATATATTAGAGATAAAGGAGAAGAAGATTATTTTGAAAGTGCCTATGACAAAAAATGAAAAGAAATCATGATTGTTTAGAAGGGTTAAAAGACTTGTATGATCATAGAAATAACAAAGGTAAGCAAGAGTAAAATTAAGATAAATAAATATAAATGATATTTGTGATAAGTAAATAAGGAGAACAAAATTATACATATTGCTAGCTTCTTTTATCAAGTTGGCCTTCCCATTAATACTTATCTTTTAAACAGTTCTAAGAAGGTGGGAAATTAAAACCTCTAAGTTACTATAAGTTGTAAGTTTTAATATTGAAAAAAAGAGTTGAATTATATAAATAACTTATTAAAGTGTCACAAAGAATTATTGATAAAGTATGATTACTCTATTGTATCAGATACTTAGACCGACAAGAGACATAGGAATATAATTAATTTTATAGTCAATTATTTTTTAGGAATCATGTTTGTGAAGTTAATAGATGCATATCTTTTATGAAATCTGAATAAAAGATATATAAGTGCTTGATAAGTTTATAGAAGAAATTAGTGAACAAAATATGATCAAGTTATAGCTGAGAATTGAAGCAACTATGTGCTAACCGTTAAGATTTATCTTTTAATTTTTAAATATTTTAATTACTTTATGTCTTCAATTTGAATGAAAAACTATGTGACTCCTATTTTATCAATTTTATTATTCCTTATCATAATTAAACTAGTTGAAACAAAAAGATAACACTTATATTGGATTTCACGTGTAGAAGATTATATTGATTTTATGTTAAAGGATATAAGAAAGATTCCTGAAATGAAAAAGACTTTGGAAAAGATAATCTTTGTCGATGGATTCATCTATAATCATACTAAGGCATTAATATGATGAGAGAATTCGCAAGTAATAAATAATTGATTAGACATGGTGCCATCCAATTTGTTACTTTAATCTAAACATTATAAAGCATACATTGTCAAAAACATAACCTGAGAAATATACTTACTCGGGCCAGCACTAAACACGTCGAGCATTTTGAGACCTTAACATGTAGCACTTTTTAAATCACCGTTTAAGACCCTCTAACCTACCATTTATAATTCAAAACATTTTTTTAAGCAATGATCTAACTCTATACTAAAATAAAATCAATTAAGAAGATCAATATTCATGAGATTTGATATAATTTTATATTGTTTATCAGTAACATAACGTAGACTTGGATGATTGACAGTTTAATCCTTGATATATTATTATATATTTCAATCTCACATCTTACATTGGCGAAGAGGATGATAAAAGAGGACATAGATGTCAGAAACATTGACTTCAATTGGATATATGGCAGAGAAAGTCAATGGAAAAGATAAGATACTATACTCTTTTAACTTTGAATTATGTGGATGCTAAATGAAGCAGACTGACAAATAGGGCAGTGGGCATGAACACAAAGAGGGTTGTGAAGGCATACTCCCTCTTGTCAAAACTTGCAGTTCCTTTTCAGAAAAGTCACCGCCTCTTGCTGCAACAGAGGCAACAGAACATGTTAAAATGAATCACTTGTGGCTGGAGAAGGTTGTTTGTGAACATACTCACAATACTTGGGGGGGGGGGGAGGGAAATATACTCACAATTAAACATAGGAAAACACAGCCCACAGCACCAGGGAACAACACATACCAAAAGTTCAAATGATGGAACTTGGCACCATCTATGAACAAGATAGGCAAGCTGGCAGCTGCATTTCCATGCAGATGTAGAAAAATAAAACATCAGTTACCAAGATATATATAATAAATGACCAATCATACATAAGTCAGCATATTTCACAAACAGGGAGGATCCTTTAGTTTTGCGGTGCGGTAGCAAGTAATACGGCATACTTCAAATAAAATTAAGTTCGTATCATGACAAGATATACAGCAGTAACTTAATTAAATGCAGTCAGTTATTCTGGATAAATGTATTACCGTGAGTAATTCTTTACAAATCTGTGTTAAAATTAGCATGAAACCTAAGACAAGGAAATGGCAAGCATTCTACCCCAGGCATTCATTCTTGAACTTTATGAAGAATTTTGAGTTACCCCAGGCATTCTTTTTTTTTTTTTTTGGGGGGGGTTATCATGATAAAGTTGCTCCCTTGTAATTTGAATGACCAATGTTTGAGCCACAGAAACCATATCAGTGACTACTGTTTCGAAACCTGATCGTTCCTATTGATCTGTAAGGAGACATTTTATATCTAGTTTTATAAAAAGGGTGCTGGAAATAGTTTGAAATAGGTTGACAACTTGACCTACTTTGTTTGTAGCCAAATTAGGCATCAAGATTACCAGGCTGAAGTCCAGTTTGTGAAAGCTGATACAGTACAATCTTACTTCTGTGACAACAGAAATGGAATAGGGAACACATGGTCACTATAAAGTTTTACCTGGAGGATGGGTAGTTCCAGTGGCAATCATGAATGCCATAGATGCAGCAAGAGCAGCTCCTCTTGCCAACCATCCTGGCCCAAATATTGCTAGAGCTAGTACCCCAAAGGCTGCACAACCAATCTGAGCAACGAACACATTGTACTTCTGTACCAGAATTCATACTTGAGTTATCATCGTATAGTGATTAAAGAACAAATAGAATATCTACTTCCTGTGAAATGTACAGGTATTTCTCACATGATAATTGATAAGTAAAATAATCATGTTAAAGCTAGACAATTTAAAGGAAAAATGTTATCGACTTAATATTCTAATAAAGGAGGAATTCAGAAACAAAGATGACCATTTTAGTTTCTTGAATTTTCTATTAATTCTAACTTCAATTGATTCTAACCATACATACATTGTACAACAAATAGGCAAATCAAATTGAATGAAGCAAGTGTTAACATCGTTACGCCAGGAGGAACAGCTGATGGTACATAATTTTCTTTTGTGGGACCTGGAATATTGTTTTTTGTTCTTTTGAGAATATGAAACCTTGAACTTTGATATTTGAATTTGAATAGTTCAACCCAACTTTTACCTCCTATTATCCTTCTCATCTTCCTGCCCTCATCTCGGTGTTGGCTGTTACTGCTAATAAAATATGTCTCTGTGCCCACATATACCTGATTTGTACCAGTTGATACTGATCCAGCTAGGGATCGGCACAAGTCCATTATCAAAATTTAAAACCATGGTTTCAGATATGTTTTTACTCAACCCATTGAACAAGAACAGTTAAATTTTATTTTGCTGGAATGTATAATTTTACTTCTAAATTTTACTGATGCTGCTAAACTAAAATCTAGCAATAATCTTATTCACTAGTGACAACAAGCTAATTCTACATCGACGATAATTACTCAGCCTATAAGCTAGTGTTTTAACCTTTCAAGTTAAGGTGACACCATAAGATTACTCATAAAAGCTTAAATCCCTCCTTCAGGATTTCTATTCATTTCTTTTACACTTTTTTTTTTTTTACATGTAATGCAATAATTGACTACATATTTAAGGCTTTCGTGATAGACCTCATTGCAATCCAAAAATTTAGCAAAAGTCAGTGATCCTCCAAGGAGTAAATTTGCCCTGCATCACTTTCAGGCACTAAATCCATCGAAGTTGTTGTTTCTGAAAGAAAAATAGGAAAATCCAAATCCCAGAGATCTATAGCCAAGAGCTGGAACTACAAATTCTACATAACCTCATCCCATATGCGAATTACTGCAGTTGATATTAATTCCCATATATATATATATATATATATATATCCTAAAAAGACCATAAAACATTTGACTTCCTCTGAAATGCAATCTGCCAGTAGTCATGTTTTAATCTTTAACAAAATATGTAAAACGAAGCTCCTTCCTAGGTTTCTACAAGCCCTCTTGATTATTTTTGGGTGGAAATCACTCCATTCAGGCCAGTGGTTTACATCCTATTTTAGAAATCTTCTCTATTGGCCATATGTTTTCACGAGATTTAGCACATTCTCAATAAGCTAATATAATAGTGGATATCTTACATTAAAATGATTAGGAAATGTGCACAGTTTCTGTTAACAACAAGAAGAAAAACTAGAAATCCCGCTTTCAAATATTGTTCAACCCTTATCTACAAAAGACCAGATTATCAAGTTCTCTATTAGTATCAGAATGTGCTTCTGTTTATTTACGCAACATTTTGCAGACAACACAAACATCCATTGTCATTTCTTTGGTGATTCCCTACCCAAGCATGTTGCTACTTAGGGTTTCCAATTATTCGTTTGTGCTCCAGTTCATGATGTTCCCCCATAGGACATTGGAAATTGAGAAGCAAATTCCACTCGTGATCATGAGAACCAAAGGAATTAGTTCTAAACCAAGTAGGTTCCACCTCCTCCACCAACATAGAACTCTATTGTATGCCACTAATCCGCAACATAAGTGAATGAGCAAGAGCAAAAGGCGTTCGAACCTGGGCAGCAGGAGCACTAGGGTTAGTGAACAGCACGGCACACACAGCCCCCAGAGGAGCAATGGTGAAGGACAGGCCCCGGGAAGCCACCACCTGATCCAACCTCCCCAGCAACGCCATCGCAGCGAACGCACCTGCGGCATCCAATTCGTTCAGCACCACGCGCCATTCCCAACATCACAAGATCACACAAGGAGGAGGCGGAGGAGCAGCACCTGCCGAGGGCCAGAGGACGTCGCTGAGGCTGACGTCGGAGGTCCCCAATCCCTTCTCCGGGAGCCTCCACCAGCGCTGCCATCCGGTCTCCAGACTCCCGCTGCCGGCTCCGCTGCTCGACCGGACGACCAAGCGGCGGCCGCGACAGCTGAGCCCGCTTCTTCCTTTCGCCATGTGCAGGAGGAGCGGCATGGAAACTGGTGATGCTGGAAAGGATGAAGAGGGTGTCAGCAATGGAGCACGTGGGCTCCTCAAAGAACAACTCCGCTGCCATTGGACTGCCATCTCTCTCTCCTTCCTTCTCCTTCCGCAGTCGTTGGCGAGGGGGGAGGAGGAGGAGGGAGATGAAGGCAGGGAGTCTAAAGGAGGGGGCTTGGAATGTGAAGGCCTCTTGAGATGGCAGAGGGGGCAGCGGCGTGACGAGAGGGGAAGTCCAGAGAAGCGAGCCGTTCGGTGGCTCCAAAAGCCACTCAAATAAATGAATGGTAGTGGCGATCTCTCGGTCTTCTTGTTTTTTCCCTTTTTTTTCTGTTTTTTTTTTTTGGTTGACATTTTAACTGCCAATATATATATATATATCCTTTTTGATGTTCTTGGTTGACATTTTACTGCTTCATTATTTATGAAAAAAATATATTTTCCATAGTGATTTTGTATTCATCCTTTTTAATTGTAAGTTTAGAAGATATATATGCATACATACATTATAATTTTTTTTTGTATGTTAAAGTAAGAAATAAATGAATGGCAGTAGTAGTTTCTCTGTCCTTTTTCTTTTCTGTATAACTTCATAAAGGAAAATTTATGTGTTGTATAAATTTTTTTGATATTAATATCCCATTTAGAAAATATTTTTTCAATAATTAGGGTAGTAAAAATGTTGATAATGTATTACCGATTTAAAAAAATGACTCATTGTTTTACTGATGGTTAATCCAACAAGGATCTTAATTTCTGAGCCAATTCTACATGATATATTTAGGAACAAGAAAAGAAATATTATATTCCTAAAGTTTGCAATCATATATCTGATAGAAAAAGTCCAATATGGTGTTCTTAAAACTTTTGTTGTGGGGGGGGGGGGGATTGAATCGATCGTGTTCGTTTGATTTCGAACTCGGATTGACAAATTAAGTCGTATTTGGCCCAAAATATCCATAATGGGCCATCTGATGACAGCTTAAGGCCCATTTGTCTCAAAGCTCAGGAAATCTACAGAGTTGGAAGATTGCTTAAATGGATCATAGCGGGTCGGATTTTTTTTTTTTCTTTTTTTTTGTAGTCGTATCCATTTGACCCGCTTCGATGAGTAGAGCGTCCACTAGTAAGTTTTGGCTGAGTACTTTGGATAGTGGATATGATAAATATTTGCGATCGATTACTTAGTGATATGTGTGTGGTATCTAAATAATCTAGAATTCCACCGGTGTATGCTTATAAATGAAGTCGATCATGTTGAATCCTCTGCCTCATATTAGTAATCAAGTTTGATAAGAGCCATGTTTACGAATCGAATATATGGCCTATTAATTATGCAATAATCCATCGATCATTTGGATGACCGAATAAATATAATTATATTTTTTTTTAACATCTATAACTTGTTGCCTAATTTGGCTTTACAAATGGTTGACTTGATTACCCAAAGATATTACAAAAAGTTGATCATTTTGTGGAATTCATGCTTGAAAGCTTTGCTAGGGTGTCTTCTTTCTCGAAACAGGTAATGCTAAAGTCTGGTAAATCTTCTTATTTTTAGACTAATATTAAGGCCGGAAATACTATTTTTCTGCTTAGTTTTCTTTATTTCTTTAAATTGCCTTATATCATCTGCTTAGTTTTCTTTAAATTGCCTTATGTCATCATATTTAGGAGAGCATCAATAGAGTCTTTTAAGTCAATCATATCATCATAATATAAAAGGTTCATCGTACCATAACATAATGACACATATCAATTTGATAAAGGATCGATATAGATAATATATACTAATTTATCGATACATCCCATCATATCGTATCAACATACGATTCGGAATGTATATATCGATAGCATCGATTATCTAGATTTTTTTTGTTTTTCTTGGTATAAATTTTTAAAAAAAATTCTTGCTTTTTATACGGTAGTCTGACGATGTCCGAAAAAAAAATATATAAATTCTGATTGGACATTTGGATCATCATTAAAACTCCTGTTAAATTATGCTCTGGATAGCATCACACTCAGACCAGGATCATGTGTGCAGGTTGGCTGGGCTTGGATATAACTCTTCTATTATCTACATCTTACATCTCATCATCCAGCATTTAGAATTGTAAAGATCACTTTCAACTTCCAAAAACAAAATTGATCATCAAAGATATCTACTTGGGGTAGGTTGATACATGCAAGAGTCAAACTGATTAAGAATCATCCAACTTTGAACTCAGATTAATTCCTGTAAGCTTTGGAGACTGAGTCAGACTTCCCAAGGAGTCTTCTTTGCTCTTTCATTCTTCTTCATTGAGGGTATGTAGAATGCACACATTGTACATCATCTTATGGGAAGTCATATGGGTTTTGTTCCCAATCAACTTCTGACTTTTAGGTGACATGTTCTATATTGAAGTCTTTGGTTCAATCTTGTTAAGAACTTGGAAATGCTTCTTCCTCCTAGAAAAATAGTGTTCTTAGTAAGTAAATTATTAAAAATCTCTTTCAACTTTTAGGTACCACTGTTTCTTCTGTTGGTTTAGCTACAGGTCTTATATTAATGGGTGGTGCTTCATGCTCATGTACTGGTACAACTTCACACAGTCTCTATAGATTTGAACAGATGGAAAGGTAGATTCTTTAAAGGTCATCAGACCCTAGCAACTATGTAATCTTGGTGGACATGCACATCTTCAAGGCAAAAAGTGTCTTATCTGGTTGTGTCATGCAAGTGAATGGAAATAAAATCTTTGGCAACTTGTGGTGACTCTAATGGCAGATTCAGAAGAGGCAATGCCAATTTGAAGAGTTTTTTTTTTTATGGTTGTGATCTGTGTGCTGTCTGTCTGATTGGACCTTTTAACAAGGCTTGATGACTGTGATAGCACATTTTGGAAAAGCAAATTGTTGAACATAACCATCTTTGAGTCTTCATACATAGATGAGCTTCTTGAGCTTTGGTTTTATTAATGCTTAGATCTCCAAAACCAATCAGGAAGACTTCATGAGTGCTAAAGCAGATTGTTGTACATGGCCGGCCACCTTTGAGTCTTCATACATGAAGAAACTTGGTGACAATTGTTGAGCAAGTTCCTGGTTTAGACTTCAACAATGCTTGATGACGATTGTTTTGTACATAAACCATCTTTGAGTCTTCATACACGAACATGTCAATCAAGTTTTTTTAGTCTTGAAGCAGCTCCTACTTTAAGAAGCCTCAATCAATTAGGAAGACTTTTGAAGCAAATAGATTTGAGATTTAAAGTTCTTAGTTTACGACACCTCGACTAGTTAGGAATACTTTAACATGGCTCGGTGACTATGATTAGCACATAGATAAAGCAAATTATTGCACATAACCATCACACAGTATTCAATCAGAAAAAGCCTAATGTAGTTTTAAAGATGTTCTTCATTTCTGACATTGTTGTCTTTGCAACTATATCTTACCTTCTTTACCATCTCAAGAATTTTTCAGATAAGAGATCTGGTTGTGGAGCAAATCAAATCTTTCATAACAACACATAAACTAGTTTGGTTGCAGGAAGGGCAAATGGATCTTCCAAATCAATGAAGGTTTGTGAAACTTGCTTACGGAACAACTTGGATTACTGGCAGCCGACACGAAAAATACTTTTCTTGTTTTTTTTATTTGTCTTTTGATATGAATGTTTGGTTTGCTTCAGTATTGGAATTGGTGGTGGCAAATGACAAACACAAGGTAGCTATTACCTGCAACTTGCAAGTGATCACTGTGCCAGTGGCTGCAACATGAGAGATCTCTACTACTTAATCGCATGAAGCTTCCTACTCCTTCATCAGGCTTTGTAGCAACTTCATGAGATCTTGAAAGATCTTTCCACTTTAAATCATTATGCCGACAACACAACCATGATGAAGTTGTCCTCATGCATCATCATCTTTGTGTAATGAGATTTGGATCTTTTCTTCTAGGATTAGGACATTTATATCAGTGATTTCCACAACATATGCTTGTCTTCAGAGATTGTGGATTTCTCCTCTTACTCCACCATCTTATGTGTCTGGCTTGAACTAGTTGGTACATGGGCAAAATTATGCATGATGGAGGCCTAGAAAAGAATACTTTTTTTTTTTTAACTAAACATTTGTTGTGATGTAAAGCTGGTTCGTGATAACTTCAGGTTGGGGCATTGAAATACTTGACACACACTTCATGATCAATTTTTTTTTTTTTCTAATTAAGAGATCGTATTGATGTAAAAAAATTTCTTCTAATTATTTATTCTAGACCCTTTGCTCTTACCTATAAATAAATAATATCTCTTAGGGACATAAAATAATTTAATAACATAACATCATATGATAAAAACATATGATATAATTGAGAGATTACAGATATTTTTTTTCATCTCCCTTAGTCAAGTGAATCAGTCAATAAGTTTTCTTAAATCCATCGATCACAGTGGTCCTGTGAAATGATAAGAAGAGATAAAAAAAGGTGGATCTAGTTCTTCTTGTAGATTAACATTATTACATATTTTAGATTTGACGATGGTGCACTTGTAGATCAGATGAAGGTTTTTCTGAATAGAAGCTTCAAAAGTACACATTTTAATAAACTTTTAGATCCATTATTATTTGATTTTAGATTCTAGCATTAAAAAAAAATTTTACATAACAGATAGCATATTATAGATTTTATATTAACAATTGGTATCAGGGCTATAGTTTTGAAATCAAGTACTTTGATCTATTTATTAGCATCTTTCACTCACAAGAAGATGTTAATTGATTTTTATTTACGATGCATGAATGATTTGTCATTATTATCAATTTATTTTCCTATCCAATCTATCCTATCACGTGCTTGGTATGATTTTTATGTTTGACCGATAGATTTTCTGTTTGTTGTCAAAGTTGTTGAGGGCGAGGATCTCTATTGATTACTTGTTCAATTGTAACTATGCAGCGTAGTTGGGTACAACGACTTCAGTAGCATCACTATTGCTTGCAACAAGCTGCGGTAGCACCGCTGCATAGGGTGGCCACGTGCGAGCAGCAACCACGAGCAAGTAGCAGCCACGCATCCTAGTCATGCGCGAGTAATAGATCGTGCCTAGGTGATAGTAGTCACGTCCCAGTGGAGGCCACACCTAGGCAACATCCATGCGCGAGCAATAGTCATGCATAGGCGGTGGTCATGCGCCTGCCTCGCCTACAAAGGCGATGGCCGCAGAGGCGATCGCACCACCAGGTGAAGGGGGATTAGGGTTTCTCCTTTGAAAGGATATTTTTACGCTCGTGAAATATTAGAATTTCAGAATATATCCTTTTATTTACTTTCCATTAATGCTCTTCATAAATTGAGTAATTTTATGCATATCCTCTTGATAGTTATGCTATTTATGAATCTCATAATTCTAGTTTATGTTATATTATAAAATTATATTTTTATTCTTATGTAATTAAAGAATTCTAATTGATATGCTTGATTATAAAATTAATCAATATGATTTATTTTTAATAGAATTTGATCATTATGACTATAGATTAGATTTAATTTTGATAAAACTTAGAAAAGATTATATTTTAATCAATTTTTATTGACTTGCTTAATTAGGTTGATTCTTAGCTTAATTTGGGGATTATTCAATTAAATAAGGTTGATTGGTATAACGATTCTTTGATGATTTCCTCATATGATTTATTAATTATATGTGGTAAATAAAATATAATCATTATTCTTAGATATTTATTTTAGTTATTTACATGAATACCCAAAGGTAGTAATACTATTCCACAATGATGGTATCAGTCCTCTATAAATAATTTTGTATAAATATTAGATATATCAATATTTTACCCAAAGGTGAAATATGGATGATATTAATGGTTCTACATTCATTAAAAACACTCAAATCATTATATTATTATAGTGATAATTTCATAAATGACTCGAACATATGCAATTTGTATTTAGTGATTTAGACCTTGATTAGATTCATTGAAAAGGAATATAGACTTAATTATTGAAAGTTATATGGAATAAATAATTGAGATCTAAAAGACTCAATATTATGATAATTACCAGTAATATTTAGACTTCAGTATAGTTTATAACTAGCATATAAAAATATTTATTATCAATTTAAATTTACTGATAAGTCATTAGCTGACTCCTTAATAAAAGAATCGGCTAAAAATGATGGTATTTAAAGAATTTAAAATTATATCCTCAATATAGCTAACAAAGCTATAAAGCTCAAAAATATTGAGCATAATTATAATCGAGTAATTCCTTATTATTAACTTTATTCTTAGTTTACCTTATTAAAAATTTAATTAAGGATAAGTGAAACTTAAATGAGTCGAGTAATATATGTGTATAAAAAGAATTAAAACTTAAATAAGTCGAGTAATATATGTGTATAAAAAGAATTAAAATTAAAATAGAAAAGATTTATAATATTTTAGATCATACTCAAAGAGTAATTAATAAAAAAATTAAAACGCAAATCACCTAAGTTTATAAATACTATATAAACTTATAAAAAAAAATTCTTCACAATAAAATACTACTTTCGTAGTAAAGAAAGTTATGTAAAGAAGAACAATAAGATTTGGCTTGAAATGAAAAGGTTTAAGTCTGACCATTGTATGGTTCAAATTAAATATTACAGAAAATGATTATTTAATATTTGATGGATTAACTTTGATACTTTAATATATGTTACCAATAATAGATATTTATTTTAATATAAAAATTTAAAAGAGAATAAAATATTTATCGTTATAGGGAATCATCTTAAAGTAAGAGCGATAATAGTTTGTATCGCATATGTTATGTTCTTACAATTCTAGGAATTTGGATTCTTTACCTAGAATTGTTAGAATATTATTTCTCTTTTGGTGATTGTAGTATGATTCAACCTTTGAATTCTGTATGATGGTTTATATAGAATTAATATAAATCTTGAGTTTATAACAATCCCATAATTAAATATTAAAATAAAATATAATTTCATAAACTCTTTAATATTATGCTTATATCTGTGGGTTACTCTATGTTTTTATCTTATTAAAGAAAGATATTTTATTACATTATAGATAGCAGATATGATTATATATATCTAATTCATATAAAATCTTAGGGTCGTTAACACTTTTGAAGTATATATAAATGAGGTTGAGAGATAATTATATAGAAAGTCAAGATTATCATATATGGTAGGGGTAATAAATTTTATGGTGGTAATGAACTCGATTATAATTTTTTTGCTAGATTCTTTAAAAAGTAGGATATATGTATTCAGTATGATTTACCAGATGTGTCGCAGCAGAATAAAATTGTTAAAACATATTTATATTCTTATAGATATAATTAGGAGCATGATAGATTATTCTTTATACTCGAATCAATGTGATAAAAAGCTCTATGGATAGCTATGTATATCTTAAATAGGGTTTCGAGTAAATAAATTCAATTGATTTCTTTTAAGTTATGGACTGATATGAAACCTAATTTAAGATATTTATATATTTGGATTGTCCTATAGAGATAATAATCTTCAATTCATATAAAAAAATTAAATTTAATAATTATTTTTAGATATTTTATGATTTATCTAAAAAAGTTCAAAGGGGTACATTTCTTATTGCTCTTATCATAGCATGGGGATAGTTAGATCTAGTAATGTA
Organism: Ensete glaucum; assembly: GCA_021527575.1. Lineage (NCBI taxonomy): Eukaryota > Viridiplantae > Streptophyta > Magnoliopsida > Zingiberales > Musaceae > Ensete > Ensete glaucum. The sequence continues at coordinate 13,358,639 of CM038557.1, read as the reverse complement.
AGATTCCTATAAAGTAAGGAATTAGTGAGAGTGAAAATCTCAAAATTAAATTTTTGATATATAGAGGAGATATAATTTAATACTCCTTTATTACTCAAAAGATTATTATTATTCAAATCATTAAATATTTGATAAAGGTGAATAACAAAATAATATTTTTGAACTCCCACGTAATATTAATATTGCTGTTAATGATCTTCTAGAATAATCACAATGGATAGTGATAAGAATATCTCAAGCGAAATGAATTTTATCATTTATGATTATTATATGGTATATCTATAAAAATATTAAATGATGTAATGAAATAAAAATTAAAATCAATATCCAGAATGGTGTTTGATGAATTCATCGAATTATCCAATAATTGTAAAAGAATTTGTTACATAAATATAACTCCTGGTCAATATCGAATGATATAATAATCAAACTGGTAATTAAAGGTTTTAATCATAAAGAATGCTTCGACCATAGTGAGATATTTAGTTTTAAATGAATGCATTAATAATCGGTATGACATTGGTGACTCGTTATGAGTTTAAGTTACATCATAATCATGTGAAAATAAATTTTTAAATTAAAAATCTAACTTTATATGGGTTACTCTAAATAATTTATAGAGAAATAAAAGAAATATAAAATTTGGTAAGTAAATTCAAGAATCTACAAGCTTCTAGTAATGATATATAAAGTTTCTTGATGTCATTACTTCATATTCCTTTAGATTTAAGAAAAATATCGTTGATCAGTATTTATACCTAAAAATCAATGGGAGTAAGTTTATTATATTGGTCTTACGTGGATAATATTTTATATTACTAATAATATTCTTGGTTTATTATACTAAATCAAAAAATTTATCATCAAGAATTATAAGATGATCGATATGAATGAGATATCTTATATTATTAGCATTGATATATTCAATAATAGATCTCAATAATTATTAAGACTATATTGACTAAGTCTTAGAAAATTTTAATGTATTGTTTTGTTAAGCAATTTATATAAAAAATTTATTAGACAAAATATCTGTTTTAAAATGACTTAAAAAAGAAAATATTCTTTATGAAGTTGGAAGTCTATGCTCAAGCTACATGGAAACAGATATCAATTTTGTAATTAAAATATTAGGTAGATATTAGAGTTAACTAGAAGTGAAAATATTAAAGGATAACAAAAAAATTAATAAGATATCTTGAAGGGATGATTATATACTCACATGTATAAAATTATATCAAACATAAAATGATGATAATTTTAAGTGTTAATTTATAATTACCTCGATAACAGGAAGTCCAGCTTCTAAATATCAATCAAAGGAGTAATTTATTATTACATTATTAATAGCAGAAGTTTATTTTGTGACATACTTTAAGACTACTAATTAAATTTATGATTGTAAAATTTTATCTCAAGACTTGGTGTGGTTAGAATCAATTATCAGGTCACTAAAGATATTTTGTAATATATCATAGTAGTTTTATTCTCTAAGAATGACAAGTAATATTGCAACTCTAGGCATTATAGTATAAAGTAATTAGTGGTTAAAGAAGATGAGTTAATAAACATATAATTACTTGAGTTATACTATATTTATTATTCATCAATTCACTCAGGACTTACAGCTCAAGTGTTTTAAAAGAACATATTCTTATGATTGGGTTTATGAGGAACTCATAAAAGATATGGTGATGCATGTTTGAGTAGACACTATAATTGATATTTTTACTTACGTACCTAAAGTTATTTATTTTTGCTATCTAGTTCACAATTATGTATGTACATATCATAGTTGAATGTGATGATATGATTGTCTTAATAAGACAAATTATAAGAATCATTTTGTACTATATCAGGAAATGTTAATAGTGTTGTGGTACATAGAAGAAAGTATGACATTGATAAGATGTAACCATTATGACTCGCATTACTAGTCAGACTTAATGTAATATTATTGTATTCATTATTGGACTTAATGATTTATTTTAAAATTTACGTACGTGTAAATAGTTTTTACCAATTGTGTAAAATTATTTTTAAATAAATTTTATTTATTTATTTTTTAGTTTGAATCCTTTTGTATCATACCAAATTAATAGACCAAGTGAGAGAATATTATATGATATGGCCCTATTTAATTAAGATATATTATAAATATGATTAGATTCTAATTATGGTTATTGGCCAATATAATGAAAGCCCAATTAAGATAGGATTCTTTAGGAGACGTCATTGATGGGAGGAACTTTCATAATTAATTATCTTAGACCATTCTCTCGCCTATATATAGATAGGATCTCGTAGGGACACAAAAGGATATGAGAACACAACATCATACGATAAAAACACATGACATAGTTGAGAGATTATAAATATTCTATCCATCTCCCTTAGTCACATGAGAGATTATAGTTACTCTCTCATGTTCTTGTGTTCCTAAATCTATTTATCACAGTGGTGAAAGGATAGGAAGATCGGAGAAGATGGGTTTAGTTCTTCTTATAGATTGATATTATTATAAATCATAGATCCAACGATGATGTGCTTACAGATCATATGAAGATTTTTTGAATAGCAATATCAAAAGAGGTTAGTATCATAACAATCATTTAGATTCATTATTATTTAATTTTAGATTCTGATATTAGTTTTTGGTTTTTTCAACATAACCTAACACTACCAAATATCCTGAATTCTGCAGATATTGTGATAAAAGCTATCTGTAATATTTGTTGCCCTCTCAACTGCAAATTTCAATCTTCCACTCAAAAAGAGGCTTCGGAGAGTATCATTTTGAGGCACAATGCAGCTGTAGATAAAAAGTAAGACGCAATTAGTTTTGTCTGCACTTATACAAAATCCAATTCCTCCACTCAATAGCAAATCCTATTATAGTCCTTTGAGTAGTGGGCCACTTACAAACCACAACAGCTACTACATCTGCACCCTATCATGCTTAACATCCATGGCTGGTTACGGCATCTTTTTAGGGGCCAATCATCCATAGAACTAATCTAAACAAATGAAGAACTTGCAAAGATCAATGTGGCTGTAGCAAGCAAAGGACTGTGCGGGGTAAAGGATTCTGAACACATGATGTTCTGATAAGGAGTACTGTCATTGATGTTTTGAAGTAGGGAAGTGAGCAATAAAGGTTAAACAAAACAAAATTATTGGGAATATATTCTCTGTATGCTCCTCCTTGGAAGAACAATTAAGGATCCAAGCCCTTGATCGTTCTGCCTCCACAGATATATGAGGATACTCTTTTAGCTTCAATGCCTTCCTTCTTTTTCTGCCTGTGCTCCTCATTGGATGACACGGGTAAACAAGGAAAGTTCATTTGATTAAGTTAGGGGAATTCGATATTATGTGAATGATTAAATGGATCAGTTGTGGACGAGAAAGTTGAATATTTATATTTTTTTTAATGTGTATATAAGATATATCAGATGAATTACTAGCATTCGAATACGTACTTTCTCCACAAAATAAGGCATTTAGAATGTGTTGTCCGATCTTTATGAATAGCTAATGAGTGAAGAAATCATCACTGAAGCGAGAGAAAAAATTGAATCGAGTGAGAATTTGTTTTTGTGGAAGAGTTTTTTCTAAGAAAGTTAATGAGTGCTTTATTTATCTCCTCTCATTGCTCTGTCTCTCTCTCTCTCTCTCTCTTCTATTTAAAATAGAAGGGAGACGGCGGAGGAAAACGGAGGAGGGATGGAGAAGGTGGGGACGCGGAAGTTCGCGGTGCTGCTGTGCGCCGACGAGTCCGAGCACATGAAGCAGGCCTACGGAGGGTACCTGAAGGTGTTCATGGGGCTGCTGGGGGAGGAAGACGAGACGTGGCACGTCTACCGCGCCATGCATGGCGAGCTGCCGTGCATGGCGGACGTGCACACGTACGACGGGTTCGTGATCACCGGAAGCTGCAGCGACGCCCACGGCGACGACCGGTGGATCAACGACCTCGTCTCCTTCCTCAGGTCACTCGACTCCATGAAGAAGAAGGTCCTCGGTGTCTGCTTCGGTCACCAGGTACACTTCTTCTTCTTCTTCTTCTTCTTCTTCATTCTGCTCTCTTCTTCTTCAAAGGGAATCAACTTTGGTATAGTTATCCTAGTTTTCACCTAAACAACAGAGATTCCAAATCTTTTTCTACTTCTTTTGTTAAAGACCAATGATTTATAGACCATGTAATTGATATGTTTTGTTTGTTCTCTTCCTCCTTAAATAGATATCACAGTTTTATTATATATACTTAGGACACCCAACTTTGATGTGATTGGGCAATAAGAGTTAAAGCGAGAGAGATATGTCTATTCAATAAAAAAAAGTTTACTAATGATAAAATTATTTAGAATATGATTATAATGGGAGATACTATGCTAATTAGATCTTGTAGCCCTACTGATTTCATCTATAAATAGATAATACCTCTTATTCTAAGAAAGATAGAAAGAAATCAGAGAGATAATATATTTCATCTTGTAGTGTTATTATTTGAGAATCAAATTATGAATTATGTTCTCAGATTACAAAAGATTTTATGAATGGTATACACATATAATGTCTAATCCATGGATATTTTGTAATCAAACAACTTAGATTGAAAAAAAATTTATTTTGTTTGAATTATCGTCTTTTGTTTATGAAAGGTGATTCGATCTATTTAGTTAGTTATTTGCTTACAGGTGATGAAAATTTTATGCTTATAAGTTGAAGCTGCCAACTTATTAAGATAATTGTGTTCTTCAGTGATCCTTTGACAGTCATGTCTACTTGGGCAGATTTTGAGCAGGGCTTTGGGCGGGAAGACGGGCAGAGCCATGAAAGGATGGGATATCGGAGTGACCCGCATCCACTTCTCTCCCTCCGCCATCAAGCTGCTCTCTTCTCTCCACATCCCCTCGCATCTCCCTGTCATCGAGTGCCATCGCGACGAGGTCCGTGAAGAAGAAGCACGGATCTATCCTGCAAGCAGTGTCCTCCTTCCATGCTGACGGTGATCTGCTTGCCGCGCAGGTGTGGCAGCCGCCACCTGACGCAGAGGTGATGGCCTGGTCGGAGAAGACCGGCGTCGAAATGTTCAGGTACGGAGACCACGTGATGGGCATCCAAGGCCACCCTGAGTACAACAAGGACATCCTCCGCCACCTCCTCGATCGCCTCCTCCAGCGTAATCTCATTCAGGTCAGAGCCTCACAGCCATCAAACTGGAGATCTAAAAAACCAAACTCTCCAAAAGAACAGCACTTCTGATTCCATGTTTCTTATCATGTCGAAAGCTGATGGATTTGTAGCCTTTTTCAGGCTTGTCAAGCTGAGACAGCAAAGGCAAGCTTAGAAGCACAAGAACCAGACCGAGAGGCTTGGAAGAGGCTCTGCAGAGGCTTTCTCACGGGGCAGTAGCCGACGGCTCTCTTGGTTTGAACATGGAACTACAGATCTAATCTCAACTGAGCTCCACAGGAGTGTGGAGTGCTCACCCTTTTATATCTCCTGCATTGGATGCAACCTCTATTTGATGAAACAATTCATAGTAATGCATGGGTTGATGCCATTGCTACTACTGTGCCAATCATTCATCTCATATCTACCTCATCTCAAATTTACATAAACAAAACAAAACTTTCCTTTTTTTTCAGAGCAAAAAAAACATGTCAGTGACGACACTACACAGAGCTGAAGAGACTGCCACATAGAACAATCCGGTAATAATTCCAACTTCGATCAAGATATAAACCTTTAATAAACATAATTATCATCACATCATGATGCTTCTATTTCAAATGCTTCTTCGTCTTCTACGGCTAGCAGTTTGGGCAGCTGAGAACTGATGCTATAGACATAAGGAATCTGAAATCTAACCGCTGTCGACATAGTTATTAACACCGGACCAAACATTAATATGATCAAAACTGGATCCTGATGAACTAAATGAATGGACTGCAGGTTGAATAAAAATTTTGACAAATAAAAAATTAGATAATCCTAGACAAAGTTAAAAATAGTGAAAGATTAATTGCTAGGTGAAGCACTTCACATTTTACAAAGCTAAAAATCTTTAACAAGCAGGATAACAATTATTGTAAGACAAAAGCTATCTTGCAAGGGGTTATGTTTGGTTTTCGAGGAATGTCTTTGTCGACTCCATATTGAGATGAATTCTACGACGATGATCGATATCATAAGTAGACAGTCTTCTTTTCGTAAAATTTTTTTTTGAATATTATTATGAATATCTTACATTTGATGTATATTAGGGATGATGGTATGATATCACATGTATTTCTCAAAGGAAATCGTATTTATTATCTTTCAGTAATAACTAGTCTTACAAACCCACGATTCAATGGCAATGACCGTAGGTTATCCCATGAGATGAATTAACAATGGATGGTCAAATATTTCCTCGAGTTGATATATAGTGCATTACAGATGTAAATTAACTGTAGCCACACTGTTTAATTATTATCACGAACTATACAATGTCCTAACAAAAGAGAAATGGTAGTCTCATCGATCGAGCTACGCATTGCAGCTAGCTCCTATTATTCATCAGAAAATTTGAAGTCTGCTTCATGTAATCTACCTTTGTAAGCATCAAATTTCGCTGCATATTATTAGCAAAGAAGATTTGATTGATGAGACGAGATCACCTAATTGGCAGCATTGGTGAGAGTGAAGAAAGCAGCTGCGCTCTTGAGCTCGTTTTGCGAGACATGCTCCATCGTCGACTGCATCGTGTCCTTCAGCGAAGACTCCGAGCTGATCAATAGAGTCATCAGTAAGAAAACCAATCATATGATATCGATCGAGGCAATGAATCAGTTGTGTTCGATCGACCTAGATTCGTAAGCTCCGTCCCCGTCGATGGTGTCGAAGTAAGGCGCAATCTCATCGTAGTCGTGGTCAAACACACCTCCAAACGGAGCATGTTGTAATCCTGCAGCTGTGACTGCGACGATCGAGTTGCCGGTGCTGTCATTGTTAGCATGTGAATTCTGAGCCCAGAAGGGCCCGACGGTATTGATATCGCTGTTGTCAGCGTTGCTGCAGCTCTCGACGATGGAGATGCCGTTGTCGAGGAGCAGGCAGTTGGCAGCGGCGCCGGTGATGGGGGAAGAGCCCGACGACGAGGGGGACGCGAGCTGGAGGGACTGGTGGTGGTGATGGCGGTAGAGCGCGAGCTGAGCGGTGGCCGTGTCGAGCTCCAGCTGCAGGTGCTGGATTTGCAGGTGGAGGGTGCAGATGACGCCGAGGCAGCCGTGGACGGGGTCGCGGTCCCGGATGTTGGCCTCGTAGATGATGGACTTCATGGCCTCGGCCTTCTGCGGCGGGTCGAGCCTGTTGATGATCTTGAGGATGTTGCTGACGCCGAAGAGGCGGTGGCAGTTCTGGAACTGTTTGGGCTGGTCGGCGGGGAAGTAGGCGGCCAGCGGGCAGTCGGCGGGGCATCGGCGGCGCTGGTACTTGCAAGCGGCGCACGCATTGTTCGTGCCGCCCTTCACCGTCATCTCCTCCTCTTCCTCCTGCTGCTGCTGCCGCCGCTGCCGCTGCCGCCGCAGGTGGTAGTGTTTGAATCGGAGAGTCGTAGGAGAAGGAGAACGTTGGAAGACGCGTGCACGAAGAGAAAGAGAGAGATGGGGTGGTTGCGGATATGGCGCCGGTGATGGTCGCACGTGTACAGGGTCGGGGCGCGTGAGAGATTTGAAGGTGGACGAAGTCGCAGCGGAATCATTAATGTTGTTTTCTATTAACTTTTTTTATCCAAAATTTACTGTTGTTTCTTTTTCTTTTCCTTTTTTTTTCCCTTTTGGTGGTGATTTAACATTCATTTTATTTTTATCCATTTTTAATGAGTTTATTGTTCTTTTTTTTTTTCATTTTCATGTAGAATATGATCTTGTTAATCGCTGAAGACAGCAATTTTCTCTTTTCTTTTCTTTTTTTGTAATTTCTGCTTCATTTTGTTTTATGTTTTATGTATAATTTCCATGTGCTTATTTATTAGAAGCAAATTTAATAGTAATTTTCGATCAAGTTCTTATGTACACTTCCACATCATAAAGATTTATTCCATTACTCCATCCATCATCACTTAGATAAAACTCTACTGCATAGGTTTCCAATTTACAATTCAAAACTATTAGAATACTTTGCTAATTATAAATTAGCTTTATAATTAATTATCTTTAGTATTTCGATCATTACACTTTCAAATTTTATATTTATATTTTTATACATAGGAAACTGAAACATTAATATTCCTATATAGGATTAAAAAATAATTTTATAAGATTAAAAATTAAATAAAAAAATTTATTGAAGAAACCAGATTAAATGTGTAAGTATATGAATGTAACTTTTAAAAATATATGAATAAAGATACTACAGATAATTAATTACAAGAATAATTTCTAATTAATCTTTAGAATACAATAACATTTAACAAAATACGAGGAAGAACAAGAACGATTAAACAAGTAAATAAGTACATAAATTGGCTTGGAGTAACGTTTATGGAATTACGTAATAAAAAATAAGAATAAAAGAGACGACACTTACTATTTATAATATTTATTGTTGATATTTTTAAAAAAATAAATAAAATATTATTTTATTATTTGTAATTCAAGTATTATTGATTTTTTTTTCTTTCTCTTAGACCTCTTATTTCAACTCATTTCCTATGTCGTCACTCGTCATCATCAGTGAGACTATATGATTCTTAAAAATAGAAAAAGGAAAGAAAAAGAAGAAAACAAGAAGGAGATAAATAACAAAAATAGTTTATAAATTTTTAGTAGGAGATTAACGAGTTGTTAACTTTTCAATTACACTATTTAAAATCAAAAAATTGCTTTAGGTTATACACTTAACGGGAAACGAATCTATCTAAGATGACTTTTTATGTAATATGAAAAATAATAAGGGCTTTATAAAGAAAGAGCATACTAGGCAAGTTTTTATTATTACCCTCAAAAGACCAAAAATAGTGGACTACTCCATGATTAGGTAGATAAAGCGGCAGTGCATCACGCCATTTCTTTCCCCCCCCCCCCTTCCAAGAAACGACAAGGAAGAGGAGGCACTTTTCGCCTCTTCTACCTTGGTGGAGATCGCGGTCTCTTCTACTTTCCTCCTCGTCTTGATTTGATCGATCTGGGGTTAGGGTTTCTGCAGGGGGCGTGGAGATGGGACAGCAGTCGTTGATCTACAGCTTCGTCGCGCGGGGGACGGTGGTGCTGGCGGAATTCACGGAGTTCTCGGGTAACTTCAACAGCATCGCTGCCCAGTGCCTGCAGAAGCTCCCGGCTAGCAACAACAAGTTCACCTACAACTGCGACGGCCACACCTTCAATTACCTCGTCGAGGACGGTTACAGTGAGTGCTCTGCGTCCAGATCAGGAGTATTTAGGGGGTTTCGTGCTGGATTAGATTTGTTGACGTCGCGTTCATTTCTCTCGTTCGATTGATGGGTTTGGGCTGGACGGATATTGTTCCGATCGATTTGAGGGCTAATCTGGGGTCTTTCGTTAGGCTAGGGCTCGATTCTTGGTTGATTTTGTTGATGGATCGTGATGTTCCTTGGAGCAGTTGGGTGGATTGTTCTCGCTTGAAGGATGGGTTTCGCGTAAGTTCTGGTTGCGATCGATATGGGGTGATAGCTTTGAGTGGAAAGAGCGAATAGAGTGGGAGATGATTGTTCCTCCACAGATCTGATAAAATAAGTTCAATTCAACATGTGGTAGATTCTTTCTGAGGTTCAGTCGTCTTTCTTTTTCTTCCTTTGTTGGGATTCATAAGTACACAGAAGCATCAGTGAAGAGGAAATCAATTCAGTAGAAAAATTTGTATCATGCTTCGATTAAGAAAATTCAGTAGAAAATTTTGGACGATTAAGAGAAGATGGATTAGATTGCATTCCTCATGCTTATCTGAAAGTAGAAATGTGTTTCTTATAGTTCTTTATACCATGTTGAAGCGTCTAATTTCGTATCATTCTGCTTCAAAAACTTATTCTTGACATCTAGTTATTTATAATTTGCATGTTTCTCGTTATGATGTGTTAACTGAGTAATAACAATATTAAATAGACAGCCTGTATGTTTATTCAGTAAGCATGATATAAGGTTGTATTGATGTTTGCATTTGCCCATGTTTGAACCATGCATAAATATTCTCATCTGCCATTGAAGGTGGAAATTTTCTCCTTTTCCTGGTTGCAAGTCAAAATGGCCTCTTGCTAGTAATAGTGAGCCCTCCGGTAATGTTAACATCAGGCTGAGATATTCTTGCCAACTTAAGCTTTGATGATTCAAAAATTTATCCTCTATCACCTGTTAGATTCTCTAGATAAATTACAATAGTTTCTTCGGTGGACTCTCATATCTTATTATTCCATCCGTATCGGATTCATTGGATATGGGTTAGGCATTCAAGAATGATGCCGTTTTGGCTGTTAGAAACAGTTGCATATTGTTTGTTTGATGTTATGTTCTATACTACTGGGATTGTGGAGGGTTGGTGTATGCTTCCTGTTCTTGGAGGTTCCGGAAACAAGGACCAATATGTTGTGTGAGAAATAATAGCATATCCAGGTATGGTTTACTGTTAGTATTATTGGATTTATGATTCTTATGGAGGCATGGACACTGGGCACCTTTGTGGGAATTGATTGATGGTTTGAGGTTCAAAATCTAGAAAAAAAACTCCTATTTGTTTGCCCTATGTGCATTATATTACAGGCAATATGATTATTTTCCTGGTAAATATAATGTTAGATTATAAAAATAGTTGGGTCTAGGGCATGTAGGTTTCTGTTTATGGGAACTTTATCTTTATCGACACCTAATACTTTCAGAATTTTAAAAGGTCTATTCTGGAGCTTAACGAAAGTCATTTTTTCCAGCATATTGTGTTGTTGCCGTCGAGTCAGTTGGCAGGCAAATTCCCATTGCCTTTCTAGAGAGGGTGAAGGAGGATTTTAACAAAAGATATGGAGGAGGCAAAGCTGCAACTGCTGGAGCCAACAGCCTCAGCCGTGAGTTCGGGTACTCTTTTTATGATGACTCAAATTGTTCAATCAATCCTTGTAATCTTCTGTAAGCAAACATAACAGGGAAGCTTTTACTAATATATCAGGTCCAAGCTTAAAGAGCACATGCAGTACTGTGTTGACCACCCTGAAGAGATAAGCAAGCTTGCCAAGGTGAAAGCTCAGGTTTCTGAAGTCAAAGGAGTTATGATGGAGAACATTGAGAAGGTGCTTGACCATTGCCATCTATATATAAATAAATTTCATGATAGAGATCTCGTTTTTTTTCGCAGCTGATGGATGTTCTTGATGCTGTTTGCTTGATCGATCTTTCTTGATTCTCTAGGTTCTCGATCGTGGGGAGAAAATTGAGTTGCTTGTCGACAAGACAGAAAACCTTCGCTCACAGGTATACAAGTCATATCTATACATACTGCCTTCTCAAAAGTCAATAGTAAAACTTGCTGTATTAGTGCAGTGGAGGGCTATGCTTTTTATTTGTCTTCATGTACTATCTGTTTAAACTTCCTATGCCGGGGATTCAATTCTCATGGATTTCCTACGTGTGGTATCACAGGCACAAGATTTCAGACAGCATGGAACACAGATGAGGAGGAAGATGTGGTTTCAGAACATGAAGATTAAGCTGATCGTCTTGGGAATCATTATTGCACTAATACTTATCATCATTTTGTCCGTGTGCCATGGCTTCAAATGCTAATATTGATGGATAAGGGGCTGTCACAATTACCTCTTCCCCAGCAGCACTAGTGCTGCTATATGTAGTGGTGTATAGTTTGCTACTTTTATAAACATTGGTTATTTGTGGTTTAGCATTCCAAGTTGCAAATCAGTATTTTTGGGTTTGGCTTTAGCAGGTTTTGTGTAATGCATGTATAGACTGAACTCAGTTCTTTGTTGCTAAATAATGAATTGGCAGATGCGTTGTTGTCATTGTGGCTATGAACTTAATGCTTTGCGAGTCTTGCCGCTTTGGATTCACTTTAGCAGAAGCTTATAACTTGGAGTGGAAGAAACTAGTAAAATCTACATACAATTTCCTTTTTAGCATCGTTGGATTTTATTGCATGATTTTTATAAAATCATAAAACAAATATTTGGATGAATTCCCATAAGCTTCTAAGTGTCCTCATTTACAGATTTTTCTAATAATGTCTTTGTGTCAATTATCTATCTTTTTTTTTCCTTAATTTTTAATTATAATATTTGTATATTACGTTATAATGTTTTAATAATATCAAAAAATATGTAGTATAAAAATATTTTGTTCTAGTATTTCTATGCAAATTTTATAAAAAAAAAATTATGTCCACATTGTGTTATCATTTTCTGTTTTCAATAATATCAGGAAAACTATAATACTTTATAAAAAAAATATGTTTATAGTTTTTACACTGTGTCATAATGTTTCTAGCAATTTTTTTAAAAAAAATGTAATGCAGTACATATATAGATTTTGTAAAAATATTATGTTTACGATTTTTTTTACATTGCATTATAGTGTTTCAAACAATACCAGAAAACACTATAATGTTATAGTATTTTTTATATTTATATCCATATTATATTATTTTTCTATTATTGTTGAAGACATCGTATTGCAGTGTAAATACTCATTCTGTGGATCGATCCATAGAAAAAAAAAGAAGAAGATAACGAACTGGTCCGATCCAAGTGGAAACTCCAATGATTAGTCTTTCAGGTGCCAACAGGAAAAGTTTCTTTCATGAGCTTTGGATCCGCAAAGCTGCATAGTTGAGTTTGAAGTTTCAAGGAATGGTATGCAAAATGGAAGAGCGTAGGCACAGAATGCACAACCCAAAAGCAACATACCACTCATCACCAGTTTCTGCCAACTACAAAATCCAATAATGAGATCCACGTCTCAGCTGGCAAACATCTTAAATTTTCTATTACAACAATTGACCGGAAAGCTGTGACAATTTGCAAAGCTGGTTCCAAGATCATGGGCAACTGACACACTGCTAAAGAACATAAAAAGAATGAAGCTTTGGGGAACAATGGAGGTTTCTTATCTAATGATTCATCTTAAATTTGTAGGTAGTGAATTAACCGCCTGTGGCAAAAGCAAATATAACTTGATATTTCCATGGCTCTGATACTCCCAAATGTCGAGAAGGTGATGGTCAAGTCACAAGAGCAAATCACAACAAAAAGTGTCGCAAGTTCAACCGTCAACTTAGTGGCTATATACTCTTCTCAAGTATAGACAATAAGCACAGAAACAAGGGGTGATTCTGCGCCCTGGCATTTCATCTGATTTAACTGAGATTAAATTACAAAATCTGAGACAAGAAGCAGCCATAAGATCTGAACCTTATGAGTATTTAAAACCGCTGCAACCTCCATCAGAGGGATCGTGGAGTGACAGGATCTGCGTCGTTTTGATCCTTATAGTTAGCTAGAGGCAGCAGGGTAGCTCTTCCATGGCCACTAGTCTTTCTCAGCCGATGCGAAAAGAAAGGTAGGAAACGAATTTGTAACCACTATCAACCCAGCCTGCACGATGAATGCGGCCGTATAGCTGCTAAAATTTTGCCTTGTTCAATCATGTTGACGTCATCTCATGTTACAGCACCGCGGCTTCCCTGCCTGCAATTTGTCCCACATGCATGTCATTTGCCTTGGGGACTGGTAATGTGCGGTGTAGTAATCGTCTATGCATCCAAACTGACAGAACTTAACACTATGGATGTATTCGACTGCTCTGGAGTTATTCAACTGCTCAACCCACATGCCCATGCTCACGTCTTCCATTTTAAACAACTGCATCAATTTAAAAGACCTCACATCTTAATGGACAATCATTTGACAAAAAAGAATCTTCATATGCCATACAGGGGGCAGAAAAGATTTTCATCATGATAGGACAACAAAGGCATGAGATTGAGAAGGACAAGCCAATTGCGATGGTTTCTCTTCATACATGAACAAAAAGAATAAACCTTATTAACAAAAAGAAGCAGCAAGACAGAGATCCATTCTGGAAAACTAACTAGAAAGCATGTAGCCGCAATCATGATTTTATTCGAGTATTTTCGTTAAAAATGGTGTGTGAAAAGTCACTCTTCACTGACGAAACAGATACAGAAATATGGTTGCAACTAATTCCCAGGTCATCTTTGACCCAATAATGTTACTGCCCGTAATACTAATCTAAATTATAATTGTTATCCTTGTGAACAAGAAAAAACACACACTTACCCTTAATTTATGTTTCTCAAATTCAGAAATGATGAAGTGTGCTATGTCAGATGATACAACATAACCAGGGCCATTTGCATATGCTGGATAATCCTCTTCAGGCCATTCCTGCAACACGAGTCAGAATTACTCAGCACGATGAATGCATTACCTTATCTCATCAGATGATATTACATTAAGTAATCATTAACATTAATTCTTAGTAAATAAAGCATAACTTTATTGTGATGCAAAGTGTGCCGCACATCCAAGAAGACTAAGTTCTGTGTCAGATGATGAGACCACAAGATGGTACATGATAGAAAGAGAAAGATGCATACTAGAGCAAAACTTACAAAGTGATGACAAGACAGAAGAAATAGGTAAAGATGTATCCTATAATTTTAAGACAATACAACTGAAGAATGTAAGTAAGGATGAGGAAACATACAGCATATATGCAACCTCATTTTCTAGCTAATACAGCCAGATGAGGTTGCATAGGAATACACGTCTGCTTTTTCATGCATAAGAGATCATATTGGTGCATGTGACTCCACAATTAGCATAAGTAGCAACAACACACATTAAGACCATCCTTACACAGGGCATGACTGCATATGCATCTATAGCAACAAAACCTACTTAGAATCCAACATCCAGCTAGACGGATGGTTGTTCATCCAGGAAGCTTCTGTAGGCAATGGTTTTAAATCCCCATTTGAGACTAGTGCATATACAATAGCACCTGGTGCACTTTGTTTTAACTGTTCATAAGGAAAAAACTTCTAGAAGTAACTTCTCGGAACACTGATTATGAGCACATAAATATTAGGATCAGTCAAAAAGGTGAAAACAATTATCAATATTATATAGTCAATGGAAAGAATATGGGTGTAAGTTGTGAAAGGCTACATCACATCATAGTGTATAAATTGGCCCGACAGTATCTAACCTCAGATGCATATATTAGGTCAGAGCTCAAACTATGAGAACTGCACATTAATACATGTCTTGCACTTAAAGTCTCTCGCCACCATTAAATATCGCTTAGCATCTTTTATTTGAATTAAATATATCAATCAACTACAGCACAATCTTTTGGTTCAAGTCATAACACAAGAAGCATGAACAGAAAGTTTTCCTTGCCAATCAATTAACCTTAAATTGGCGGTGCTGATTTCTGCCATATACACCTTCTCATGCTTCTAGTAGATCTAAGTGCAGCTTTTGCATTGCTTCATTTCATTTGTGATAATAAAGAATACATTCACCTTGTGATATGATTTCCATTACGCATTTCTTGGTGCATGAAATCATATGTTTCTGATTTCAAAATATTCATATCTTTTATCATGAGAAAGTCAATCAAAATTTTGACTTCTTTTCTCTTTCTAATTGATGACAAAATACATCTAGGTCTGCACAAAAAAAAAAGCATAATAATTTATAGTTCAAAAAGCAGGTTTTTTGTTCACAGAGGCATTTGCCACAAAAATCTAATCTACAAACACATCTTCTAGGCATAGCAGGGTGGCAGACAACCATGAAAGATTCTGGTTTGTGTCATCAATCAAGCATTGCAGATAAGACAAGTGGACTTATTCCATCTTCAGGAAGCAAGAGTCAATTGCCAAAATTTCTACCCTTGCAAAGTGTGTAAAAGTATGACATTAATATGTTGCATACAGAATGAAAAGGGGATTCCAATGTACTCAAGTTTTGTCAGTAATGCAGCACCTTGCATATGATAAGGAGATTGTACACACCATAGTTGAGTTTAGCCACAAGGAGAACTTATATTTATTACCTCATATGTAACTGCCCATTTCCCTTCTCGCAATGGCTTGTGGTAGTAGTTCATGTTACCCACATATAGGCTTTTATCACTAGAGACTTTCTTCACTTCATTCAATACAGAATCAACTCTAACAAAGGTATCATCATCGCATTTCATTATATAGCGAGCAGAAACAGTATGAACCTGTCAGAGCAAGAAAGAAAAGAGAGCACCAAAGAAACCTTGGGGATTAGAAATAATCAATCACCAGGACCAGAAAAGGCAGAACAAGCAACTAAGATTCAGGGAAAAACATATTGTAGTCAATACAAACCCCATATTGGCATATGGCAACAGTCTTGAGAACAACAAGGTCATAGCTGTCCAGAAAAGGCACTATGACAATATCACCAAAGAACTCTGCTTCTTTCTTTAACTCAACATTCACTTCCTTTCTTCCATGCTGTTTGAACAAAAATTCCATTAGTTAGCATATCTTTGGGAAAAAAACTGAAAATTATAGGGCACAAAGCTTGAAAATTTACCAGAGCAACAAAAAACCGAGCAACCATATTGGATGATTTCCTAACTGTACGCATCCATGACTTCCTGACGGCCATACGCTCAGCAAAATGGTTGCCTGCAGAAAGGATGCCAATGAAAAGTTCAACTGGTCCATCAGGAAGTGGCAGCGCCTGCCATTCTGCTGACATTTCTAGATTCTTCTGTGGAGCAAAGCTAGGATGAGATGTAGGCAATGAACCAGCAAAAATGGATTGAACATGAAGATCCCCATTCACCCACAGGCCTGTTGCATCCTCAAGAACAAAACCCTACATGGGAGATAAACCATAGAGTTACATCTCCAGCACAATGTTGAATCCAGATCACATCAGCTGTGGGGCTTTTGCAACTGAAACTTACTGTGCGGTAAGGAAAAGAGGTCACATGTCTCCCATCAACATTGACATGATAACCTTCCAATCCAGCACTTAGAGTGAGAACAAACAACTTGTCTTCTGCAAATGGATATGGCCAATTAACAGAAATTTTCTTCGTCCGACCAATCAAGCGGTTTAACCACCATGCCATCTTTGACTCCTCCATCTGGTTGTCATCATCACGGATCCACTTTTCACACTTTGCAAGCCCATCAACTGAAATAGCAATCAGAAAGCAAGCTCATTAATCAACGATCACTTCTTAAAGCAAAACACTTTGGTAAAACATACACAAGGTACTCAGAATGGAAATCACCACTCTCATTGGTAAAGGGACTTATTTTTCTCGCAAACACTCTTATCGGTATCAAATTCTAGAAGAATAATTCCTCAGAAATTTCAAAGTCACAGACTTGTACATCTAGTGAGCTTCCAATATTCCACTAAATTCAAAACTTACAGCAACAGGAAAAAAAAAAGAAATCAGAATAATAATTTTTTCCATATAAAAAAGTGGAATTTCGGATGTTTAGCATGCACTTGAGGAGAGCAGAATCCATCAGAAATTAGCATTTGACAAAAATATGATGACTTTTTAGGGATAAGTATTTCTTTCAAATATACTCATCACTCATCACGGGGAATAGCTTAAGGTGGAAGCTTTAGTAACCCACCGGTTTCCTCATTGGCCATGGACTTCCAACCTTCACACCGTTGGGCCGATCCCCACTGCATGCGATAGCACGTGTTCTGCTCGATCACAGGCCTCCCGCTCCAATCCCCCTTTAACCTGGGGTTGAAATGGAGAATCCTGGGCGGGTCTTCCCCATCCACCGTCTTGAGCCCCTGCAACTCCATCATAAACTGAGACACCATGATCTCCTTCTCCCCTTCGCTCAAGGTCGCGATCTTGGGGTCGTACTCTGGGTGGGGCTGGTACGGCTTCGCGACGAGGGTGATGTGTGATCCCAACGTCAGCCCACAGGGTATCACCATTACCCTCCCCCGCTCAAGGAACTTCTCCCCGGAAAGTATGATCGAGTGCGGACAGCCGTCCTCCGTCCTGTTCTCGTCCTTCGTGGCCGGGACCGCAAAAGACGCCGCCTTTAGCTCCTCCAAAAGATTCCGTCCCACCTCCCACGCGTCCCTCGCGATCTTATCGAGACCGGAGAACGGCCCGCGGCTGGCGGCGGTGGCATTGACGATCCGGAAATCGAGGCCCGAGACGGTAATCGACCGACGGCGGTCGGACGGAAGGCGGAAGCCGGTGGGGCCGCGGGCGGAACCGCGGAGGACGTGGGGGCGCCGGGAGGGACGGAAGGGGGCATGCCGATCCTCGGCGCCAAGGTGGAGGGAGAGACCGAGGGAGTCACCACCAAGGAGACCGGCGGCGGCGTAGATGGAGGAGGAGGATGGGGAGGGGATCCGGCGGAAGAGGACGGGGAACTCGAAGAGGAAGACGAGCGCCACGTAGAGAATGGCAGCGGCCAGGAGGCCCTGCATCGTTCGCTTCCGTCCAAGAGACACCGCCGTCTCCAGCTTCGCCGGTCGCCTCATCGTCGCCCCCCTCACCACCCCCCGCCCAAACCTGGGTCAGGAATGGAGGGCACGGGGAAACCCTCAAGTCTCCGACTTGCTCCTCGATTGATGCGTGCAACGATTGGTGTGGCGACAGAAGCCGACGACGGAGGAGGAGGAAGAGATCGTGAGGTGGGGGGTGGCGGGCGGGCGGGCGGTGGAAAGGGAAAGGCGTCAAGTTGAGGCCGTTTTGGAGGTCGCTCGGTCGGTCGATGGGAGTTTTTATTTCTCGCCTTTAATTATTCCAGCTTCCCTGACTTCTATTGTTTATTGTTATTATTATTATTATTATTATTATTGTTATTATTATTATTATAACAAATAAATATATTATTTTAAAATCCTAATATAATCTTTCTTTTAAGCACAAAATCCAATCCAAATCAAGGACCCAATTAGATATCCCTGCACAAAAAATAAAATAAAAATAAAGAAAAAAAAGGCTTGCTCACATCTATTTTTCTTTCTAAATTACATGCAAAATTTTAACATATTGCAATCGATCAAAACACAGAAAAAAAATATGTCTCTAACACATCCTATTATTTGAACACAAAGGGAAACCAAAACCATAATATTATTATGGTAATATGGGTGGTTCGCAATCGCAAAGATGATTAAGTAATTGCCACTATAGTTAATTTGGTCATCCACTTTAAAAAGGGAGAAATCTGTAAGATTAAGAATTAAAGAACAAACTAGAAAGCTCACGTAATATTATGTGTTTCTAAAAGTTAGAACTATGAATAATAAATATAAGGAGTTAACCTAAGCTTCTTTAAATCCTCTCAGCTTTGAAGAATTCTTTTTGTAGTCCTCTTAGGGATATTGAAAAACTCTCTCGTAGAGTATTTATAAAATAAGTAAATATTAATTTATTAAGAATTCTTTTAATAATTTTTTAACTTTTTGTTATGACTCTAGACATACTTGCTAATCCTAAACAAGGAAAGTTTTATATTTTATACTTTGTATTACAAATTAACTATTGATCTTGAGTTTTTTTTTTTTTTAGAATAGAAATATGTAAAAGATTTCGGTAGTTCAATTTTTTTATTTTATAGAATTAATTGATAATTTATTTTCATGTCTTAACGAATCAAAATGTCTCAACTATGTTGGGGAGAATGTTAGATGCATACAAATGTATAAAGACAAATAATTACAGAAAAAAGTCATTATGCTATGAAAAGGAAAAGAAAAAAAAGAATTTACTGGTGTTGCAACTTCTAATATTCAATGTCTTGATTGAAGCTTCTAATTTTCAATTTGAAGCACACTAATAACATTTAATATGATCCCAAATGTTAGAAGCTGTGTCTTTTGTGGTGGTGATGGACTTGTTCTTCAAGAACTCATCTATTCCAATCCTTTAATTTCCTTGGAACATGCTAGATTACAAAACATCACTACTTGTCACTGTTGTCTCACTAATTAGAGGCTGCCAATTAACATGTTAAGGTTCATGTCACTTCACATGTGTTATTCTTCTTCACTTTCACTAGCTAGGAAGTGAGATAAAGTATGGATTAAGTGTATTGCATATTCTTGGATTAAGAATTAGTTTGCAGATGAAACCAAACTTATCATTACTTAGTTCTTCCTTAGCTACCCACTCAGTGATTGTTTGTGATACTTAATCATCTGTTTATTTACTTCATTGATTAGACAATTAAGATACAGAATGTGTGAAAAGTTCTTACAGTCCATGTCACACCCTCAAGTATCTGTACTCCTAAAGCATAGTGATGCTGTCAAAGCATCGCTCACAGGCACTCCACTGTCTCTGTCTCAGCTTTTTATCTTTGTTTCCTCCTCTCTTTGAACTCTCTGTCTTGTATCTGTCAAGGCTGCATAAGATATAATGATGTGGTGAGCTTATGGGGGCTATTTGTTTAAGCCTTGGAAGGCTGTCATGAGACAGCCTTTCAGGTTTTCATATCATATTGTTAAAGGTCTGTATTATTTAATTAGTTGTCGTATGATCTTTTCTGATTTTATTGTATGATTCTTTTTATCATTCATATCCATATATTAGTCATTAGTATAGTGTGTATCAATATATGGACATATGATATATTGAGATATACTAATAGATTAATATGTATCATTTATACTGAATTTTTATTGGACAATACGTGAGTGATATACCATGCTACTACGATGAATCTTATTGTACATATATCTTTATGCATATAATGTATAATTTTGTACTTTTTGAAAGGTTTAAAGGTCGGAGGAAACAAAAAAAAAATTATGATTATTGAATTTTTTTTATTACAGTGATTGATTTCAACTTCATGAACTCTAACTCATGTTGAGTTTTTGTATCATAGAAGCACCTTTAAAGCTCAAAAAAGAATAAATTAGGATTTATGCAAAATATCAGGTATGATATTTATAATGGATATTAATAAAATGTTGAAATAGTTTGCATCCATCCTGCAACCTAAGTTTATCCATCAAAAAGTATCTTCTGCAGATTAATGATCTTCAAAGTAATGTTAAATCTTCTTCTTATGTTAAATCTAAAACCTTATATATATATATATATATATAGAGAGAGAGAGAGAGAGAAAGAGAGTAGACAACAATGGTTGAATTTTTGTTCATGTAGCTTGAGCTTTATATAAATTCATTGATTGTGTGCATATATTTTCCTATGAGATATTTAATCTTGTAGCTATCTCATTTTATATGTTTTTAATTAATTTTTATATGATTTAAAATCTTATCATAATTTGTAATATTTTTGAGATATTTATCATTGTTAAGTATGACTAATGAGTGCAACCTATGTTTAGAATTTTAAAGATTAACGAGCAGATATTAATGACCTCATTAATTTATTGAGCTCAAAGTAGGATAAACTACCCTTATAAGTTCATTTAGATCATTAGATTTTCTCATCCAAAATCCAATCCAGCTCAGAATCATCATATTTTAATATCATATATATATATGGCCTTTAGTTATTTTTTAGTTGAGTCTTTAATCATATCTAATACTATGTTAGTTTGATATCATTTCTGAACTTAAGCCACTAATGTAAGATGTTTAAATTTAAATTAATGATAGTAAGTAAACTCATCTTATTCACTTCGGGTGTGGGAATAAGATAGAATAATACTCTCAAATTTGTTTGAAGGAGATCAATAACCTAAAATGAAATTACACTGTAATTTCATATTCATAAAATGTCAAGAGCAGATGAACTGTATTGTATTTCTAAGTTTGACTTCTAACATTTCTTACATTGAAGACTTCAGGAAAAGAAGATGGTCATTATTGTGGAAACCAACAAATTAAAATGGGACAAACACAAACAAACAAACAAGTAGAATTTTATTTGTTTGGCCCATTCAGGGCCACCCACATCCATGTCTTGGCCTCAGACAAAAAGTGCTGACACTGATTGATGCTAAACCTAGTATGGTTTCTCTCTCAAAAGAGAAGGGGGGAAGGTCTCAAATCTATAAGCTTCTTCCCTTCCCTCCCCTTTTGGTTGATGATAGTGACCACATGAATCACACACAAGAAAGAAGTTGGCATCAGAACTCTGTTTTACTTTAAGCATGAACAGTCACTGACACATTCATAAGCAACACCTCACTTTGCACTGTTAATTTCTCAGCTGGCAATAAATAGACTTGGATTAGATGATAAGTTGTTGCCTGATCTTAAATCTAGGCTTTGTTCTGCAGCTGATTGGAGCTGTGCCACCATGGATTAATTATTTTTAATTGACAATTCAGAGGCTGCCAAATAATAAGCTAATACACCAACTTCTGATGCAGTCTCCTATGATTGGAATTTGTTTCTGTAGTTACATATACCACTCCATAGTTGAATAAAGGAAGAATCTGCTGTATGATATATTATATTTGTCACACCCTAAAATAATATTAAAGATATATAAATTTATTTTTTATTTATTTGAGAATATTCAGAAAATATTAAATTCTCATTCACATCTATAAAATCTATGTAATTTCTTAAAATCTAGATCTAACTCAAAAATTATTAATCATCATTTATAAACCCACAAAAGCAAAAATTATTATACTCATAAAATCAATAATTTATCACAAGTTGATGTTAACATAAACTTTTATACTTAACATTTTAAGTTTTAAAAACATAAGAGATCTTTTAACCTTTATAAGACATATTTTTTTTTAAAAATAACAATACAAGCAAAGTATCCTTTATATCAAACTATTAAAGTACTAAAATCTTTTAACATTCCATAAAAAAATTGTATAGCAACAGGATGAGCTACAAAGCTCAATAATTGACTAACATATTTATAACAAAGAGATGACAAAATATATAGATATACTTAATAAAAAAGTAAAAAATAATATATAAGATAATCAATATCAAAATGTAAGTCATTATCAAGGGTAGAGTCATATTTCATATTTCATTTAATTCATTCATAAGATTGGAGTAAAGAGCAAGCATATCAAAAAATAAAATATAAAATATAAGTTCAAGTGTCATATTTAATATTTTATTCGATGTACATAAACAAATAAATATCTACAAGTATAGAAAGTGAAGTGAGATCATAATATAATATAACATGATCTATCTAATTTGGATGATCATTATCTTGATGAAGTCTGGGCTGATAAGAGCAAATAGGCTCCATATATAATTTTTTATTTTTGATAAAAATTCATATTATTCCAAAAACTAAAGAGTACAAATGACATTCAGAGTAATAAGATTCAAAGATAATATAACTCATTTGGGGAAGGAATTTTAATTGAAAATAAGTTCAAAAAGGTAAAGACAAGAATTGATGAATTTGGGAATAAATGTGTTCTAGCATAATCTATAAGGTATATTGCACTAGATATTTGGATAAGAATTATGTTCTAATTTATTTAAGTAAGATATTTTTTTGAAAGATATATGAGTATGCTTTCATACAAAATAAGTTTTATATAAATTAGAGTTATATACAAAAGTTAGATGTAATTTAATACAGAGAGGTCAGAACATATTATCTCTATTCAGTTTGAATGACATATTAGTTCTATTTAGTATAATTCAAGAGATCAAAAGAAATAAATATTTGGATAGTTATTTATACATCAAATAAGATATTAGAGAAAAGATTTAAGAGTCTAATTCCTAATAAAAGTAATTTTGTTCAAATCTAAATTTTGTACAGAACACTATAATTGAAACAATACAGATAAACTAAGTTATTTTATCTTTATTTGATAAAATTAAAAAGATAAATTAAAATAAATATTTGGATAAGCATTCATATTCTAGATCATCCAGTAAGATATTAAAAGATAGATCTAGGAATCTAGTTTTAAAATAAATAGGTTTTACTCAAATCAAAATTTTATATAAAATATTATAGTTAAAATAAGACAGATATGTTAGAATTCTTATAAATTCTAAATTAACAAGTTTTACAAGAAATAACTCTAGAAATTACTCTTAAAGAATAAGAAATCAGAGATGAGTTGTTAATTCCAAGGTGGGCTAGAATAGTTGCCCTAGAGAAAGTTAATTGGTGATGAATTAATCCAAAATCCTCATGCTAAAGCAACACTTCTCTTTCTTTAATTTCTCTTTTCTTCTCGAATCCAAGATAGGTTACAGTAACATTCTAATTTGGTAAAATTTCTCAGTGCTCTTTTCCAATTACTTAGGATTAGTTAGCACAAAATATGATAATATGATAAGCAACAAAAAAAAAGTGATCAAAGGTGTTAAAAATATAATAAGTATAGTGACATGGGTCCTTCATTTTCTCACTTTTTGTCACTAATTTAATATAAACTTTTTTATAAATCATATCTAAATTTTAGGATTCTCCCTAGTACTAAGTTTTTAATATAAAATTATTCTAATATAAAAATTATCAAACAAAATTTTATACTAAAAAAAATTAAAAATATAAAAAAAAAAACATTCCCATCTTTCACAATCTCTTACACTAACGTTAAGTGTAAAAAGCAGAAGCTGGTTGTAAAACATATATTTAATTGATCTTCAAGTTTCATCAACAAAATTCTCATTTCCTCAAGTAAAATGGAGATTTAATCCTTAGTATAACCAATTTATCATATTATTCGGCAAATTGATATTTGTTAGACTATCACATAAGATGTATCATTTATCTGTCATTTAATAGAGAAATAATAATAATAATAATAATAATAATTCTCTATCAGGGGTTAATGATGAAAGATATAAATGTGAATGTCCATCAAACTACTTTTCACACTAAATCAGATCAAGCCAACCTCTCTATTGACTTAGGGCTCCAAATTATTATATCATGATAAATATTTTTCTCTAATATCGTGAACATAACAAAATGCAACAATGAATTTTCTTACTTATTAACAAAATATTATTTTTGACTTCCAAACTTACTTGCAAAGTTACACAACCACCATAAGAACGAGTCTTTGTGGGATGATAAATATTATAAGAGCGTTACTCTTTAGATATTGATTTAATCTCGCGTATTAGATTGTTCTATTTTTAGTTTTATTCTTTACCTTGTATTAATTTATTATATTTTATATTTATAAAAATAATTTATATAACCTTTTTAGGCTTAAGCAGGCTTTATCTTGAAGAATTTTTTTTTTTTTTTTTTTGAGATGGGCTTATGCAACTTAATTGGACCTGAATCATTGAACTAAACTTGGTCAGGTCAGCAACAAAACAGGAAGAAGTAAGAAGATAAAAACACATCAAAACAAAATAATATAAAATTATGTAAAAAAGAAAAGAAAAAAAAAGGAATTGCAGCAATTCCTTTGACATTACAAACTAACTCCAAATCAATCAGCCAGTCTGACATTTCTGACACAGACCTCGGAATCTGCATAAAATTGCTTCTCAATCATCAAAACATTCCTCCTGAAAGGCTGAAGCATTATCAGTACCAATAGGCACTTTTCAAAATGAAATCCATGAATATATTTTAATAATATGATTCAATAAAATATTTGATTATTAAATCTAAAACTATATTACCTAAAATACTTGGCTGCAAGTTAATGATAAATAACTTAAATGATTATTCATATTAAATATAAGGCTATAAAAATCAGGTACTACAGCTCCTGCTTAGAGGAGTTTGATGTTTTTGTAGCTAAACTGTAGAGAGAATCAAATTTATGGTGTGACATATCATTTAGCCTCATTCATAGTTAAATCTTTTCCTACTCAACAAATTGTTGATATAAATGGCTCATTAAATTTGATGTCTTACACATTTGGTCTAAAATGATTCGGCACAAGTTGACCCATCACATTCTTATACATCAACACCAATTATTTCCTACACTCCATTTGGGACTAAGCTTAGATGTTCTAGAAATAATATCTATAATTGGAATCATGGCTTATTATTCAATGTCATTTGATTCCTTATACAAAAAAAAAACACACACACACACAATTTTCAAAGGAATATGATGTTTCAGTGTCTTTGTTGCAGTAGTATCCCCATCTTAGGAAATGGTGAAAACGTTTTAAAGATAAGCTTTCATAAACTATACATCCATCTATATAACTGATCACCTCACTATAAAAATAGAAATTGCAGTGCCTCATTTCTGAAGAAAATTTTGGTGACATGTTGCTGGGTTGGTGAATTCCATGAGACATGAACTGAAACACCACAAGCATGGGAGGCCATTAATCAGTGATCCTCACTGTATCTTGCATATTTATTGACATTTATCACATAGATTTCCTTCTCCCAGCCATTTGTTTCTCCACAGCTTTGTTAATTTCCCCACACCCAACTTGAATCTGATTTCTATCCCAAAAGCTCCTCTGGCTCTCATATATCACTTACCATAAGGAAAGAAGAACAGTTATGACAATTGGCAAATCTTATTAAAAGGAATATGATTTGTGAATGAGTTGTTTAAAGGACCTGCCAAAATAATTGTTCCAATGAAATAACATATGCAATCAAAGTTTTACTTGGGCAATCCTAATAGCTCATTCCATAAATTTACCCATTCAATGCAAAAGGTACTGCAACTTATCAGCAATAATCTCCTTATAATTCTCATTATGCCTTGCAATTATCCTGCTGTGCATTCACTGCTGAATCATGGAAGCCTAAAACTAAGAAAATGCTGCTTTGACTAAGATTACATTACTTGTTATTGCAGCAGATGAAAAATCCCATTTTTTTTTTTTAGGCACATTCTCTCACCAATTTTGTCTTTTGTTTTGATAGACATCAAGAAACATTCTCCAACATTATCCTGCCGTGCATTCACTGTTGAATAATGGAAGCTTAAAACTAAAAAATGCAGCTTTGACTAAGATTGATTACATTACTTGTTATTGTAGCAGATGAAAAATCTCATGTGTTTTTTTTTTTGTAGGCATATTCTTTCACCAATTTTGTCTTTTGGGTTTGATAGACATCAACAAACATTCCCCAACATGATTGCATGACCATGCCATCAACTTGAGCTCCAATTTGTCACATATTTATGCCTAACATTAAAAAAAATCAACAACAATACTTTTCAAACCCGTTTACAGTCACCCTCGCACCTACCTGCATTTTCACTGTAGATAGAAAGGGGCCCATGCGGGACCCACTTAAATGATTGTCCCGAGTTGCTACGGTCGTCAGGTAAGTCGGCAAGAAAATTAAATGTTCGGATATGTTTATCTTTTAAATAGAACGAAGGGTGTTAATATCTGTTTTCATATAGATCAATTTTTTTTAAGTTATAAATTATATTTTTCCAAATTTTATAAGAAACAGATAAACATCTAAACTTATTTTAATGTGTATATATATCCCTCAAAAGCCAATGCTTCGGATGTCTATTATTGTAAATCTAAGTGTAGCAGTCTTACATGCCTTTTGGTAATTAATAAATTGATTTAATTGTTAACTAAAACATCAACTAATTTTAGTATTTTTTTAAAAAATCTCATAATGATATGACTAATAGTGGTTGGTGTCTTATAACTTAAGTCAATTTGACTGAGGTATATGCTATATATTATATTATATATATATTTTTATATTTTTATTATATTACTATTGTATTATATTTTTTTTTTTCTTATTATGCTATCCCTCTTCTATTATATTATTTTAAAATAACATATTTGCCCCTCTGAAATTTAGTATAGCATATATTCCTCCAAATGAATTCATGTTAGCATCCGTTTACTAAATTAAAGTTAACCATCTTTAATTATAATAAAAGGTTAAATTTTAAAATACTTAAATTATTCTTAATTATATTATTAAAAATAAATTTAAAGGATAAATACAAAAGATCATGAGTAAATTTTCTAATAAATCCTCAAGTTTTTACTTTTTTTTCATGTAACATTCCTTTTTCCTATATAACCTGAGTCTATTTATTTTTCAAAAGATGAGATTATACTTAACATATTTTTGTTTATGGCTATCTTTGCTCCTCATTATTACACATCACTTCTGCTCGATCGTGAGACCCTGCTTTTGTTGGACCCTCGACCTCACACCCGTCTCCTTCCTTTCTTCCTCTCTCTCGACCCTTATGCTTCCATACTATCAATATCTTAAGTGGAGGTAATGATCGATGATGTCTATCTAAAAAAGAGAAAAGAACTTTTATTGGATCAAATAAGTCAATGGAGGAGGGCGACGAAGAGGATGAGAGCCAAAAAAAGAGAATCTCATACATTTGAGAGTTCGAGTCTTTTGCGTAGAGGAGAAGATGAGAGGAAGAAGATTGAGTCAAATGACGTAGCCATAAAGGATAAATAAAAGTATGGGATGAAGGTACAGTGGGAAAAGATGATTCGAGTCATCGAGAGTAAAAATTAGGAGTAACATGTTATTTTAAAAAATAAAAAATTACATAATGATAAAAAATTATAGAAAAAAAACTTCAGATTTTTTTAAAAAATTATCCAAATGTCATGTTTGATAATGACCAATTTGATGAAGAATAACTATATATATATATAAAGTTTAGACAGATATAAAATCACTAATTTGGAGGAATATATATATATATATATATATATAGAGGATTTTTTAAAATATTTTTCCCTTTCGTTTCTCTTCGCAGACTGAAGTCATTATGACACAAAGCAGACAGAAAATATCCACAATAAATCGCAATGATCGATCTTTAAATAGTCCTCAACGATGCCGTCTCAATCTCTCGCCCTCTCTCTCTCGCACGCACACCAATCCATCTCCCACAGCAGCGCACTGTCTCGGCTCAGCCACTCCCGTCTTCGTCCGCCTCCTCGCCCTTAAACCCTAATCTCCAATCCCGTCTTCTCTCTTACTCCTCGCTCTCCAGTCGCCCCAATCTCCTCCCGGCCAGCTTCTCGTCGGCCCCCTTTGCCAACGATTTCTAGCCGAGGACCGACCCAAAGGTGCGATTTTTTTGGACAACGATTCCTCTGATGCCTGCTTCTTCTAAGATTCGTCGAAATGAGCTCCTTTTTCGTGTGCTTGTTCCCTCTCTTTGTTTGATTGCGCCCCTTCGAGCCACTTCCTGATTGGTGGGTGGTGGATTTCAGGTGGTCAACGCTGGCGAAACCCAGGACCGGGTGATGGCGGGTCCGCGCCGCCGCCGCCGCCTGTCTGGAATCAGCGCCGCGCTTGCGGGATCGGGTTTGGTGGTAGAGGAGGCTTTGGGGCTAGGGCTTCGACTTGGGAGGGTAGAATTGGACGGCGGGGAAGTATGCTGACCGTGCTGCGGGTTCATCTGCCGTCGGAGATACCCGTCGTTGGCTGCGAGGTCACGCCGTACGTTCTCTTGCGCTGGCCCGATGGTTCCATCTCGAACGACGACGTCCCCGAATCTGCGCCGCTCAATGGCTACTGCATGAGATATAAGTGGTGAGTTGTCGCGCCGTGTGCTTCCTTTGATTTGTTTCCTGATCGTCTTTCGTTCTCCAAGGATCGATTTTACTTCAATATCAGGTTTCTGTCTTCTCGTTTGTTATTAGTGGCATTTCATTTCCTTCTTTTCTTCCTTATTTTGGTTTTTTTTCCAGTTATATGTATTAGGATGATAGTTTGCATAGATTTTTAGATATAAAATCACTGCACCTTCGTTGGTGCTGCATAATTTTCTCAGTGGCAGGTTTCCTACTAGATGAAGTGTTCTCTAGTTGGATACCTAATAGTTCCATATAGATACCTGAACTGAAAGTTGTTCACCTCATTTGCTAAGTTATCCAGTTCAATTGTATTAGAGGGACTTGATGATTACCGGAAGGTACTTACAGAGGAACTGGGGCCTTATGAGGCACTAAAATTGATAAGCTTTTTGTCATAATTTTTCTTTGTGTGGTCTTCTGATTCCAGGATTGTTGGTTGTGATGTTGCATGCTGTTTCAAATAAAATTGTGTCGCTTGTTGTCAGGAAAGTCATATTTGATCCTTACATGACCTTCGATTGATCTTATGAGAACTGAAACATTTTTGTTAAGAGAAGTTAATTGTTTAGTGCTCTGCTCTCTCTGCTTTTTTATGAACATATTTTTCAGTCTTCCATACACCTTTTTGCCTTCCTGCAGGTACCGAAATCTGGGTGACCAAAAAGTTGCTGTATGCAGTGTGCATCCGACTGAACAAGCAACTCTGCAGTGTTTGGTCTGCCTTAAGGAGAAAGTACCCATCGCCAAGAGTTACCATTGTACACCAAGGTGCTTCTCTGATGCTTGGCAGCATCATCGCTCGTTGCATGAACAAGCAAAGAAAGCAGTTAATGAAAATGGAACTGATGAGGAAGAGGTCTTTGGACGTTTTAATAGTGGTGGATCTGGAAGTTTTAATTCAGGGCTGTCCGGTATTGCACCTAATTTACTGCAGAGTCCAGGCCTTAATAATGGTCCAATTTCTGTATATCCTACAACTGTTGCTGATAAAAGTGGGGAAGCTTGGTCTGAAGTTGCTCGTTCTAGGACATATACACCAACAGCTGATGATATTAACCATGTCCTTAAGTTTGAATGTGTAGCTGTAGATGTGGAGACAAGAATACCTGTTGGAAATGTAAATACTGTTTTGACATCCCGTGTAATCCCAGCACCCTCCCCGACTCCGCGTCGCATGGTTCCAGTCAATGGGGACCTCTTGGGGCAATTGGATCTAGATGGGCAAACATCTTCTGGGACTTTCTCGGTTCTTTCCTACAACATTCTCTCTGATGCCTATGCCACAAGCGAGGCGTATAGCTACTGCCCAACTTGGGCCCTTTCGTGGCCCTATCGCAGGCAAAACTTGTTGCGGGAAATTATTGGCTACCATGCTGATATACTTTGTCTTCAAGAGGTACATATTCCAAATTTGATTTTTTTTTGTGTTGTAGAAAAAATAATAAATATCCTCTTTAAGCCAAAATTTTAGCTTTTCTTTAATCTTTCTGGTATATTTGCAATCTTATTGCCTGGAAATCCTATATTTTTTGGTTAAATATGACCAACAACATGCCCTTATGATAGTTATTAATAGGATATGTGTAATATTATTTTACATAATATTATTTGTTAAAGAATGAGGTGTATATGAAATCAATTAAAGAAAAAACAAAGAATTTTTTTATGTTTATGGGCAATTTTACACATCAGATATGAACATAGGTAATTAAAGTAATTTTTTTCCTGTACGTATTTCCTTGTTCTTCATGGAGCTTTTTGTTAATTGATTTTGCTATGAACTATATGAGTACCTGTTGCTTGCCTGCATTTTGCAGCAATGTATATGAACATGTTAATGTTGGCAATGGAATAAATCTCTGTATTCTGATACACCTTATATATAATTCTACAAGAAATATTTTGTTTCTTAGTTTTGTAATATCACCAGATTTTACTTAGCTAGTAACATATTTTACAGGTCCAGAATGACCATTTTGAAGAATTCTTTGCTCCGGAACTTGATAAACATGGATATCAAGCACTTTACAAGAAAAAAACTTTGGAGGTTTACTTTCATTTTGAATTGTCTCAATTATTTCCATGTTCTATCACTTTGGCTCCTACACATGGTAATGTAATTGTTGGGGTTCAGGTTTATGGTGGCAACTCAAATGCCGTTGATGGTTGTGCTACATTTTTCCGCAGGGACAGATTTTCACATGTCAAAAAATATGAGGTAGCTGCACCTTGCAATTTATTTCCTGTGTGCTGATTGATGTTATCTAATGCAATGTAGGATTGACTTAGTGTCTGTTTGCAGGTTGAATTCAACAAGGCTGCACAGTCTGTAACAGATGTTGCAATGACAGCTGGTCAGAAGAAAGTTGCTTTGAGTCGTTTAATAAAGGTAGTTGTCCCTTCAAATATAGTTTTCTTGACATTTTTAATAGTTGCTACTTGTCCCTCATTCTTGTTGATGTTTATTTGTCTGTAGGATAATATTGCCCTCATTGTGGTTCTGGAAGCAAAATTTAGTAACCATGGCACCGACAATTCTGGAAAGAGGCAGCTAATTTGTGTGGTGATTTTTCAATATATTGCTTGTTTTTTTTCTAAAGTTACATACTGTATAACAGTTACTATCTATTTGGCTTATGAATATGTTTTGTCATATGCTTAAATGTTAAGCTTTTAAGGTACATATGAACCATACATTGGTCAAGCTTTTAAGACGAACTCTTTTATATCATATTTTACATCTTTTTAATTGAAGTTCTTTATGGTTATGCTTGGTTCTAAGGATTTTTTATGGAAAAAGACAAAACTAGGTAAAGGATTTGTTAAACTTCTTTCATTGTCTATATAAAGTTCCTAAAAACTTGAATATTACCCTTTTTCTAAAAGTCTGAAGAGGAATCATTCATATATGTTTGTGTGTCTGTATGTGTATGTTTTACCTCTTAAAAAATCATGAAAGAGATTTTCTCAAGGAAAGCTCATTTTGTATGGAATTTTTGAATTTCTGTACAGATTATTTTTGAGATGTGCGTTAACTTTTTGTTTGGAAGGATTTGGTGGATGTGAATTGGGTTTCAACTACAATGATCATGATAATATCCTCTCAGAGGCATAAAAAATATTTTTCTTTCAATGGTTGGATGGTTTTTTCTGATCAAGTAATCTTTACAAATAAATTTGGGGAGAGTTAGATCATTGGCAGTTGAAAGCACGATAGAGAATTCTCTGACAAATTTGAGATTTTGTTATAGATCATATTTAGTTTGTTGGGAAAATAGATATCAGTATGAAGCATGGTGTTACATTTTGATTTGGTGGATGAATCATTTTAATTGGTAGCTGTTGGAGCTTTCCTTTAGGCTCTTATCTTTTGTGCCACAATAGAATATTTGTTTCTTCTTTTACTTGCTTTTGTTTTCCAACATGCTGGGTAAGTGTGTGCTCTGTTGAAGTCATTGGCTAAATTTGTCTGCATAAATACATATATAATTTGTTATTATTGCTACTTATGTAAGGTTTTGTAGCTTTTCTAATCAGTTGTTTTTGACCATCCATGCAGGCAAACACACACATAAGTGTCCATCATGAACATAAGGATGTTAAGCTTTGGCAGGTATTTGTTCTATCCTGCTCTATATTTTGTGTAGGTATTGCTACATTTGTTTTTCTTTCAAATCATTATTATGTTCTTGCCGACTTGATACTCTCAGGTTCATACTCTTTTAAAAGGATTGGAGAAAATTGCTGTTAGTGCAGACATTCCGATGCTGGTTTGTGGAGATTTTAACGCTGTCCCAGGAAGGTCTGCACTTTTTTTCTAGTCAGTTTCGCTATTTACATAAACAGAGGAAATCATAGTATCTAAATGAGTGTTATGAATGTAGCGCTCCTCATGCGCTTCTTGCGAATGGCAAAGTTGAACCACTACATCCAGATTTAGCTGTAGATCCCCTGGGGATTCTGCGCCCTACAAGCAAGATAACTCACCAGCTTCCATTGGTAATTTTTTATTTACTTCTCTATGCGTTTACAATTAAGCTTTTCTTGGTGTTAACATGTATGCGTATGCGCCCAGGTCAGTGCATACTCATCATTTGCAAGAATGGTTGGAGTCAGTCGTGGACTAGAGCAGCAGAGGAGGAGAATGGATGCCTCGACACATGAACCTTTGTTTACAAATTGCACCAGGGATTTTATTGGCACCGTTGACTACATATTTTACACAGGTGTGCATGCTTTTCTAGTAAATTGAATATATGCTGTAAATTCTTTTCTTGATTTCTTTTTTGGTGTTTAAAGGTTTTTCAGAATATCTTATGCAAATTGTCTTAAAGACATCTTGCTTTTTTCTTTAGCGGACTCACTTTCGGTAGAATCTCTGTTGGAGCTCTTAGACGAGGAGAGCCTGCGCAAGAACACTGCGATCCCTTCTCCTGAATGGTCATCTGATCATATAGCACTTCTAGCAGAGTTTCGGTGCAAGCCTAGAATTAGACGCTGAAACAAGTAGTAAGTAGAAAATATTTTATTTTTTGGTAGCCTTTTTGTTATTTCCAATTTTAACTCATTAAAAATGTTTAGCTTATGTACAGTCGCAAATCCCGTGTGTACCAGATATCAGATGGAATGAGCATATCCTGGGATGTTCCAATAACTAATTGTTCTACCAATAACTGTATGTACCTCTCCCTCTTTAACATTCTTGCCCTCTTTTAGCTGCCATCAGTGCCATATACAAATTCTCTTCCCATCACTTTGGCTGCTCTACTCCCCCCCCCCTTTCTCTCTGCTGCTTGTAGCCAATGCTGCCATTGAATTTGACAACTTACTGTCTCCGGTTTTCTTCCTCTCCAGATTGAGTTGGAGATTCAAATATGCATGTTGGATTCGAAACAACCGTAAACCAATCCATTAAAATTTGGGATCTGATCAGAATTGCTTGAGGGTTAGATCAGATATGGATTGATCTCAACCTGATTAGATTTTCCCGGTTTTCATTCTGACTGCATCTGTAAGTTGCAGTTGCAATTACAATTTGAGGTATTAAATGTGTGGGGGAAACAATGTTGTCATGACTCATCAAAGTATGACATGGTCTTCCCACGCCTTGTCAACGGATGACTAGTGATTTAGCATGTGGGAAATGTATGGTGTATGATATAACATGATATTAGGTTTTGGAACTATGGTAAAAATTGTCGTAAAAAGATGCTGTTAATCATGATGTCATGTTGTGATCAAGATTGTGAAATATAGAATGCCATCAGAATCTCGGAGCATAGAACATGTGCGAATGTGTACTCATTAGATGAAATTTATACCTTTGTTTCTGCTAATTCAGTATGATTGTTTCTCCCAATGGTTATCTTTTGTCTCTATCTTTTTTGACTTCTGTGGTTATCCTGTCAGTTGCCTGATATGAATTTTTGCTATTAACTCCACTGTCCTTCCATCAATGATTTGCCCCAATCCATGGAGTTGTTCCCTGACCCTTGTTTGTTATTGTGAGCGAATGTTCTTTCTTGTTATGGCTTCAGAGTTTTTGGTTATCGTTGTCAATAGATCCAAACCAATGATGTACCTTCTTCGGCGATGTAGATGCTTAATTTGCCCACTTATTCAAACTTTCTTTTTCTTTTTTGTAGAAAAGAAGTTAAATTACTTGGGATCAAGCAGTACCCCTTCCTTTGACTGCTCTCTTCTATTGCTTTGCAGGTCCTTTTAGCCTGATTTGTTTGTGTTGTATTAAACAAGAGAGTCGGTTATTCAAGAAGGGTTCACCTGATCAGTTTCTCAAAGGAGGTAGATATTGTTTCCGCTTGCTCTTTTCCCTCCCTCACTGGTCATCAGTTATATGTATCATTGTACTGTCTCATAGCCAATTATGCAAAATATGTTCCTTTTTGTTCAACTCTTAGGCTATATATATGTATGATTCAGCCAATGCTTCCAAGTAAACTCTCTCTCTCTCTCTCTACCCCATTTGACTTGATCAGTATGTCTGCAGGAATCTGTATTAGTAACAGTTATAGGAAACCTTTTTGGTGCTATTAACTCATACAGCTAACATGGCAGAGCAACAGTGCCCCAACTTGTCTACTTGCTGTAGATTGAGGTCCTTCATAGAGCCATTCTGAAAGTTGACATTGTCAATATTAGTTGACATGTCAAACGGCTTCACCATCTCTCTTACTTAATCTTCTTCCCGTCAGAAGGATTGGTCGTATTCGATTTGATTTAATTTAATTCCACATCGGACAATAAATTTTAAAAATCAAGAAGAAAATATTTCTTCATTTATGGAAAAAAAAAGTCATTAAGGGACGCAAGTGGGAGCTTTTCTGGATGAATTTGATACAACAAATATTGTTACTGCGATTTGGTAGAATTTTATAAATAATAATTATAATTTAATTAAATATTTGAAATTAATTTATAATCAATTGAATCAAGATTGAATCCCGAGTATTCTACATTTGGGTCGCATGCGTATTTGTACTCATGATTTTTGTCCTTGTCAAAAATAAACTTTGTATAGCTATATTAAAATAATTTTCCAAGAAATCATTCTAAATACATGTTTCGTTGTCTATAAATGCTTAATTAATATATTTAAAGGAAAAAAAATAAAAGGGGGGGCAATCGGAGATATTTCTCTCTTTCTAGGGTTTCAGGTTCTTTCCTCCATCTATTTCAATTCTTCCTCGCTCCTTCCGACGACGACTCCATCCGTCCTAGGGTTTCAACTGGTTCTCATCAGGTACCCTTCGCTGTTAAGCTCTCCCTTCTGATTCGTTCCCTTTCTCCGATCAATGCTTGGCTTTCCTTCTTTTCTTGATTCTTTTTCCTGATTCGTTTTCTGGTTTCGATTTGGTGTTCTTTCCCGAGGAAATGATTTGATCTTGCTGCTTGTTTTGTGGCGCAAGGGTGTAATCTTGAGCGCGCGGGTCGATAGCTGCGTCATCTGTTCCTTTCTTGAAGGTTTGGGTTAGGAAGGGTTCGGATTTGCTTCCCGAGTTATGCGATCTTCATGGGCTGATGCAGTCGCGAACGCCGAGATCTCGGCGGCCGCGTCCAGTGCCTCTCCTAGTAACGTTGCGTCCGTCGCGGCGGCTCCCTCCCCCGGTGGTCGCCCCGCCTACGTTCCTCCTCATCTTCGGAACCGCCAGCCGTCTTCTGAGCCCCTGGCGCCGACCCTCGCCGATGGTCCGTCGGGTGCTAGACAGCCGCCTGCTTATGGTGCCGCGCCAGCTGGTGCAAGCCGCTGGGGCAGTGGCCCCATCCGTGACGTGGGTCGCCCCATCTCTGGTGGTGGGAGAGGTGGACTGGGCGGTTGGAACTCCCGGAGGGACCGTGAGGTGAATCCTTTCGCCAACGATGAAGAGGCCACAGAAGTCGAGTTCGGTAGCCAAGAAAATTCTGGGATCAATTTTGATGCCTACGAGGACATACCTGTTGAGACGAGTGGTGAGAATGTGCCCCCACCGGTGAACACATTTGCAGAGATTGATTTGGGCGATGCGCTGAATGAGAACATTAGACGGTGCAAGTATGTGAAGCCAACCCCAGTCCAGCGATATGCAATCCCAATTTCACTTGCTGGGCGGGACCTGATGGCTTGTGCTCAGACAGGGTCGGGAAAGACAGCAGCTTTCTGCTTTCCGATTATAAGTGGTATCATGAGTGGACCACCTGGACCAAGGCAAAGAGGCTCAAGGACTTCTTACCCACTCGCACTGATTTTATCACCTACCCGTGAGCTTTCTGTGCAGGTATGCTGTATAATTTAGTTTTTCTTCAGTAATTTTACAGGGAATACTGTTTCCTATTAGTATTATTTTCCTTGTTCATCTGCCTCACCTTATATTTTGTTGGATCCTGTTTTGGCAACCTAGATACATGAAGAGGCTAGGAAGTTTGCTTACCAGACTGGTGTTAGGGTTGTTGTTGCCTATGGTGGTGCTCCAATTAATCAACAGGTTTGCATTTCATACTGTTCGCGAAGATTTACTTTTGAGTTGATTTTAGCAGGATGTAACTTGTGGTGTTGTAACATCTAATCATTATCATCCCCACGTTTTATTAATTTTATATTATCAAGTGGTTCATCCTGTTTTTGTCTATATGTAAATTTTTGTAATTGAGATGCATATACTTGAGGCCGTTGTTGGATGGCGTGAAAGAAACTAGGATATGATATTTCAGAAGAAATTTGGATAACTTACTGATTCTTTTGGGGCAACATTCTGCACTTGCGGATCACCACTAATTATAATCTCAAAAGTTTTCTTGTTCTGGGATAGTTAGCAGGGAAAAAAGAGGAAAATGTACTCAGTTGTGAAATTTGTTATGATCCTTTCATTTCTGTTTATGTAGTCGGAGTTGGAGTATGAACAAATAAAATTCCTTCGTTCTTTGGTATCAGGGAACAAAAACACTTGTAGTGCCAATCTTATAAACCCATGTTGGTAAAACTTTGACTCTAATATGTCAAACAATTATAAATTCTGATCTTTAGCGGAGAAGCTTGTCTGTTTGTTGAAATATTTCTGAAGGCACTAGAAACAGCTGAAGTTTTGGCCTGAACTTTGCAAAGTATAATAATTTCACATAACAAAATGATATTAATTATGAAATACATTTCTTATATTTGGTGAAACTACTGTAGGATGGCTCTCTTATTGACTGGATAACATGGGTGAGTCATGGTTATAACAATCATTTAACAATAGACAGAGATCTTTGCTTGCTGTTTTTTTTGTTTTTTCCTCTGTTAACTTCCATTTCTGCATATGTTGGGTAGTCGTTTTGGAAAGATGAGAGTGGATGCTTGCTTGAGACAAGCTGTTGATTCTGAACCTTTTCTTCTGAATCTTGACTTGTTTGTTGTATGTATATAGTCATATATCTGTTTATCGCATGGTTCAATGTTTTAGGCTTTCAGCTACGCGAACCATGCTGGTCCTTGGCTAGACTGGTATGGATCTCATAAGCATTGGCGTATTGACACATGGTATGCTGGCATGTGTCCTGGAACCTCTTTTAATTAAATACGGTGTTGTGAGGCATGTGCTGTGCTTAATGCTGCCTTTCCGACAGGTCATTGTAATGATCCAGGCAAAATGTAGAACTATGGCTTATAGATATGTCATTAGGAAACATCTAAATATACCGCATATATTATGTCTAAACATGACAGAATGAGATATCTTAGTGCAGAAGCAGTATGCTTGTGCTATCAACAAGAACTCTGTTTGGTCGTTGGCGTTTTTATTTCTGGAATGGACCATTATGATATTGTCTCTAACAGAGTGTTGTAGGCTGTATGTTTTTTCAAATTGTTCATTGAGAAGTATATTGTAGAGATCATTTGAATGAAGCCATCTGAGCAAGGCAGAGCTTATTTGTATCCATGAGTCCTCTTGTAATTGCTCGACTTTTTGTTGGCCAGACAGGTTCCTTAGTAGGACCTATAAGCCCCCTGGCAATCTTCATGTCGACCTATGGGTAAAATAAAGAAGTGGAATGGAGAATAACAATTCTCCAGTTATAAATCATTAAATATGAAATAGAAAAGCCACCTAGAAAGAGCTAAGAGGGATGGATGAACCTTAATAGGTGGTTTCTTTTGTTTGGGACAAATTGGAAGAAAGTCTTAGAGATAAAATTAGGTAAAGAGAAGTTTAGAAGAATTATATGTGAAAGCTTTGAACTACATAATTGAAAGCTAAGTAGAGACCTGAGTAGTCACATTAGGAAGAAAAATGAACATACTGAGAAGAATGGATAGGAGAGATTAAGGAGAAGACAGTAAGTAAAACTAGAAACAAGTAGAGAAGGAAGAAACAGATGGCTGATTTTTTTTATTATTCATAGTATCTTGTTAGTTGTCATCATTGTTAATTCTTTATTTTTTGAATAATTATCTGATTGAACAAGATGAAAGGAACTTCCCAAAAGTTGTTAACTGTAGCTATAATTCATCCATGATTGTGCATTAATGTATGTTATTGGATGACAATTCTTAAAACCTTATTTATCCAACTATCTTGTATCTCTGAGGTCAGTTTCCTTTTTTCAGTACATTCAAATATTGCAGAGTAACAAAGGGAATTAAATGTTGGAATTTGTTATTATTTGTCATTCTCTATCTTGTTTCTAGTGTTATGCTTATTTTATTGATTATCCGTATTTGCAGTTGCGAGACTTGGAAAGGGGTGTTGACATTCTTGTGGCAACTCCCGGTCGTCTAGTAGATATGCTTGAGAGAGCTAGAGTTTCGTTGCAACACATTAGATACTTGGCCTTAGATGAGGCCGACAGAATGCTTGACATGGGCTTTGAGCCACAAATTCGAAGAATTGTTGAACAAATGGACATGCCTTCACGAGGCCAAAGGCAGACTATGCTCTTCAGTGCGACATTTCCAAAGGAGATACAGGCTAGTAAACCTCATTGTTGGAAAACCTTTTGTTCAATAGCTGATTGTGGTGCATAGTATGCTTTTATAAACTTTGTGGCAATCTTCTACATGTCATTATGACTGCTTTCTTGTTATACTGGGTGATTATTTTGAAGTTTGGCGATTTTTTTTATATTTCCAAGTATTTTTCTTGATTTAATTTTATATTTTCCTTTCCAGATATCCGTTACTTGAGTTGTGTATTTCTTACATGATTCTTCATAATTGCAAACTCTTATTCTCAGAGAAATTTATCAATTATATTTATTATGGTTTTGGTTCTATATATGTGGTGTATTAAGTGTTACACTGCTTCAAATACTGTGTTGAATATTGTATATAAGTATTGATGGTGGTCCTCATTGTTAGATTAGTTGTATATAAGTTCAAAGAACAGAATAATGGTTTAGTAACTAGCTTTGTGGACAATGCTGAAGGAGAAAGGAAGAAGTTATCGTTTTCCACAAGAAATGTTAATATTATTAATGATGGTATACTATGATATAATTTTTTGAGTAGAATAATATATATGTAAACAGTTCCTTGATGAATGGGATTGGAAATTGTTGAAGAGTCAGTACTAACTTGATTGGTTTGTTTTTGGTCATCTCTGTTTATCGGTCATTGGTTTGTTTACCTAAGCTATATCAGTCTTCTCATGTCTTCTTCGTTGATATATATATATATATATATATATATAGTTTTTTGCTGCTCCTTTTATCAATTATTGAGATATAGAATATTTTTATACTGGCATGCTTATCTGTTTCTTATTGGCCTATATTTTTGTATGGTATCCCCTCATTTTACTTTAAGCAATTGTTGATATTTAAAGTTAAATCATGCAGAGATTGGCTTCTGATTTCCTTTATAATTACATCTTTCTTGCTGTTGGAAGAGTTGGTTCTAGTACTGATTTGATCGTTCAGAGAGTGGAGTTTGTACTTGATTCAGACAAAAGAAGCCACCTTATGGACCTTCTTCATGCCCAAAGAGATAGTGGTGCTCATGGAAAAGTAAGGCTCAACCTATTTACTGTGTTTTTGTGTTATTCTTGAACATTGTGTCCTTCTGTCAATTTAAAGTGTGTATATACTTCTATTTTCTTGTGTCTCATTGTATTGGTGATGTTCTGTTGGTTATGTAAGTGACTTTTTTTTTAAAACTATACAGCAAGCTTTAACTTTGGTCTTTGTGGAGACAAAAAGAGGAGCTGATTCATTGGAACACTGGCTGTGTATGAATGGGTTTCCTGCAACCACTATTCATGGGGATAGGAGTCAGCAGGTAGGTACATTTAATAGTACTTGAATAATCATGGTTTCTTTGTCTTGTTAGTTCCAAAGCACTCTGGCAACCTGTTTTCTGTTATGCCTAGGATTTCATAATCATCTTCTTTTCCCCATCTTGCTTGGACCTTCTGTTTTTCCACAATGTGTAGTATTGTGCTGAATACTAAAGAACATGATCTGTCCTTTTTGTCCTGTAATTTTGTCTTCTAGTATTAGGAAAATAGGATGCCCAAAAAAAGTGGATGGCTAACTTTTTCTTTGCAACACTGTATTTATCAGGCATAACTTTCTTGTTCAATATGAAGGTGAGAACAGTTAGCTAGTGCATGTTCATGCATAAGCATATTTGTTGCTAGTTAGTATTAGCTGGAAGGATTGACCTCTTGGTCTATATAGACAGATTTGAAACGAACAACATGCTCTAATGTCTCAAGTATAAGTATATGGGGTAGGCTACATAATTTCTTCCTTCCGTTGGTCTCTGCACACGACAGTATCTGAGAGCATTGAATCTGTTTTTAATTATTTCTAGTCTTTTGAGGTTTGCTTTATCTCACACCACAAATACTAATCAACTCACCTCATTTAATCACATCTGTTGTTTTCATTTGAACATGAACTATCATCTTAAAATAATCCTCTCATTGTTTCCTATGTGGCTACACTTGTTCACCAATAAAGACACTTTTATATATTTTCTAATTTCATGCATTCATCTCAACATTTGTATCTCAGATGCACAAACTTTTCTGTTTATTGTTTCTTAACCATACAATGCTTGGACTCATGGTGTATAACTAAACCTAAACAATTGTCTTATAAGTTTTTATAATATAAAGGCACATGATGATTACTTAAAACTCCAATATTTTAGCTTACGATTAACCTCTCCACCCTCTTGAGACCGTTGCATTTGTTGTTTGCCATCATTGTTTAAATATTCATTGTCTGCCATGAAAGATAGACAGGAAATAACACTGGAAGATGAAAGGGGAAGATCAAGAAGTCTTTAGCCTTATAAGGGATTCTCTTTTAATTAAATGCCATGGAATTATTGATTAATCTCAAATCTCATAGGCATTCTCTTCAAAGAAAGTTCATCATCGTGATTAGAGAAACATTTAAGGATATTATAAGGTTCATCATTATCTTTGAAGCTGCATGTTGATAGGTTTAGGGTCTTTTGCATCACATGTATAATAATTATTCTGTGATTTGTAATTAAAGTATTTTAGTTATTCTTAATGATATATTCTACTATTTTTTCATTCTTTATCTCTTATGCAAATTTTAATCTTTTGTCTTTGTTTTATTAACAGCTAGGGATTTTTGGTAAAAAAATTTGCAATTGATTTTTTTATTTATTTATGCTACATTTACATTATAAATTTTTTCATAACTATATTTGTCTAATTACTTTCCCACCGAAGCAGTCTGATTGTTCCTGCCCATCCTGATTTTATCTTCATCAATCAATCCCCATACAATTATTGTAAACTAATGCTTATGACAACCATTGTCTAATGCTTATGACAACCATGATTTTATATTTGTCTAATTACTTTCCCACCGAAGCAGTCTGATTGTTCCTGCCCATCCTGATTTTATCTTCGTCAATCAATCCCCATACAATTATTGTAAACTAATGCTTATGACAGCCATTGTCTTAGCTCTCGTGATCATGTGTGTATATTTGGACTTTGGGATTCTATATAAATATCTGACAATGGTTCAATGATGAAAAGAAACCCAAATTGAAGATTCCCACTTTTGAGTTCTGTTTAGTTTTGATTTTGCAACTCCGGCTAAATATCAAACAATGCTCAATGGTTAACTCCGGCTAAATCCATATTGAATATCCTAATGTCTGAAACTGATGGTGAACAAAACTAAGGGCAAGGACATTATGTATTGTTGAACAAAACTAAGGACATTATGTAGACCTTACCCTTGGTAATTAAAGCTGACTACTTTCTTGAAAAAAAAAAGGACATTATGCATTGGTGTTACTCTTGCAGTTGTATACTGCCATTAATTTGGTTGCCTATGTTGGTGGGTTGATGGTTGTTATGACATGTCTGTAAGATGCCAAACATGCGAAAAATGAGACCTGACAATTGGTGTGAACCCCTTCTCTTTTATGGGATGGCTGACAGTGCTCTCCATATGGAGTTTTATTTGATTGCTTTTCTGCAAATGTACGGCATGTTGTTCCCTCGAGAATATATGCTAGGCTTTTGTTTCAGAAAGCATTCTGTTGACATATCATGTCATATATTTATTTGCAGGAGAGAGAGCATGCTCTGAGAACTTTCAAGAGTGGTGCAACTCCTATTCTTGTTGCAACAGATGTTGCAGCCCGTGGGTTAGACATTCCGCATGTGGCACATGTCATCAATTTTGACCTACCTAATGATATTGATGACTATGTACACCGTATCGGAAGGACAGGCAGAGCCGGGAATTCAGGTCTGGCGACTGCTTTTTTCAACGAGAGTAATGCATCCCTGGCGAGGTCGTTGTCTGAGCTTATGCAGGAAGCAAACCAGGAGGTGCCACAGTGGCTCTCCCGCTATGCCGCAGCTCGTTCTCACGGGGGTGGCGGCGGCGGCGGCAGAAACCGGAGATCTGGTGGGCCTCGCTTTGGTGGTCGTGATTTCAGGAGAGATTCTGCCTTCAGCAGGGGCGGGGGAGGAGATCACTACAGCGGCGGTGGTGGATATGGAGGAGGATCGTACGGTGGTGCGTCTTCAGGCTATGGGAGTGGTGGCTACGGCAGTGCTGGGGTGTCGAGTGCTTGGGATTAGGATAATTGAGGGTTCCCAGACAACTTGACATTGTTCCTCCCCTTATTTAGGAATATGATTTAATAGGTCTCTGCAACGTGTAGGATTAATGTAGTTAGGGGATGATCCCTCAGTGTTCTGTTGGTCCAACATTCTATCGTCTAATTGGTTCCCCCACCCACTGCAGGAGGGGGACGTGTGCTTCGTTCTGATGTTGAGTTGGTGACCGTCAAATTTTCGTCGGCCCATTTTGGGTTTCTTTCTCAGTGTTTTTTTTCTTTTTACTTCTTCCTTAATCGGTGTAATCTGAGGCTGTTGCTTTCATTTCAGAACATGATCTTATCCAGTGATTTAAGAAGTGGTGAGAAGTGAACAAGAGGTGGTAGGGCTTTTTGGTTCTTTGTGATTGGTCTTTTATGAGTTATTGTAAATTTCTGAACATCTAATAAAATAGCAAAAGGGAGAAGAGGAAGAGGGAAGGCTGAAGAACGTGATGCTGTCTCCCTGACATGTAGTAGTAGTAGTGTATTGTTCTTTGCAGCGTGGAGAGTCTGAAGGCTGTTCATAACTTTTTTGTCGAGTGATGAAAACGTTCAAAGCAGTGGGCGATTTATTTGTCGGGGCGGAATAAAAATTACAAGGGATTATGGGTGTTAAGAGACATATAACAAACTGGTCAATAATGTCTGTGTCATTATGTTTTACTGTCACCTTTCCGTGTCTAAGACTTAAATATGCATTTGATATGATAGGGAGTATTTTGTTAGTTAATCATCATGCGAAATTTTTCATGAAATAATTTTTTCTTTGCGACCATGTATAATAACATACTATTAACATAATGAAAGTGAGGACTAATCTTTTTTGACG
This sequence comes from Ensete glaucum, assembly GCA_021527575.1. NCBI lineage: Eukaryota > Viridiplantae > Streptophyta > Magnoliopsida > Zingiberales > Musaceae > Ensete > Ensete glaucum. The sequence goes on along the minus strand of CM038557.1, from coordinate 13,313,729 downwards.
ACTAGGTTATTAACTTGCACATACGAGGGATAAGAGTCAGAAAATCATTCGACCTCGATCTTCGTACATATGACACCTTATGAGCTCGATGTTTCAGTCTCGAAGGTATCTCAGACAATCTTGTGTATACGTGTTTGGACTACGTCGGGCTGACACAGATGCCAATAATATTTTTCCTCATCATTTTGGTGCTAGAAGGAGGGCCCGACGTCACATGAACGTTTGCATACCACTCCTCTCAACAAACGTCCGATCGAGGGGACTCCACCACCAACCCATCCTACTTTCATTTAGGAGGGTAGTAGCCACCCTTTTTGCATGTAGGTGCATCCACTTCGATGCAAACATCGACGATATTGGCATATGTTCAACGACTCGGGCCTCTTGCCCCCAGGGGTGACCTTGAGTCACCTGCTCCTCCCCGTTGAGGTATTCTTTAAGAATGCTTGAGGCCTGAACCGCGATCGAGGGAGCACCCCACTCCCCAACTATGGAGTTCAATAGACTGCCATACCACCACTCTGCCCCACCCAAATCTTAGACCCAGTTGACAGATTCAACGGATGATTCCCTGAGGATCCAGTTACGATAAATGGATCAACGTTTGGAGGATATGTGATGAGAACTCCAACATTCCAAGGGGAAGTGCTCACTAACCCCACATCAGGTCGATCGTCATTCACCCAGGACATCTAGGAGGAGCTGATGATAGTATTATTGATCTGCTGGAGCGATCACTGCTTTCTGCACCCAATTGTCATTCATGGTAATTCAGACACCTTGATGTGTCACTTAGGCCCAACAAAGAATGGTGTGCCCGTTTGAATTCGCTCTCTATCAATTCTTTTGCTTAGCTTGCAAGAGAGTTTGAGCTTCACTTGTTCAAGAATGTGCGCCCGAGGCCATCAGTGGCAATGCTTCTTAGACTTTGGCAAGGAGAGGAGGAAACTCTCTTAGACTTCGACACTTGGTTCACTAACGAAAGCTAAGGCGTGCAAGATGCTCATTCGTCACTCATTATATAGGCTTTCATCATATGACTCAAGCCCTATCGCCTTTTATGATCGTTAGTAGAGGCCATCGTTGATGGTACTCGAGGTACTCCATAGGACCAATTAATATATTATTGTTGAGGTAATAGTCTCGGGCAAGCATGAGTAGACACGCAAAAGGCTGAGACAATAGTAGATACAATCCCAACCTCGAGGTTATCGCCGAACGACCTGAGTTGTCTCTCCCGAGGTTTGAGTTGACCCCCCTGAATATGATTAAAACTGAAGTCTTTTTATCGATAAAAGATAAGAGACTCTTAAAAAAGACCTTAACTTTTGTAGACTCTATTGACAAAAAGATACAAATCCAAGTGTTGTTGCTTCCATAGGGATTACGACCATGACACGAAAGATTATCATGACTTGAAGGATAAATTGAGAAACTCATTTGCGAGACACCTCAAGTGGTTCGTCCGGATGCATCGGGAACCTTCACCCTAACCTCGAGGCTGGTGGGGAGACAGATTTATATCATCATTAGTGGACCCGCTTGGGAGGAAACATCTCCTCGGATCGTAAAGCTTATGCCTAATCTGCTATTGAAAAGCACCTGTGGATAGGGGATAACTTAGAAATTACCTTCAAAGAGGAAGAGACAAATACCTCAATTCAAACTATGATGCTACCTTGGTAGTTCTGCTGATATCCTCTACCTTGATGCTTTTTACAAATTCGACCTCTACATCCAAAATGAGACTCTAAGAAAATTTTATTACTTTAAGAAAGATTACATCAGCAAGATCGAGCCTCTACATCCAAAATGAGACTCTGACCTATCAAAATAAAAGGTTAATGAGGCAGACATGCTCGACACAGGGAATGAGTCAAGTAGACTAACCAAATGACTTTAAAAAAAAGACCAATATAATGGGAGACGATAGCATAAGTATCATAGTGAGTTGATGAGTCAAGGCTATTGTCAAAGGGCACCTCAACTGTCATCAGGATATTCTAATATTCGAGATAACAAGTAAATGGGTTCTCCTCGAGCTCTAGCTTACGATACCTCACCTTGAAACGAGCTAACGTGATTTAATACTTGAACTGTTATGAGACGACCCCTGACCTCTCTAGACCCCTCTTAAACCCGATGGATGCATTATAATCGACAATCATCTCGTCTTGATACTTTAGTACATGCTATGCTCAACCTCCAACGCTTCCCTCATATCCAAAGCTTGCTCATTGGCCATCATAACTTGCTTGATGAGCTTCAAGTTATGTGTCCTCATCGAGTCCAACTCCTAGGTAAGCTATAGCAATTCCTTCTCCAATTTCTTGTTATTCCTCTATACCTCCTTCAGTTGCTTGGCGAAGTCAGCGAGGCACTTCTTGGCTTCGTCTAGTTGTCATGCCAGCTCTGCCCCTCGAGCCTCCATCTCGACAATAATAGAAGGGGCTCTTCCCTCCCTTTTCAGCCTCTCGTTCTCTTTCTGAAGATATTCAATTATGAGGCACTACTAGTGAATTACAAAACTAGCGTCTTATACATGGTCAATAAGGATCATTGCATAGTGGTGATGTTGAAAATCAAAGACAAACCGATGAGCAATGTGAAACTAAGGGTACCATGTGAGATTCATGATTGTTTTAAATCAAAATCATAACCTAAGATTTTGCTACCTTTGGAGCCCAAATAGGTGCCCTTGCCGATCTTTCCCGAAAAGCCTTCTACTTCGATGATGCGAGGAATGGAGATGAGGGGAGGGAACCGAAGTGAAGAGAGAAATCATAATGAAGGATGATGATGTTCACCTTCTTTGTAGGGTTAATTATAGATTTCCCCTTATAGTTAGCTACTTTTACTAGCTAGATCTCTATATTTTAAAAAGTTACATTAACATCATTATAATTAAGAAAGTGAAACATGTAAGCCCATTTACACTAATGACATTGATTTTACTAACGAAAATATAAAAATAAAAGATAAAAAGATAATTTTAATATTCTTATCGATGGCGACGGATGACACTGTGGTGGTGGACAGTAGAACCATTAAGGACTGTGAGTGATTATTGTAGATGGGAGAGTGATGACGAGAGATGAGGGCCAATTTGTATTTACATTTACGCCTACACAATTATCGAGCTACCATTTCACCACTTTACATCTACACAATTATCGAGCTATTATTTTATCACTTTACATCTGTCTCGAGATCGATGTAGTCATCGAGATGTGAAAAAACTATTGATGCAGATGTCGAGCGACAACTATCGACCAAGTTGTCGAGCAACAAAAAGACCGTCAATGCAAATGTCAAGCGACCCTCACCTCTCGCCACCACTCTACTCATCCACAATAATCATTCACGAAGCTCGGTGGCACCGTCATGTGCTACTATCGATGTCGTCCGTTGTCACTAATTTGAACGTCAAAATTATCTTTTTACCTTTTATTTTCATATTTTCGTTGGTAAAATCAAATAAATAAAAATTAGTAACTATAGAAGGTACTAATGTAATGTTTTAAAATATAAAAATTGAGATTTCAAAAATAAATATTTAGAATAATGTGTAATTAGCGGCTAATTGGTGCCGTGTCAAAACGACGACCGACGGCATCTGACTTCAAGAGGCGGGGGGACCCACGTCAAAAAGCGCACACATCATCTATCCGCACTCCACTGATTAGCTGTCGGATTCGACCCAGCATTTGGGTTTGATTGCTGACGTGGCACTTGGAGGGTCCCGCTTGAACGAAGGAGAGAATCTTTGGCTGAAGCAGTTCTAGGCGCTGCAGCCGAAGATGGAGGAGCCAATATTTGTTACGTTATGCGTGCCCTTTGGCGTGTGGTGATGACGTGGGTGTCACGCTCCAGAGAGGGTTCACCAAAACAGAACAAATAAAGAAAAAAGCTACGCCGTAAACAAGAGGACTCGTAGCTTATGTGACATGAGTCAATCAGATCATATAGATATATAGGAAGCACCATTACAAGATTAGCAAACAAATGTAAACAAAAAGATAGGGACAATCAAAATTTACTTCGCATGCCGCATAAGGATTTTGAAGCTTCTGAATTATGATATTAAAGTCCTTAAATTGCTCATAAAATTTTGAATGCATATGGCTTGATCTAACAAAGCCTATAAAGACATACAGGTGACTAATGCAATATTGTACTGTTGATAGGTTTCAAGTCCATGTAAAAATAAAAAAAAATGATCTCAAGATAACAAATAATAATATAAAGACAAAAAAAAATTATGCTGTGTACCAACTATTTTTATTGCAGTACCATTAAAAATCGTGTGGGTTCCAATCTTGGGATCGGATATCCCGGAGAAGAATATGCAAAAGCACAACGAGGACATGCATGAAGAGAAAGCCGTAAAACTTCCAAGCAAAACAAACGACAAAACCTTAACTCATCCAACGTGATAAAGATAATCCATAAACATGATGTTTGCATGATGAATTTTGTACAAAGGGAACTCAAAATTATTTGATTTGTTTGCTCCTGTCTGTTCGGACATTGAAACCATGAAATTAACAGATTAAAGTCACAATACCTCAGACCTATGTGTTTATTTATATCCATCCCAAGAGGAAAAAAAAAAAAAAACATACATCCAGAAAGGGTTTGCATAAAAAGAATAAAATAGGTACAGCGCTATCAGAAAGAACAAAGTGCTCATCCTCATAAAACGACGTTTTAGCATTCAACCCTCATTCTTTTCTAATTATTTCAGTGCATTACCAAAATATACTTCAATGTATGGGATTCTAGATCAATGATTCTCAGTACATCTATTCCTCAACTTTATATAGATGCACGACACCAGCTTACTCCAACTTGGATGAACACACTCACGATATAATAGTATGTTCGCGTGGTGCTGGACCTGATCCAGTTGCACTCATGCTACAAGCTAATATAGTGCAAAAACTATTTACACGCAGTTTCAAAGATCAACAGTTTCACGAGTTCCATCTGTTCAACGATATCATAAGATGATGCCAAATGATTTTAGAGTCTGATCATCCTAGGCTATCAATTTCAAATAGAATAGTGGTCGTTAGTAACATGGAAAGAGAGTAAAAAATATGCAACGGATGCATGAGCTTGATATAGTCTTGGAACTTCTCATGCATGCTGTCACGGGCTTAGCTGAATTTTGCCTAAGTCGTGCAGCACCCATGCGTGTCCGTCCGCAAAGGTCAGCCTTCCCCGAGATCTCTTAGAATCCCTTAGACTTACAAAAGAGAAAACGGGCCAAAGGAAGCAATTCCAATGAGATCCACAAACAATTGCTCAAGCAAACACTTTATAAAGCCAGCTACAAATTACACCCATGGACATTACAAACTCAGAGAGATTGCACACAAAGGATAATGATTCATTATAGACCGAAGTCCCCACAAGTGCTTACAAAACACACTCGTATTTACAAGCCAAAATCGACCACAAAACAAACCACAATATGGCTGCTAAGCCTACTGCAAGCTCGTTACTTGTTGTACAAGATATGTACACAAACCGAAGGACACGGACAAACATGAGCATTTCATCGAACACCTTATTTACATTGTTATCCGTGACAATGCGTTGCATGTTCTTCACTCTCTTTCCATGTTACTAACGGCCACTATTCTATTTGAAATTGATAGCCTAGGATGGCCAGACTCCAGAATCATTATATATTTGGCATCATCTTATGTTCCAAGACTATATCAAGCTTTTGAGCAGAAGATTGTAAGATGTAATTTAGAAAGAGCTATGCACGATTCTAAGACAATCTTAAGAAGTAGAAATAGGCAACATAATGTACATAAAACATAGGCAATAATTACACGAACGAATTAGGCTTGCAATAGTTGCCTGGCTTGAAAGATATTCCCAAGTTGCTCATATAGAAACTGTTGCTCCTCAAAGGTAAGGTTCCTTAATATCTGCATGATGTTAAAAACATTTTGGAATAGAATACACCCAGGTATGAGAAAAGGAAGGAATACATGGAAACACCATACCTGCTCTAAAATCATCTCAACTGACAAACTTTGAGGCATGACAAATGATTGATGGTATATGTATGCGAAAACGGCCATGACCATCTGCAACAAAAACCATTCAGGAAACATAAGAACTTATTCGTATTATGGCAACCTGGAGTAGTTACAATTAAGGGCACCAACTCAATGTCACAATTCAAGAAAAACTGATGATTCAAGTCACAGGTTGGCACTTCTGCCTACATGAACATATTAAGTATAGCATGTTCCTTATTAACATTTGAAGAAAGAACTGAAACTCTACTTCTTATAATCATATTATTCTCAGCTCCTGAATTTGCCAAATAACTTAATATATGATGTCAAATTCTTAAGCAGTCAAATATATCATATAAGAGTTCTGCGATGAATAAAAGCCACTAATACTATCTTGAATAAACAATAGAAACCGAAACAAAATAAAATTCAAATGAACCGTATCATGCACAGTTTTTAAACACAAAATCTTAATCCTTACACATGAGAGTATTGCAAGACAAGGAGGTTAACACCATACTTAATATTTAACTTCAATGTAAATCGAACAGTTTAAATGAGCAAAAACCGGCATTGCACAACCAAACCACTTCGTGTTTAGGTCAAATTGATTGATGGGTTACGTATGGGGCTGGGTTATGCTTTGTCATGTAAAACTAGAAGCTTGCATCGTATGACTGGTAAGCTTTGCTCAAACTGAATAAAACATTTATTTCAAAACTGATGCAACACACAAACCACAGTTGCATGGAATATGACCATATAATTTGACTGGTTAAGATAGTATTTACTTGGGCTGGATTTGAGAAATGCAACATGTGATGTTAGTGTTTAATAGGAATGTAATTTCTCTAGGCATTCCAGGCTGGAGATTATACTAGCTGGGGTAAGTAGTTGAAGTTTAATGTCAAGGATCAGCAACTTACTTGGCAATCCATTCTATCAGTAATTCCACCATGTCCAGGAATGCTGTCACCGAAGTCCTAGAAAGTGAAAAAGATAACTATTACCAACAAGTCTTCCAGGGCCTCAAAACATAAATGTATAATGTATCACCTTAAGTTTGAAGGCCCGTTTAAAACCACTTGCAAAGAATCCTCCAAATGGTGCTATGATTGATGCAAATAGACCAAGAGCTAAAGCATGCCACTGCACAGGCAAAATTGCTACTTCTTTCCAAGGAAACTGCAGAAAAGGAAAAGTCAGATATAAATTGAAAAAACTCAACAACAAGAAAAATATTACTTCCATGAACAAGAATAATAAATGAAGAAAGACACTAACAAAACAAGTAAATCAACAAGATCAAAATTTCGAAACTATTTCATGTTTCAGTTAGATATGACCATAGTGTTGATTTTTCTCCAAGATACCAATCGGGAATCTCAAATATGATTAAAGACATGTAATTTCTAAAGGTCATCATACCAACTGGTTTGGTCAATTACTCTTCACCACACAATCAACCACGTAAATTAGTTTGGATTGAACAAATAAACAAATAAATCAATCATGTACTGGCAAGGGTTATTAGAAGAGATGTAACTAGGTATGATTGGTATACAATAATAAATGACCATATTCTCTGTTATATTTGGCAATTAAATAACTAATTATGTCTAAATCTCTTAATTGTTGAAAAAAGTATAGCAATTTACAAAGAAAACCAAAGAAGATTGATTTTTTAAGGCCAATATCTGATTTTTTCTTTTTTTTGCTAAGAAAGCCAAGAATTTGCATGTGCCACCAACAAAAGGGAGCAGAAAAGATAAATATGGAGCCATAAAAGAATTATTTTCCTGCAAAAAAATGAATCAAATTAAATGCACTAGTTCATAGATAAAAATAAAAGCATATCCCAGTAGTTTGAGTGGTTTTACCCACTGATGCATGCATCTAGGTACTGAAAAATATTCTGGTTTAAACAACGTGCCAGGATCACAGTGCAGCCATCCAGTTGACAAGTCCTACAAATAGTCCATTCGGTCAGTAAAGTGCAAAAGCATCATATAGCTCATAATCAAGTTGATAATTGCTTGGATGATTGTATTGGGTTAGTTACCTTTCTAGGACATGTAAGCCATTGGAACTGGCCCATTATATTTGCTAACTGCAAAATAACATTAAAGAAAATTAAATGACCAAAAATCAATAGCAGCTTGCTGCAAAAGCTATCCCTGTTGGTTCAGCCTCCATATACACATATGTTGACAATTCACATTCAAATATTACAAATTTAAATAACAAACAGCGAAAAATTGTACCGACAAATACCACGAAGAGATGACTTGAATCAATGGTCACAATTAGACCCTTGTCAAAAGCTCATGCAAATTGTGTTGATCAGACCGGAAAAACAAATAACTGATTAGTGTCATCCGAAATATTTTTAAAATGTTACTATTTTGATATTACAAGTCCTAAATATTATTTTTTTCTTTGACAAAAAGGTGCATTTACAATCATGGTTTCAATATCAATCAGTATTTATCGACCTGAATAAGGGCCGACAAACGGACCATATAACTCTACAGTGGCTGGTACACAATCTATCAAGGTGCCAAAACTGGTATCAGACTTAGGTTTTAAACCAAATTACATTGCCTCACTAGGCTTCAGGTTCCTAAAAAAGTATTAGTTCTCCTAAATAATACATATAAACTAAAAACATTCTATGTTTTACTTGAATCCTCGAGTGAAAGTTGCAAATGAGCTTTGAATAACAACAGTGAAATTATTACCAGTAGCTTCATATATTGTTTTGATCACTTGATGAAGTTTACTTAACCATAAATGGTAAGATTTGTTTCATCATGGACAATCTAATGTTGGAGATAGGGAAAAAAATCAGATCTTTCAATAGGACCACTAATAATTCGTCGGAAACATATAAGTTGGTATCATAAAATCATAATGCAGTGTGGTAGCATATTACTGTTCATGTTCTACAAAAAGCTTCTAAAAAGGCATGGCCAATGCACAAGACTTCTACCAATGCGAGTTCTAGGAGGGTCAATGTATGTAGTCTTATATCTCTGAATATAAAGAGGTTTCCGTGACTCGGACCCTCATCTCCCAAGTTGCAAGGAGCAACTTTATTGTTATATTAACTCCCATCCTTCTATAAACACTTGATAGAATGTAGTATAGATACATTATGATCATCCTTTGTAGCTAACACATTAACAGAAAACGAGACTCCAAAAATTTATTTATTCGACTTTAAACAACTGATTATTACAATCGGAAAACAACGCTTCAATCAGGAAAGAACGGTCCCATGATATCATCCTGATTGAATCTTCCCAAATCTTGGTCTTTCTGAAATAGAAAAAAACTGTATAATTATTTTAGTTGCAACACATGACATGTTGAAAGTGTGAAGTTCCCAACAGCTCAATGGATGAATCAAATGCCCAACATTTGCATCATTCTATGTAAATATTGTTCATGATAAATACAAATGAAGAGCTGGTTTTTTTATGTGTGCATTATGACTAACATATCTTCTATGGCAACAAACCAATTGTTGGGACAAGATCTTATATGCCAGCCATTAAATATACATAGCAAGAGATTCAATGGCTTGATCTCTTACATTACTGATCTACTTAATAGGTTCAAACATCTAAAAGTTCTATTTTCTTTATCACAATATTCCTTCTAAAGTGAGAAAGGATTAGAGGTCTTTCATGTATATGCTATGTTTCAACTCCAACACCAGAAAAGTTTAACTTGGGTTGAAAATATGTTCTAAGCTTTATCATTTGTTATGCCATGTTAGTAGGCAAAATTTTAATGGTTTGAAGTAGTTATTTTTTAGTATAATAAGAGACTTAAGAAGAGGGGATGAGTCCTTAGTGAAGATGCTTTGCAACAATGAATCCATCTCATTCTCAAAGCCTATCTATCAACATGAGCATCTTCCCTCTTCTCTTATCTTTTCCTTTCTTTCCATTAGAATATCCTCCCTTATTCTTCAAGTTTCTTCTTGCGGGTCCCTCTTGCTCTTATCTCTTCTCATCTGTTCTTATTCTTTCATCTATAATTCTGACATCAGTACACCATAAATATATATCACCAAAATGAAGATAAGAGAGATAGAAAAAGAAACACATTTAAGAATGTTACTGACAAAGTTCATGACATGAAAGCCCATTGTCTGCATATATACATATATGGGTCTGTCATTTCCAACAGGAGCCTAGGTGCATTATCTGCTTTATATGAACTAAAGAAACAGCGTATGTAATAAAAAGAAAATAAACAGACTAAAAAGTATAATGCATAGTCAAGAAACAAGTCGATGATGCTCACCATGAAGGCAGAGATCAATGTCGTGACTGATGCCCCAATAAAACCCTCCCAAGTTTTCTTTGGAGATAGTTTGATCAACGGTGTTCTCCCAAAAAAGAACCCAAAAAAATATGCAGCAATGTCATTGATAATAATAAGTGATGCTGGTAAGAGAAACCTGTAAAGGGGCAATATTCGTCCTTCATAGTTTTACTACAAACATAAACTTTGAATCACAAGAAAACTGAAAAGCATGCCAGGAATAATAAGTGAAGTAATCTAAGCTAAAATTCAAAACATACAATCGAGAACACTATGATTACTCTGTTCCAGAAGCAGTTAAAAAGATACCATTCAAATACATATAATCATATAGTCCGCATTGTTCTTTCATATGAATGTACCATAGAGATGAAAAAAGTCCATAGAAGTTGCAACTGAAAAAAATTTGATACTTTCTATCTTACTCTAGAATTCTCTTTTCAGATAAGTGATGTTATACTCATATAAGTGATTTTAATGCACTCATTCTATAATCTTAGGACATGATTGTTGTTATAGTTATTCTTTTATGCACACATAACAGGTGTGTCAGATAGCAGCACTTCTCAATACTTCAAATAAGTAACAATGAAGAAATATGTTTGAATAAGAAAGCAGATATTATAAGGATACTGTATCTTGGAGATACCTGATGGTTCTCTCAGGAGGAATTGATGTTTTTTATGTCATTATTATTGAGCATCAAATTATTGTTAATAGAGTGAATTTGATACATTTTTTATTATCTGCTAGCTCCAGAGCACTATGTTCCAAAGATTTAACTTCTCGTAAGTATTAGAAGCCTGCACATGCATAGCACATGAGACACTGTTATTGCCCAGGATGAGAAGATAAATCAAGCATTTGAATATTCCTAAAGGAGAAGAAAAAATTTTATCATTGATGTGTGGGTTGCATAAGATAAACAGCTCTGGTTGCATGCAAGGAGAACAATATTACAACAGCATAGTTCTCATGGTATAACTAAAGATTTTTATTGCTGTTTCTAAGGTGCATTTTATCCTATATTTTAGAAAAGAATGTCTTTCTAAAGCACTTCCATGCTGATTAATGGTTGGCATATTAGATGCCATTGGCATATATAGGCACATCTACACAGTTATAAAAGAGCATTGATGGAAGTGAAAGGAAAAAGAGAACATATAAAACAATCTTAAAAAGAAACCACCGCATCTCCAACAATGGACAAAGGGAAGAAGAGAAGGGAGGGGGAACTTAAAAAAAACTTTTGCCACCAAGGAAAAAGAAAGAAATTTCATGATGGAGTCAAACCCTTTAAGATAAAATGTGATCCTTTAAGATGAAATGTTAAACCATTCGGAAATTTGGCTTATTGAGATGCGGGGAGATTTTAATTTGTTTTAAAAAATATATAGAGAGAGTTTGATGGGGCATTGAACAAGACCCCTTGTTTCAGGGTGCCGATGCTCATCCAGTACAGAAACTACTGGGGCATAGATGCTAATAAATCTGAAAAAAATTATCTTTTTTCTGTGAAGATTTGATGTACCAAATGAACAATAAGTACGTATTGAGTCATATTAGTATTCTATCCAGTATCCGTGGAGTAACAAATTAAACAATAAGTACAATCATCTAAGCTTTTTTAACAGCAAAGCCAAAAACTTTGATAATGATGTCATACTATTTCAAAAATAGAGAGAGAGAGCGAGAGAGAGAGAGAGTGTGTGCCATGCCTTTGAAAGTAAATTACTCTAGAAGATATTGACGATAGCCAACTTTTAGTAAATGGAAAATCAGTATAAGATCAATAGAATTTTACCAAAATATACCCTCGAATATGTTTGCGACGGTGAAAGCAGATTGCACAAATACCATTAGAAGAATCATGTGTGTCCACGCATATTGGCTGAACTGATACTTATACATCTTCTTCTTAAGTGTAAGAATAAACCACACAAAACCTATGCCACATGAAAGGATATTGATCATTCCTCTAATAGTAATTTTGAGTCACAAAACACTCCCATTGTAAGAAATTAATTGCATGATAGCTGACAGGTGATGCCTCCAATTAAGAGAGGCCAGCTGTAGTCCAATGAGCTACTTGGAACAAAGAAGAATTTGATGAGCTACTAACTGGGTGTACTACATGATTTGAGTTATCAGACATTCAAACAACATAGGCAAAAATTCCATGCATAATTGGAACAAAGAATAATTTGATGCAAAACCACTGGTTCAAGAATAGAGGAGGAAACCTATATATGGTAGTTAAAACAGTTTCTCTAATTGAGACCAGAAACAAAATGATAACAAGTTACACTAGCTCATATGGTTTCTAATTACAAAACAAATTTAACCATATCAAACTAGTTATTGTATGATATAAAATTAATTATATAATTTCAGCAAAATACCAATATCAACTCATTAGCAACAGAGATGCTTTGTCATCTATCATCCACTCTCAAATTGAAAAAAAAAGAACAATTCAATGGAGTAATCTAGAAAGGGTAATAAAATTTATTCTTTCAACTATTTTTAAGATCTAGAATTGGCTTCAAACTCAAAGTCTCATATTGAACTTATTCTTGAAAGATCTGTAATTATCTGTAGAATGTATCCATTGGAAACGAAAAGATAAAAATTCTACATCCCTCTCTTCTTCCACATCTTGTTTTTATTTTCACTACAAATGGAATGGATTGTGTTCCTTATCACTCTATTGCTTATGAATTTGTTTGCTATTTTTGGAATCATTGTCCACTTGTCCATAAAATAAGATGTCAAATTCTACCGAGGAATAGGAAAAATCTTGCGTCACCATTAGTATGTTTGGGTATGTACTAAATCAAAAGGAAAAAGATAGAAAGATAGCACATGATATTAACACAATAAAGCACATATAAGCAGATGTCATAATAATGTTATTACATGAAAATGCCTTATTAATATGACAGACATTGTGAAAACTGAAAGAAAATATAACCTGCAATATACAGGAAGTAGCAAATAAACATCTGATATTTAATAAGGCCGCTAACAAGCTGATACAACAATTTATCTGAAGTCACAGTGTTGACAAGCTGCCGGCTAAGAAAGCGCCCATAAGTAAACAACACTGCAGTGAAGAAAAAATGCCTGCAAAGTGGAAAATAAGAAATCAAGTCACATTAGTGCCAACCTCAAAGTCTCCATTTACCAATGAATAAAAATTACAAAAAATCAACAGTAGCTATTCAAACCAATGGAACTGAAAAATAGCAAAAATAGACCCAAGATATACCAATTTAACAGCCTAAACCCTGGAAGCTGTCTTTCTTCATTGGCTCTTCTGAGTAGATTAAAAAGCTCCTTGGCCATAAAAATTTGGATGACGACGATCAATGCCCATATATAGAGATGACCCATATAGATTATAAAAGTGAAGCCCCCTATCATCCACACTGATGAATAAGTACGAATAAGCATTGATTTGTATTTATTTCGGTCATTAACAAGCAATTTTGATCCATTTGCTTTATTTGCATCTGCAGAAACCTGAAAAGAAAGATTTACATTCTCTAAATGTTTCATAAAGAACTATAATGATTAATTGATAAAGACAAAAACAACAGATTGCACCCAACAGCAATTTGCTGTGTATTTCTTTACAGAAAATGGTAGTCTCCAGCAATATGTATATCATTCCATCCACAATGAACACCTGATTTGCGTTAAGTTCACAGCAAAACCACAAATGAAATATAGGAAGAAATAAAAAAAATTAAAGTAAATGCATTAATCATATCAATCCATCAAAACAATGATTGTGATGTACACTACCAGACATTTCAAAAACTTAAAACCTAAGCTTCTAAACTTGTGTACATCTGAATACCACAGAATATTAGTGAATCCACATTAGTTAAACAGATCATCAACACTGCAGCAACCAACCTCACTAGAGCGTTTACGATGTCGAATTCGTCCCAAATAATTTGGAGTGTCACTGGAACCACTATCTTTATGCATGGCAACTTGATTCTTCGTAATCCACCAGGCTAACCAAAAATGACAATATAGAAGTTACTAAGAAATTAAAAGGTATGCATCTAAAAAGAATATATCCTAAAGAGATAATTTAAAGAGAATATACCTGAGATAGGTCATAATGAAGTTTGTTTTTAAGCACACTTTAATGCAGAAGGCACATAAAAGTAACAACAGGAATATAAAGAAATAAAACAGTATACTCCAATATATGCTTTCAGATAATTCTCATAAATTACTTTCATTATAACAGGCTTAATAATTGAAAAGAATCTCTCTTTAGTGAAAAAAATGAGAGGCTGCATCATTTAAACTGATTACACAAGTATAATCTGAAACACTTACTTTATACATAATTCTATTCCAACATGTAATGACGAAGTAACAGAAAATGATAACTGAACCATGCCGGCTGATACCTACAGTTCTTAAGAAGATATCAAGCCATATGACAAGTCCTAACACAATCACAGGCTTGCGAACAAGAAAAGCATGGGATACCATGCCAAATTGGATCTTGTACAGACTTTCTCTGCTTATGCATTGATCCTCCTTGATCCAGCACAGGAACCTTGTGTAGTGAGCTGCTATTTCTTTACACACACAATACGCAATCCTTGATACCAGGAAAAATTGTAATGAATTCTTACACATGCAAAGGCACATGTCTAGTGTTGATAGCTTACCATCATCAAAACCCTCTATTAGCAATGTGAGGCACATTAAGCATCTCAACATGCCATAGACAACCTACTGAACCATCCATCGTAAACATTCCGTGACATCTATCCAAAATATGGTATTTGAAGGCAAATGTATTTTATATACTTGTTGCATGTGCATTTAGTTTATACATGACCTATAAAATTTGGTCACTCTGTATTTTATATACTTGTTGCATGTGCATTTAGTTTATACATGACCTATAAAATTTGGTCACTCTGACACATCTACAAAAGCAGCCACATAAAACACTATTTAATTATAAACCATATATAATCAATGATATCGAGGGAGGGGCTGCTGTCATTCGCCAGTGGGAGGAACTCCGTTGCCGTGAGGAACGCAGTGGGGAAAGGACTTCCGTGTTAGGGCACACGTGGGTGGGAGCTTTAGGGCACACGCAGATTTCTAAAGTTGGAATTATAAATGTTCTTCCTACCACATAACAGGTTTCTGAAAAGCATTATGTAAGCTAAAGTTTAAACTAAAGATGAAATGGAGAGTAACAATGATGACATGATAGTTGTTCTAATTCTAGTGACCAAAAGAATTAGATGAATGGGATTAGACACAAGTACCACATTTTCAACTTAATAAGCACCAAACAAAATGATTCCAAGAGTTCAATAAACCACCACCCGCGTGTGCCCTAACGCAGAAGTCCTTTCCCCACTGCGTTCCTCATGGCAACAGAGTTCCTCCCACCGGCGAACGATGGCAGCCCCTCCCTCCATGTATATCTCTCTCTTTATCCTCCTCCCTCCTACCTCTGCCCCGTTCACTGCAGCCCCCTGTTTCCCCCACTCTTCTCCAATCGCTCTTCCGGCTTCCCCGCCACTGCCCTCCTACGGTCCTACATACCTCGTTTTTCCTTAATTTTGATGTGTCAAATTTGGAGTATTTGGAATTTTTTTCTTTGGATGTTTTTATGCTTGTGTTCTGGCTTTTTTTTCTATGAAATTTCTAGAGGTTATGTTTTCTACCCGATCAATGGTAATCGGTTTGGAATTTGGTTTTACAAGAATCTAGTATGCATGCAATGAGTGTTTTTCACTTTTTGTTGATTGGGCGAAAAGCTTTTACTGGAAATAGCATATGAGCATTCCCACAGGAGGTGGGTCTGTGCATTAGTTTGTATGAATTCGTTGGACACCTGATGTTGCTCGAACAACATTAGGAGGTACTGTGCATGCATAAGATACAACTTTGTGCATGTAAAGTTGCACATCATTGTGCACTGGATCAGTTGAGAACAGCAGCTGCCTGCTATAGCGAACAATGGAGTTTGGTACTTTAAATGAATACAAGTTTGATATGTTCTTTTAGTTTTAATTTTTTTTATTAATCATGATATCTGATTTTTAAATTATAATATTTAGGGGCATCTTGCTTCGATCGAGCAAGTGCCTAACATCTTGAGCATTTTGGGACCATGGTACCTTTTGGTGCCTAGCGCATTTGACTACACTTAAGTTTCTTATACACATTCTAGGACATATATCAGCACTTTTGGGCAGTGTCTATCTCAAGAAATTTTGCCTTTCTTTTCAATCTAATTGATGGTTGGTTTCTCACTAGTCGTTGTGACTTAAGAGGAGTCATAGGTGTTAACTGACATTTACCCCAATGATTTTTGAGCTGATGGGAGATGATGAAGATTCTGAAGAATATATACCTATCAAGATCCATTCTCTCTGGATTATTTGCATACGATGGTTACTTAAATTAGATGTTGCAAAACTACATTGCTACCTATCAACTAGTATGGGATTAGTGTGATGTCCTCAGAAACAATCTTGTAATACTGAATTTACCTGAACCCCAGGCGACGCTATTTATATTGTAGTTTTGGAGTGACAATTAGTTAAGGAAAGTTGACAGAATAATTAAAAGACATCAATCATGATTTACAATATTTCTGATAGAGTTGCATCTTCAGTGATATGAACCATTAACATGAGTGTCTTTCTATTTGATTTTAACACTTGTCTAGGAGGAGATTTCATTAGAAATTGCAAGTTTTATGATGACCATTAATGAGGGGGATGACAAGATAGTGATGGTGTAAAAAGTAGTGATGAGTCATAGAGTACATGTGCTAAATGTCTTTACCATTGATTATATATGGTTTAAAATTAAATAGTGTTTTAATTTTGGTGACCATTAATTAGATAGTGACCATTATCGCCTTTCTGGATGTATGAAGGGAAGGTCTTGGTGCAGGTCTATATGATTGATATGGTGCAGGTCTTGGTTGATGAATCATATGGTTAAGGTTTGTAACATTCATTTAGCACATAATATCAGTAGAAGTTATCAAGCATGTGCTTTTAAAACAAATAAAGCCTTTAAAAGACAGACCACGTGTGGTTTCCTCGACAAAAGCTTACAATGAAAACAGCACACGATATCCTGAAACTAATCCCTCAATTACAAGTAAAATAAACACAAATATATCAAAGAGAAAATGAAAATCTATTGAATTCTACCAACAAACCTTAAGATGGTTGGTTCTTAGGATGTACTAATCCTCATATACATTGTCAATAACCAGTACATTGTGTCAAAAAGAGGATGAAATCATAATGGAACTCTCAAACATTGATACAAATATAAAGTATCGACTAAGATTATGATTGAATACAAAAGATACTGCACTGAGTTTGAAAATGACGTAATGCCTCAAAGAGGAACAGAAAGGGGGAAAAAACCTAAATTAGTTCAAAAAACTGCATCGAGACAGGCATGGTTATAAACAATCTAGGAAGTACCCAAGGAAAGTTACTTCTCTTGGGACTAGCCAACCATCCACAAAAATAAAAAGTTGAAATTAAAATTAAAATGCCTAAGCAGACATTCCAAAGCATCCTACTATATTGATTTTGAATATGTACACAAGCTGTATCCTAATAGTAAAAATTTCAACCTTTTAAAAGCCATTAGAATACATTTGAACAATCAAGTTTTAAAAATCCACTAATCATAGGGGCACAGGTGCAAGAAACTAATTTTTCAGGACCAATTAGCTTGTCAGCAGTATAAAATAGCAAAGGAATCACTGTGAAGAAGTTAGTGGTGTACACGGCAGAAGGCTTCCTTCAGAAGATGTTTAATTATGAATAATTCTGGTAGGTTCTAGAGATTTTGTCACTCATATAAATACATCCAGCCATTATGGTCTATAATATTTACGTCTACAAACATATAAACAGCACATATATATGAACATAAAAATAGATGCCAGTATGGATCTCAACATCATATGAAAGGGATTAAGCAGCAAAAGAAAAAAAAAATTAACAGCAAGAAAAACTCTTTGCTTCTAGCAAAGCCTGAAACTGACATCAACATAAAATAGATTAATTATTTCAACATCTCTCTTTACTTTGATTAATTGCTGTAGTGGAATAATGACCAGGCAAACTTTGTTAAGAGGGGTCACAGGAACCAACTCATGCCTCGGGAAAAAAATTAGCAAATTAAATATATGGTTCTTGTTCAGTATGATGTATAACAAGGCATGGCTTGTTGGAGAAAATTAAGACAAATGATTCATGTTGCTTTAGCACATACATCAGTAACATGAAAATTGTCTTCTAGCCCAATAACGCTACTCCAATCAACACTTCAGCTAGAATATATATAATACAAGAAGAAGTCCGAAAAGGAACATTAAAACCTATGCAAAATGATAGATATGTAAATGCGTCACAGAAAGATCAAGAAGCGCTGAGCTTCAAACCCAAAAAAACATTAAAAAAACAGTGAACTTCTACAATGATACATATCAATCGACAAGTCTCTTGAAGAATTTATCGTAAACAGACTAGCCTATGCAACAAGTTGAGAGAAATAACAAGAGGACACATCGAAGAAACAAGCGTGATCTTACAAACGATTGAGGAAATTCTTCTTTCTAACCTTTCAAGGACCGCCTCCGGAAGAAGCCTAAACCGTCAGCACTGAGAGCGCGAACTATAGAGACAGAAGCAGGACTTACTCGTAGTCAAATAACGAAAAGATCGAGTTCGGAGAAGACAAACGAGGATCGATAAGGGTGAGGGGGGAACGCACCTACCTCGATGCAGCTCGGAGAAGATAGGGGAGCAGGCAGAACCCTAATTCCTGGCTGTCCTTATAGAGCGTGATACGACACATTAGTATCCTTGACATTCACAGAATTCACGGTCATGCCATTGTCACCACCCTGCGGGTTGGCGCTATTGAATCGGATCCACATCGCATATCCGTTTGGATCCGACCCGCTCCTGGTTTATTAACCCCACCGATTCTTCCCACGCGTTATTAAACATAGGGAATAATTCATAATTCATAATTCATTTTGAACAACATGGAAAATGTGTAATTAAACATAATTCATTTTAAATTTTTTTTTAGTAACACTGAGGAGTGATTGAGTGAAAAAACAAAAAATCTTCATATAATTTATATTTTCTTATTTACATCTATAATTTCTCCATATATTCAATATCATAAACCATTCTTTATATATAGAAACTAGATGACATAAGTTAAGGAACATATTAAGGATCATAAATCATGTCATCATAAACACCATGCAAATGATACAAATCCACCATTTAGTATCGTCATACATGCATTATACTCTCTCTCCCCCGCCATCGATTACACACTCACACCAGTGAGATCCGCCACCCATGGCAACAAAGGAATGAAGAATGAAGCTACAATAGAGAGGAGAAGAAGAACATGTCGCTCAGGCGAAAAGATAGCCGAAGGTGAGGGTGAACAAAGCAGCAGCAGCAGTGGCAGAGATGGAGGAGGTAGCTATGCCGGAGGTGGGGCCGGGGGCGGGAGCCTCAGCGGCAGCGGCCTTCTCCACCAAGGAAGAGGCCATCACGACTGCGATCATGGCGACGTCAAAGAGCCTGAGCTTGAGAGCTGCCTCCATTGCTGCTACTAACGGAAGGAGAGAGGATTAGAAAAGGATGGGGTGGGAGTGCATATATGGTTGTGGAAGGAGGAGAGCTTTTTACAAGGGAAGGCTGTGCATAGTTTTGGACCGCACAGGCTGGCTTCCTTCTTCTGCCATGGATTCATAAGCTGTAGGGTTTTCTTTTCTATGCTTGAGGAGGAGAAGGGGCTGTCCACAAGTTGGTGCAATACTTTTAGCTGGCACGACAGTTGCATGGCCCATATTTTGAGCTGTCTCTCATCTGTAAGGAGCAACCACCATTGTTAGATTGATTGATGGATCTTTCTTGTTTGCAGCTCCTATATGTTCTTTAAAGTACCGTAGAAGCATAGCTGCCAAACAAGCCTGAATCCCATTGAGATCCTCTCTGCAGGAGCTCCTCAAGAATCCAGAGATTTGACAGACCGACTGTAATATTCTGCTGAATCCTTAGCTATTAGAAAAGACCCACCAAGAACAGAGCACATGAGATACCTTTTGACTGAGCTGGTTCTGTGCACATCATCCCTCTGTGTCCTGCTTATGGGAATGGTGTTCTTCGGAACCCCTCCCTCTATGATGTCTATCTATCCGAGCCTTTTCCTATAAGAATCTGATCGAAGTAGATAACTGACACATTAATTTTATTGAAGCTGATACACTAATTCAAAATGCTTAATCTCTCCTTACTACTAGTATATTTATCAAGTCCTTATAATAAGCCCTATAATGCCTCTCAGATCAACAGATGTTAGAACTCCTTAAGTTCTTTCAACCAAGAATTCTACTCGATCAAGGGTTCTCATGATCCTCCTTGACTAATTAAGACAAGTCCAGGTAACCAAAATATGTCTTATACTTTGACTGAAATAAATAATATATGTCTGTCTGTCTGTCTCCAGTTTGCTGTTTACCAGCCATTCTGGAAAAGATTTGATATGGTGTCTGAGCTACCATGATGTTGAGGACATGTTATATACTAACAGTTTGATAATTTCTTGCTAAAGCCTGTAATAGTTAGGTGTATGTTTCACTCAGTTTCATAGACTGCATTTTCTGCTGTAAGAAGCTTTTGTTCTGGATCTTCAGCATATAAATCTTTTTTTTCCCATGAAATATGATAGCTCGCATATTATATCATTTCATTCATGTTGCTTTTGATCATCTGACCTCACAGACTTTTATGTGAAGTACCTCATGGAATAAAAAAGATAGACATGCAATCAAATCTTTTGAAAGAAATTAGTCTTGTGGGGAAAGCTGGTAGGATTGATGCTATTAGAAAAGAGAAGGCTACTAATAAGAAAACCAATCTTCTTCTAGATTAAAGTCATAAATTGGAAGGAAGAAAAAGAGCAAGTAAACCATGTAGGCAACTCAAACTTCAACCCAATAGACTTTTTCCCTTCTGAAATCTTCACTCCAACTCATGATCTCATCATCTCTGCCTGTACACAGAAGACAAAGACAGTTAGTATGAAACTTGAGATTTAAATCTTCAATAAAATTTAGCTTCATCATATGAACAAAAAAACCCAGCTCTACGTTCAAACAGACACCTTTTGGCCAACTCCACTGGTGTCAGTGCTGGCACTTTCATGGAAGTGGATCCTAATGAGGTATATGTGCCTGTATATATCATGATATGTGATCTATAAGCAAGATGGACTTAGCTTTTGATCAAGCAAAGGAAGTGTGCTCTTGATTCCCCCTCCATCACAAAGATTCTATCTTTCTCCCTTGCTATCCACCACAATCTGAGTTGATGCTTTTGACCATATCATAAAGCTGACTTCTAATGGTTTTTTTTTTTTTTTCATTTTCTCTCATTCAACTGCGGACCTTCTTAACCATCAGTTGCCAACCATTTCCTGATCCCTCTACAGCATTACTTTCTTTGTGGCTATCTTTATGACCTTTGATTCTTGAGAGCGTGTGATGGAAGCCACTGTAGGCAGGCCCAGTAGCAGCAACCGCGAGGCTGGCTCTGACTTTTCAACCTCTTCAGTGGACACTCATTGTCTGACTTGCACCATTCAAGATCAACACCAGCCTCAATATTTCAAAGATAGAGGATTAAAATGTTGGAATTAAACTTGTTCAAGTATCATAAAGAGGTTTATTTCATCAAAAGAGGTTCATTACATCAATAGAGTTTCTGAAATTTGTAAAGAGTTTTTTCTTGAGAGAAATATAGAAGATTGAACCTTGTCCTACTCTTCCTCTGTCTCATATCTCTATTCCCTCTTCCTATCAACATCAACATCTGGTATCAGAGCATAGGTTAAGCTATGACCTCTTCCTCAAGTGCCATCCAACTTCAGATCCCTAGATTAACAAAAGAAAATTATGACATATGGTGCATCCAAATGAAGGTTCTTCTAGGCTCCCAAGATGTATGGGAGTTTGTAGAAGATGGATTCGCTGAACCAACTCCAGCAGAAGAAGGAGCAATGAATGCAGAAGGAAGAAAGCAACTCAAAGAAAGAAGGAAGAAGGAGAAAAAGACTTTGTTCACAATCTACCAAGGGCTTGATGATACAATGTTCGAGATCATCGCTCCAGCAAATACTTCAAAGGAGGCTTGGGAAATACTTCAAAAAGCATTTGGTGTTGATAAGGTAAAGAAACTTCGTCTACAAGTTTCTGAGCCGAGTTTGAAAAACTACAACAAGGTACTTAAACTATTTCGATTACTTCTCAAAATCATTTCTATTGTTCATCAAATGAGACGAAATGGTGAACAAGTAAATGATCGAGAGTAATAGAAAAATATTGAGATCTCTAGACCGAAATTTGATTTTATTCATTGCGATTGAAGAATCTAAAGATTTGGAAAAATATCTTTAGAAGAACTTATGGGTTCCCTTCAAGTTCATGAACAAAGAATTACAAAAAGAGGAGAAGACAAAACTATGGAGCAAGCACTACAAGCTAAGTTTGCTCTTGAAAATAAAGGAGAATCAAATTCTCAAAGAGGAAGAGGACGAGGACAAAGAGGAAGAGGAGGCGGAAATCAGACCAATCAAGAATCTCCATATAATGAAGAGGCTAGAGAAAATTCTAGCCAAAGAGGCCGAGGTTATGGTCGAGGACGTGGCCGAGACCGTGGACGTGGCAGAAACTCTAAAAGGTCTGAAATACAGTGTTACATTTGCAAAAGGTATGGACATTACTCTTATGAATGTTATTATAATCCTAACATTCAAAGTGATGAGGCAAATTTTGTTGAGGAAGAAAAGAAGGAAAATCAGGTTTTGATAATGAGTTATGAAAATTTGAAAAATGATCAATCTATGACATGGTATCTAGATACGAGCCTCAAATCACATGTGTGGCAACAAAGAGCTATTTTAAATGGATACAAGTTATTGAACATTACATTTGGTGATTTGTCTAAAAGACCGAAGAGGCAAAGGTAAAATTCTCCTTGAACTTAATAATGGCAAGGAATTATGCATTTCGGATATTTATTATGTTCCGATATGAAAATAATATTTTAAGCATTGGACAATTACTTGAAAAAGGTTATGAAGTTGAGATGAAAGATATGGCTCTCTCAATTCATGATAAGAATAAAACATTGATATCACATGTGAAAATGGCAAGGAATAGAATGTTTCCTCTACATTTGAGTATTTTTGATCAATCAAATTGTTTTAAAGTCGATATTGAGGATATTTCTACACTTTGGCATCTTAGATATGCTCACTTAAATTTTGAGGCTTTGAAACTTCTAGAGAAGTATAATATGGTGACAGAATGCCAAAATTGATCACCAAGAAAATTATGTGAAGTATGTGTCATGGGTAAACAAGGAAGAAAACCTTTCAAAGTAAGAAGAACAAAAGAGCATGACATCGACTCGATCCGGTGCACTCGGATGTTTGTGGCCCTATCAATCCAAGATCACTTGGAGGAAGCGGTATTTTCTTACATTCTTGATGATCATAGTGGCAAAACTTGGGTTTACATGTTAAAAGAAAAGAAAGAAGTTTTAAGCAAATTCAAAGAATTTAAGGATTTGGTTGAAAGACAAAGTTGTTGTAAGATTAAATGTTTAACGAGATAGAGGTGGTGAATATATATCAAATGAATTTGAAAGTTTTTGTAGAAATAATAAAATTCTACATCAATTCACCATGCCATACACACCTCAACAAAACGGTGTCTCGAAAACAGGACTATCCTTAATATGGTCCGATGCATGTTAAAGGAAAGAAAAATTCAAAGAATTTTGGGGTGATCTTGTTGCTTTATTTAATGAGTTTTACAAAGCGAATTGGTAATATTACACCGGAAGAAACATGAAGCTTACAAAAACCAAGAGTTGATCATTTGAGGATTTTTGGAAGTGTTGCATTTGCCAAAATACCAGAAGAAAAGAGAACGAAATTGGAGGATAAAAGCCAAAAATGCATTTTGCTAGGTTATCCAGAGAATTCCAGTGGTTACAAACTCTACAATCCTATCACAAATAAAGTTGTGATGTCAAGAGATGTTGAGTTTGATGAACAACAGATTTGGAACTGGAAAAGTGATGAGCGATAAGAAAGTTCGTAAGAAGATGATATAATACAAGCAAATACTGAAGTGACTTTGCCAGAATCATCACCTAGATCAGCTAGGTCACATGATTCAAGAAGTCTAATTATAAGAAGGACAAGACCGATTCAGGACCTATATGATGTGACTCGAAGGATTGATACTAACAATGATGAACTTTCTTTATTTTGTCTTTTTGCAGGATATGATCCATTAATCTTCGAAGAAGCTTATAGAGATGAAAAATGACAACAAGCTATGAATGAAGAGATTCATGCCATTAACAAAAATAATACATGGGAGCTTACTACACTTCCAGAAGACCACCAAGCTATCGGTGTTAAGTGGATCTTCAAAACAAAAATAAATGCAAAAGGAGAGGTGGAGAAATACAAGGCTAGATTAGTTGCAAAGGGATATAAACAACAATATGGAATTGACTATGAAGAAGTATTTGCGCCAGTTGCTCGATTGGAGACAGTAAGATTACTTATCTCTCTAGCAGCACAAATGAAATGGAAGATTTTACAAATGGATGTGAAATCAGCATTTCTTAATGGAGTTCTTGAAGAAGAGGTATATTTTCAACAACTTCGAAAGAAACTTGGCATGCTAGATGGAACAAGTTTAAGGAGGGAAAATGTTGGAATTAAACTTGTTCAAGTATCATAAAGAGGTTCATTTCATCAAAAGAGGTTCATTGCATCAAGAGAGTTTCTGAAATTTGTAAAGAATTTTTTTTTGAGAAAAATATAGAAGATTGAACCTTGTCCTACTCTTCCTCTGTCTCATATCTCTATTTCCTCTTCCTATCAATATCGACATAAAAACACAGACACTAGACTAGCAAACAGTTAAAATACAGGTTTTGATCTTTGATTCTTTCATTAAATGATGGAGATAGTCAATTACAAGCTTTCAGCAAAAATTTTGAAGTTCCAATGACCTACTAGGCTACTTACAGTTACCTTACAGCGACAGACTCACAGTCAACATGCTGAAGCTGTTAAAAGGAAGGAGTAATGATTGCGTGAAAGGGAGGGCTGCACCCTTCTCTCTACATTGGTAAGAGTCTGGGGTTGGATGGAGCATTCTTTTTGGATACTATCAGCTGTTAAATTGATCTGTTCTTCTTGTAGCTCCTTCCATATGGCAGCTTGCCATCGATTAATTTTTTGGGTGAAGTGAACTGGTTAATTAAGAGACTGTTGCTGGTGAGATTCCGTGATCGACTTGCCTAGAGATTTCTCACACACTCGTCTTGCAGTCTTCAAGTTTGTAGAACCTCTTCATCCCTCTACAATAGGTTCTAATCATTTACAGTCATTGTTTGAGTGATTAAGCCTTGGCCTCTCGATAGAATGTATAGGTACATTAGCTCTTCAACATTGACCATACATTTCAGCACCCTCAAGTTGGCAACGGTGAACTGATTTCGTGTTACTGCAGCATGGATTTCTCGGCGAGAGAGAGAGAGAGAGAGAGAGAGAGTCTAGAAGTGAACCCCTGATAAAAAAAATAAAAAAAAAATTGGAACCCCTGAGTTCCTTCTAATCTTGGACCTCCAGTGCAGTGAAAGTTACCACTCCTATCAATCATATCTGCTGCTACTCTAGTCACATCATAATCTAGTATAGCCAACTCTGCTACCCATCTCATGGCAACGCCCGATGAAAGTATCAGCTCAATGTCAAAGAGGAAATATATATGTTCTCATCTTCCCTTCTGCTTCTTCCCTTGATAGTAATGTCCATCCATAATAGCAGGATGCTCATCTTCGTGACTATTGAGAAGGTGAAGGTCCACTCCAAGCGCTTCCATATTGGTCATGTCGTAGTCCCAGCCATTCTGCGACTCTGTTTCAGGGTGCAAACTCTTTGAAAACTCATTGGTGATAAAAGGAAACATTACTTTGGATGAGATCAAGCGAGGGTCGCCCAAAAAGACAGCTGATACTGCTGATGTTTCCTTCGTGAACCAAGATCACCAATAACATAGCTTTTTTTTTTTTTTTTTTTTTTTTTTGTTACTGAACAAGGCTGTTTCATATTTGTTTCTCAGGCGAAATGCCATCCCACTGGATAAGGGCAGATTTATATCACAAAACTTTCATTTTATATATATATATATATTCATTGTATGGTATTCCTATTCAAAATTTTCAAATAGTGATCCTCTATTTTTAATCTTTCAAAAATGTCCCTTTAAAAACTATCATTTTTTTCGCCAATTGTTTACGATTGTTTTGTGGGTTGATTTTTATCCACAAAACATACTATATTGTCTTAAAAATATTATACAGTGTTTTTAAAATAAAAATATTATATAATATTTTTATTTTAAAATACAATATAATTTGGGTGAAAAAATATTCATTTTTAAGATTTTTGAAATCGAATATCACTGTCTTAAAATTTTGAGAAGAGGTATCATTCAAGAAAAACTCAAAAAGTTAATATTTTATCATATATTCGCTATATATATATATATATATATATAAATATATAAAGAATGAGAGGATGTGTGAGAAAAGTAAGAGGTTACACCATTGGCGTACCTTGGTGCTCACTTTGAATTTATTTCTAATTTTAATTTCTGAAAATTGAAGATTGAGGATAGATTTTATATTGAAGCTCAAAGAAAAATTATATTAATTAGTCATTCAAAATATATTGAGCTGATCAACGATATGCTCCATCATAAAAAAAAAACTAGAAACAAAAAAGAAATCTTCGAAACCTATCGTCTTTGTCAGCTAATTAGATGGTTCGCCTATTGACATGCTCTATCTTTATCATGTGTAAATATCTTGAATAGGCTCAAAATGTCAATTATAATAAAAATACTAAGGAATAACAATAGTTTCATTAGATAAAGTTAGAGATACACAGATTGCGTCCACCCAAATTACAAGGTTTGATGATAACTTTAGCTCCTCGGTCTTTCTAAGTCCCATAATATTAAGTATAGACTTATTAAGTCATATAATGATTTTTTTTAAATTTATCAATTCAATTAAAACTTATTTTTTAATTGCATTGAACATATTGGATCACTTTCATTGCTGACATTTATGTCAAACTGGTAAATTTTATTCTTAAAAATTTATGTATGAAAATTAATGATCAACTAAACTTTAGAAAATTGATCAACACAAATTAAATTATATATATGACAACGAAGTTAAAGTTTATGGAATTGCAAGATATTATTTTTCTATCAAAAAGTTTTATTCTCTCCACATACCAATTTTTTTTATCAAATTAAGGACAAAAAAATATCAAAGTTTTCTAATGGTTCATTACATTATTAGCTTTACATCTTCACTTCCGTAATTACAAGAATATTCACTTTTATAGTAGATGGTGCTATGATAATTTTTGAATTGTTATGAAAATTTAGGTACATATCAGGCTCATAATATATTAATTCCTCAAGGGGTTCCTTCCGAATCGAATTAACTTGTTTTGACCATGAGGTTTACTTCTGTAATTATGATGATTCGACTATGTTCTATTCTTGAGATTTTGATTTCCTGAGGGAATGAGACCATGAATAAATATGTTTGAATCCCTCAACAAAGAAACTTGTTTGGTGACCTTAAGTTCAGCTTGTGATACCATGATGATGATTCAACACTGTTGAATTCTTGAGATATGTTCTTTTTTCTGAAGATAGTGTCATGAATATGTTTTAATTGTTCTAGAAATATAGGTACATATCAAGCTCACGAAGCAATAAAAACATTGAGTTGAAGGAGTATATAGATGGTAATACAGACTTACTCTGACCACTGTGGAAGGAAAAAAAAAAAAAGTCAAATCCACTGCAGGGCTCATGACTTATTATTTATTGGTATTATATGGAAATTAACAAGGATAATTGAATTCTTTTCTTCCATGGGTAATTGGCATCCAATTTATGAATACAAACGTTTAGATGTAATTGTTGAGATAAATGTATGTGTGTGCATTAGATTATTCATGCCACTGATGAAGGTTTCCATGTTCAATTTGACACTGCTATGATTTTGGTCTGGAAGTCAGGGAAATGCTTGGATTTATTAGATAATAGTGCTTCTCATGGAAGGCCATATATGACTGCATGGAGAATAAAGAAAGCTGAGATGAGATGTAGGAGATGAGAGAAGGGATTGAGGGGAACTTTAGACCTTCCTTGAACTGTTGGATTATTGGATCATGGGAAGAAATTTAGTGGATATGAAATAGTGTTACAGATTGAATTCTGTGCAATTCAAAATGTTTACTGTTGAGTTTGCAAGGTCTGGAAATGGATTTATGCATGCATACTACATTCTTGGATCAATACAATATGGGTTTGATGTCATCTCTCAAGATGTTCTCTGTAGGACAATTGATTCATTTAATTGATAGGCTTGAATCAATAATCAAAATTCTCAGATTGAAGTTAATAGCAGTTACTAATCTATCCTTACAAATCAATTGAATAGCTCTCCCACTTAAGGTTAGCATTAAATCCTAATCTACTGCAGCCTCTAGGAATTTGATTACTATTTTGCCAATAATTATCAATTGACTTGTGTGAGTATCTTCTTATAGAATAAATATCCTTTCTTATTCATATCTCCTGGAAAGGGATTTGTGTGAAAGGTGAGTTGAATTTACTTTTCCTTCTTTCTCTTTGAAAGCTAATAGGATGTCCATAGTGGAAAATATGATATGAGAGGTCAATTTTCCTTTTTTTGTTAGAGATCCCTCATTTTGAATTTGTTTTTGTTTTCTCAAATCTTTGGAAAAGCTAATAGGATAACCATGGTGGAAAATGTGGTAAGAAAAAGAAAATTATATTGTGGGAAACATATGCTTAAATACTTTGACCTAAAGTCTCTATGAAAATAAAGAAAAAGTTATAACAATTAGTAAATACATACATATATATATATATATATATCCAAATTCAGTATTTTCTATTTTATATAAAAATTAAATATTATATATAGATCACTAGCAAATCCAATAGGTTTAAAATATACTGATTATGATGATGGAATTGTAAGATATTTTATGTTTGAAACATTTCAAATTCAAACTAGTAATTGACATCCATGGTTTATATTGGTCAATTTGAGTTTTTATAAACAGGATAATTTAATATTTTGATGGATTTGTATGCAACTGGCACAGATAGATGCATGGAGACCCCTAAAAGATAATAGATGAAGTTGGAGGTCATACCACCTTCATAGAAATCAATCAAAACATGACATTTGATCCTCCTATTCTTAATTCTGGTACCCTTTCTCTATCTGTCATGGTGGCAATTGATCTAAAGTTGACCCATCTACATTATTTGCCTTTCCACAATGCATTATTGGCATTAATTAGGCCCAACAAATTGGACTGATCAACTTCTTCTCAACATCTTCAAGTCTTTTGGTTGACATCTGATTACTGAAACTCTTGATCACACAGACTGGTCATGGAAGATTGGATGAAATCTTATTGTGAAGATGAAGATGATACAGATGAACAATAATAGAACAGTGAAGTAGTGCAGAAATTGCCTTTGATTGTGCTGGTTGATCATCTAACATAGTCTCTTTACAATTTTCTGGTTTTGTTTTCCAAAATTCTTCCTCTACATGTTTTTGATTTTTTGAAGGAAATTAAAGTTGGACAAGTCAACCAATTTTGATCCATGGAGGATATGGTGGTGATACAGCTTTGTGTCAAATGTTGTAAAGAGTGCATTTGAGCAGATCATTAAGCAGTACAGCATGATTAGAATTGACTGGTTGATTAGTTTTTGGGAGGAAAAAGGACACAATTTTTTACATGTTTTGATTCTACTTTAGAAGGGATAGGAAGTCTTTTGTGCTTTAATATCTTCTAAGCAACTGGCAATGGTTTTTGGCACAGCTGTTATTATATTTTTCTGTAATAATTTAGTCCAACTGATGAGAATGATGCCAACTCCTTCCTTGTAAATCATAACAAAGATAAAGATTTTTCTTTTCACATATTTTCTACAATTTTTTTCCATGAAATTATACATGGAGAAAATAGATAAAAATTTGCAAATTAGTAAGATTACCCATCTAACATTTATGATTGTTTCTCAGAAAAATATAGAATTACTAAATACAAGAATGACAAGCAGTTTCTATTTAGTGAATCTTAGTCATAATTTATTCAAGGATTTCAATAATTAGAAGAAAATTGCTACTGTGATCAAGACAACAAAAAATGAAAACAATAGTAAAATAAAATGAGAGATCATTAAGCTATGTGGTAAATCATGATTTGGTGGTGTCAGACAATGATTATGTGAAGTAGGAATAAGCTAGAAGAAATCACAAGATTCATACTTGATGGGGTAACATAAAAGAAAAATGAAAAGAGAAAAGTAGTTTCATGAAGGCAGGTTTCAAAGCAGAAACAAAGCAATTGGAGAAGGGTAAAAAACTGGCTGCACCCTTCAAAAGGAAGAAGAGAGCAAAAGCTTTTGCCCCTCCATTTGCAAGCAAGAGGAATACTGTCCTTTTCTCTTTCTTCCTCTGTCCATGTCACTTCCTTGTTGGCAAAGAGTCATTCACACACTCTAGAGCTCATGCAGGAAGAAACACCATCAAAGTGTCCAACTTGACTTCATAGTTCATACACAATCCACATTAGAAGCATTGACAGAAACACCATGAAAGTGAATTCCCTGATACACCAAACTAACCACAGTAGACATAGCACTCCTCGGATAAGAGGAGAAACAAGCCATCCACTGCACCCTGTTGTTGCTGTTTCTTTTCTTCTGTGTATGTACAGAACGTATCATCTACGTTTTCTCTCTCTCTCTCTCTCTCTCTCTCTTTTGTTTCTCAGGAATCAAGAAAAAAACAAGAATTAGAGTCTCTCATGGAAGCATATGACAGTGTTTTCATATATATATACAAACACGCACACATACACATCAAAACCTCAATCTTCTCTGGTGTTGTTTCATGGATCAATGGGGAGAACCTCACTGCTTTAGTCTCAATGAGGGTGCGTGTGACTCTACCAGGATCGACCAAAGTATATGAACATCCTCGCATTGACATGATTTCACATCCTCATACAGGATGTATATCCCTCCCTCTGCCATGAAAAGAAAGCACACAATGAACACAAAAGGATTCTGAGAGGAACACATGAAATGATCCAATTGTTACTCATTTTTCCTGGATTTTCTCCACAAAGAACACAAACTTAGTGCATAGAAGAGAGTACATGGAGTAGAGGATCATAACATACTCTTTTTGTTAGCGGAATGCCGGCCAAACCAGAGCTTCTTGAGAGGGGAGAAGAGGGAATGAAACCACCCCATAGGAAGGAGGTGGTAGCTGCACTACTGTTCCATTTTTGGCAGGGTGAATTGGTATGTGAGTTGGGAGATGAGTTGAAGAAGGAGGATGGAGAGTCAAGTAATAGCCTGGTTTGCTTTAGGCAGGGGTGAAGTCTCTTTCACAGTGTCTCCTGCACCAAAATAATTCATGACCACAACCCAATCATGAATCACATATTGTCTTGGTACATTGTCACTGTCCTCAACCTTTCCTTGTCTCACTTCACCAGGAAAGCTATCTCTTGCTTACTAGACCATGTTACAATTAGTCTGTAAGATCAAGACAGATGAATAGTCTTCCAAACACTAGGAGAGAAGATGGTATCAGCTAATTAGGCCTTTTAGGAATCCCATTATTTTCTTCTCTAAGGTTACATTGGTGCAGCTGGTCCATCACTCTTAAATTGTCATGACAAGCCAAGGGTCTCTTGCAGGAGAACTCTTTCAAACCTAAAATTCTGATGATATGCGGCAGCGATATCGAATAAATCAGAGGAAAAAATAAGAGAAAAAAAATGCTATTAAATGATGTCATAAGAAGATGTGATTACCAATAGATTACACCTAGAACATTTAGCTAAAATGAAATTAAATAGTAGAACATGGTGCAAGGATTTGGCACAAACACCTTGTTTTTGTAACTGAATTTTTGCCTGACTTTGTCATATTAGCATCATTTTCAAAACTTGGATTCTTCTTATTTTTTTATCTTTTATGGAGAAGTTATTTTCATAATCCTCAAAATCCACTGCTGATATCAATGCAGTACCAACCAAGATAGTGAGCAGAATCTTTTCTTATAGACATCTGCACTGAGACTTTGCTTGATTTCTATCAGATCATGTCTAAAGGGAAACAAGGCAGATGACTCACATTCTCTAAATTATATACACCAACATGTGATTGCAGCAATCTTCTTTGGAGATTCAAATCCTGTTTATATTACTTCTTTGGAAATTAAAAAAAAAAAATTATAGTTCACACATGGCAAATGAAAATAAAAAATTCAAGGAAAGAATAATTGCTAAAAACAAAGAGTGAAGGGACTAAACAAAGAGATTTATTTACTGAGCTTACTTTTGACATGATTTTGCAGCAAGGAAAACGAAAAAAGGCAATGCACTTGCAAGAAGGAGAAGATAGTGAAAATACTCAATAGGAATCAAATGCAATGACCTCATGGTAGTATAGAATAATTGGGCTAAACTTGAGCTGATACAGGATTCTACTTCAAGATACAATGTCTTCTTTCATTAAACAGATACTTGGAGATGCTGACATCTCCAAGATGATCAGCCTCAACAACAGTGTGTCTGTCTTGTCACAAGATCATCAAGGTTAAATGTTGAGAAAGGTTGAGAACTCCTACAAATATGCCAAGGGATACTACAATGCAACATATGAAGAATGGGCCTCAAGATAATGCTAATTGTAACTTGTTATTTGCTATAATGGTAGTCATTTTATGGAAATGACTGCTGAAGATTGGTATCCAGTATTTAAATTTAATGCTAATCTTAGTTGGTATATTACACAGCTAAATTTGAATCATAAATCTAGATTAGGCATCAGGTTTGTAGAAGTTAAAACCAAACTAGATGTAAGAAACTTTTTACTGCCAATCCCGATGGCTCATCTTATTATTGGAATTTTATTATTTACGAGATTTTTGACTGTCAATCCTGATGGCTCATCTTATTATTGGAATTTATTTGCATTGTTTTAGTTGGAACCAGAACTAAAACAATTAGTTTATCAACTTCGTTTCACCTAAATTACTAGTTAAAATACTTAACTTAAAGTAATTAATAATCTAGAGTAATTAGAAAAATTATATAGGTCCAAGATGAAGAGATATGAAATTTAAAGTTGATGATCATATTTTCTTGAGGGTGTTACTAATCATGAGAGTCATGAAGTTTAACCAAAAGGAAAAGTTAACCCCTAGACTTATTGATCCATTTGAGATCTTACATAAGGTTAGGCTTGTAACATATAGATTGGCATTGCTCCTAGTTTTAGTTGGCATCCACAATATATTTCATGTCTTCATATTTCCATATCATATTTTATAAGCCTCTACAGTTAAGAGATAATGCTACCTTGGTCAAGCATTATATGTATAATTGAATATGTATAATTTTTGACTCAATGAAGTTATGTTTTTCATCCATATAATTTTTTATGGTAGTATATCTATTGACTCCTAAAAGATAGAAGTTATGATGAAATGGAAGTGGTCTTCTAATGTTCTAAAGATTAGAGACTTCTTTAGTTTATTTGAATATTATAAAAATCTTGTAGAAGATTTTCTAAAAATAATAGCACTAGATTCACATAGAAAAATATGAAATTTATTTGGAACAATAAATGTCAACAAAGTTTTCAAGAAATGAAAAAGAAATTAATCAATACTCCTATTTTGATGATTCCTTTTAGAGAAAAAGTTTTGTAGTGTAAAATAATACCTCACTTCAAGAACCTAGTTATGTTCTAATGCAAAATGAGAGGATAATTGTTTTTGCATCAAAAGGCTACAAAATATTTCAATACTTAAATGGAAATAGGAATAGATCATTATGGATTATGTGATAGTACTATGTAAGACTAGGAAAAGATATGACAAGATTTGGATAACAGTAGACTGGTTCATTAAATCTACTCACTTCCTCCCTCCCTATTAACATGAAATATTTCTTGGACAAATTAGTAGGTTTATGTTAAGTAGATAATTTGATATCATAAGGTGCTAATTATACTATCTTTGATAAAAATCCAAAGTTTGTCTTCAAGTTTTGGGAAAATTTCTAGAAATTCTTGGGCACATAATTAAATCTTAATACAACTTTTTACCCCCCAAACAAATTATCAATCTAAGAGGATTTGTCATGATGTGAAGCTACCCTTGGGTTATACCTCACATGTACTATGCTAGGGTTTGATTTGAGTTATATTAGACCTTAACGATGACGTCAAACCTTTAAGTAAGGGAGTTTGTAACACTTTGAAAAATCCTATATTAGAAGTGGGTGACTTATAAGGGGTGTAATACTATGAACTTCACTGTACGTATTTTACTTAATGGCTTTAGCTAAATGAAATTAACAAATGAATTATCCTAGGTTGTGATATTTGGTATCAAAGTGGATCTAGCATTATAATATGGTAAGAGAACTCGAATAAGAAAAGACTTGTCAGTATATAGAGCCATCACTTATAATATCCCAATTAATCTCACGTCACAAATGAATTAGCACATTATTATATATATACTATGTTTGGCACACAACAACTTAAGCTGTTGTAATGATGCAAAATAATAATAATAATAATAAAATAAATTAATAAATTAAATTTGGCACAAACAACTTAAGCCATTGTATTGATGATAATATATGTTACTTTTGCTTCAGATTCGTCCGACTTAAAAGCGTAATAGCTTCAGATTTCAAATCACTAGGAAGTGAGGCAAAGCTTGTGAGAAGGCATCTCAAGTAGAAATGATGACGTTGAATTCTTATTCTTTTTGAAGAAAGAAAGAAGAACTTTTGGTTATCTTCTATTAGTTCACATCTCAGACCAATTCTACATCATCCAAATGGTATCATGATACATAGTTTGGAGTCCATTTGTAGAAGATTTAGCATTCTTGATGCTTCTTTTCATTGTTTAATCTTTGTTTCCATGCAACCACTGATTCATCACATGTATAGCAGGCAACAGTACAGGCATAATTTTCATGTAGATCAGTAGCAGTCCTCCACTTCTTGCTGTACTCTAAGCTGGAAGTGCCTCTTGATGACATGCATAGTTTGTGAGTACACTTCAGATGCTGCAGGAGACTACTCAGAGGACTTGAAGAATCAAAGATTAGATTACAACAGATTTTATGCTTCTTGCCAAAAGTTTCCTCATTATTTGACAAACCTGAATTATACATGGAATTTTTCCTATGTTTTAATCTTTACCATCACACACTGAATCAAAATTATTATGTTCTTTTAAGAAAATAAGGCACTGAGTTGATGAGAAATCAATATAGAAGATATAAGCATGAAATAATCCAAAAAACCATAAAGGGGCATCTAATACAAATATATTCCAAGAAAGATCACATCAAAAGAGATCAGAGAACTAAATTTTGTCAATACTTCAGCTGGATCCATCTGTGTTTCTGTAACCTCACAACCCTCATACCAGGTTCATATATAGATAAAGCAGGCATCTCCATATATTTATAAACAGTTCTAGGAGATTTTTCCATCAAGCATTTATGAATGGGAAAACATATATTATTAAAAATTTCATTGTGGTGGAAATAATCTTGAAATTAAAATGTATTTTTAATGTTATCCTTAGTAATGACATTGTTTGTGTATCATATAACGAAAACGTGACTATTATGCTAAATATGCAGATT
Organism: Ensete glaucum; assembly: GCA_021527575.1. Lineage (NCBI taxonomy): Eukaryota > Viridiplantae > Streptophyta > Magnoliopsida > Zingiberales > Musaceae > Ensete > Ensete glaucum. The sequence goes on along the minus strand of CM038557.1, from coordinate 13,277,347 downwards.
TGCCTTTAATCAGATGAACATAACAGTTATTTGAACATAACAGTTATTTGTGAAAAATCTTGATGCCTATCCAGTAGACGTGATCCGTGCCTTCGTGACTGTTGAGTAGGCACTATTGGTTCTGGCCCTTGTACGCTAGCTCGCCCGCAATCGGCTCGAGCGGAGGGGTGGTAGAGCACAACTGGGAGGAAGTAGTCCCCGTGTCCTGCTAGGCAGGTCAGCCATTGATGGTTGGAGCTTGGGTTGGGTATCTGCGCCTATGGCTCGGGTCGATCAGAGGTTCCTTAAAGAAGGTCAAGTCGGGTGGGGTTCCCGACATGACCCTCCGATGATTAAGTCAGTTGAGTTGGTGATTTGCGATCCTCCTTCTCCGTAGAGGTGCAGGAGCTTTTATAATAGGTGCTATAGGTCGTCCGTAACTGAGATCCTTACTGCCTCTATTGCTTATCATGCTATCGTACTTCTCCACACCATCCATGTTCATTGTAGTGAGGCGTGCGTTTTGTTTGCTGCAGCTATGGTGTGTCGACTTTACTTATGTCAGATCGATCGTACAATCGCTGACTTCCCCATGCCTATGTCAAGTCGGCTCCATGGTGTTGGCTCGGCCATGCTAGTGGTCTAATCGTCCAAGGGCATAGGGACGTGATAGCCAAGTTAATCTTTGCTATATCATCCCCCCGCTCCCCTCGAGGTGCTCGATTAGGGTACTGAAGATGAGGTCTAGAAGCTAATCCGACCGAGTTAGGGCTCGGGAAATGAATTGGCTAGGTTTGAACACTCAGAAATTGATCTGATCGAGCTTGGGCTCGGGAAATGAACTAGTCGAGTTTGAATACTCGAAAACTAATGCAACCGAGCTGGGGCTTGAGAAATGAGCTGGTCGGGTTTGAATACTCGAAAACTGATCCAACCGAGCTGGGGCTTGGGAAATAAGCTAGTTAGGTTTGAATACCCAGAAACTGATCTAACCGAGCTGGAGAAATGAGCTGGCCGGGTTTGAATACCAGCTGATCCGACTGAGCTGGGGCTCAAGAAATGAACTGGCTGAGTTTAAATCGATCCGACCAAGTGGGGCTTGGGAAATGAAGCCAGTTTGAATAAAGTCGATCCGATCGAGGGCTCGGAAATGAAGCCAGTTTGAATACCGAAGCGATCCGATTGAGCTAGGGCTCGGGAAATAAACTGGCCAGGTTTGAATACCCGAAAGTTGATCCAACCAAGCTGGGGCTAGGGAAATGAACTGGTTGGGTTTAAATACCCGGAAGCTGATCCAACCGAGCAGGGGCTCAGGAAATGAACCGGTCCGGTTGAATACCCGGAAGCTAATCTAACCGAGCTGGAGCTCGGGAAATGAGATGGTCGGGTTCAAATACCTGGAAGCTGATCTGACTGAAATGGAGCTCGGGAAATGAACTGGCCGGGTTCGAATACCCGGAAACTGATCTGACCGAGTTGGGGCTCGGGAAATAAATTGGCCGGGTTCGAATACCCGGGAGCTAATCCGACTGAGCAGGGGCTCGGGAAATGAACTTAGGCATAAATCTTGGGGACTTTACCGAGAGGATGAATTCAAGCACAAATCTCTGAGATTTGGCCGAGAGGGCGAACTTGGGCACAAATTTTTGAGATTTGGCCGAGAGGGCGAACTCGGGCATAAATATTTGAGATTTGGTCGAGAGGGAGAACTTAGGCTCAAATCTTGAGGACTTGGTCGAGAGGGATGAATTCGGGCACAAATCTCTAAGATTTGGCCGAGAGGGAGAACTCAGGCACAAATCTTGGAGATTTGGCCGAGGGGACGAACTGGGGCATAAATCTCTAAGATTTGGCCGAGAGGGCGAACTCGGGCACAAATCTTGGAGATTTGGCTGAGAGGGTGAACTCGGGCACAAATCTCCTGAGATTTGGTCGAGAGAGCGAACTCGGGCACAAATCTCCTAAGATTTAGTCGAGAGAGCGAACTCGGGCACAAATATTGGAGATTTGACCGAGAGGGTGAACTCGGACACAAATTTTGGAGATTTGGCCGAAAGGGTCAACTCAGACACAAATCTTGGAGATTTGGCCGAGAGGGCGAACTTGAGCACAAATCTTAGAGATTTGACCAAGATGGCGAACTCGGGCATAAATCTTGGAGATTTAGCTGAGAGGGCGAACTCGGGCACAAATCTTGGAGATTTGGCTGCGCATTTAATGTGGTTATGCATTAAGTGCGGCTATGCATTTAATGTGGAGTCATTTTTAGGCGGCCCCTTGCCTTATCTCGGGAAGCTGAAACGACGTCCTTGGATCCTATAAGTTCGTTATGACCAAGTTGAGACCTCACTTCTCCGTTTTACCTTTTTTCGCTTCTCCCTCAGGTCTCCTCCTACCCCCTTCGGTTAGTGTTTTCTGAACAAGTCAGAATGACCTCCTTGGACTCTTCAAGTAGCATTAGGGTTGTTCCTTCCTCGGGGTCGGGGGAACGAGTCTAGGAGAGCCCGAGGTAAGTTCCTCGGGAGCATCTTCTAGACCCCCATCGCCAATTGATGCGAGGGTCCTAAGAGATTTGGAGGTCATGAAGGCGGGTCATGACCTTGACACGACGGTGATCAAGGGGTCACTCACCGTGATTAAGGAATGGTAGAGCATCCCGACCGAGTACGGGTTGCATGTTCCGCAACCGAGCAACGTCCCTACAGTTCGGACGCACCCAGGGTATGTATCTCAGTGGATGCTCTGGAAGTCGATCTTCGGTTTCCCCTTCATCCCACCATCGAGGAGTGTATAAAATGGTGGAGGATTTCTTCGAGTCAGGTAGTGCCCAACTCATGGTGCTACCTCATCGTGTTTTTAGGCGAGTGCCGAGGGGCTGAGATTATTCCAACTTGGAACTTGTTTATGGCATATTTTTGCCTTTACAAGAGTCAGAGTGGTTATTATCTTACCGCCGATGTTGGCTTCAAGGTCAGTGGAGCTCCTTCTAATAACAAAGGTTAGAAGGCTCGCTATCTTTTTGTTAGTGGTCCGAATTGGGGATTCAGGCTTGACTGATCGGCCCACCTGATCGGTAATATTCTCCCATATTTATCCTAGGAGGAGTCCGTCCTGGTCGACAGACTGAAGGGGATTCTTTCCTCTTCATGTGCAATTAAGGAGATGACCGAGTTTTGGTTGGTCGAGGCGGGTCTCAGCCCGACCTCTAGGGGTATTACTATATTTGCACTATTCTGACTTTCTGGTTTATTTTTCTAACTTGTGGGTTGGGGTGCAGATCAGATGGATCTCGGTGATTTGTGCGGGATATCGAAGGTGTCCAGAGGGAAACTCCTTGCGGCTCATGCAGCAGCGCCGACTCGAGAGATCAGTGTCCCCCCGATAATAGAAACCTCAAGGTCTTCTTCTAAGAGACTCAACAGGTCGATGACCTTGCTCGAAGGCACAAGAAGGTGAATATACTATCCAGGAGGCACAAGTCTCGTCATGACGAAGGGGGGTCTCGGTCTCACTCCAAGGGCAAGGAGTCGGTGGAGTCGGTTGAAGAGCCCGAGACGCTCGTTGAATCTGTCGAGGAGGCCACATCGCCAGTCTTCCATCGCATGAGGTCCATGAAAGATCTCTGCAGGACGAAGGCTCGGAAGGATAATGCAGGGTATTATGCCCTGTACATATCCGACCTGGCTCATCATGACTGAAACAAAGAGATGCAGACGAGGTGGGAAAATCTGAAGAACTCGACAAAGATCTGGAATGATCCGTTGGCCGCGGAGGAGTTCGAGAGGGGACTTCTGCATCCACAATTGGCACAGGAATTGTATACACTCCCATCGGAGGTGTTGCTAGCCTGAGCCGCCAAAGAGATGGTGCTAGTAACTTTCTGACCCTTGCCTCATTTTCTTGGGCTTTTTCTTTGATTCCGTCTTGACGACATATATTTTGTGTAGAATTATCATGTTCAAATGGCATCGTTCAACTGAGTCCATGATGTGGGTCGGTTGATAACCTTCATGGACTACCACATCACCAACCTCCAGCAAGAGATCGACGCCTTGAAATCTGGAGGAGGTCCGAAGGCGATTGCTGCAGTTAAAGAGCATGCTTCTTAGCTGGAAAAGGAGCTCGAGAAGACGAAGTGTGAGCGAGATGTGGCGCTTCAGTAGATCGAAACAATCGATAAAAAATTAAACTAAGCCCAGGGCGACTTATCTGAGGCCCAGAAGCAGTTGAAGGAGGTGCGGGTTAGGGGTAGGAAGATGGATGATGAGTTACTGCGATCGATGAAGGACCTAGGGAGCATCCGGGCTGAGTTGCCGAGACGGGCGGTCGATGACTATAAGGAGTCGACCGGCTTCAAAGAAGGTCTGAAGAGGATGGGCAGAGTTACGTATGAATATGACTATCGGGTTACACTGGCCTGCTTCTGCTCTTTGCACTCGGACTCGGAGGTCGAGGAAGATCATTTCACCATCAGGCCCGAGGATGATTTGGTGCCCATAGAGAGGCAGTAGGCCTTCGACGACTCGGACCCACCCGAGTCCTAACTTGTAGTTTTGACTTTTTATCGAGGTTGGGTGATGTGTCATTTCTTGTCCAAACCCCCCCCCCCCCCGCCCCCCCCTCCCTCCTTTTTTTTTTGTATACAGAATATTTTTGCAGTCGGGGTCGGGGAGAGTCTTATTTTGCTCCTGACATCTTTTGTAAGCAAATCCCATTAATACAATCAAAGTTCTCTATTTTCTACATTTTGTATAAAATTTTTGAAGATTTGAGATGTGCCATATTCTCGGTAACAGCCGTCCTTCCACTATTGCCAGTATATAAGTCTCTTCTAGGACGACATCCACGACTTGGTAGGGTCCTTCCCAGTTTAGCACCAACTTTCCACGGGATCGGGTCGGGTCACTGACCTTGGCTTTCCGCAGCACTAGGTCACCCACCCTGATGAACTGAGGGTGTACTCTGTGATTGTAAAGTTTGACGATAGCCTTTTTGTAAGCTAACATCCGTAGATGGGTGTCGGCTCGTTTCTCCTCCAGCAGGTCGAGATTATCATGCAATTGTTGGTTGGATGCTCCCTCGTTGTGCTTCTGGACTCGGAGTGTCGGGAAGACCACCTCGGGAGGGAGTACTGCCTCGGTCCTGAAAGCCAAGCTATAAGGAGATTCGCCTGTCGAGGTTTTTGGAGTCGTCTGGGATGTCCAAAGTATGCTCGGGAGCTCCTCAACCCAAGTTGTCGGGGCCCCGGAAATCCTCTTCTTCAACCCTTCCAAGATTGCTCGATTTGTCACCTCGGCAAGCCCATTAGCTTAGGGGTGAGCAACCGAGCTGAATTTTAGTTGGATGCGATAGCTTTGACAAAAGGTTTTGAATTTCACATTGTTAAATTACGTCCTATCGTCTGTGATTATGACTTTAGGAAGGCCGAATCTGGTTATAATATTTTTCCATACAAATCATTCGACTTGCCTTTCTATAATGAAAGCCAATGGCTCGGCCTTGAGCCACTTTGTAAAATAATCGACTCCCACTATAAGGAACTTTTGTTGCCCTGAAGCTAGGGGGAAGGGACCGAGGAGGTCCATTCCCCATTGAGTAAAGGGCCAAGCGCAGTCTGTAGTTGCCAACAGCACCATCGGCTGATGTTGGATCCAGGTATACTTCTGGCATTGCTCGCAGTTCCGCACATAAGTTTGAGCATCTTTATGCATGGTAGGCCAATAATAACCTTACCTAAGAATCTTGTGTGACAAGATTCAAGCACCAATATGGTCCCCACATATGCCCTCGTGAATCTCGGCTATGGTGGCACACACCTTGGTCGGGTGCAGGCATCGAAGGAGAGGTCAGCTAAAGCCTCATTAATAGAGCCGACCATTGATGATGCAGCACCACGATCATGTCCTCCTAATCCGTCAAGCTACCACTTTGTCCTCGGGGAGGGTTCCTGTTTCCTTGAAACATATGATTTTGCTGATCCAACTCTCCCCTTTTTCGACGATAGACATCGTGACCAAACTGATGGAAGGTACAAGAATCCTTACTATTCCCCATGGCTATGTGTCGGTTCCATGGGAGGACACAAGCCTGGCAAGGGCGTCTGCCTACGAATTCTCAGATTGGGGTACTTTGGTGATAAGGCACCTTCAAAATTGATCTGTCAATCGGCACACTTCAACTAGGTACTTGACCATCGCTTCTTCTTGGGTCTCAAAGTATCCATTGACCTAACCTGCGATAAGCTGGGAGTCAGTAAATATCTCTACACTTTCCGCGCCAAGTTAAGTAGCAATTTTTAAACCAAACAATAGTGCTTCATATTCTGCTTCGTTGTTCGTGGCTTTGAATTCTAGCCGAAGGGCGTGCTCGTAGACATGCCCAGAGGGATCTTTGAGCACCAAGCCGACACCACCTCTCTCTGAGTTGGAAGAGCCATTGATGTGCAGTGTCCATACAAGGTTCGAGTTCGTCGGGCCTTTCGAGGGTGCAAGTTCCGAGAGAAAATCAGCTATCACTTAGCCTTTAATTGTCATTCTTGCCACATATTTAATGTCAAACTCCCCAAGCTCTACTGACTATTTGAGCATTCATCTTACAACATCAAAATTTGAGAGAATCTTACGTAATGGTTGGTCGGTTATCACCTTGATGAATGCATTTGGAAGTATGGTCTTAGCTTTCTTAATGCTAGGATCAACGCCAGGGCCAACCTTTCGATGGGGGGGTAATAGAGCTCGGGACTCACCAAGACATAGCTGGTGTAGTAGACTGGTTTTTATCCAGCTTTATCAAGCTTTACCAGAACTGACCTGACCGCCCGGTCAGATACCGCAAGATACAAGCTGAGAGGCTCTCCATCTTTTACTGCTGCCAACTGAGGTAGGTGCTCAATGTGGTCCTTCAGCTGGCGAAATGCTTCCTCACATTCTGGGGTCCACTCGAAGTCCTTTCCCGACTTTAGTGCTCAGAAGAAGGTTGAACTCTTATCTCTGGCACGGGAGCTGAAGCGGCTCAACGCAGCTAACCTGCCAATGAGTTGTTGGACCTCCTTTATTGTCATTGGAGATTACATCTCTTATATCGCCTTTATCTTATTGCGGTTCACATCTATTCCTCGTTGATGTATGACGAAATCGAGGAACTTTTCGGACGTGATGCTAAAGGTACACTTGGCCGAGTTGAGCCGCATTCCATGTCTCCTTAGTGTGCGAAATGTCTCTGCCAGGTATAAAAGATGAGTCTTAGCCTTTTGGCTTCTGACTATCATGTCATCCACATAAATCTCCATGTTCCTCCCGACTTGATCTTTGACATATGATTTACTAGCCATTGATATATCACTCCGGCATTCTTCAGTCCAAACGACATCACCTTGAAGTAGTAGGTGTCGTTGTGAGTGATGAAGGCCGTATTTTCTCTATCTTTCGAAGCCATTCGGATTTGATTGTATCCGGAGAAGGCATCCATAAAGGAGAGCAACTTATATCCCAATGTGGCATCTACCAACTGATCGATGCGGGGAAGAGGGTAGTAGTCTTTCGGGCAAGCCCGATGGAGATTGGTATAATCAACGCACATTCACTAATCTTCATTAGCTTTTTTGATAAGTATAATGTTGGATAACTAGGTCAGATACTTTACTTCCTTAATGAACTCGACATCTAGTAGGCGAGCGACTTCATCTTCTATAGCCTTTTGTCGCTCGGGAGCAAACCTCCGTGGGCGCTGCTTGACGGGTCGGGTGCCGGGTGTGATGTTTAAATGATGTTGGGCGACCTCCAGGTCGATCCTCAACATGTCTCTTGGAGACCATATTTAGATGTCTACATTCTTTCCCAGAAACTCAACCAATTATACTCGCTGGTCTTCTGAGAGTCCCAAGCTGATCTTCACCAACTTGTCTGGCCGACTTGGATCAAGAGACACCTCCAAAACTTGCTCCACCGTGTTAGGATCCCGAGCATTGTCTTCAGGGTTTCGGGGGGCCATAGTGGTCGTCTGGACTTTTGGCCTTTTGGGTAGTGTCGTTGCCATTAGATAGCATTGTTTGGATTCTCTTGGGTCACTTCTGACTTCGCCTACCCCCACTTGGGTCGGGAACTTTATAATTCCGTGATAAGTTGAGATGACTGCCTTGAGCTGGTTGAGGGTTGGTCATCCGATGATGGCATTGTATGTTGATGGAAGTCTCACTATCATAAACGACATCATCAAAGTTTTAGACTTTGGTTCTTCTCTTAACGTGACGGGAATTGTGGCTGCCCCCAAAGGGGAGACGGAGTCCCCGGTGAACCCTGTCAAAGCAGATGTCAAGGAAATGAGGCCTTTGTCAGTCAATCCTAGTTTCTGAAAGGTATCAAAATATAGGATGTCGGCTGAACTTCCCATGTCGATCATAACCCTTTTGATGCGGGCGTTCGCCATTCGAATTGAGACCACTAGAGCATCATCATGGTTAGGTTATTCTTTATTCCCCGACCCAAAGGTGATATCGAGGTCTTCTTCGTGCATAGGCCTTTTACCTACTTTAGTGCACGCATAAGCCTTGCACGCTGAGGAGCTATCGCCGCCCGAGGTTGATCCCCTAATGATGATGTCGATTTGTTTCTTGACCGGCCCCTTAGGGCGGGGCGACCGGTCTGGGGTAGGCCGACTATCAGGGAACGAAGATTAGTCATGAACATAGCGGTGCAAGTACCCTTGTCGGATGAGATCTTCAATTTGACTTTGGAAGTCACGACATTTCTCAGTGTCGTAGCCATGTTCCATTTGGAAACGACAATACCTCCTTTTGTTGTGCCTTTCGGAGCATGTCTTCATCGGATTGGGGGTCTCCAGAAGCCCCCTCTTCCGAATCTGGTGGAAGAACTCCATTCGAGTTGAGTTGAGGGGTATTGGAGGAGGTCTGGATGACAACATGTCCGACCTGTCTTTCCTCCTCTTTGGTGGTCCCAAAGGGTGTCCTTAGGGCTGTTCGGTTCGGGGCTGCTTCAACTCGTCTCGCTTGCTAGCCGCCAATGTCTCGGTGGTTATGTATTGGTGCGCTCGCTATAGCATATCAGGTACCATTACGGGCGGTCGCTCGATCAATGACTAGAAAAATCTTGAGGAGCCGATTGAAGGGCCACTGACTATATAAGTTGTGATAGGTAAGGTACGATGGTCTGCACTATGCTTGCCAGTGCTTGAACTTAGTTGGTGAGGCCGAGAAAGGCCTCAACCGTAATGACAAATGGTGCGGGGTTCGACACTGGCGATGAGAACCCTGGGTCAGTCATCATTCTCCAGAAGCAATTTGGAGTTGGCCCCTACGTGGTGACCTCTTCCGCATGGGGAGGATGGTTCGGCTCCGTGCGGTGCTCCACATTCGAGTTGCCAGACGTGTGTTCTTGTGGCATGGACTCTCCTTCTAGCGCCAAAATATTTGTGAAAAATCTTCGTGCCTGCCCAGTAGGTGCGGTCTGTGCCTCTATATCTGTTGAGTAGGCACTGCTGGTTTTGGCCTGTGTGCGCTAGCTCGCCCACAATCAATTCGAGCGAAGGGGTGGTGAAGCACGGCTGGAAGGAAGTAGCCCCCGTGTCCAGCCAGGTAGGTCAGTCGCTGATGGTTGGAGCTCGAGTCAGGGATTTGTGCCTATGGCTCGGGTCGGTCGGGGGTTCCTGCAAGAAGGTCGAGTCGGGTGGAGTTCTTGACGTGACCCCTCCGATGATTAAGTAAGTTGAGTTGGTGATTTGCAATCCCCCTTCTCCGTAGAGGTGCAAAAGCTTTTATAATAGGTGTTACAAGTCGTCCGTATTTGAGATCCTTACTGCCTCTATTGCTTACCATATTGTCGTATTTCTGTACACCGTCCGTAGTCCTTGCAGTGAGGTATGCATTTTGCTTGCTATAGCTATAGTGTGTCGACCTTACTTATGTCAGATCGGTCATACAATCGCTGACTTTTTCATACTTATGTCAGGTCGATTCCATGGTGTCAGATCAATTATACTGATAGTCTAATCATCCAAAGACATAGAGACGTAATAGTCAAGTAAATCTTTGCTATATCAACTATAAAAGTTAAAAACTGGACCAAAAGGCTAGGAATTAGCATCGAATAAAGGATAAAAGCAGGTACAGACTGAATCCAAGTGCCAAAATGACACTCCCAAGAGAATTAAAAGCATTAACATGTGGTTGGGGTCTCCAATATGCAGTCAGAAACATTTGCTGGGTGTGACTTTGAACAGTCTGCACCACTGGACTCTTACCAGAAACAGAAGCACATATTAAATTAGGAGAAAGACTTTCTTGGAAGGATAATTCCATGCCACTGCTGTCATTAGTCAAAGGATTGTTGTTTATTCAGACCACTTTCCATCTTTGATCGGTAGGTTTTGAACTGAATTCAGGAAGAACCTTGAAGATGACCATTTCTGACTTCTGTGGTCTTTCTCACTCCTCTCCTACTCAGATCTATATCCTTAAACTAAGTTGACTCACTGTTTTTTTTTTTTTTTTTTTGTTGCAGCAGGAAGGCCAATGAGAAGAAGAACTAGTCGAGCAAAGCTGAACCCTTTTGTTTTCCACAACAACAAGAAGTCAAAAAGGGTAGATTGTTTCTCAAACTATATTTTGATTTGAAATCCTTCCATTCAGATCAAAATTTCCAAGTCTAGCAGGAGAAAAGAGCTACCTTCTTTAAATAATAAATTGTAACACTAAATACATACCATCAGATATATAAGAATTTTTATCTATATTTGCACATCTGTCCCTTATACAGCACATAAGGTTGCTCTAAATATCAAAGTTCTTCAAGAGAATTTAGCTCAACTACTAATAATTGTGGATAATCAACATTATTTTTAGTTTAAAAATAAATATTTAAAATATCTAGAAAATCTTAAAGGATATATATATATATATATATTGTGTTGATATCTTTTCAAGATTTGAAGGGATATATGTATGGTAAACTAAAACTTGAGGAATAAATATGAAAAGTTTGGAAAGGGCATCGGTGGTCATTAATGACAAAAGATTTGGCCATCTCTGCCTTTATTGCTTTACATAATTATATTTATAAATAGTAAGACCGGCATGGACAGCCCAAAAGGCTCTCTGCGTATGAAGCTTTATATACCGAGCCACCTCTTATTACTGAAGGAGTGACCGAGGCGAGAAGCCATCTCTGAGCCTTGTTCTCTTCCCTCACCAAGGAGAGAAGGGGATGGCAACGGCAATGGCGCTGCTGGTGGTGTTCCTGCTCGCTTCCGGCGCGGGGCTGTCGGAGGGTGCGGTGTACAAGGTGGGAGATTCTGCAGGATGGACCCTCTTGGGGAACCCAAACTACACCGCCTGGGCCTTGTCCAAGAACTTCCAAGTGGGAGACACCATTGGTGAGTCTTCTTCGTCTTCCTTCCCCCTAAAGAAGATCGTGTGATAGGCTGCAAGACTTCTCCTTTTCTTACTTTATTCCTCTGTTTTCCAAACCAAGATTTCCTTCCTATTTTTTTCTTTTTTGTGAGATTTGTTGACTTTTGGTGTAGTTTTGACTTGGCGTTTTCTTTGGAAAAGTTTGGAACTTTCAACTATGGAAGACTTTCTTCGTGGGACATACTTCTCTCTTTTCCTTCTCTCCTTCTTCTATATATATATATATATATTTAATCTCAAAGTGTCATATCTTTTGTTTTCTTTCTGTTCAGTTTTGGTGCAGCTTATATAACTCAAGCTTGAGTTTAACAATGTTTGTGTTTGTTGTTTTCTCAGTCTTAGAAGTATTAACACATCAATAATAGAAATTGTTTTGTCGGCTATAATAACACATCACACTTAGAAGTAGTAACTCATCAATTCTCCTTATTGTCATACACTATATTTCTAAAATAAATCAGAAAAAAATATAAATTTTAGAGGTAAAAAAATAAATTTATTTAAAATAGCAAATATGACTCTGTTCCTCTGATGATCCGTCTCTTGGTTCTTTTTTCCTTCATTGCATGACAGTTTTCTGAAACTTTTTTGTTATTCTTATTACTTTTACCTGATTTTTTTCCTTGTATGTTTCTTGGGTTCCCAATCTTTGGTGTAGTTTATTAATATTTAGATTTTTCAAAAAAATTGAAAGAATTATTCCTTATCTTTTATAAGGACTAGGAAGGAATAGAGTCAAATGAAGAATGTGAAGTAGCCATAGATAACTAAATGCAGATCGCAAGCTCTGTGACTTGCAGAATGTGTAGTGCACCGTTTAATGGTCTTCCCTTGTTGTCTCTGTGAATTGATCATTCATTGCCAACTATAACATATTCTTTCTGTTGTCCTTTGTTCTTAACATGGATATCTTGAACTGAACTTGGTATCTTCTTCTACGTATTGAAAGAATTCTTCCTGATCACAGTAGATGACTGAATGCAGATAAAATTCTTCGAGGTTTTCCCATGCAAACTAAAATGATGTGTTGATCGTTGGACAAGGATTACACCGTCTCCACTTCATGCTTAACTAACCGGTTTTAGATCTTCCATTACCTCTCAGTAACTCAATCTTCTCATGTGTGTTGGCAGTGTTCGAGTACAACAAGGAGTATCATAATGTGATCGAGGTGAGAAAACATGACTATGATTGCTGCAGTGAGAAATCTCCTATTGCCACCTATGCCACCGGCAATGACTCCATCACCCTCAAGACGAAGGGTCACCATTACTTCCTCTGTGGCATCCCTGGGCACTGCACTGCTGGCCAGAAGGTGGACATCAAAGTCTCCTCCTGTGCTGCCCCTGCCACCTCCCCCGCTTCCTCGCCTTCTTCCGCCTCTCCTGCTACTCCCCCCTCTTCCGGTGGGGGTGGTGGTGGTGGTGGTTCTGGTGGAGGTGTCTCCACCCCGGGAGCTGCCCCTGGAGCTAGTACTGGTACAAGAGCTGTTCCCGGGGGCATTGCTCTTCTTCTTGCTGTGGTTTCATTCACGGCTATGTATGGTGGCCTTGTTTGGCATTATTAGTTGTGGAGTTATCAGAAGAAATAAGATACGATTGTTTCTTTCGACAATAAACGATATGCATGGAATCTGAGTCGTAGGAATGACAACTTATCTAGAGTATCTCTGTTAATTTGCATATCAACCCAAGGTTTCAATTGTTGGTGATGGTCAATTAGACTTCATGAATTAGTAATGAGGCTGACCACAAAGAATGTCTTGGTAATTAGACTTTTATTTCTTATTTGCATGGTATTTCAAATTGGTGGTGGTTAGTCAGAATTTTATTCAATATATCTGTCATCTATTTATTATCTGGTCCCTACAATATTTTTTTAATTAAATTATACATTTTTAAAGGTTCTTGCCTAGTTAAGTAGAAATGTATCTATGCCTATCTTTGTGCAGTAAGATTTCATGTTTTCTTCTCTGCAATTTATCCTGGGCATGCTTGTGGATACTGTGATATATGCTACTGATTCCTAAATCTTTATTAGTCATGATGTGCTGAGAATGCATTGTGAAAATTGAGCCAATCGGTGAATCTGAACTTTCTCATGCTGGTTGGATGCTATGACAAAGTTGATTGCAAAGAAGTTGCTACTTTGGTTTCTGCATCTATCAACAAGTGCTCAATAACACAAGTTCCTGATTGATCTGTTACATAATTTCTTATCATTTATTCACCAATAAAAAAACTAACAGGACGATGAGGATGAATTCTCGAAGAAAATTATGCAACTCATACAAGAAACTGGTCAGGATATTGGTGGACCAGTGCATATAACTGTGCTGGTGATGCAGAATCCAGCCATTTACAATCTGCATTATTGTCTCTCTTCCAACCTTCATATTCTCTGGTAGTACAGAGTTGTGCCATGCCAAATCTGGTTTTGACCCTCCTCCCAAATCAAATCATTTTTGGCATTTCTGTGTCATGCAAGCATCATGAAGGATTTTGATGAGGAGATGCTCCTCATGGTCTTGTTTCCACTGTCTGCTTTCTCTTTTCCTTTAGTCAATGCACAATTGCATTTGGGCCTGCACCACTTTGAACTCACAAACTTGCAGAGCCAGTGCTTGACATGTGAATCTTTTTCCATATAGAAGGGCAAAAGCATCTTTCTTTTCCTGTGCACTCTCATGTATTTCACTTTTGTTTAGCTGCTAGTATCAGATGTTGCATAGAACAGATACCATTAGAATTCTTATGATACTCTATGGTCAATTGACTAGTTGTTGTTATTGAAACATTTTACAGTATTAAGCTTATGAAGAATATGATAAATTAACCACAGCTAAACACAAAATAGGAAATATATGATGCCAAGATAAATGTGATAAGTTCTAACATGTTCCTGCAAATACTTCTATTAAAATAAATATAAGTAAATGTGACTTGCAGAGCCATAGTATTACCAGGAGCTGTGATTCTCTATCAATTGGCATGGTCCAGTATTCCCTTCTTTATAGCAACACGATCTTTCCTTCCATCTCAGCCTCATAAATGTGAGATGAGATGTGATTGAATCCTAATAACTTCATGTTGGAGAATTGAAGGAACGAAGTAGAGACTTCAGTGATTTAAGTATATGAATAATGTTTTTCCATAGTGCCATGTGCAATATCAATCTGGTGATTTATGTGATTGTACCATGTGCCAGTAGCTTCAGTTTGGTGGAACATACTATGCATATCAATCCTTGACTGATATCACTGTTATATTTATTCAAGTAGGTTAAATAGCACTGAGAGAATGTTGTACTATACATAATCCAACTGAAGTTCCAGCTATTATTGCAAGGAAAACAAGCAATCTCCCATTTAATATCAAAACAAGAAGAAGGATCCTCACACATTAAGAACAGATGCATATCAAATACAGGAACAAACTGAAGCTACAGAATCTTCATTACCAAATCTTTAATATGTTGGAGCATGAAGCAAAGTGAGAACAATGGTGTCGTTTTCATGCATACCAGGAGGGAGAGGATGCAAATAGAAAATGGAGAAGAGGTTACCTGGAAAGACCTAGCTCAACCCCCTTTCCCTACCTAGCAAAGGATGTCTTTGGATTTGAGATACTTGTAGAAGGATTCCTATTGCAACCTGCAATGTCAAAACATGTATGCTTCATGTAGTGAACATTGATGAACTTGAGAGTTCAGCTTACCCGTGAGAGCAGCATCTGAACACAGGCCTTGAGAAGTAACATCCTCCTGCCTCAGTCCAACATGATGATTGAAATCATGACCTCAGAGCACTGTCATTCAAAACAAGTGATTCCTCAGCAAAGAATGAAGAGCAGACATAGGATCAACTTTCTGTGTCTTAGTTCTGGCCAGTGTACACCGAGGTAGGTGATGCTCTGCCTTAGTGAACTGAGTCCATCCTTGCCATGGAATCAACTACCAAAGAGGGCAACTTCCAGAAAATAGTATCAGTCACAATTAGCACAAGACAAAGACATACTCAGCTAGGAATTCTGAGTTCAACATTAGATAATCACCAGTCACAAGAACCAAATGCACCATTTATTTACAACGCTTTTCTTTGTTTGTTTTCTGGACTAATATTCATATCTCACATAGATGTTTTGTTTTACTTTATATACATTATGATGCACGCAGAAAATCTTTACATGACGAGGAAACAAATGCTTCTGAACCAACCACCTGAATCCTCCACTTCAAGTATCAGAAATCACTGAACAAACGAATAATTGAAAGGATGTAGCATCAGAAGCCTATGGTAGGTGAAGACATGAAAGCAATAAGATAACTTAATCATACTTGACAAGAACTTACCTCAGAGTAGCAGTCTTGACGAATGACTTCCTGGTTTTCTGGATTGACATTCAATGCACATGAAATATTTCCCTGAGAAAATGTAGAGATAAGTGGGTAATTGATGCGCTCAGGTTAGACAAAAAGTACTAAAGAATGAATAGACAAGAAAACAATTAAATCTTACTTTTAACGAAGAAAAGAAACTATGTGAAGATTGTCGTTCATTGCTATTCGGCATGACTCTATCTAACTTTTTATGTATCCTTACATGATTTGACTGGCTGAAAATATTTGTTAGCAAGGAAGATGAAGGCCAGAATATGCCTAATGAATATTTACGAAAAAAAAAAAACAACCTAAAGCTTGACAACTCTGGGAATCTTACTAAATATCACTGCAAAACTGCAAAATATCATATTTATCCCTTTTAACTTCAAAATATCATGTATATCCCTGCAGTGATGAAACAACTCAAAGTACCTTCATCCCTCAGCCACCATTTTGGAACACGATTTCCCTGATAGTCAAGTTATTCTGAAAGAGAGGGGGTCATGTTTTGGCATGCCATTTCCCTCCTCCTTTACCCTTGCGTTTTTTTCCTTTCCCACTCTTACATCACTATTCCATGTGCCTATCATTAATTCTCATATCACTTGGTTGCAATTTGCATATTTCTGTATTCGCACTCAATTATGTATCATTTTAATAATTAAATTCAAAGCTCATAAGTAGCTGCAGAAAACATCTCTCTTATGTAGTAACCGAACTGTCTGCATGGGAAGGCCACCTTTTTATATTGATGCCCATGAGGACAGTTATCTTTGGATAATTTATACAACAATAGATTGGACTTAACAAAGAAACTACACCTTATTTTAACTTGTTTATACCTACTAGCTTGAACTGCTGGATTTTAAACTTCTGACATCACATGAAGGAATATATCCTTTATCTACTTAAAAAGAAAGCACTGACATGCAAATATTTTCAAGACTTCTTGATTGCAATGAATACTTAAGTCAGATGCCATAGTTATTACATATATCAAGAAATCATAAGCAAGTTGCTTCGCACGACTCCGCTGCATTCATGCAGTTTCAAGGATGCTTCATATATGAGAATTAATCAGCCTACAAATAATAGTAAAGGATGAATATTATATTTCATCCTTTTATGAGCTGTCATGTACAAAATTTTAGCCATCAACCACTAAATTTTTGTGTAAAGGCTAGGGCTAAAAATTTCCTAGAACTAGTTGTAAAATAACTAAAAAAAATCATATGCACAATGTTTTCAAGGTTTTTGTAATAAGAAGCCTGAAAATTTTCTCTTATACTGTACCAAGGCCATCAGTGCAACCGTTGGTGTGATGTCTGCTGGAAGAACAATTACCATAAACCGGAGTAAATTGCAGTAATCAAGTTTTGTCTCTAGTTATCCATCTTTTGTATTTGTAATCTGGATTTAGTTTCTTTTTGTTGCGTTCTGTACTTGATAGTTTTAACTTTAAAGTAGCATAAACTCTATACTTAAAAAAATATAATTTGATCAAAATCATACTTTGTACTTGGTATCCAGCAATAATCCCTTTCAACTACACCCTAACTGATGTTCTTGGTCCTGATGCTATGAAATAACATGCAGTTCCCATTGAGCCACTATTCTGGTTCTTGAGAACCCCAATTCCTGCATCTAGGACATAAAGAAACCTGCTGTTTCCAAGTTCTGCACAGGGCAACAATTCCTTTCATCTTTTCCATTATCACCTCTAAGCCGCAGATCATCCCTGCTGCCTAAATATTATAGCAGCAAATGTTATCCTCGACTGCTTCGAGTTCACCTTTTAATAATTCTAATCCTAGACTATCTTTGAGTCCTCACATGACCCTTATGGTTGAGAAGGAGCAAAAGGAACATATTCAATCATATCTCAACACTGGAGAGGCTTCTCGACATGATTTGTATGAGCAAACAATGTTAAGTCAATCATCCCTTTTAATCAGTAATAATAGGTTCACACACTCTATTAAAAGAAACGTTCCAAATCTAGATTCAAAGTTTCAAACACATTGGGCAAATATCTTAGAAGACTAACACAAGGCAATAGTGACATGAAGTATGCAATGTTTTTTTAGAAGTATCTACAGATTACCAGTATATATCACACAACAGTCCGGGAAATGCGTCTTGAAGCATTTAATAAGATAAAATTATTTTTCTTGGGATTAAGAAAGCTACAACTTTTTGTCAAGATTACTATATCTGTCCATCAAGATAATAAAAATCTTCATTAGATCAAATTCCTATCCTAAAAACCTACAACAAAAATCAAATGTCAAAGGATCATTTTGGCACATCAAATTCATCGATGGGAGAAGATAAAACAAAAGATGCAACCAAGTCAAGGAGCAGCTGAGACATTAATGAACAATAAGAAGCGTTCGTAAATTGTACCCGAACGGGGACGTCGAAGAAGAACAGCCGCATCCGACCCTGCACCTCGGTGACGGTGTCCAAAGGCAGTGATCCCCTAGAGAGATCCTCGATCAGATAGATGGCATCATTCAACACACGGATCCCGTCGAGATCGAGCTTGGCGTGGACGTAGGAGACTCCCCGTGCCCTAATGTGGCCACCGTCAGCCGTGACGGAGCCAAGCGGCCTCCCGCGGTACCCGATCGAGACCACGATGGAGCGGTAGTCGAGAGCGAAAAAGTCAGGGTTACGGACCCTGAGGTCGACGCTAAGGACCACGTCAATGGTGGCGAAGGGGGGCGGGGTGACGCGGAGATCGTCGAAGCGGAGGCGGGCGACGGTTAGCTGGGGGTCGGACGGCCAGAGGAATAAGGCGGCGGAGCAGAGGATGACAAGGAGGAAGGCCGATGAGAGGAGGGTGGAGGATGAGAAGAGGGAGCCGCAACAGTGGCAGCATCCGCCGCGGCGTTGGCGGCCGGGGTAGAAGGGGAGAAGCACGTAGGCCGGGGGTTCCGGGAAGTAGGGTTCCTGGAGGGCAGCTGGTACGGCAGGGACGCCGTAGCACGGCTCCGTCGGCGGCGGCGGATAATGAGGCGGAAGGAGCGGAGCCGCGGGATCTCCCGTTTTCTCCATGTCGGAGCGCAGCGATTGGGGTTGCTGTGTCTCCGCTCTTGCTCTTATTATTTGTTCGGATATTTACATTCAACTTCAGATCGTACCAGCCATGTAATTGGCATCCATTTTGGACCCCACAGTGGAACCAAATGGTCCGTCAATATCACCAAGTGAACTGAGGGTAATCCCACGAGCAACATATAATTAGGTGTGAGAAGTTATTGCCTTCATTCGAAGGTGGACCGTAGAATGGGTTTTCAAGACGAAACGTGGCACAATCGGATTCTTTTACTTGGGAAGGTACACGTGATACGTACACAGCATAGTCATCCAAGTCACGTCACCGGGTCCACGTAAGAGTAAAAAATATGGGTCGGATCGAAATGGGATTATACGGGTATGAAGGCCTAAGCCTAACCAGATCCTCGAATACCAAATGGGTCGGATCGGATCTGCTCTCGCTCTTTTATCCCTTTTAGAAAATATAATAATTTTGACAACATCTAAAACCATAAGATTGTTAAATGGATCGTCAGGAGACATTCTCGTTACTACGATCGATCTGGATGGCAAAGATCATGTTCAAAATATTGCATCAAAAGTAGTGCAGATCAATATTAATTCTATTACCGGCATATCACTGTAAATACCACTGTAATAGCTATGACTAAAGCGACAAAGGCTTTTTTGATCAACGACCGACCGTGCGCGGAGCTTGATGACGCCGATAGGATCTCAAGGACTGCATTGACCGCAGTCAAGACGGTGGTCATGGTCGATGGCCTGCCACCGCCACCACGTGTGCCTGTTCCTGCTTGCCGAGGCACGGGCGGGGACTCCACGCCCAGCTGCCCTGCACCATCGCCATCGTCGGCGGCGAGGGAGGCGGACTTAAAGAAGTATTCCCTCTCCCCTGCTTTCGTCTTCCCCAGGAAGCTGGTTTCTTCTTCTTTGGGTTTTCTTAGTCCCACCCGATCCAAACTAATCCCTCTGTGCCCTTCGCAACCTTATCCGCTGGACTCAGTCCACTCTAAGGAATAGAGTATGATAGTACGTAGCATTAGATTAAGAAAAAGAAAATATGACAGCTAGATTTCTCTCTTTGAGAGAGACTAATCTGTAGAAGAGCTTGGTAGCGTAGGGGTTCAGATGATTTGATGTTATTTAGTTGTTCCATGTGCATTGCATGGAATCTGATTGTTTCAGATCATTTATATCATCAACCTGCAGCTTCCTAAAAGCCCTGATACTTCCAAGATAGTACCCAAAGTTCCAACTTTAATGCCTGATCAAGTACCCATAATCTTGTCTTCCTTTCCAAGATTGTGAGGTGAGACAGGAGAGCGGAATTGCTGCAGAGAACATGTTTCCAGCATTTGTTTGTTCATGTTCTTTGCTGCTAATCTTGGAGTTAAATAAGCCGTCATGTAATAATCCCTACGTCCATGTAGGGGTCTCTGTGGTCTAACTCTGACAGAGCCTTATTTGCTTGTGAGCTTTTGATGTTACCGATGTGTGTGAACCACTTGCAACCACATAACTTTATTTCCTTTTAAGAAGCAGGTCTCGATGAACTCTGCAGCAATCCGACAGGCTTCTGCCATCGCCAACGTGATTTCTGCAACCCTCTTCTTCCTTTTTACTGCAGCAGAGTGGGGTGAATCAATGCCCAGTTGACATGTACCTCCGGATCAAGCATACAACGCAAGGAAAAGGATGAGCTCGGATCTCAAGGCATGAGGGAGTAGCCGTGTAGGTGGGCATTAGCTTTGTGCTTGAGGGATATCGGAACGCAGGCTACTGAGATAAATTTAGCTCTTACAGTACCTGTAGCACAGTTTCAGCTTTACTGCCGGGGGTGATGGGTTCCCTGCAGCTTCTTCTTCTCTCTCTCTCCTTCTTCCTCGGTGTTCTGGGGTCTCAAGAACTTGATGGTAATGACCTTAGCAACATCTCCTTCTGTAAGTTTGCAGCTATTCAAGCTTGTCTCCGTTGATCTATTGCAGGGTTCCTTGCCAACGGCAACTTCGAGATCAGCCCCAGGCAGGACAAGCTCAAGAAGACGGTCATCCAGGGAAAGCACTCCCTCCCACACTGGACCATCCACGGCCTGGTGGAGTACGTTTCCGGCGGGCCGCAGCCTGGTGGCATGTTCTTCGCGGTGCCTCACGGCTTCCACGCCGTGCGGCTCGGCAACGACGCCTCCATTTCCCAGAACATCACCGTTAAGCCGGGTTCCCTCTACGCGCTTACCTTCAGCGCCACCAGAACGTGCGCGCAGGACGAGGTGCTGAGGGTCTCGGTGCCGCCGCTCTCAGGCGACCTCCCCATTCAGACTCTCTACAGTAGCACCGGTGGTGACACCTACGCCTGGGGATTCAGGCCCGGTAACAAGACGGTGCAGGTGATCTTCCACAACACGGGGATTCAGGAAGACCCGGCGTGCGGGCCGCTCTTGGACGCCGTGGCCATCAAGGAGCTCTTTCCTCCCATACCCACAAAAGGTAAGTTAGCCATTAATGAATGTGAGATCAGTGGATGTGCATGTAAAAATGGCTGTTCTAACGAAGGAGGAGAACCCTTCAAGCTGCTGTTTGTGTTCAACAGACTCTTCAATTCTTCACTGTCATTCACATGAGATTGTGATATGTGTCCAACAATTCCAATCATCTCTTGCTGCACCGTTGTTCAACTGCAGAGAACCTAGTCAAGAATGGTGGCTTTGAAGAGGGCCCTCATGTCTTCAAGAATTCCACGACCGGCGTCCTCCTCCCCCCTAAGCAGGAAGACAGCACATCTCCCCTCCCTGGCTGGATCATCGAATCCCTCAAGGCCGTCAGGTTTATCGACGCCGCACATTACGCCATCCCGTCCGGCCAGTTCGCCATCGAGCTTGTGGCCGGAAGAGAAAGCGCGATCGCCCAAGTTATCAGGACCGCCAGTAACACCATCTACAACCTGAGCTTCGTGGTAGGCGATGCCAAGAACGGTTGCCATGGATCGATGCTGGTGGAAGCTTTTGCCGGCAATGGCACAGCGAAGGTGTCATTCCAGTCGCAAGGAAAGGGTGGATTCAAGGCTGCAAGCTTGAACTTTATGGCAACCGGGAGCAGGACACGGATCACGTTTTACAGTTCATACTACCACACCAGTGTTAGTAATCCGGGATCCCTTTGCGGGCCTGTGTTGGATCAAGTTAGAGTTTACCCTCTCAAAGCTTGAATCTTTAGATATTGCTGAAGTGTTTCTAGTAGTCTAAGTACGTCTCTTTGTCTCCAGGGCAGTTTCGCCTTCCATGTCGGGTCAGAAATGTTGGCTTGTTTTATTTCTCATGAGCATTATCTGCTAATGCTGATGCTGAAGTGTTATAAAAATAGATAAATTTCCTAAAAATTTCATGTGTTTTTACTTTTTTTTTTTGGTTGTCGTTCATAGCGATCATCTTTACTTGTTTGTTTATTGTCGCATAGCTTACGAACCCTGGTCGTCTTCATCTTCGTCGCCTTCGTCTCTCGACCGTCGAGGTCAGTGGTCGCTTTCGTCTCTCGGCGGTCGAGGCAGTCGTCTCATAGGACTCGACTCGACTCGACGGTGGAGGCAGGAGCGCCGCAAATGAAGGAGGCCCTCTTGAGAGATCGTCCGTCACCGAAAAAAAGGGATGGAGGCGCGACGAGACGAGCACGCTTGATGGTCGCGACAAAGGCGGCCTTGGTGCAGCTCCTCTCATGGAGCCTCTAATGCCCTCCATACTTCTTACCCTGACATACACCATCTCAAATAATTTATATTTATTTATACAAATTTAAATAATCATAATTTTGATTCATCAGTGAGAATAATAAAATCTAAAAATAATGAAAAAATACTTAATTTTTGTCATTATTTTAGTTACTATCAATTTTTTTATTTTTTTTATCATAAATTAGATATTTTTATCATAAAAAATAATATAATATTCTTTTCTTATTAGTTGTTCTATACTAATGAGATTTTACTTTAGATCATTATTAAATAACATATCATCAATAACTTTTTTATCAATTTTAATTTTCATAATAATTGTTCATTTTCATTTCACCTAAACCTTATTATCATTTTCCATATATACATATGATCTAACTTAATCAGCAAATCCTTGAAAGAAACTTTTATCCCATGTCATATGATTACTATATCCACTATAAAAAAATCAAATAGATTTAAAATATTCTTCATTAGATGCTATAAAAAATATTCTCTTCATCTCATTCGTTATCATTATTTTTCTCATAATAAATTATTTGATTTTTATTCCAATAGTCTTTTTTTAAGATGGTTATATTTTTATAGTAAAAATAGATTGAAATATTTGGATTTTTATTTTTATACCAATAAATTTTTTCAATATGTCCATTTTTTTTTACAACAAAACATCGATGAGTTTCTTTGTTACCTTAATTTGTGTTATGACCTCTTCCATTTTGATATCTCCCTTGATATTTGAATTCTAAATTTTTCTTTTGTTCATTTTTTTATCTATCTTCATTTGAAAAGTATATTCTTAAAATTCATCTGATATTTGTTCACTTTTTATTCATGAACTAAAAAAAACTCAGTAATTCATCAATAAGCAATGTACTTATATCTTTAGCTTCTTATATAACAATAGAGATCATATCAAATTTTAGAAATAAACTTCGTAAAATTTTTTCTATTATAGTTTGATCTTTTAGATTTTCACCATAAGATCTTATTTGATTCATAATAAAAGAAATTTTTAAAAAAATCAACGATAGATTCAAAATTTTTCATTATAATAGTTTCGCATTCACGTCGAAGAATTTGAAGCCTTGAAATTTTTTACCTTTTTTGTGTCTCCAAACACACTTTTTAGTATCTTTCAAGTTTTGATGTTGATACTATCATGATTCAGAAAAATGGTGTATCATCTATTGCTTATTGTAACGTGTAAATAGCTTTTGCATCTTTTTGTATATTTTTTTATCTGAATTTTTTTTATCTTTGTAATGCTAGGATCTTTACAGATCAAACAAAATCATATTTTTATCAAATTTCATAATCTATATAAAATAAAAAGATTTTTAATCTTAATAACCTAAATCGGTAACTACCATCTTTGTTAAAGATAGAGAACTGCTCCAATCCTGTGATAGGTAACCCGAAGTGATTAATCTGGTTATATCTTTCCATATCCTCATAATGAATTAGCTTCTTAGTTTTCAGTCTTAAACTGATTTTTATTATATCATTTAAAGTTCGTAAGAACGTATTAAAATGACTATATAAAAGACATCTCATATATCTTATCATCAATAAAGTTACAAGCTTAACATATTCCTTCACTGCTATAAACAACTACTGCTTGAAGCTTAACATAGGCAGAGAGAGTACGACGCCTACCATATGGACACATCCATAAACCCATCCTCCGTCGCACATCCTCTAAACATACCCACGGTATTGAATCCATAGGCCACCTCACCATTCCTCGACACGGCGATGAGCCCGGCCTTGCCCTCGTCCAGCCTCTCTTTGAGAGCGTAGTCCACTGCCTCCTGGAGGCCGAGCCCCTTGTACTCCATCAGCGCTGCCACATCTCTCGCCAGGGTGCTTCGGATGATGGCCTCACCCTCGCCCGTGCACGACACGGCGCAGGCTCCGCAGGCGTAGGTGCCGGAGCCGATCAAGGGTGAGTCCCCGATACGGCCACTCATCTTGTTCATGAGCCCTCCGGTGGACGTCGCGGCTGCGCACCACCCGCCGTTGTCGACCGCCACGCATCCGACGGTCTCCGGCGCGTAGATGCTGATCGGGAGGCCGTTCATATGCAGGCCGCCATCTGTAATCGTACTGCTGGCGCTGCAGGTGTCCGCGCTCGGGATTGGAACTCTGTAATCGTACTGCTCCAAAGCATCTACATGAGTGCACATGATATATGAACGGGGATTGCAATCGAATAGCATCTACTTCACATACCACGATACTGTTTGCTTCCTTTGCCAGCTTCAACATACGCACATTCTCATCAGTGATGAAGTAGCTATTGTCCACCACTTCAACCCTCTGCAACGGGACTAGCATTGCATCAGGAGAGGTAGAGAGGAGAGAGAGAGAGAGAGAGAGAGAGGACCTGTTCGCGGGCGAAATCCTCGGCTCCGTGGAAAGCGAGGTAGGAGTGGGGAGACCTGTCCATGACGAGGCGGGCGAGGGAGACGGGGTTTTTGACGGTGGTGAGGCCGGAGACGGCACCGCAGCGGCGTCCCCGGCCGTCCATGATGCTGGCCTCCATCTCCACGGTACCCTCCTGGGTCAGCGCGGATCCGCGGCCGGAGTTAAACACTGGGTCGGTCTCCAGCTCCCGGACCACCATCTCCACCACGTCCACGGCGGAGAGGCCGGCGCGGAGGCCGGCGGCGCCCACACCAAGGCAGCGTCTCAGCACCCGCCGCGCCTCCTCCTGCCGTTCCTCCGGCAATTTGGGGTCCACACCGGCTCCCCCATGCACGGCAATCGCCCAGCCCCCCATCTCTGCCTCTCCTCCTCGCCCCTTCGACGTCCTCTTCGGATCTGCTTCGATGTACGTGAGTTCTATTCTGTGTGCCACGACTCCCAGGGCTCTAAATAGAGTTCGCGGACGTGAGAGGATTCCACGGGTGGAGTTCGGAGAGGGCGGTGGCGTCCGAGTCAGACCCCCCGATTCGTGGGGCAAAGATAACGGGAGTGCGGGTCCCACGACACTTCCTGGGAAGGCAATCCGAGTAACGTCTTCGCTCGTATCTTTCCATCCAAATCCAACATTGTCGCAGCAAAAATCCCCATTTTTTTCTTCTTCTTTGAAATTTTTGTAAAAAAAAAAAAATTTACTCGTGCATGCAATTGAACCAAATATACATATATTAAACAACAATAATGATAATGAATCGAGTTTTTGCACTATATCATGTTACTCTTTTCATCATATATGATATATCAAAACCATTTTATATACCATTAGTCTTCAAGTATTATTCCACACGAAATATTTGTGTTCCTTGCCACGAAATATTTTTGTTTGGTGAGCTAGCTTGTGATCACAGCATTGACCAGTTGGATGATCATCATCCATGTCAAAATCTTCATCTTCTGACGGACAAAAATTGCTGCTGAAACAAAATACTTCTTTGAATCAGAGGTGGCAGATGAGGCAAGACTTGGTCCAACTCTATCTGCTACTTAAACTTTGCATCAGCACCAATCTTGCATTCCTTCCTTCCTTCCTTCCCGGCAACTGATAGCCAAACTAATGGTGGACCAAAGGCAGGTCATCAAGTCCAAGTGGCCTTTGTTAGTCTCATTGAGTAAGATAGTTCAAATACATCATGCAACCAATGCATGCTTGTTGATATATCGTATATTATGGAGGCAGGCTAATACATGCATGGAAAGCATTCTCAAAATTGAGGACTTCAAGCAACCAAGTAAATCATGTCAAAGGGTTATTAAGTTATTTTGATTATAAGAGAAACATCGAACGTCACCTAATCATCCAAATTCTAATAATGTAATAATATCTCAACGTTGAATATTCTCTCAGTAGTCCATATACGTTAAGACTTTTCTAAAATTACGATTAAAACACTCGTAATATGTTATAATCCGATCCGAATAGAATATTAAGTTTAAATTATTGATCTAAATACAAGTTAATAATAATATATCTGTCACTCTTATAAAATAATTTAGGTTTTTTTTTACTTTTCAATATTGGAGTAAATCAGGGATATCAATTGATGAGAAAAAATATATCGTTTGTGTCTTGGTAAGCCTAACATGATTTGGACTCGTATACGTAGGATTGTCCGAAATATCTCCGAGCACTCGATGTGTTATTTGCATGAAGCCCAAAGATCGAAGAGGTTTCCTGATCTGATCCTTTCGATACTCAAGTTAGTAATCCTAAGTCTCCAAGCGTGGACACGAATAGTCACAAAATGTATGTCCCTCTATCAATGATGTCTTTATAGTTGGTCATAGGGGCGAAATATTCTGAAGGGGAGGGAAGAAAATATTTCGTGAAATATTCTTTGAACTCTTGTCCACATAAGCAAATGGATAGAAGGTGGGTTAGACTCCATGTGACGATTACGTATCGAATGATGATTAATCGATAATGTATTTTTATCATCAACTTAAATTATTTTATTGTCCTTAAGATTAGTTAGATGTGTGGAGAAGGTAATATGATTGCTAATTAGCTAAGAGTTCTATAGTTAATATTTTATGGAAAGAGTATCAGCTGAGTAATTTGTATAAATTTTTGTGATAGAGAATATTTATTTTGATGTAAGACAAACTTCTTTCCGAAAAAAAAAATTTATATACCAAAATCATATTATTTGCCTGAATTAATCTTGAGAATTTTCTGGATGCAAGACCTGTTCATGGGCCGGGCTAAATGTCTGAGATGGAAGCCTGGCTCGAAATGGCCTACCGCCATTGGAAGACTCCGCCCGTGGAGCATTTCGTCGAGCACCTCGACCGTGCCTGGGCGCCCGACTCCCGTCTTCTTTCCGGCATCGTGCCCACAATCTCGTCCAGAGCCTTTTTCGCCTCCCTATTCTTCGCCTGCACCACACTTCTCCGCCCCGTCATCCTGTCCAGGGGCCCGTCGGCTTAAGTGGTAGCAATACGCCCGTCGGAAACATCGGGAAAAGCCTCGTCTTCGCCGTAATCGTTGGATCACATCTTCAAAACTTTGCCTTTGGTTAAATTTGTTGGTATTCTTTGACCATATTGTCGGTGAAATAAATTGAATGTTATGTTCTTCTTATGGTGCTTGATCCATTGAGACACACGATTCATGACTCTTTGATGCAGAATCAACAAGATAATATTTAGCACATTCGATGAACATGATAAATTTCTATAGCAAGCTTTCTGGAAGTCTAGCCTGTATTGCATTTTACATATTTGTCTTAATTCCTGGTTCTGACTTCCATGTCAAGAATGAAATCAGTATCAAATGTTTGTGGTATGAAGTGACCAGGAACTAAGTTTCTAAAATGCAGATATTTTGCATCATAGTGGTTTTCCTTAACTTTCCCTCTTCCCCCACCTTTTATTTTCAAGGCTACTATAATATCATGTGTTAATCTTTCTACTTCATTGTAAAAACTGTGGAGGTCAGTTTGCTTTGTGCTGTACAGCCTCATCATCATTTTCTAATTTATTGCCCCATTTTATACAGTTGTCCCAAAGAATGGTACAAATTGTCAGCATTCCACATTGAGATCTTAGCACAGAAACAAGTTGCGAGTTGATCCTAATAAGAGGCATAGCTTCAGGAGTTAAGAAATAGCTGAGCTTCATTGTTCACCAGTTGATAGCTGTTAAGTTATTGGCAAGCTGAACTGTTCCAGGGATATCTTTTGTCAATCTTCCTCACATTTCTAAACATTTATTATACACATAAAAAATTCCTTTATCTATCATATACTTCTTAGCATCAGGATGAAATAAATAGTTGCAGTGTATTTATGCTACAAAATATATGGATGATGGAACAATGCAAATATATCATGTAATAATCCGGTGGTGGACTGTGGATGGTTTATACTTTATAGATCTTGAGAAGTGGCGTTTTTCTGATTCTTCTGTTTTTGTGCAGGTGAAGGATGTAATGAAGGAGGAGCTTTCTTTGTGCAAGGAGAGAGACATGATCATACATTAGCTGACAGTTGGCAAGCAAAGGATTATCTTTTTCTGGTAAGTGCAAGCCAAGAATAAATATGTCTGCTTGTTGTTGATGAGAGTTCCCATTTATTTGGTACCTCTGCAGATACACTATCTCTGGCACATAATCAATGCCAGTGAGTGCAGCTATCTTTGCCCTCACAGTTTGTGAGATGTGCAACAGGTATCCAATTGTTCTTTCTGAGTAGAATTTGTTGGAATAAGTTCTCAATGTGATTTACTGCTAGAGGGGTCTATATTCTCAAATGCCTTATTTGCATACTAAAAATACTTTTAGATTTCTTTCACTTTCTGTTTATAGAATTGGTTGACCACTACCTTTTCTTCAGTCCATTTCAATAAGCTACTTATAAGACATAATGTGGTCTTCAGATTCTTTCTTTCTTTTTTTTTGGAATTGTCACATCTTTTAGTTACAGACTCTTAGAAAAAAATATTACAATGCTGTTGTTTATATGACATATTGTGTTTTTTAATTTCAATATATAAGAGAAAACTGGATTCTAGATATACTGGTATAGAGGTGAATGGTTTGTTTAAACTGGCTTATGGAGTTTTAGTTCTAGTTTTATGGATGGAGCCAAGAATTAACTGGTTCTTTAGGTCCATGACTACAATAGGTTCAAGCCTTTGCTTCCTAGATTACTATATGGATCGGGCCCATGGGATTAAGTCTATCTTGATTCAGCAGGCCAAGGCCTTACAACCCAAATCCACCCTGCCCCTTGCCAGCAGGCGAATAACTCTCGATTTGACTTGATCCAAATCCACTGGTCAGTTGGCTTGGGCTGATAGGTCCAGGTCAGGATTGATAGGCCCAGTCCTGCTGATTGTCTAGTTACGCATTATAAACCAGTATCAAGTGGTTTTCCATATATTAGCAGTACGTTCCTCAAAATTAGATCAACTTAAGGCCATATAATCTCTAAGAAATTAGATCAACTTAAGAAATTAGGTCAGAAGTTAGTTATTACCTCAAGATGCCTATGCACTTTGAAGTCTACTTGTTTTTGTTTTCTGTACTGGAAAGTGCCAACTATTTTGATTTGAGCTTCTGTCAAACAGGCTATGGCACTGGATGTGATGCAGATGGAATTACCCACCGTCATCAGTGCAATGCTTACCCGCCATCAATGACCACAACATTGTGTTGAGATCATCACCTTGCAAGGAGTGGTTTCAGCAGGTTTGTGAACTTAACCTCGGCTTATTTTCAGCAGATTTGTGAACTTAACCTTTGCAGGTTTGTCATCGATGACCCTAAACCTTTTGTTCTTTAAGATCCACCAATATCTTCTATAGTGTTGTTGTATCTCAGCTCATCTATTTGCCCAGCAGTAGCTAAGGGGCATATAGACAATATTTACTTCCTTATTTTCCTTGCTGATGTAATATGGATCTACAAGGGCATTTATTACACTTTCTAATTTGCACATGCCATGCCTATAAAAATGAATATGACTTTTGTGTTTACGGAAGAATAGAGCACATCAAAGAGGTTATGTAATATAAATACATGATAACTGCCTAACTTTTGATTATCTGTGAATATTTAAATATACTGGGCAGAAGGAAAATGGCTTAGCCTTTTAAAATCCATTAATTTTTTTATTATCCACACAGAATATTTAATTGTACTGTGTGGATCATTCTCATTTCTTCTGTTCCTTTATTTTTTAATATATATCTATTTCAAAGTTGGAACTAATTAATAAGAGAAAGAATACCCTCACCATGTAAAAACTCTTTGGGTTCAGGAGGATAGCATATATGAAACATGGGAAATGCTAAACTGTTGTATAGAGTGTATATCGGAATCAAGATTCAGCTTAGGCTTTAATCTCTGTGTTGGTATGTATATTGGCTTTTTGTTTATAGGACATATATGCATTAGCACATGTCATGCCATAACACAAAGAACTTTAGATTTGTCATGTTGAAATGAGTAGGAACAAGATTTGGTCAAATTCTAGTGGTCCACCTAGGATCTGAATCCAATAATCTTTTGAATTCAAACTGACGATATATGACTAATATTTGGATCAAATCATAGTTGGTTATCAGACTCATGCCTTTTGTAAAGCTAGAACCACACCAAATCAAATAAATGTTATTGTATCTGAAGTGAAAAGATGCTGAAAAATTGGTTTGGATTTTGGAACATTATTTCCCACTGTCATCCTTTGAAATGAGGATCCAACTGTTGAGGATGCAAATAAAAGTCAGCTTCAGAGCCTCCAGGTGGGAGTATAGGAGATGGCTTGGGGTTGGGGCACTTAGTCATATAAGTTGGACTAGCTCCATCCAGTGACTTGGGTTCAAAGGTCTTTTCCATCTTAAGGAAAGGACAGCCACTTGAGGTGATTGTACCAAGTATAATGAAGAAAAGGAAAGGAAGAAATAATTAAAGTCAATCTGTGGTTGCACTTTACATTTTATTATTCATTATAGTGGAAGGTAGGCCAGCTTGCTCAAGTTATTAGTGGAAGCTTAGGTCAACAAATTGGAAACAATTTATAAATTTCTTATGCAATTGCTTCTGCCCAAATTTAATGGAGTGCACATTGACGTTAAGATTCCAGTAAGAAAGGAAATTTGTGGCCTATATTCATAACTTGAATCCTTAAATATTTCATTGTCATTTAGCCATAATCTTTTTCTACATTTGCTCATGCTTTTTTGTGTTTATGCTTGTTCTTATTTGTTATGTGTAAAGGGTCTTGTTCTTAGACTAACCATCCCTTTCTTTATTTTGCAAGTATACCCTTCGCACAGCAGCTAGGGTTGTTAGTTTCCAGTAATAATATGAGTTGAACTTTAAATGAGGGTTCCAAGACAAACTTAAAATATTAGGCGTAGATAATGAAAGAAAAACCATCTTAAGTTTTAGAAGTGTAGATTCCTTTATTATTGGTAACTGTATTTCGTGTAATCGATACTTCATTATATATTATCTTCTTTGGTCATTGTTCTCTTCTGTATTTGGAGTAAGAAATTATTTCCCAACAAATGTGAGGTTTGTTGGGGTAATTTAGTGAAATAATGAATGGATATTCCAGCATGAATAGTAGGTTTATAAGACTTGTAAACTTCAAATACAAATTCAGGTTTAAAATGAAATAAGTAACTTTCCTTAACCAAAAAGCAATGTTTTGCCAGATTGCTGAACCAAACTTCTACACCAAGGAAAAGAAAGAACATTGAGGTGAAATAAAAAAACAATATTATCATATGACTTCTGAGAGCACAAAGAAGGCACAGACCACTATGTTTTTAATAAATATTTTCAGGATATCATTCTGACACAATCATTCACTTCAGAAATCTTGAGCAGCATCACATATTTGTCTACATCACTTTTTTTTGCTGTTTTGCAAGGGATGTGGAAGGTATGATTTCTGCATCAGAGGTTTAAGGTGCTGTCAGATTCTGGTAAGAGACATTGACAACTTACCTACTTGGATTCAGCCCTTTCCCTCTCTTCTTTAAATCAAATAAGCAATGGGCAAAAGTCTTGATTCTGAGCTTGATGTGAGTATAAAATTGAGCAGATCATGGAAAGCATACCATATCTGCTGACATTGTAAACGCTTGAAGGTACAAATAAGGTGGCAGGCACATTAATGAACTGTTAGAGCCACAGAGACCCAGAATTCTGAGCAAGTTCTAATTTGGTGCTTCAGAGAGGGAACTGGAGACATCATCTGAAACTGTCATCACCCATCATAAACGACGGTGTGCCTTGATATTAATGTCTATTATTACAACAATGTAAGCATTCTTTTTTATATATGGCTTCAGAGAGGACACTGGAGACATCATCTGAAACTGTCTGTCACCCATCATAAAGGGTGTGCCTTGATATTAATGTCTATTATTACAACAATGTAAGCATTCTTTTTTTATATAACATTGAAATAATATGTCAATTCCAATTCAAAGTATTTGGTTTACATCCGCATACAATTTATGTTGTCTCAGTTGTTTTTGGTCTCGTTTACAGCTGTAAACAAAAGGAAAAGCGAAGCGAAATCTATGGAGAGATCGCCATCAGCAAATCGCCGGACGTGGTCAAATGAGATATTTCTCTCAAGCAACAACTGGTCAAAACAAAGATTCTATCAGAGATGCCGAGTCAACGTCGATCTCGATCAGAGAATTCATGCTCTCGTATTATCATATCATGCGACGATGTAACCTAATAAACATTACCAGCTACGGAAACTAAAGAGAAGGGTGAAGGAAACGACAACTGTAATATGTTGTGATATGTGTTACGTTTCTTGTTCTTATCGTGACAGTTGACCTGATCATGGCGGTGAACGGGAGAAGTCAAACTACGAGGTGGCTATTGCGTCGCCGGCCGTGGAGGTCCGGTTGGAGCAGAACTCGTCGGCGGGGCCGGCGCGGATGAGGAAGTGGGCGAGGTGGGGGGTGGCGGCGACGAGGTTCTGCGGGCAGAGGAACTCCGCGCTGCATACCCTCTCCGCCTCACGGTCGTGGTCGTGGACGAGAACGTCGGTGTGGCCCCGGCCGCGGGACCTGGCCATGACGGCGGCCGTGAAGATGGCCGACATCCGGCCCGGCGCTGCCGGCGTGTGCCCCTTGGGCCCGTCCACCAGGATGACGTCCCAGGCCACGTCGTAGAGCTGGTTGGGGAGGTCGTTGATGGCGAGGCGGCAGTCGGAGAAAAGCAGGTTTTGCACCGGCCGGCACTCCCCGCGGCGCTGCCGACGCGCGGCGGCCAGGAGGTCCGGCATCTCCCGAACCTTGGTGGTGTAAGCCACGTCGTAGGCCTCCAGCCCCGGGTTGCGCCCCTCCACGCGGGCGACGTAGTACTCGTTCTCGTCCAGGAAGACGGTACGTCCGCCGTTGTTGAGCGCACGCCACAGCGGCGTCTCGTGCCCGATCCCGAACACGAGCAGGTTGCACGGCGCCCGCCGCCGCAGCACCCCAGCGACCGCCCGAAGGTCCTCCTCCCTCATCTTCCCCGTGGAGTTGGAGGACACGGCGTAGTTGACGAGGGCATCGAACACAGGAGCCGGCAGCGGCGATGGCTTCCCGTAAGAGGCCGACCCAGCGGACGCAACAGCAGCGGCGGAGGAGGAAGCCGAGGGGATGTCACTTGGATCTCTCGCGTTGGTGGTGCTGAGAAGGGTGAGGAGCGAGGCGAAGGTGAAGAAGGAGAGGAGAGCGATGAGCCAAATGCGATGATGGTGGGAGACCGAGATGGAGATGGATGTGTTGACCCCATTCCCACCTTGCTTGTGGTTGGATGATGGATGCAGAAGTATTACTCTGGTACTGCTGACTCCTTTCATCTTGAAGTACAGTGGAAGAAGAGAAGTTGGTTCAACATAAAACTGCCATAATTCCTTCTTCTTCTCTCTGATGGAGAGAATTGGGAGAAAGAGGGATAGCAGGAGGAGGAAGCAGAAGAGGATGTTGCCTAGTTGCGTCTAATATATTCATCCCAACTTTTGTTCTGTTCATTCCCCAGTTATTATTATTATTATTATAAATGGAGAGAGTTGCTGTTGTTGTTGGAATGTGGAGTGCGACCAGCTATTGGTTGTGTTGGCTTTAGGAGCTTGAAATCTCATTCTTTATATCTAAAGCATTGATCTGACAAAACTTTTTAAGTCCAAAAAATATTGGTTTGATGATTTGAGGATATTAGCCAGCTTAGTAGATGATAATAATTTTGATTATTGATAGTAAAATTATAAGATCAAATCCTGGATCTGTCTAAGCTCAGTTGTTCTTGGTTGATAAGATTTGTGTGTTTCAAGGAGTCCCCATCCAGATTATAGATGCATATAGTTTCACAGAACAACACACTTCTGGAGCTGTCCAAAAAAAAAAAAAAAAAAGATTGACTAAAAAAAATAAAAAAAAGGAGATTTCTGGGGGGTCTAAAGAATCTTTACAACTAGACAGACTTGCTTACAAGTAAGCCAATGATGTCACTAAAATGTAACACCTCTCATTGGATGTGGCACAAATGGTTTTGCTTGAACAATTTCCTAGAAGTCCAATTGGGGGACTCATCAATCATTGCAAAGTTGAATATGGATATTTTATTACTAGATGATCTTTTTTGTCTGAATAGGTAGACAACCATCTCCTCAAATCTTCCTTCCTCTCTTGCCTTTGATTTGCCTGCCACAATTTATGCCCAATAATCCCTACTAATCGATTGGTTGTCATATTAATATATTATGTATATTCTCCAACATTTTGGATCAATCATGGTTTTGTAAGAATCACTTATTCAACATGTAAAACCTTATGGGATCACAAGTTATTCATTTCAACTACATGTGTTAGTAAAAAACGGAGTTGACTTAATATGGTCAGGTATCAAATATATAATGCCTAAGAAAAAAAAAAAGAAAAGATAGAATGTTAGAGGGAATATCTTGTTTAACCACTCTTATACATATTCATATATCTCATGTTACTAATTTGAGCATCGAAGGGATTAAGGCAAAAAATCTTTTTCGACCTCAGTCTTCATACTAGTGGCACCTTGGGAGCTCGACATTTTTATTTAGGAGACACCTCAGACAATCTTACAAATATGAGTCTAGACCATGTTGGGCTAACCAAGACGTCAATGACTTTTTCAATATTTTTAGTGCTAGAAGGAGGGTTCGATACCGCAGGAATGCCCATCCGCTTACCCTCTTAATGAATGCTCGAGTGAGGAGGCTTTGCCCTCGACCTACAATACTCACCCAAGGAGGACAATAGCCACCCTTTCCATATATAGATGCATCTATCTCAGTGCAAATATTGATGCGATACTAGCATATATTGATTGACTTGAGTCTCTCACCCGAGGGATAACCTCAAGCCATCTGCTCATCATTGTTGAGGTGTTCCTGAATCTCACTCGATAAATACATATACTAATGGACATGATACAGGTCATCGCCCTACTTTTACCCTAGTCAGCCCCATAGGTAATGCCACTAGCTTAACCATGATCACTGGCCTAACTATTATTAGCACGACACCTATTGATGTTTTCCCACCCGACGTGGTGCCGACATCCCAAAAAGCATTTGAGACTTGTTGAGGGAGCACTTTGGTCCCCAACAATGAAATTTAGTAGATCACACTACCACTCTATCTTGCCTGAATTTGAGACATAGTTAATGAATTCGATGGAGGATTCTCTGTAGATTCAACTATAATAGATAAATCAACATTTGAAGGAGATGCAATGAGAGTTCCAATAATCTAAAGGGGAAGAACTAGTCAACCCCACCTTGAGTTGATTGCCATTCACCTAGAAATTTTAGGAGTCATTTGATGGTAGTGCCAACCTAATGGAGCACATAATAGCTTTCCATGCCCAAATATCATTGTATGACACTTCGGATGCTGTGATGTGTCTCACCTTCCCAACCATAAGGTCTAGCACAAGAATGATATGCTCACTTGAAGTCACTTTCTATCAGTTCTTTTGCTCAACTCACGAGAGAGTTCAAACTTCACTTTTTTGGAAATGTATGCCCGAGGCCATTGGTGGTAATGCTTCTCAAACTTAGACAATGGGAGGAAATGCGTATAGACTTCGTCGCTTAATTCACCAATGAAATATGAGGTGTGGTAGATGCCAATTCATCGCTTATAATATAAACCATTATAATGGGGCTCAAGCTCTCTCATATGTTTTAGTCATTGATAAAAAGACCACTAACGATGATACCATAAGTACTTCAAAGTATCAATCAATATAATGTCATTAAGGTAATGGTCTTAGGTAAGCGTGAGGAGTCACGCAAGAGGCTAAAGTAGGAGCAACTACAATCAAACCCAACCCCAAGGTCATCACAATAAATAAGAACCAAATGATCCGAGTTATCTCACCCAAGTTCTGAGCTAACCCCCTGAATATTATTAGAACTCAAGTTTTTATATAGATAAAAGAGAAAGGGCTTTTAAAAGACCCACCTGATGAGGACTCCATTAGCGAAAAAAGACAAGTCCAAATACTATCATTTCCATCGAGATTACGATCATGACACGAAGGGTTTTCGTAACTAAAAAGAGCAGATTGAAGAACTCATACATCGGGGACACTACGAGTAATTTATTCGAAAGCACCAGGAGCTCCCATCTTGATCTTAGGGGTTAGTGGAGCAATAAATTAACGTTATCATTGATAGGCCCACCTCAAGGGGAGACAACTTCTCGGCTTGTAAAGCTTATATCTGAGCTACCATTGAAAAGCGTCCGAGGACGAAGAGCAATAACCTTCAAGAAGAAAAAGATGAAATACTTTGACCCGAACCACGATGATGCCTTGGTAGTTTTTTTAAGGATGATTAATGCTTAGATGAAGAGGGTCATGATTGGCATATGTAGTTCTGTCGATATCCTCTACTTTTATGCTTTCCAAAAACTCGAGTTCTCAACTAACATCCTTACCTCTATGACTTCTTCACTGATGGTGTTCATTGACGACTTTATCTTCTCTCTCAAGATTGTGAACCGACACATCACATTCAGAGATGAGCTTTGCTCCAAAATAATACTTGCTAAATTTATAGTGGTGGATATCCTCTTGGCATACAATGCAATCATAGATCGACACACGCTGAATAAACTAAGGGCTGTGATGTTGACCTACCATATAGTGATGAAGGTCCTAATGAGAACTAGCCTCGAAGAGCTAAGAAGTAACCCAAGGGAGTCATGCTAGTGTTACCTGATGATAATCTTCCCATCGAAGAAGGTATGATCTGAGGTGCCACTTATGGACCCCTGAGAGTTTACTAAGTCCATCCTACATCCTGAACTAGTGGAGCTACTGATTGAAGCACTTCTAGATAAGGCCTGACCCTATTGAGTTGTTAGGGTCGAGATGACACTTTTTGAATAGAGACAAGTCCGACTCATCATCTTTCTTTGAGAGAACATTGAGGTATTTGTTTGGTTGCTGAGAGACATGTTGGGAATCTAACCCAACGTAGCTCAACATCATCTGAATATTTCTCCAAAGGCATGACCTATGAAGCAAAGGCCTCACAAGTTTGCTCCTAACCACTAGTAAGCAATTAATGATAAGGTAGACAAGTTGTTAGGCTTTTATTAAGGTGTAATACCCCTAATGGCTTGCCAATATTATACTCATTGAAATGTCTAATGAAAATTGGAGGATGTATGTTGACTATACTGATCTTACTAAGACATGCTTAAATGATAGCTATCCCCTTCCTCGAATTGATTAGTTGGTTGATGCTATCGTTAGTCATAAGCTCATTAACTTTATGGATGCATTCTCATGGTGTAATCAAATCAGAATGATACTAGAGGATTAAGAATATATTTCTTTTATCATCGACAAAGGCACATATTACTACCGTGTCATGCCATTCGGATTAATAAATGTAGGTGTGACATACCAAAGGATGATAAACAAAATATTCAAGCATTAGATTGAGAGAAACATTGAAGCTTTAAGTATATAACATGATAGTGAAGAGTAGGACAATCGAATTGCATTTAATGAATTTAGTCGAGTCATTTTAAATTTTAAAGAAGTTCAATATGTGCCTCAATCCAACCAAGTACACCTTCAAAGTCAACTTAGGTCGAATTTATTATGCACTAGAGGGGAATAGATGAAAACCCCAAGAAGATGCGAGCCATATTAGAGGTGCATCCACCTTGGTTAATAAGGAAAGTCCAACAATTTACAAGCATATAATAGTGCTTAGTTGATTTTTATCCTAATCAAGCGATAAGTGGCTATCTTTCTTTCGAGCATTAAAGTATCCAAAAGGTTTCTAATGGACCTAGGAGTGTCAAGAAGTTTTCGAAAAACTAAAGGACCATCTCGCCTAGTTGTCGTCGTTCACCTCTTCTACCTCGAGTGAAACTCTAAGCTTTCACCTAGCTATCACTGACCTAACTATCAGTTCAGTGTTGGTACAAGATGACTCGATAGTTTAGAAGCCTATCTACTATGTCAGTCACATTCTAAGTCGATTCAAGAAATGATACGCTCTTATCAAGAGGCTTATATTTGCACTAGTATTGATGACAAAGAAGCTCTGCCCTTATTTTTCAAGCGCATGTTATGCAGGTGATCACCAACTAGCCACTAAGTCAAGTTCTCTCTTGGTTCGATGTCTAAAATTGATTGTTGAGGTGGTCAGTAGAGATGGATGAATTCAACATCCAATATGTTCTAACAATTGTCATAAAGATCGAAGCGCTATTAGACTTTACCTCAAAATTAACTCCTCCTTCATCTGAGGTTGACAAGCATATCCCACCCTTATGGACGTTATTCGTGGATGGTTCCGCCACCTTGAATGGGATGGTGGACCCATCCTGAAAGGCCAAGCAAGCTTTCTAGTTTGGGTTCAAAATCTCTAATAGTGAATCAAGTATGAGGCACTTCTCTCAAGGCTTTAGCTTACCTGGGAGCTTTAAATATATGACCTGACAGTGTTTAGTGACTCACAACTAGTTGTGAACTAAGTAAAAGGGAACAATGAATTCCAAGATTCAACCATGGCAAAGTATCTTATTGAGGTGCAAAAGTTAACTTACAACTTCTCTTGACTTAATGTGTTATAGGTCCCCCATGAAGAGAATGCCCAGGCCGATGGGCTTGCTAGATTTGCATCGACTCAAGCCCGAAGGATGGTTGACCATTGGTTGAGATACTACCAACCTGAACCATTAAGAAGCATGACGTGTCTACAACATGGGAAGAGCTGAGTTGGATGGATGAGATCCTATGCTACAAAAAAAATGAAACACTCTCGATAAACCCCACATCAGGTTGAAGAGTCAAGCATCATCAAGTATGATATTACATAATTAACGATAGCTTATATTACAGATCTTATAGTGAATCATTCCTCAAATGCTTAACACCTCAAGTGGCCAAGAGGATACTCACCAAGGTGCATGAGGGTATCTAAGGAGAACATATTAGTGGACTAAACTTCGCCTTCAAAATACTTTGATAAGAGTTGACCAACACTAAGCAACGATGCAATAGCCTATGCCCAAAGATGCAATAGGTGCCAGAGGTTTAAGTGGATATAATATCAAGTGACAATCCCTTTTAAGTCGGATCAATTATGGATGACCCTTCACCTAGTGAGATATGAACATCCTCGGACCCTTTATGCTAACCTTAGGCCAACAGGGGTTTTTCAGTGTTGGAGTTGACTATTTTATGAAATGGGTGGAGGGTAAGCTATTGATGTCGATCACGAAGAAGTAGGCTGATAGATTTATATGGAAAAATATTATTTCTTGCTTCAAAATTTTTCAAGCATTAGTCTACCATATCTTTGGTGTCAATCATAAAGTGTACATATATTTTTTAAGATGTGAGTGTTGCAAGTTGAGGAAATAAAGTTTCATTATTTTAGAAAGGACTACATTGATTGGGTCAAGTCTCTATATCCAAAATGATGCTCCTACCAAGATAGATGACTATTCAGATAGATAAGCCCGATGGCGTTACAAGCAAAAAACATAAATAATAAGTTGAGTAGATAAACCTGATGATGACTCAGTGGAGACTAATAAATTATGAGACTGTGGGCTAGGCTTCAGGACAAGATGGCGAGTTAGGACTATCATCAAAAGGTACTTCGAACACCATCGAAATATTTTGATTTTTGGGGTAATCGATGAATAGATCTTTCTCAATTTCCACCCTAGGGTACTTTGCTTTGAAATGGGCTAAGGTAATATAGTACCCATATTGATTTGAAGTGACCCTCGACCTCTTTAGGCTCCTCCTAAACCTGATAGAGGCCTTGTAGTCTATGAGCGCCTCCTCCAAATACCTTAGTATCATGCTTTGCTTAGCTTCTAGTGCCTCATTCAGACCTTGAACTTGCTCGGTTATACTCATAATTGGCTCAATGGCCACAACAACTTGCTCAATAAGCTTCGAGTTATATGTCCTCATCGAATGCAGCTCTCAAGTAAGTCACAACATCTCATCACCATGTTCTGGTTATTGCTCTAGACCACTTTCAATTGCTTTGTTTGGTTAATGAGGTATCGCTCGACCTCCTCTAACTACCTCGCCAACTCAGTCCCTCGAGTCTCTACCTCAAGAACAAGCATAGGGTCTCCCCTCTCCTTCTTCAAGTTCTCCACTTCTTCATAAAGATTATCGATCATAAGGGAGTATTAGTGAATGATGGAGTAGTGTTTTGCACATAGTCAATAAGGGTTGTGACATGATAAAGATGCTACAAACCAAAGATAGAGGGGTAAGCAATGAGGAACTGAAGGGGTTAGCAATGACTTAACTTACCAGTATTTCATTACGGTATCACATGTCGATCAAACCCTCCAAGGGGGAGCAATAAATATGCTTCACCACCACCGAGCACAAGGACTCCCGACAATATTATTTAGCGGCTTCGCCATCGCCCCATATATTTTGCCCCTCTTACAGACCCTCTCATCTTAGCTGCAACGGTGTGTTTGAGGTTGGGTTCGGATTGGTTGGCTATCTACAATGTCATGAAAGGCAGTGTCTTACCCTTGCATAGGTCAAACATTAATCTTTATCTCTCTCCTTTTCTTTTCTCGATAAGGAACCTAAGCTTAAAGACATCTTTAAAAATGCTAGTGCCTTGGAGGTAAGAGGCACTTCATTTAATTCCTCTATGGGAATCCGCTTTGCTTCAGGTTCCTCATCCCCTTAAGCATGAGGCACATTCCTTACAACCTTCTTCTTCTTCAACTTGTCAGTTCTAAAAGGATGCTCGAATTGAGTCAAACCCAATGCCTCGATTGATGGTTCACGAATAATAGCTGAAGGTGTCAAAGAGGCTATCGCTATCCCTGAAGAGGAATTAGTTCCTTTTTTCTTTAAAGCTTGAAGGTCCATACATGCATGAGGTCAAAGTCATAAGGCTACATGGTTAATTTTTTAAAAGTATAAAAATAAGTGAGAAGATGGGGTGTTTAGGTCATATTCCAAGGAGCCGGTCTGAGACAATCATCGACTATCTTTTGGACAAATTTAGAAGAAGAGAGTATATCTTTCAATCGAAGCACTTGATCTACCTCTTCATTTTATAAAAAGGTAGGTATGTTATCTATGGAGTGTGCCAACTATGTGAGACTGAACCCCCAATCCTAACATGAACCTATGAGGAAGAAGCACCATTTCAACTCTTATTATTAGAATGGGCACCACCAACTATGAAGCCCTTCTAAGCAACCAAGTAGTACTCGCTTCTCCCCTTGCATAGTCAAAAGCATATAATAAATAGTTTATGAGTCAGGGAAGCAAGACACAATCACCGGGTGGAGGAAAAAACAAAGTCTTGCCTCTAGATACGAGAAGACAAACAAAATAACTTGAACATAAAGTCGAATGGATAGTGACTAAGTTTAGAGATTTGCAGTTCAAACTCGACTGAGATGGAGTACTTGGTCCACAAGTGATTTAAGAGCCGTGTACTCACCATTGAGTCTTTATTCTACATACTTTTCATAGGCTCTAAGCCTCGAAGAACTTTTAAGTTCATAGGAACTGACTCCCCTAAGGATAGAGCATCAACCTCCTTGACCGTCTAACTGCTATGAGATTTGGAGGAGTTTATGTAAGATCAAAAAGATATCCCAACCTATGGAGATGAAAGAATAAGATGTTAGACAACTGAGGTGTTGTAGAGCTAATGTGCTAGGAGGGCAAGGAACCCACGAACCGACTCACTTTACAGACTGATGCTAAGTAGAGAAGGCTCCAAAGGGACCTTAGAGGCTCAAATTGAAGAATGAACCTCACTCCATGGTTAAGGGAGATTTACAAGGATCCGACCAGTTGGATCTCTAGGGCTGAAAGATTCTTTTGCTTCCACAGAACTTTAGAAGAATCCAAGGTGGAAATAACCTCAATTAAATTTAATGGAGATACCATCTAGTGGTATGATTGGTACGAAACATATTACAGGGTCCCTTCATGGGAGCAATTCAAGAAAGGACTTCTTGTTTGCTTTAGACTCTCAGAATATGAAAACACTAATATGAAGCTCACCAAAATCTGCCAGACTTTTACAGTGCTACAATATCAAAGTCGATTTGTACGACTATCGAATTAAGCTAAAGACTGGTCCAAATGATAACTGGTGAGATCATTTATCGAAGGATTTAATCTAGACATCCGATGTGAAGTTAAGGCTCGTTAACCCTACACTTTGACAGTTATGATCTTATTTGCCCACTTACATGAAGAAAAAATCAACATGGAGACTTGCCAAAATAGAAGCATCAGAAGACAAGTGATTAACAAGCCGCCAGCCCACCCTACTCCTAGTTGAAACCCAAACCCTCGAAGACTCAACGGAAGATCAACAAAAGGTTTGTGTTGGCATTGTGATGAAAAATAGAATAATGAGCACCGATGCAAGCAAAGGAAGATTCTGATAATTGAACCAATTAAGAAGGAACCAAAAGCCTACAATGTGGACTTCAATCATAAAGATACAAATACTGATGAGGAGGTTGAGCCTATTGCACATACCGTACATGTATTGGCCGGTTACTCTAACCCACAAACTATGAAAGTTGGGAGAATCATGAAACACCAGCTTGTAACTATCTTAATTAATACTATAGAACTAATAACTTTATGGACAACAAAGTTATTGCATGGTTGGGTTACCATATTGAACGTTGTAACAAATTTTAGGTAAAGGTTGCTGATTGACGAATTTTAATATGTGACAGCAAATGTTCGAAGATACAACTGATTATGCAGGGCCAAGAATTGCTTGCATATTTCTTTTTGCTACTATTGAAAGACTATGAAGTAGTGCTTAGAATTGAATGGTTATCAACCCTAGGTGATGTCTTCTGAAATTTTTCTAAACTCATCATAAAGTTTTTTTGAAAGGAAGGCATGGAAGCAAGATCACCACTGTCACTAGCAAGGATGGAGAGGATTTGTTGAAAGGCACACACTAGATTCTTAGTACAATTGTAGAGCATTGAAAGGAAAGCGATCATGTACAACCGAATTAAAAATGTCCAATCATTACTCAGTGAGTTTGTAGATGTATTTGCAGAGCCACGAGGACTTCCACCCCTTCGACCCCATGACCATTGAATTCTTATATTACTCGAGAGAGCCCCAACTAACATTTGACCCTATTGATATCCACATTTTCAGAAGGCAGAGATAGAGAAGATTATCAAAGAGACGCTCAAAATATCAAAAAATCTTTAATTGACATCTCATGTATAGAGAAAAACATAAACAAAACCCAGATTCCCGAAATTAAGTATTTGACCGTTGTGCGATGATTGGTATATGAAAAATCTATAAAAACCCATAAACTACATGAATCGTGAGAGATGTGTTACCTAGGGAGATTGTATATCTCTGAAAATTACTAGTTACGATGGAGAAGACGAAGGAGCACTCGGGTACTCTTAGCGGTAATCCACACGATAGACGTGGCAACAGTTCCTCAACTGCGGGATCAACCTCTCCACACTCTTAAACCAAGGAGGGGAAAACTCTGAAGAGTAATAGGAGGCAGCTTCTCTAGCTCTCCCTTGCTCTAACCTATGAACAATGGAGTGCCTCCTATTAATAGAGGTGAATGAGCATATTCTTAAATGAATTCTATTCACATTGGGAATTAGATCTCTATCCAATTATCCAATCCTATTGGATCTCATCCATATGATCCAAAATATGAACTCCATAAATATCTCATATCCACACATCTACCTGTCATAACATCTACTATATATGTGTGACCCTCTTGGCCCGATACCGAGTTGGCCGTGAGTCACTCCCATTAGAACTCTTTCTGATATAGTAAATTATTATCCTTATAATAATTCACTTGACTCATCGACTATGGACGTACTAGGCCACTACACTATAGTCCCTAGATGATACAGGGGTATCAAATCTATCGGACCTAACTGTCCAAAGGTTACCGTGTATCTATAGTCCCTCATCAAACTAATATATCAAAGACTATACATCAGACATGGATATTGTCAGGCCACATACATAAGCCTTCAAAGTCTCGCTCTAATTAAATTCTCTCGGAGAACTCCTTCTCTCAATCTGAATGACCTTGGTTAGAGATTTTATCTGAGTGAGCACATATGGGATATTCCTCTAATGATACCTGAGAGTGTACGATCCTTTGTCGAAACACTCAAT
Source organism: Ensete glaucum (assembly GCA_021527575.1). Lineage (NCBI taxonomy): Eukaryota > Viridiplantae > Streptophyta > Magnoliopsida > Zingiberales > Musaceae > Ensete > Ensete glaucum. The sequence continues at coordinate 13,232,594 of CM038557.1, read as the reverse complement.
TACCTTCGTATGGTTGGCTACTAATCCCAATAACTAGTTGTACCATATTTGGACCTTTTCAAACTTGTATGTCCGGCGCCAAAGAAAGAAGTACTCATATAAGGTATCTTGGTGTCTAAAGTCTAAGGACCTGGTACACAACTAAGGCTATGGAATTATTGTCTGACATTAGGTATCATTATCCATCCAATATTTCGTAAGTGGATCAATCAGTGAACTCATTCTCCAATGAGCACCTGCTCCATACCTCTAGTATCTCTACACAAGTGACTATGAGACAAGTCGCCTCCTTCATATGAACGAGTATATAATACATTAGTTTATCTGGTTATCTCGATATCCCTTTCAAGTAATCTATGACCAGGATGATTTAAGATCTATGTTTAAAGGTGAATCGGTCTCATTATCATGATCTCATCATGATCCGATTCCCATTACACAGATCTAAGAACATCACAATATACAAAAACATATAATGTGAGAAAATGCCAAAAATGATAAGCAAAGATATTACTGTAATGTGTCATAGGTGTCATCACTCACGTGATTGGCTTGTAGGATCTCTCACTTGAGCCAAAGTAAATTACCTACATGTCTGATCCTCATTAGATGTCCGTGATGCTCAAACACAATCTGAGGTAATGGCTTAGTTAGTGGACCTGCAATGTTATCTTCAGATGAAACTCTTTCCATTGCTACATCTCCATAAGACACGATCTCTCTAATCAAATAGAACCTCCTCAGAATGTGCGACCTGGGTTCCTTTGCTTGAGCGATCGCCTTATTATTGTCGCAATATATTGGGATTGAGATCGACTCCATGTTGCTTGGTACGACTCATAGATCTATGATGAACTTCTTCATCCAGACTCCTTCCTTTACGACTTCCATTGCAGCAATATTCTCTGCCTTTATAGTCAAGTCAGTAGTATTATCTTGCTTGGAACTCTTCCAGCTTACTATTGCTTTATTTAAGGTAAACATATACCTGAATTTGACTTGCTATCATCGATAGCATATTGGAAACTCAAGTCTGTGTAGCATTCAACCTGGAGGCTACCTCCTCTGTATATCAGTAAAAGATCCTTAGTCCTTCTCAAGTACTTAAGGATAAACTTTACTGCTTTCCAGTGCTCCAAGCCTAGATCTGCTTGATACCTGCTTGTGACATTCATAGCATGCACTATATCAAGCCTGGTATATAGCATATCATACATAATAGACCCTATCGGAGAGGCATAGGGTATCTTATCTATGTTTGCCCTTTCTTCAGGAGTTTTTTGAGGAAATGCTTTACAAAAGTGATATTCCATGTCTTATTGGTATGAGATATCTCTTTGAATTTTTTATGCCAAACCCTTTGATAATGGTGTCTATGTACTTAGACTAGGACAAGACTAGCATCATATTAGATCTATTTCTATAGATCCGAATCCCCAATATATATGATACTTCCCCTAAGTCCTTCATGGAGAAATGTCTAGATAGCCAAGCATTAACTATGGAGAGCATTCCTACATCATTCTCAATAATTATGATGTTATCCATGTATAACACTAATAAGGTGATAGCACTCTCACTTACTTTCTTGTACACACAAGACTTATCTTCATTCTTAACAAATTCATAAGATCTGATTGCCTCATACAATCTGAAGTTCCAACTTCAGGAAGCCAATAGCTTCCTCAAAGGTTTGAGGATCAACATCCTGAGTGTCATCTTTATTAATATGTCTCACATATCTCTCAGGAGGATATGACACTCTGTCAGATCTACGCAAAGTTGGTACTTGTGTGTCAGGTACCTGGACAGATCCGATATCTTGAATGGTGCCCGAGCTAGGTTCTGTAACCTTGCTTAAATTTATCATCCTCCCACTATCCTTACTAAGAATATGTTCCTTCTTAAGGAACACTACCCTCTTAGCAACGAAGACCTTTTGATCCTTGAGATAATAGAAGTATTACCCACAAGTCTCCATATGGTATCCCACAAACTTGCACCATTCAGTCCTTGATTCCAACTTATCAAGATTGTGTCTTTTAACGTAAGCATAGTCGCCCAAAATCTTAATAACCTTAAGATCGGGCTTCTTCCCTTTCCATATCTCATATAGTGTAGACACTATTAATTTAGATGAAACTCTATTCATAAAGTAAGCCGCGGTCTCTATGTCATATCTATAGAATGAAACGGGTAGGTCAAAACTAATCATGGACTGTACAATGTCTAATAGCGTGTGATTCCTCCTTTCTTATACACCATTGAGTAAAGGTGTATAAGGAGGTATCCATTGAGATAATATCTCATGATCCTTGAGGAACTGAGTGAACTCCATACTCAAGTATTCTTCTCCTTGATCTAATCAAAGAGTCTTGATATTCTTTCCAATCTGGTTGTTAGGACTCTAGCTAGAGGAGTCCTAATTTAGTTTCATTGAAGAGGGCAAATATATAAATCCTAAGGGTATTCATGTAAATCGTATATAGCTAACCCCTATTAAAGAGGTGAGAAGGTCAGCTGGGATAGGATTTGTGTGAAGGAAGATATTTAGAGGGAAGAATAAGATACATGTCACGCTAATTAACCACCCCTTATCCTAGTTAAAGAGAGGTTGGATTAGGAGGGATTAAGTTAGAATAGGATTAGGATTAGTTTGAAGATTGCTTCTTAGAGTTGGAGTTGGAGTTATTGGAAGTAGGAGTTGCTTCTTAGAGTTGGAGTAGGAGTTGTTAGGAGTAGGAGTCTTAAGTAGAAATCATATTAGGAATTGTGATTTAGAAGCCCTATAAATAATATTGTATTCTCCCCTCTTTCATCTTCAATAGATCAATTATCTTTTAGCTAATGTAGTATAAAACCAAGGAGGGAGAAACCCCTATAGAGTTCCAAGGAGGCCGATCCCCTATAGAGATCACCCCAAGCTTAGAATCCACAAGAGTTCTAACACTTGGTATCAGAGCAGTGTTCTTGACATCTTATTGTCCTTCTATAGCCGTCCATTAGCCCCCCATAGTCGTCCAAAGTAATTCCCACAATTTCTTGAAGATCATCACCTAATTCTGCTGTCATCTCCACTGCAGTAGATCATCCTTTGATCTCTTCGTGAATTGCAACAGGTTATAGTTTTCTATATCCCTATTTAAAAAATCTAAAAAAATCGTTCCTATTTGCTGCACACATTTTTCATCGTAAAGTTTCCATCTTTACGATGAAAGTTATGTTGCAGAATTCCAACCGCACACCCTTGACTATTTAATTTACTGCTGCGTTTTTACTGATCCAATCTCTACAAAATTTTTACAATGACTTTAGCAATTCCTATCTTTGGATTTTCTTTTGGTTATGTCAAAAAATTCTCAATATAAATTGTTGATCTTTTACGTCCAAACTGCTACACATTAGATGTAAAAATCTGATACAGTACCTTCCCGTGATCTTGGATCTTGCCGAACCTTTTGTTGTCGTTTTCTTCCATAAATTTTTTGACGGCATTACTTTCCTTTACTAGCAGATTCTTCTTAAGTTTTACTTGAATCCTTATTTTGAACTGCTGAAAAAAAATCTCATCTATACTGTTGAAATCTTTTGATGAAAAAATTCTGCCGTAATAACTTCTCGTATTCCTTGATCTCGCTAAACTTTTACTGTCGATTTCTTCCATGAATTTTTTGACAGCATTACCTTTTCTTTGCCAGTGGATTCTCATTGAATTTTACTCAATTTTTTGTTATAAACTATTTTTTGACTATAGTACTGAAATCTTTTGTTGAAAAAATTCTGCAATGACACCTTGCAATCTTTAATTTTGCTAAAACTTTTGTTGTTGTTTCTTTCCACAAAATTTTTGACGATATTATCTCTCCCTATCAGTAGATTCCCCTTGAGTTTTACTTGAATTTTATTGAGATTTTTTGAAAAAAATTATGTCTACGCTATTGGAATTTTTTCGACCAAAAATCTACTGTTGTACTTTTGCCTTTCTTTTTCTTCTTAACCCATTGAAACCCAACCATCTTGCTGCCACCACCTAAGATGTCTTTAGGGCATCCTTTTAGCCTTAAGAAGCAACCATCGTAACCTATTTTTATAACCCAAACAACACCAAAAACTGTAGCTCAAAATAATGACCTATTGCAGCATATCGACGTAGAATTCTGTAGCACTACCTTTCGGTGTTTTTTATTGCACCCATATCTGATCCTTACCGAAATTATTGCTGCCACCCATGTCATCTTTAGGGCACTCCTCTAGCCTTAAGATGTAGCCATCATAACCTATTTTCATAATCCGCAGCCAACATAAATCGCAACCTAAATAGTGGCCTTTTGCAGCCACCAAACCTTTCATTGATCCTTACCCTCCATAGCCACCAATCCTACAAAATTGGTTGTTGCCATCAATAACAATCCTAAGCCATCCCTCTAACCCTAAACCTCTATCACCAAGCCTTCCTTATAGCCCCTATAGCAGCCCTAACTCATAGCCTCAACAAAAAATAATAATAATAATAATAACAACAACATGTCAGCCCCAAACCGTAACCATCTATCCATGATCCACCATCCCTTTTGGCCACCAAACCACCCAACTGTTCCATACCACTGACCCAATAGTAGGAGAGAGACATTAGCATTTCAGATCTGGAGGCACATGCAATTGTATCTCAAGGTTCAATCGATGCCATGTTGGAGGAGTTTGAATCATGTATAAAGGAAATATTGCATGACTTATTTGTCGAATTCAGATTGAGCCGATCTTCGAGCCCAATAAAATTCCACCAAGGTGAAAGTTCAGAGATGCCTCTCAAAAAGAAAGAACAAGCCACTGATATGAGGCAGCCATGTATGAGAGTGGACTTCCCTCGGTGGGAAGAAGGAGATTTGACGGGATAGATTTTGTGTGCCAAACATTACTTTCATCATCACCAAACATCGAAGGATTCCATGGTGGACATCGCTGACATCCACCTTGAAGGAGATCCTATACGATGGTATAATTGACTTGAATATAACTATGGGGCTCCGACGTGGATACAATTCAAGTATGCACTGTTGAACCGCTTTGGGTCGACCAAGTACGAGAATATGCTGACCAAGTACAAGAATATCAATGAACAACTTGCCAAGATCCGACAAACCTCCACGATCCAAGAATACCATATTAGGTTTAAGGAATTATCTTACTTTGCTCATGATTGGTCTGACAGATAATTATTAAGAACGTTCATCGAAGGACTCAAGCTGAAAATTAAAGGAGAGGTTAAAGCGCGTATGCCCCCATCATGAAGGCCGTAATCTCTTTCGCCCGAATCCAAGAGAAATGATTGAACCAAGATGCTCAGAGGATGAAAACTACTCTTAGACCAGCAGCATATAGACCTCCCTCTGCTCCCAGCCATTCTTCGATGCTAAAAAAATTGACGAGAGAAGAGCTACGTGACAGATTGATGAAGAGCCTTTGTTGGCACTGCACTACAATGAACTTTATTGGAAGTAGGAGTTGCTTCTTAGAGTTAGAGTTGGAGTTGTTAGGAGTTGTTAGGAGTAGGAGTCTTAAGTAGGAATCCTATTTGGAGTTGGGGTTTAGAAGTCCTATAAATAGCCTTGTATTTTCCCCTCTTTCATCATCAATAGATCAACTATCTTTCAACTCATGTAGCAGAAACCCAAGGAGAGAGAAACCCCTATAGAGTTCTATGGAGGCCGATCCCCTATAGAGATCACCCCAAACTTAGAATCTGTAAGGGTTCTAACACTGGTATTCTACTTCATTCTTATATTCATTTGAATTTCTCAAAGGCCTCAGACTTGTACTTTATCAAGTACACATGTCTATACCTTGAGAAGTCATCAGTGAATGTAATGAAGTACGAGTAACCACCTAAAGCCTGAGTTGACATAGGACCACATACATCACTATGTATCAGTCCAAATAACTTTGTCTCTCCAGTTCTACTAAAAGGAGAGTTGGTCATCTTTCTTTAAAGGCAAGACTCACAAGTTATATATGGCTCATAGTCAAATAGATCTAGGTATTCATCCTTTAGCAACTTTTGGATCCTTCTCTCATTGATGTGACCTAACCTACAATGCCATAGGTATGTAGTGTTCACCTCATCTCTTTTCGTCTTAGATATGCTTACATTCATGATATACGGAGTATTATCTAGCATAAACAAATCATTATACAATGTCCTTCTAATGTTCATATCAACATTTATAATTGAATAACTATTATTATCAAAAACCAACTTATAACCATTTAATGTCAAATATAAAATAGATAAAATATTTTTGATAATAGAGAGAATAAAATAACATGCATCTAATGCAATAGCTCCATCAAGTAGATGTAAAATGACCTCACCGACAACCGTAGTGGCAACTCTTGCCCCGTTGCCTATCTTGAGGTCCATCTCACTTTTGACTAATCTCCTAGGCCTTGTCAGGATCTACAACAAATTGTAGATATGATAAGCACTCATGGTATCCAATACCCATGTGTTATCACAAAAATTTGACATGTGAATACTGATCATAAATATACATGAAGCTTCTCTAAACTTCTATTTTGCCTTTTCTACAAGATACTCCTTGTAGTTCTTCTTCAAATGCTCGCTTTTCCTGCATTGGAAGCACTGTCCTTTGTAATTTGCTATGTCTCTAAGGAACTTCCCAGCTTTCCTTTTCTTTAGTATCACCAATGTAGAGAATTGATTTATACTTCTTGATGGTTCTCTCTACTTCCCTCAACATATTGAGGAGCTCAGGGAGAGTCACCTCAAGTTTGTTCATATTAAGATTCATAATGAATTGAGAAAAGGAATCTGATAAGGACTGAAGTATAAAATAAATACATAGGTCATTATCTAGGACCATTCCTAGACCTATGAGTTTTTTAATCCACTCTATCATCCTCAGGACATGGTTTTAAATTGATGCCCCCTCAGTCATCTTGGCACAGTAGAGACTCTTGGATATCTCATATCGCTGAGCCCTTCCTTATTCCTAAAACAATTTATGGAGATGCAGGAGTATGGATCTAGCATCTATTTTTTCATGTTGTCTCTATAAGTCTGGAGTCATAGAAGCCAACATGCAACATTGAGCAAGAGTGGACTCATCTATATACTTATCATATTGGGCAAACTCTTCCTGAGGTGCTCCTTCCTCAGGCTGGGATATGATCGTATCCAGGATATATATGATTTTCTCTACTGTAAAAACTATTTTTACATTTTGAAGCCAATAGTGAGGCGATTGACATCAAGTATGCAACGTAGAAAGTTTGTAGATGACATGTTTCTAACAAATAGGAGATGTAGTATAAATAAATAATATGTAAATTTTATAAAAATAATCAAAATATTGACTTTTATCTTGACATACTCATACTATTTTCTAACGAGTCATGCGACCACCCTCAACACGTGAAACGAAAGTCTTTGCCAGACTTCTAGTAGGAATCGAGATCCAATCAGCTGTTAGATCAAAGTGGCACTAAGAGGAGGAGGGAGGAGGAAGCAAATTGATTTTATAGTGGTTCGGTCTCGTGACCTACGTCCACTCTTGATTCCTCCTCCATTGAGGTCATCGGTTTTCACTATTGATCTTCCTTTAATAGGTGAATACCAATTATCCTCTTATAACTCTATTCTCCCTTTGTAGGTTCAAACGATAACCTTTAGAAGTCTCTAAGCTCTCCCTTAAATAAAAAACTACTCGAGAATAAATGAGGAGAGTTCTCAAAGAATTATAACAACGTTTTTACAAGTTTTGCTCTTAGATCTTGCATCCTCAAGCAAGAATGGGTGGGGTATTTATAGGCCCAAATGACTTTACAAGTGGAGCCAAAACTTAAATTTTTTAGAGATTTTTCAAGGTATTGATAGTCTCTCCCTTTAGAGACTTTGTTCTAGCGGTAGTACTGCCAAGCTGGGTGGTACCACCACCTGACATAGTATAGAAAATTATGTCTGGGCAGTGCCACCGTATGACAAATCTTCGAAGACTATGTCATCTTGGAGATTGTGTCTTTGAAGGTCATGTCTTTTCTGACCCTAGGTTACTTAAATGATTTTATAATAAGTCCAAATCAACTCCAATTAAGATCTAATGATCTCTTAATTGAGTTCTTAAAATTAACTCTTATTATAATGCTAACTACGATACTTAACACACAATCTTCATTGTTCAACCGTCAACTGATCTCTCGGTGAACTCCTAGTGAACTCCCGACATCCTTTCGGTGAACCCTCGATGAGCTCTCAATTTTTTTCGTCGAACTCCTGACAAACTTCACAGTAAACCTCTGGTGAGTTCTCGGCGAGCTCCCGACAATATCGTCTGAACCTCGGCTAACCTCTGGCAAACTCTCGACGAGCTCCCACTACATTGTCCGAACCTCAACTCGATGCTCGAATTTGACTCTGGCCTAACATCTTATTGTAATGCTCTTTTATCATTGTAATTAATCTTGCATCACTTTCTTTAACACAAGTTAGATCATAAAACTCATCAATTAACTTTATCTTCAAAATCAGAGATTCAACAATCTCCTTATTTTTGATGATGACAACCAATTAATGATGTGAGTTAACCTTAACTCCCCTATGCTTATGTCATAGGATAAATACCACAAACTTGAATTCAAAAGCACCATCACTTTTGAATTCAATCATTTTGATAATTTTTCATAATTTAGCCATGCATGATACCATACATGACAAAATTTTCAAACATTTATCTTCTTGGTATCACATAAAAATTTTAATCATTATATTCATAAAATAACCATGTCATCAATCATGATACAATATCCATTTCAACCATTTCAAAGATATAAAAATATTTCTTATGTCATCAATTATGTCATTTCTTGCCTATTGTCATCAATAAAAGGAGAAATACTCAACTCGATGCTCGAACTTGACTCCGGCCTAACATCTGATTGTAATGCTCTTTTATAGTCATAGTTAATCCTGCATCACTTTCTTTAAGATAAGTTAGATCATAAAACCTATCAATTAACTTTATCATCAAAATATGAGATTCAACAATCTCCCCTTTTTTGATGATGACAATCAATTGATGACGGGAATTAACCTTAACTCTCTTGTGCATATGCCATAGGATAAATATAAAAAACTTGAATTTAAAAGCACCATCACTTTTGAATTCAAGCATTTTGATAATTTTTCATAATTTAGCCATACATGATACCATACATGACAAAATTTTCAAACATTTATCTCCTTGGTATCACATAAAAATTTTAATCATTATATTCATAAAATAACCATGTCATCAATCATGATACAACATTCATTTCAACCATTTCAAAGATCTAAAAACATGTCTTATGTCATCAATTATGTCATTCTTCCCCTTTGTCATCAATAAAAGGAGAAATGCTCAATATATATTTAAACATTCTTCAACATTTATCACATAAAGAAATTACTTTCTCCCCTTTGTAAATAAAATAAAAGAAGAAGAGGGGGGATGTCAAAGATCTAAAAAATTAATATAAGAGCTAAGAAGTCCAAGAAAATTATGAAAGCTACTCATATATTTAAAATTATCTCATGTAAATTTCAAGTAAAGACTCAAGAAATATGAAGAAATAGCAAATCATGCATTTAGATGGTTTAACATTTATAACTCTCTTCTAATAAAATCAAATTGTTCTTCATTTAATGGATAGGTAAAGATATTAGCCAATTGATGGTTAGTATCAATAAATTCTAAAGATATATCATGATTATTTATATGATCTCCAATAAAGTGATATCTAATGTCAATATGTTTAGTTCTTAAGTGTTGAATGAGATTTTTTTTTTCAAGTGAATTCCATAATATTCCAAGGTATTTTTCATCCAAATGACTTTTGCACAACATGCACCAACTGCTATGTACTCAACTTTGGCTGTATATAATGCAATCAAATTTTATTTTTTTGGAAGACCAAGAAATAAGAGCATGTTCTAAGAATTGGCATGTTCCAGTTGTACTCTTTCTATCTATTCTACAACCTCCAAAATCAGCATCCACATAGGTAAGTAAATAAAAGTTTTTAGACTTAAGATACCATAATCCTAAATTAGAAGTTCCTTTTAAATATCTAAATATTCGTTTAACTACCTTAAGATATAAATATTTAGAATTAGATTAAAAACTTGCACACAATCCAACACTAAATATTATATTTGGTCTAGTAGCAGTTAACTACAATAAACTACTTATCATTCATTCCTCTATATATTTTTTTATCAAAATTTTCACCTTCATTATCCAAGTCTAATTTTGTAGAAGTGCTCGTGGGTGTGTTTATGGCCTTAGCATTGTTTATACTAAAATATTTTAACAAATCAAAGATATACTTAGTTTAACTTATAAAAATATCATCATTTAATTATTTTATTTATAATTCTAAGAAAAAAGTTAATCACCCATTAGGCTCATTTCAAATTCTTGGCTCATACTCTTGGTAAAGGATTCACATAAGAATTCATTTGTTGAACCAAAAATAATATCATCAACATAAATTTAAATAACTAGAAAATTATTTTTAAAATACTTAAAAAATAATATGGTATTAACCTTGCCTTTCAAAAAATTATTTTAAATAAAGAAAGAGCTAAGTCTTTCGTACCAAGCCCTAGGGACTTGTTTTAGCCCATAAAGAGCCTTAGATAATTTGAAAACATAGCCCAAAAAAAGATTATTTTCAAAACTGGGGGTTATTCAACATAAACTTTTTTGGAAATGAAACTGTTAAGAAAAGCACTTTTGACATCCATCTGAAATAACTTAAAAGAATTAAAAGAGGTAAAGGCAAGGAGCATCCTTATGGCTTCAAGTCTTGTCATAGGAGTGAAGGTCTCTTCATAATTGATACTTTCTTCTTGGTTGAAATCCTTGGCCACTAATCTAGACTTTTTTCTAACCATGATACTATTTTCATATTACTTATTCCTAAAGTCTCATTTGGTACCAATCACTAAACGGTCACTAGGTCTAGGAACAAGCTCCCACGCCTCATTTCTCTCAAATTGGTTTAACTCTTCATGCATTGAAATAACCCAATTCGTAAAACGGGTGTACATGTCTCCTATAGTCTCACTTAGTTTCATGCGAAATAACTCAGCTATGCACTAAAAGATTAATTTTTGACTCTTTGACTCGATTAGTGCATTCGTGTGTAACTTCGAGTGTGTACCAAATCTCGTTCTCAATTTCACATATAGAAACCTGATTAAATTCATTATCAAAAGCACAAAATAAAGCGTTCATTACTTTAGAATTCAAAGAGAAAGTCTTTTTTTCTGAATTATTCTATTCATTCATCGGTTTGGAAGACTTTTCAAAATTATTTTCAACAATATGTCATAATTTAAAATCCATAGAAAGTATAAAAATTCTCATTCGAGTTTTCCAATACGTGTAGTCTGTTCCATTGAACATTAGAGAACGACTGATAGAAAGTCCCCCTTGATTGCCAACAAAAACCATCTCTCTTAGGTTTTAAGCCAAATAGAGAGAAACATGGCTCTGATATCAATTATTAAGATTAAAGTGACACTAAGAGGGGGGGTGGGTGCTTATGAAAAATTTATATCAATTTAAATATTCACTCAATAAAATCCGTATCGGAAATATATTTAAGCGTAAAGATGTTTGTAAGAGTGAAAGCAAGAGTAGTAGATAGTTAAATAATAAAGCAATGAAGATAAAGAGAAAAGAAGAGGAAGCAAACTGATTTTATAGTGGTTTAGTCTCGTAACTTACGTCCACTCCTGATTCCTCCTCTGTTGAGGTCACATGCTTTCACTATTGATCTTCCTTCAATAAATGAAGATCAACTACCATCTTATAACTCTATTCTCCTTTTGCAGGTTTAGGAGATAACCTTTACAAGACTCTAAGCTCTCCCTTAAACAAAAAACTACTCAAGAAAAAATGAGGAGAGCTCCCAAAGAATTACAATAGCATTTTCACAAGTTTTTGCTCTTAATTCTTACATCCTCAAGCAAGAATAGGTGAGGTATTTATAGGCCCTAAATGGCTTCAGAATTGGAGCCAAAATTTAAATTTTTGGAGATTTTTTGAGGTGTTAACAACCTCTCCCAAATTTTTGGTGTTCTGGCATTAGTATTGCCAGCCTGGGCGATACCACCACCTGACACACCTTCGAAGACTATGTCGTCTTGGATATTGTGTCTTGACCCTGGGTTACTGAAATAACTTTAATCATAAGTCCAAATCAGCATAATTAAGGTCTAATGACCTCTTAATTGAGTTAGTAAAACTAATTCTCATTATGATGCTAACTATGATAATTAACACACAATCTTCATTGTCCGATCATTAACTGATCTCTCGATGAACTCCTAGTGAACTTCCGACATCCTTCCGGTGAACTCTCGATGAGCTCCTGATTTCTTCAAGCAAACTCCTAACGAACTCATAGTATTCTTCCGGCGAGCTCCCAACTCTCAATGAACTTTCTGGCAAACCTCTGGTGAGTTCTCAACGAGCTCTCGATAACATTGTCCGAACCTCGGCTGACCTCCAGCAAACTCTCAGTGAGCTCCCACTGCGTCGTACGAATCTCAGCCTGATGCTCGAACTTTACTCCAGCCCAACATCTGATTGAATGCTCTTTTACCAACATTGTTAATCCTGCATCTCTTTCTTTAACACACAAGTTAGATAATAAAACCCATCAATTGACTTCATCATTAAAATCTGAGATTCGATATCACATCTTAGTATAACCTCGAGGGACTCGACCAATCACACTAAGCTCAAAAGGTAGGCAACTCTTGCTAATCACAACTCCTTGTGATTCCCATCCTTTTCGACCTCCGAATTATTATGGTCTCGAGGGACTCGACCAACCATGATATCTGGTTAAGTCATCACCATCGTTACAAGATGAGTCTGATTCGATGATATGCTCTCGAGGGACTTGACTAAGTAATATTATTTCCTCAGGTTACCGGTGACATATTAGGTCGTAGGCAAGATCTCGAACTACAAGTATAGGTGAGCCTCGAGGGACTCGACAAACTCAATCTATATCATGATCCAATCTCTTCCTATAACGATAAAAGGTCATGTGGGTCAATCTTATTACCTTACGCTTACTGACTTAATATTATCATAGGAGAAGATTTTAATTTGGTCTTTTGATGTCACACACACACACACACATATATATATATATATATAGAGCAATCACATGCACACAACACCATATGATCATGGACCACACAACTTAATATGATTAGGCCCGAACCATCATTTACATCAGATCTATATGTGTATCGGTGCATCTCCATGTCAAGTGATTATCCATCTCGTCTTCATCGGATCTACTAGCACCTCAAAGCATCTTCATGCATCATGATCGTCCAAATCAATCAGGTATCCCGCTATCACTTCTAGGCTTTTGTGTGTCTCTTCGTGTAATTACAACATAATTATAGGCTCGAAAATAAATGAGAATAATACAGCCTTATAAGCCCAAATATACATCACATGTATATATCATCATTGAGGAGTACTAGATAAATAATAATAATAATAATAATAATAATAATAATAATAATAATAATAATAATAAATAATTTAATTAACTAATTTTTTAAACCTCAGGATATTAAAGGAATTGTCAGGATTGTCAAGAGTATTTAGTGATTTGGAAAAAGGACATGCCTCAAAATATATCAAATTCTAAGGAGCAAAATTGTCTTTTTATCTTAAAATCCTCTCTTTTGCGTCACCGCCTCAGCGCGAGGCAGTGCCACGGAGAGGCGGTCGCGCGGGTGGATGCGGCGTGCACGCAGAGGCGGTCGCGCGGGTGGCTGCGGCGTGTCCCGCACAGATGCCGCGTGTCCCGCCACGTGGCAGCGCCTGCGGCAGTATGTAGGCGGCACCGCCTCGTGCGGCCCGCCTGCCAGCGAGGCGGCCACCGCCTCTGGCAGACGACACTGCCTCGCGCTGAGGCGGTGGGCTGCCTCAATGCAGCCCGCCTGCCAGCGCAGGCAGTCTGGCCGCGGTGGTCACAGCGAGGCGGACAAGTAACTCTTTCGCAACTTTTGCACGTGAGCTCTTTCCGTAACCGGCCGTCGCAAGCGTTCTTCGGCTGATTTGCCATGCGGCAATAGTTGCTGCTTCTTTAGCGTCAACGATTTTGACGTCTAAAAACTGCTCTTTTCTAAGAAAGATAAGACGCTTTTACGTAGATTAATGTTTAAGTAATTAAATATATTATATATAGTTTATAAATTCAATCATCACACGATAATTTTATTTATGACAAGGAGATGCTAGCGATTGTACATACAGTCATAAAGTGGAGATCCTACTTAATTGACAGACGTCAAATATGTACTGATCACAAAAGCTTAAAATATTTATTGAAGCAAAAGATTTCTTCTATAGAGCAATATAAATAGGTCAACAAGCTCCTAAGATTTGATTATGAGATTATTTATAAAAAGAGGAATAAAATCTTGGTTGCAGATGCACTCTCTCGTTGCTTGAACAAGCCGAACTGGGGACCATCTCTATTCCTACTTGTGATACTCAAGAAGATATCATGAAGGAATAAGCAGATGATCCTGAGATCTAAGAGATTATTAAAAAACTAGAAAAACCTTCTAGCTCTATCCCATATTATAACTGGGATTCAAAGGACTTGTGATATAAGGAGCGAATTATTGTAGCTCCATATTCTTCTTGTCAAACAACATTCCTAAAGGAGTTTCATTCATCTCCAATTGCTGATCACTCCGAATTTCTAGAAGGGGGAAAAAAAATTATTAAGAAATTTATTGCTTAATATGATATTTGTTGCCGTCATAAGGGGAAGCAATAGCTACCCTAGGTTTACTCCAGCCCCTCCATATTCCTTATGTTGCTTGGATTGACATATTTATAGACTTTATTGATGGACTCCCACCATCCTAAGGAAAAAGTACTATCTTTATAGTTATGGACGACTTACGAAGTATGCTTACTTCTCATTTCTGTGCTACACAACATCCTTATACTGTCGCAAGAATTGTTCGTATTATTATTGAGAACATAGCTAAATTACATGGAATTCCTCACTCCATTGTAAGTGATAGAAATAGGGTCTTACCATTCATAAATAGATGGACAAACTTAAATGGTGAACATGTGCCTATAAAATTATCTCAAATGTTTTACCAATGATAGACTAAAGAAATAGACTAAATGGCTTCCCTAGGCAGAGTGGTGATATAATATTTCCAATCATTCTTCTATCAAAATGATGTCTTTTGAAGCAGTATATGATCGAACCCTTCCCGCAATTATAAAATATGCAGCCAACTCCTCTAAAGTTGATCAGGTTGGCAAAGAATTGCTTGACAAATATAGGATTATTCAGCTCTTAAAGAATAACCTTACAGTCGCACAAGCAAGAATGAAACAGCAAGCTAATAAACACCAAAGTGAGAGAGTATTTATCATAGGTGATTGAGTTTTTCTTCATTTTTAGCCCTACAAGTTATGATCTTTCATGAAATTGTCTCATTGATCTTTTGGGCCTTATAAAGTATTAGAACCTATTAGACCAATTGCCTACCATGTGGATCTGCCATCTAGCTCCAAGATACACCCAGTTTTCCATGTTTCCTACCTTAAAAATAAGTTAGGTGAAGATAAGATAGTGCAACATTATCTGCCGGACATTCTTATTGATGGTGATGTTCAAGTTCAACCGCAAGTCATACGTGATTAACGGGATGTGATGCATCACAGATATCCTATGACCGAAGTACTAGCGCAATGGACTAACTTACCACTTGAAGTTGTCACTTGGGAGTCATACAAGATATTGAAAGAGAAGTTTTTAAAATTCGATGTAGCTCAGCCTTAAGGATAAGGTGGATTTGAAGAGGGGAAGAATGTTAGGATCCCGTTAAATTTCTAAATTTTTGAGTCATATTTTATGTGACTTTATTAGTCTAGTAGGAGTCAACTAGGAGTTTATTTAATATTTATTATTTATTAGGAGTCCAAGTTCTAAGGGATTCCGAGGTGAAAGAGTCTAAGTCCTAAGGGACTCTTAGGTAGAACTATATAAATATCGCTATAACTGCTTTTTTATCAATCAAAAAAATATAATTCAGCCTTTAGCAAACCCTAGGAGATTGATCCCCTCGAAGCGATCAAGGAGACTGATCCCCTCGAAGTGATCTTTATCCCATCTCCCTCTTTTCCACGATAGAACCATAGGGGTTCTTATCAGGTCAATTCCGAAGGGACATTGAATGAAAAAGGGGCATCTCGAAGAGCGTAAAAGAGATTAATGTGCAAACACCATCATGGAGAGTGCAAAAGTGACCAATGTGCAAAGATCTTAGAGAGCACAAAAGTGATTGATGTGTGAAAAACATAACTTCAATAAAAAAAAACCAGCCATGATGGAAGGCATAAGACAAAATGTGCCCAAGGTGTATGAGTCAGAAAAGCCTGATTCACATTAAAAGAAACTCACCCTGGCAGGAGGCATAAGACAAAATATGCTTGAGGTGTGTGAGTTACAAAAACCTAACTCATGTTAGAAGAAACATATCACAACAAGAGGCACAAGACAAAATGTGCTAGAGGTGCATGTCGGAAAAGATCGACCCCCACTTCCACTAAGGTGTGGAGGTTGGGATTGACCCCTATCTCTATCGAGACATGGAGGTCGAGAAACCTGATCCCCACATCTATCGAGGCATGAAGGTCGAGAAGCATGACCCTCACCTCCGTCTAAGGCGAGGAGGTGGAGAAGCCCAACCCTGACCCCTGCCTCCGCCTGAGTCATGGAGGTTGGGAAGCCCAACCCCTTCCTCGCTAAGGTCAAGAAGCTCGACCCTATCTCTGCTTAAGAGATATGGAAGTTGGCAAACCTAACCTTATCCAACCAAGGTGCATTCCTCGACAATATGAGGGGAATATCAATGATGGATCGCCACCAGCAGTCCTAAGACACAATAGACTAGATTTGTTGGATGAACTCAGGTCAGACAAGCTAGACATACCACCAGGTTGACGATGGATCGAGAAGGTATAAGCTTGACGTGATAGATGAACTAAATATTGTACTTCAGACCCCTCTCGTGAGAGCTTCAAAGCATGCCTTAGTTGTGGTGGTGGTGATGGGGGTGGTGATGTGCTTCAAAGCACATGATCAGCTAATCGTTATCTAGTATGTAACCATCACGTGGTGTTTAAGGTGAAAAGAGAAGATGAAGGTCACCCACCACCCGTTTGCCTATGTGGGCAAGGGTCTAAGGCAGGCAATTAAGAGAAGCCTAACCCACACTTCTACCGAGGCGTGAAAGTCGAGAAGCTTGACCCTCACCTCCATCCGAGGTGAGGAGGTCGAGAAGCCTAACCCCAACCCCTACCTCCACCGAGGCATGGAGGTCGAGAAGTCTAACCCTTCCTTGCTAAGGTCAAGAAGCTCGACCTTATCTCTGCCAGAGGCATGAAGATTACAAAGAGACATGGAAGTTGGCAAACCTAACCTTGTCCAACCAAGGTGCAACCTTCAACAATATGGGGGGAATATCAATGATGGATTGACACCAGTAGTGCTCGAACATAATAGACTAGACATGTTGATTAAACTCATGTCGGACGAGTTAGACATGCCACCAGGTTGATGATGGATCGCAAAGGTATAAGCTTAACATGTTAGATGATTCCACTTCAGGCCCCTCTTATGAGAACTTCAAAGCAAACCTTAGTAGCGGGGGTGGGGGGGATGGTGGGAGGACAAATGATAGGAAGCACATGGTCAGCTAATCATTATCCGATATGTAACCACCATGTAATGTCTAAGGTGAAAAGAGAATATGGAGGTCACCCTTCACCCGTTTGCCCATGTTGGCAAGGGTCCAAAGCAGCAGTTATGAGAAGCCTGGCCCTCACCTCCGTTTAAGGCGAGGAGGTCGAGAAGCCTGACCCTGACCCCTATCTCCACCCGAGGCATGGAGGTTGGGAAGCCTAACGCCTTCCTCGCTAAAGTCAAGAAGCTCGACACTATCTCGGTCAGAGGCATGAAGGTTAGGAAGAGATATGGAGGTTCGCAAACCTAACATTGTCCAACCAAGATGCATCCCTCGATAATATGAGGGGAAGGTCAACGATGGATCACCACCAGCAGTGCTCAGACAAAATTAGAGTAGACGTGTTGGATAAACTCATGTTGAATGAGCTAGACATGCCACCAGGTTGACGATAAATCGACGAGGTTTAAGCTTGATGTGTTGGATGAACTAAACATTGCACTTCAGACCCCTCTAGTAATATCTTCAAGGTATGCTAGAAGCACATGGTCAACTAATCGTTATTTGATATGTAACTATCACGTGGTGTCTAAGGTGAAAAGAGAAGATGGAGGTCACTCTCCACCCGTTTGCCCATGTGGGTAAGGATCCAAGGCAGGCGGTTATGAGAAGCCTGACCCCCACCTCTGCCGAGGTGTGAAGGTCGAGAAGCCTGACCCTCATCTCCATTCGAGGCGAGGAGGTCGAGAAGCCTGACCTCGACCCCTGCCTCCACCCGAGGCATGGAGGTCGGAAGCCCAACCCCTTCCTTACTAAGGTCGAGAAACCCGACCCTGTCTCTGCTAGAGGCATGAAGGTTAGGAAGAGACATGGAGGTTGGCAAACCTAACCTTGTCCAACCAAGGTACATCCCTTGACAATATGAGGGGAAGATCAACAATGGATGGCCACCAGCACTGCTTGAACACAATAAACTAGACGTGTCAGATGAACTCATGTCGAATGAGCTAGACGTGCCACCAGGTTGACGATGGATTCAGGAGGTATAAGCTTGATGTGTTAGATAAACTAAATATTGTACTTTAGACCTCTCTCGCGAGAGCTTCAAAGCACGCCTTAGTGTGGGGGGGTGGACAAATGATAGGAAGCACATGGTCAACTAATCGTTATCTGATATGTAACCACCATGTGGTGTCTAAGGTGAAAAGAGAAGATGAAGGTTACCCTCTACCCGTTTGCCCATGTGATCAATGGTTCAAGGTAGACAGTTATAAGTTATCGCTCCCTCTAATCCCCACCCCCCCTCTTATTGCCTACATGGACAAGAGGCCAAATAGTTGTTATTGGAGGTGTTTAAAAGTTAATATTTTGTCGACTAAGTAGAAAAGTTCATCTTCAACATAAGAAAAAATGAGATTATCTTTTCAGACCGTGTTCATACTCATATACTTCAAATTATTAATTTAGATATTAGAAGGATCTTTCTCTTCATCGATCTTCATGCAAGTGAAACTGAACCATTACATCAATTGAAGAGGGTCCAAACTCGGTGTACTTTTCTAATGTATGCAAAAGAAATCAAAGTTGAAAATTTTTATTCATGTATCTGGCAGTCTGACTGCCCCCAACAACTTCCCCCAGACTCTTCTAGATAGGTACAACCAGTCTTCCTTTTCAGCATCAAATTTGGCGTATACAAGACTTCTCATAGTGAATTTGTTCTACAATACTTCTTTGGATCCAGATTTCAGGTTACGACATCAAGGTAGCAGCATTTGCAGCCTTGAATCATGACACAAGCTAACAGTTCATCATCTTGTGAGGTTCCTGACTCATGTAGGGCAAAGAATGGCTTCGCATACACAAAAGGCTGTCAGTATCATGAATGGCAAATGATGGAAGACAATATAACACGCTTCTTTGTGTTAGAGGAGACCTGAAACTTTAATATTATGCAAACACAGTAGACCACTCATTGTAGGGATGAATGGGCTTGCAGTGATCAATCTTGTCACATACCAAACACTAAAAACTGAGAACAGAGTTTAGCAACAAAACCATTCAGTGATAGAAAAGAAACCTCCATGGAATGAGACAGGCGAGTTTAACAATTGAATGAAGACAATTTGGAGTTGTCTCTCAATCATCCAGGATGCCTCCCATCTTTGGAGTTGTCTCGCAATCATCCAGGATGTCTTCATCATGACCATGACTGATAACAACTCAATGTAGTTATGCGTGGCCATGGATAAAAGTCTTCATATCATCCAATCTTCCCCTGAAGATTGTTAATCAGATAGTTCATATGAGGACATATTCCAAGCAAAAGCACTTAAAAGATCAGCAGCAAAGTCAAATGTCAAGTATACCCAGGTCATAATCAGATCAGTCAGAGATCCTAATGATACAAGGATCTCATGATCATGATGTGGGAACAGCAATGGAAACAATCACCAGCTTAGTCTACTCCTGCGAACTGAAACTGAAGGTTGAATGATCTGGCAAAACATCATGCACAACATGTCAAGCTTAGTTCAGTCACTGCCTGTTGGGACAACACAATCAAGAATGCTGAGAGTAACAGAAAAGGAAAATACTGATAGCAAACTTCTTACCTCAATAATCATGTCCTTTCTGAGTATTTTGAATCATGGTCTTGTACGCCTTTACCCGGAAAAATTGGTTAGGTCAAAATCTTGATCCAAGCTCTAATTCCACTTTCAGCTGTAACTACAAGCTATATAGAGAATTATAACACAAAAAAGGTTAGATTTGCAATTACACAACTAATACATCTTATATTGAAAATCATGTGATAATTTATTCTCCGCAAATTTTTAAAGATTGCAAATTGCAAATGAAACCAATTACCAGTACAAGGCTCAGACCAACTCATCTCTAACATATTGTGGAACCTCAATTCAATCTTTATTAGTTTGAAATTGTAGTTTGTATTCATATTACAAGTTAGATTACAATCCCATGATTTATGGGTCACTTCACTCAGGCTGTCTCCCCACAGAGACCAACAAGATTCAAAACTGTTTACCTCCAACATGGAAGCAGAGTCCTAAGCAAATAATGATCAACCTCTCAACCTCTAGCATATCTTCGTAAAATGAGGGCTGAAGTTCCTTTCAGTGGCACCAATAGCTGGTAATTTCCAACTTTTGGTGGTAATGAAGATCCTGAATTAAGGTCCCCAGGTGACAGGGAGCTAAACCAGATTTAAGATATGTACTCTGAATCATCATCATTGTCTATTGTGTCAGCTTCCTTCACTTCCTGAATCATCTTCAGAATCTGCCATGTGGTTGGCCTCCTTTCTGGTGAAGGATGGATGCAGGCTACTGCAATATCAATGATCATTGTAAGGCGTTCGTTGTTGGCTCCATCTTCCCTTAATGATCGAACCCAAACTGGGAGGTCAGATGCCATAAGAACTGGATGCTGTGATGGAGGCTTCCCTGTGAGGAGCTCCAATAGCAACACCCCAAAAGCATAGATGTCAGAACTTGGGGTCAGCTGTTGGCAAGGATTGTGTGACTCAGGTGATCTGTATCCTGTATCATACTCATTCTCCAATGGTTCCAGAAGAAATGCGAGACAGTTGTCGGTCAGGCAAGCCTCAAAATCAGAGCCAAGAAGAACATTGGAAGACTTTATGTTGCCATGGGCTAATCGAGAAGCTTGATGTATGTATGCAAGGCCTTGGACCACATCATCTGCTATCTTTAAACATGAGGTCCAGTGAAGTGGCTTAGTCTGCGTGGATCTTGAACCTGTAATGAGGGCCACACAGTTCACAGATTACTGAAATGAATGTCCATTCCAAACTAATATATTTTTAAAATGACTGATTAACATGAGGATTTTGAACTTGGCCAAATTGTGAGAAAAGATACATGTAGCCAACACGAATAGTAGGCAACAAGGCCTTGCGTTGTTACTTGACTGTTCAATGGTCCTTAATTTGTGTTGAACAAAACTCTATGCTTTGTCACAATTAAATCCAATAGATATACTGGCTCAATAACTGGGATAAACAAACTTACTGCACTCAAGTAAAGTTAGACTTACCACACAAAGCTTAATAGCTTATCTTCCAATAACACACGGGGACAAAACGATGCAAGAGAAGAGGAAAAACTTCTACGACCTAGCAATGTCGTGTCTTACATGGTACAAGGGTTCCTCTTCCCACAGTAGATAAGAAAGGGTTTAAGGCATGAAATTTGCAACCTTTCTTCATAACATTACATTGTTGAAATTTCTGTTAAATCATAAGGCACCTAACACCTAATGCTCTTTTTTAAGTCACATTATGTTGTTCAAGGTGTTCGGTAGCCTGCATCTCAGCCACAGTTGTTGTAATGCAGCTTGTGTTTGGTAGCTTGCATATGCAAATGAAGTCAAACACGTTATCTTATGTTTGCAAATGCACATATCGATAAACAGAGGTTACTGATTGTTCCACAGTTCAAATCTGAGCTGTTGGAACTGAAACAAATTCGCTGGGGGATTATGAAATCTTAATGATCTCACATGAATCACATTGAGACTGTAATATTTGAGGCATTATAGGTTCTCCCATCTGCCAGGATAATGATGGCGAGACAATCTGGTCCTGAACTTCTCCAACAAACAATGGAGGTTGCACTAATTAGAGAATGTCTTTGAGAAGCTCAGACCCAGAAGTCCTATACTAATACATGAAGGTGGCCTCTCAGGTTCCAGGTTGGTGACAGTTTGCTCCTGTGAGTTTCACCTACTCACAGACACCATTCTTTGTTGACCCATTCAAGATCCTGGAGCAGTGAGGACAGCATATAGGTTGGTGTTGCCTCCATCACTAGCGACCAGGCTTGATGATTTCCATATGTGGATGAACAATATGTTCACATCCACTCACATGCAACCAAGCTTACTGTTGAGCTTTAGGAGAACATGTCACCTGAGGAGAGGTTGATATTCTCTCCAATTATCATTTTACCATTGAGATGGATGACATTCTCTCAAATTACGACTCTTTCTCATTTGACAAATGTCAATAACACCTTAGATCCCTACTCTTAGGTTCATTGTAGTGTCAAAGTTTACCATTGATGATCTAATCCCTACCATGATTCAACAACCACAGCTTGTGATTTCTCCCTACAAAAACCTTTTTCTAGTAGAATTACAAGTTCACTAAGAAGAAAGGATTTACTATCTGTATATCTACCTCACATAGGAAACAGCATAAGATCTTTCTAATAATAATTGTAATTATAATGGTAAGGGTAACTTTAATGTTATTGGTAATGGAAATGATAATGGTAATAGTAATACTATTGGTAATGGTCATAATTATAATGGTAATAATAATGGTATTGATATTGGTACTGAGAGTGATAGTAAATCATGCAAGAAGTCAATACATGCTTGATACCTCTAGTTAGGTCCTAATTTATCATTTATCACTTATAAATTAAGATTGACCAACCATTTTGTGCTAATTACATGACGTGCTAAAGAAAAGTATAAGGCAGTTAAATAACTTCAATTGAAGACAAACTCCAATAGACTTCAAGTTCAAATTCCTGTTTTATCCAAATCAAGAGGTTGAATTTCGACCATATCAGGGACATGAGATGTGCTGACCACTATGCCTCACCTTTCCTACGTACTGGTCAAAACTAGCCCCCAAGTACATACCACGACATACCGTCTGTTTCGTGCTTCTTTAGGTGATGCAACAGCCCATGATGGTAATGCTAATGATAATGGGAATTCAAGGACAAGGTTCACAATCTCGTACCATACCGATTTATCGATCAACTATCGGTATGGTACGTACTGAGCTATGCCGAGTTGTACCGAGCATACCAACATATGGTACACTAAGGCACCGAGCGTACCAATCTTCTATCGGATCGATATATACCGAGCATACCGAGCGGTATGATACGGTATTGCAAACCTTGTTCAAGGATTGTTTGCTGCATAAATACCCTAGGCATCTCACATTTTTGGCATGTCCTATTCCTTGTATTTTGTTATTTCACCTAGTGGAGGATTTAAACTTCTGCTGCCAGTAAGTACAAGGGAAGGATGTTAAACAATTCAAATCTTGTATTCACTATGTTGGGTTAGTGTTCTATTGTTGATAATTTCAATTGTACCTTTGGTACCAAAGCCTTTTTCTCTCACACCTTGTTCCCATAAATATTATGGAGTCCTGAAATCTATTCAATGTTTCCATATGTAAATAAGCATCTACGACTTCTTTCAGTGCAAGAACAAGAAAAAGGAATGAAAAAGAATTGAACTCCGGAATAGCAGAATAAGAAGGTGAAGGGATCATACCATGGATAAGGGAGTGAAGGCTACCATTCGGCTGGTAATCATACACAAGCAGCCTCTGTTCGTTTGCTCGGAAATACGCCCGTAATGGTACCAAATTATGGTGCCTCAGCCTCCCCACTGTGTCCATGTGATGCTCGAACCCCTCTTTCGCCACTGCCCCCAGCTTCCTCTTATCCAGCCTCTTCACGGTGACAGCCAATCTACTACCCAGCACAGCCTTGTACGTCGGCCCAAGGCTCCCTCTCCCCAGCATTTCAGCCGAAGCTCTCATCAGATGCTCCAAATTGTAGACTGGCTCCTCGCCGGCACAGAACACCAAACATCCGTTCTTCCCCAGCCTCTTCACCCTCTCCTCCGATATCGCCATTGCCAGGTCGGCCGCCGCCTCCAGCTCGTTGCTTGTGCTCTCGGTGTCCTCATTGTAGCTCCCAATGTTGATCTCCGAGATGCTGTGGGCGCTGTTCGCCACTGTGTTCTTCTCCGGCGTGTGCGTCTCCCTCTGCTGCTTCTTTCTCTTCTTCCTTATCAGGACCAGTGAAGCAGCAAAGATCCCAATTAGTGCAATTGCGCCTATCAAGGACCCAATTGTCGCCACAGCCTTCTTGTGGGAGACCCGTGATCGTGAAGGTGTGCCGGGAAGCAGTGTTCCCCTGTTTGGTCCTGCTGTGACGGTGGGCCAGGGGCCAGTCGGCGAGCTGCCTCCCCGGGGGAAGAAGGTGGACGAGGAGCATTCCCTCCGGACGAGCGCGCCGCAGAGACCGGGGTTGTCGGCGAAGACCGAGGAATCGAAGGACGCGAGCACGGCGGTGGCGGGGACCGCACCGGAGAGGTCGTTGTCGGAGACGTTGAAGTTCCTGAGGGACGACTGGTTGAAGGCGGGGAGCGAGCCGTTGAACCGGTTGACCTCGAGGCGGAGGGTGACGAGGCCGTCGAGCGCGGCGAGCCCCGGGGAAAGGGGGCCGGCGAGGCGGTTGTGCGAGAGGTCGAGTTCCAGTAGGCCGCGGAGGGAGAGGAGGGAGGCGGGGAAGGGTCCGGTGAAGAGGTTGCGGCCGAGGAAGAGAGCGCGAAGGCCGAGGAGGCGGGAGAGGTCAGCAGGAAAGGGGCCGGCGAGGGAATTATTCTCGAGGCGGAGGACGCGCAGCTGGTCGAGGCGACCGAGGGTGTCGTTGGGGATGACGCCGTCGAGGCCGTAGGAGGAGAGGAGAAGGCGGTCGACGCGGCCGTCTGGGGAGCAGGAGACGCCGGGCCAGCGGCAGTGGTCGGAAGCGCGCGAGAAGGGGAGGCGGCCGCCGGGGTCGACCGCGGTCTTCAACGCGAGGAGCGCCAGCGCGTCGCCTTCGATCTCGGAAGACGAGACGCCATCAACGGAAGAAGAGAGTAACAGTAGTAGTGGTGGTAGTAATAGTCGTAAAGCGCGACGATTGAGCTGCCGCTGCTGCGGCATTGAGTTAAGGAGAGATTGCGAATGACTGCCGGAGAATTGCTGCAGGCCGCTTGTGGAGATTGGGAATGATTGCGTGCTTTTGGTGGCTCTCGTATTGTTTTGTTCGAGAAAGGTGACATCTTTTTCTACGGAGTGGAGAAGAAGGGGACAAAATGGAGAGAGACCGACGGAGAGATCATGTAGCCACGTGAACGTATGAAAGAGAGGGCGCAGTGGCCGACTCCATGTAGCGACTTTGGCGACGAAGAGATGAAAACAAATAGTGATGTTTCATTCGAAAAAAAAGCGCGTGGGCCCGACTGCTTCATGGAACGAATTCTTCGTCACGAAACGGAAGAATTGACTTGAGGAGCGGCGGGTCGGCAGTGGGGGTGCGGAACACTTCACGACGCGACTTGGGCTGCGGATGGATCGACACGCAAACAGAAGGGTAGGAAAATAAATAACAGTGACTAATGAATTCAGCAAGCGCGTGGGCCATGATCATGTGTTGGACGACTGACGTCACGAGATGCAAACGGACGACTTTGGCTACCGAAGAAGGGCAGCGAACAGATGGACGCGGCGACGTTAGCCACGATTCTTCTCACGACTCGTGCTTGCGATTCCTGCTCATATGCTACGTGTCGCGACTCGAGTGACGGGTAGAGTAATCTTTAGAGAAAAGAGAATGCAACGAACGCGTCACCTCCACACCTCCTGACACGACCTACGACACTAGAACGAGGAGAGCTCCACGCCGCTAATTTTTGACGGCGATTGCAAACGGCAGAATGATTAAACAAACATTACGTTATAACGACTCATGACGCATTACCTGACGGAATTAATATACAGAATGTGAGCTCATCTCACCTAAACATTTGACCCAATAAAATTTGGTTTCATGATGTCTCCAAATTATATGCATATATGAATCTTCTCAGTTTTGAAAAATATCTACTTTTATTCATTCGTATTACGTCAAAAAGTTTTGGTATGTATCTTTTTAGTATTTATCGAAATCATCAAACATAGGTAGCAAGTCATACAACGGTTTAGTTGATATATTATTTTTATTATTTTAGTTTGGTGGCTCTGTCAATGCAAAACGATTTCCATATGTTACCTATTGATAGAGGAAAACAAAATTCGAATTCAAGATGTTACAATAATCTATAAAAGTCCTTAATATACGCAATGTGAGCTTACCTCACCTAAACATTTGTTGTATGCATTGATATATTTTTATTTGGAGAATATAAACTTCTTAGAATATATCTTTGTTTCATCGTATTGCATTGCGCCACAAAGTTTTAGCATGTATCTTTCAGTATTTATTGAAATTATCAAAATAGATAGCAAGTCATACAACTCGATTTAGTTGATATACTATTTTTATTATTTTAGATTGGTGGATATTTCAATAGAAAACGCTTTCATTATGTTATCTATTGATAGACGAAGACGAGGAGGTTCAAAGTTCTTAATATAGCTCAGCTCACCTAAACATTTGATATAATATGATTTGATTTTATGATGTCTCGAAGTTGGATGCATCTATGGATTCTATTCGGTTTGGAAAATATAACCTTCTTAAAATGTATGTTTCATTCACCTTATTACGCCACAAAGTTTTGATATATATATATATATATATATATATATATCTTTCAGTATTTATCAAAATTATCAAACATATCATACAACTCAATTTAGTTGATATAGTATTTTTATTATTTTAGATTGGTGGGATATCTCAATACAAAACGATTTCAATATCTTATCTATTAATAGATGAAGATGAAATAGGAGGTCAAGAATCGATAATATATAAAAGTCTTTACTAGTTAAGCTAATTAGTACCTTCCATTCAACTCAATATTATTTGTTTCTTGTGTCCTTCTGAAGATGCTCATGTGACTCTAATTTCATGGCTATGGGAGCTGCACATCTATCATGTTAGCCTCTCAAGAACAACTTCCCTACAATTGCTATAAACACATTTCACTGAGGACAAATTCTTACATAATGAATCATATCAGAAACATAAACATCTTTTTTTTTTGGCAGATTAAGAGGGTTAATGGTAACAGCTGCTGTTTATTATATACAAGCAGCTGAAAGTGTTTATATTTCACTCAACCTGATGCCATTTTCCATAATCACATTTGTCAATGTAATCTAGATTACATCCAAAGGAAAAAGTGGAAATTAC
This sequence comes from Ensete glaucum, assembly GCA_021527575.1. Taxonomy (NCBI): domain Eukaryota; kingdom Viridiplantae; phylum Streptophyta; class Magnoliopsida; order Zingiberales; family Musaceae; genus Ensete; species Ensete glaucum. The sequence goes on along the minus strand of CM038557.1, from coordinate 13,204,781 downwards.
ACAATAGAAACTGAAACCACACCAAAACTATACTTCAAGCAAGCATAGAATCTATGTGCTGTGCTCCTGGCTCATCATCTCTTAGTACCCATGTTCTTGCTCTCGACCAGAATCTGCACTTACAATCCAAAACCCACCAAAGGTATGTCAAACACTTGAATCTGTGTTATCTGTGAAGGTTTCAATGATGATACTGTGTTAAGCACCTAATGGAAGTGCAAGCTTCTTGAAGCTGTTTCTTTTCCTTCGCAGCAGAAGCTTTCGCAGAAAACTGAGTCCTCCTTGTCTCTTAGGTACAACCATGAGCATGCCTACATCAGGCCCACCTTTTTGCTTGCTAGAATCAGTCAAACCAGAAAGCTCCCCGAGTGACTTTTCTGGCGACGGCTGAGTGATACATTTTATCGGACTTTCATTCATCTTGTTGAGTGACAAATTAGCATTTGGGTTATCAGAAGCTGCTGCTGGTGGGTGGTTTATGTGGATCTTGTGTTCGTATAGCAATTCTACATTTGGGTTCTCCGAAGCCAAAAATGGTGGACTTGGTGGTTCGGTGCATACAATTCGCTTCTTGTTCGGAGAGTTGCTCTCCTCATTTTTTGAATAACCCTCTGATTTCATATTCTCAAGTGATTGAGGCCAATGGTTTAATTTCGATGCAGCAGGACTACATATCACCTTGTCAAATAGAGATGCATCTTTCGGTGATGCCAATGCTTTCAATTGCTTCCCTAAGTTTAAGATGGTTTCTTGGCAAGCAGCAAGTTTTTCTGAAGCTGCAACTATATCACATTCCTGCAAGATCATAGAGATATAATTTTTAGTTCTAGCTCTAGCAAAACAATTTCATAATCATGATATGTTATTGGTGCAACTAAAACAATAAAGTAAAAAGTTAGGCGCCGCTAGTTGAGAATCATCATAACTTTGATTCAAGAGTGTGGTAAAATCAGCATTAGTTTTACCTTTTCACAAATCTTCGCTATAACTGTCATAAGTAACCCTGTGACAGTCATAATCAATTATAACCACACTAATCTAAGCCAGTATGTACAGATCGATAGACCCAGGGTGAGATAGGCTAGGATTTGGTTGATCCTTTGCAATTTTGACTGATGTGAGGTGATCCTTATAACAAACCCCCTTCAAGCATTTTTCAAGGCAACCATAGGACTGATCCAGTTAACATATCATCAGTTCCTCTGTATTGACCACAAAACAAAGTCGTCAAGGACTGACATCGGATGGATTGTTACAGTACTGCTACCTCCTCATACCAACACTTGGTCAAGATAGGTCAGCACCTACCAAACGACCTAATATCAAAATCAGGCAGCTATTCTTGATTTTTTTTTCTTCTACTTTTGCCTTACTTTTGCATCTTTATATATGATTTAAGAACTATTATGATTTATATATCAAATAACATCATACTAATCTTAATACAAATTTTCAGTAATAAGAGCTATCAAATATTGAACTCGTATAACTATCATAAAATTTATACTGCACTGTACACCAATATGACATGCCTAATCAAATAACAAAACAAATGTTATGATTGGGAGGTGTGGTTATGTGGTTGTGGGAGGTCAAGATGATAATTTTGCAAAATCTAGGATTGAAATTGCTCTGAAGGTGTATATAATACTGATAATATGTGTGTGACACTAGTGGATTCGAATAGCAATAGTTTTCTAGCTAATTTTCACAATTAGTATGTGGGATTGCTAGCAATAGGATCTAAATCATCTTTTACAAATTGGGAATCAAATGACTCAACCTCGGCCTCCTCTCTTTCTATACCAAATTACGTGTTGTAACCGCAAACACATATTATATTACATGTAGACCAAATTCTCCTAACATTTGTACATGCAGATGATACAAAGTTTTATGTGAATCAAGGAACTGGACCATATACTTTTAATGGCTGGATGATACAATCTACCTAATAACTTTCTTTAAATGAGATACTGATCCTCCATAATGTAGCCACCATTAATCTATAAAGTTGTGATGAGAATATGCTTCAATAATATGTTTATTTCAACAATACTAAATTAATATAAATTGAAGAGGTTATATTTAGTACTTTCTTTGCTTCTAGAGTCCATGTTGTGTGGATTGAAAATAACAATGTTCCTAGAATCATTGGAAATACACACCACATAAAGCTAAGTTTGTACGTCCATAAGTGACTTAAAAATGTGGAAAACCATAGCATCATAAAGCATTTTAACTTACTAATGGCAGCAGAAACTTTTAATATTTGATTATATCATATTGATGATGGTGCTAAAGTGGAAAACTATGACAAACTAAACTAAAATTTCTTGGTAGGCCCGACGAAGATACATGTGTGTATCTTGATGAGTTTAGTCTGGATCCGCCAAGTTCTCTGCAGCTCCAACCAAGACCAACCAAGAACCTAACAAGATAAGCTAGCCAAATCGGCCAAGATCCACAAGTTGAATCTACCAAGATCCTTGATCTTGGTGGGTTCAGCCAAAATGTTCACAGATAGTTTAAACCTTAACAAATTCCCAAGAAGGCCTATGCTAGAAATGGGAAGATCTGACCCATTTAATCAATAAAAGTAAGGCTTCAAAACAAATTTATGCATACATGTATTTAAATAAGCATGAACCAGACCATGAAATCATGAGCAAAAACTTAAAAAGGCATATATTAAACATGAATTTAAAAGTAAGATTAAAAGAAAAAAAAGCACTATAGATTTGGCCTCAATTTTGCGTTTACCTTAGATTGGAGAAATAGCTAATCTTCCATAAGATCCTAGCTTAATTTGGATGAGAATTAAGTCTCCAAGATTGATTTGACAAAGCAGGAGAATGAGACGATGAAAGAGAGAGAGAGAGAAAAGGTTGATAGGAGAAAGGTCTCAGGTGAAGGAGGGATGGGCTGGATATTAGATCATAGGCATACCACCCGGTTCGGTGGTACCATTCCAAAACCAGGTGGTATGCCTGGTTCAATCATCTTACTGAGGCCAGTATAAACTGGTACCGCCTGATAAATTGCATTCTGTGCCCTGGTTTTGGTTTCAACTGGTAAAAATCCAGTTGGTTTTCAAGACCTACATTCGTAACAGCATTACTCCAGACCAAGTAATTATTACCCACTTCTAATTTACAGTGTACCCATAACTGCAAAATATGATCGATTTACATTAATAAATTATATAACTGCAGATAACATGCAAATTTGTAAATTTGAGCTGCATCTCAATCAGCATAAAATAACATATTGGCTCATTAAGTGAATAAAACTACTATGGACAATGCCTTCCAAATATTTTTCACTTTTTATGGAATACTGTAAATGAATCAGTACGATTAAGATAGCTTTTTAACTCAGAAAGTGATTTAATGGAGCTTACTGCTTGGATTTTCCTTTCTTCTGGGTGCATATCTTTGGAAGTTTCTTTCGATGAAGCACTGTGTCAAACATGATTAAAGATCTCAGATGCCATCTGCAGAATTTTAAATAAAAGAGAACACACAAAATAAATTGTTCACACCTTTCTAACTGAAGCTGTAGTTCAAGACAGGTTGCCTCTAATTCTTCACAGCAATTACTTTTCTGTTGCAGCTCAACTTCAAGGGATGAGAACTTCTGACGAACCTCATTCAACTCAGCCTTTGCAACTGTTAGTTGTGTTTCTAGGTCTCCATTAGTTAAGTTTTGGCTTCTAATCTGGTCTTCAATCTTTACCTTGGATTCCTTAAGTATTGCTAGTTCTGCTTGTAAATTGGAAATGCTTTCTTCTGATTGGTGGATCTGAGCCATCAATTCTTCATTCCTAGCACTAGATGTTTTAAGCATCGCCTCCAAATCATTCTTTATAGATTCCATACTCATGATCTCATGTTTCAGTCGTTCATTTTCATCTTTCAGTTTGGATTCAATATCTTCCATTCTGGATAAGATGTATAGAGCATTTGTTGTGGATGAAGGTATATTTCTCTCTTCGGAAATAGAGGATTCTTCATGTGTATCTAACTTATCTGTATCCTTAGTTGTGTATGTTAGAGCTTTTAGTTCATTGTCACTGTATGATTCATCTGCAATCATGCGCTTCCTGACAGTCTCTTTCATGTCTGAAACATCTTGAAGGGAAAAACAATGGTTTATAATCCAGTCCAGAGTTGAAGTTACTTCAGTGGTGAACTGTTGAAGATCAACCTTCCCATGCAACAGATCATTACATACAGCAACAAAATTCTCTATGATAGTAGTGAGTTCAGAACCTTCCCAAAGAAATGCACGAGCAATGTATCTATTTGCTAAAGAAGCACCTTCATTGTCTATAGATAATCCATGTCGACCATCTATACTTTTAATATTTCTCTGAATGATTCCCTCAACCAATTCAATAAGCTTGAGGACAGGTTTCTCCACGTTTGATTGACAAAGTTGGATACTGTTTTTACTGTTCACTAAATGTGTACTGATTACTCCATCAAATGTATCTGACGAAGTGTTTTTAGGCCGCTGAGGTAATTTGTCATTGCAGTGTAGGGTATCTGAATATTTTGGTTCAATAGAACAATACCAATCACCCAGAGCAGCTATAACATCATCAAGAATGGCATTTAAACTTTTTTGCATAATATGATGCTTTTTTAAAATGACCCTTAAAATATCCTGAAGCCAAATAGGATAGTTTTCTAGTGACAACTCCTTAACTTGAGTTTCATTTTTTGCTTCACCGAAATGAAAGAGATCCTTGATTGCAACAAGCTCCTTGTCTATTTCTTCTGATAAATCAGGTTCTGCACAACATTCTTTAGTGGCCACACATTCATTGTTTTCTCTCAACGAACTGAATGAACTTTCAAAATGTTTATCCACTGTAATTACTGCTAGTTTCTCCATCTCAACAAAATCATCCATCAAACTTAACTCTGATATTCCAACACTTTTGCATGATGGTGCAGTGAGTTTTCCACATTTGAAATGCTCCAGTTCAGAAATTAAAGCAGAAGCCCATGATTCAGCACAACTAACATTATCTTCATTGCCACCGTTCTCCGAAATTGATGAAAGTGGAAGGTCATGAGACACTGGGCTGCTCTTTGCTAGCTCAAAGCACACTTGTCCTTTTGATAATTCCTCAAGTTGTGTCTCAACCTGTGATAGTTTGGATGTCGTACGAGCAAACATGATACGTGATGCCTGAAGTTCATTGTTTTTCTTAGTCAATGATTCTTTGAGAATCCTGTTTTCGTCTTGAATTGCATGTAATCTCGCAACAAGAGATGTCATATCTTTGCTTGATGTATCATAGAAGTTCTCTAACCCAATTTCTGTCCTTTTCTTTCTTGTTTCAATGGCATATTCACCCAGAATTTCAACCTCATTTCTCATTTTAGCTAAAGCTGCTGGCCCTGGCAGTCGCTTCCGGACCATGACACGCAATTTTTGGCATTCTGTTTCCAGCTTAGCAATCTTTCTAATGCTCTCTAGGTGTTGCCTATGAGCAGCATCAGCTGATCTCCGATTGAAATCTCTCTCCTCATTTCGAATCTCAATCTCCTTCTGAAGAATGCAGACCTCATACTTCAGAGATGCATTAAGTTTCTCTGATGAATCAAGTCTCGTTATCACTTCCGTTAATTTTGATTCTGACTTGGATTTAGACTCACTCAATTCTTTAAGCAACTGTTCTTTGACCTCTAAAATTCTATTCAAGTTGCCATTTTCACTAACTAATTCAGTGAGCCTCTTATTTGTCTCAACCAACCTCTGTTCCAACACGCCTATCTTCTCCTGTTCTCTTGATATTTTTAAGGCAGCATTGTTAATGAAGATCTGCTGGTCTTGCTTAACAACACGTAGTTGTTGCATGCATTCTTTTAATGCCACATCTGTTTCAATTACTCTTTCTTCGGCACTTTTTTTCTGAAATAAAGCATTGTTTAATTGTTGCTTTAAATAAAGTGCCTGAGCTTCTGCTTTTTCCCATCCTAACAAGTAGAGCATGATGAACTTGTAAGGCAAAAAGGACCATGTAGAAATCTTTCATTTTATGTGAATTTAGTACCCTACACAAAACTTCAGAAGAAAATGTCAAACCTGCAATTGCTTCCTCAGTTACTTTTGCTTGCTTCGCCAAAAGATCATCTTTAGCATTGGACTCAATGCAAACAGATGATAGTTGTTCATTTAAGTCTTCTAAGGATCTCTCTAACTCAAGGGCCTTCTCTTTCTGAATACAATCATCAACATATATAGAATGACTACAAGCATAAGAAAGGAATGACATTTTTTCTTTGGAGACAAAATAGTTTGATATTTCTTGGGATCAGATAATAATATGTATTCTTAAGTGTCAACTATCTAATAGTGAATGAAAAGAGAAATGAGAATTACTCTAGTTAATATGTGCATTTAAGCAGATAACCATCAGAACAGCTATGAACTTAAGCTTGATATATCAATCCAAACTCCTACTTCCTCTCAGTTCCATTTTATTGAATCTCCTGAAATCTTCAGTAAATTAAATCCAATTAATTGATACTAAATTGTAACAATTATGGATTAACTCTTTTAATCTTTAATATGACTTCATCGAATTGCTGGAACCTAATTATGCTTCAATATTTTTCAAAACTAGAATATATATTTTTAGAATATTTTATTGTATTTTATATCATCTAATTACAGTTTCCTTGTCAATCTTTCCTAAATCGAGTTGCTTTTGTTCTAAATTGGAGGTCATTAATAATTACAATTTTGACTTTACTTAAGTAATTTGGACTCTAACTCCTATTATTAAGCATATTATATATATATATATATATATATATATATATATACAAGGTTTAACTTATCGATTGGTACCGATGTACCAACATATTGTCGGTACTGGTACAGTACTAGTATCGGGCAGTATGCACAGTACGTACCACCCGGTATTAAAATATAATATTTTTATAATATAATATTATATTATATAATATTAAAATATTAAAATATTAAAATATGAAAGATAAGGGGCGACGTCGCCTCGATCTTTCTCTCTGTGTGGGGTGACGCTCCGTCTCCTCATGTGGGAGAAAAAGCAGTCGCGGGCGTGGGCGACCCACGGGCGACGACGGCGCGCGGGCGAGGATGGCACACGGGTGACCCGCGGGCGAGGATGGCACGAGGCGACCCTCGGGCGGCGAGGCGAGACGCGAGCGGTATTCTCCGCCTTTTTCTTCTTTTCCTCTTCTTCTTCCCTTTTCTTCCTCAATCAACCGCTTTTGGGAAGCGCTTGGCGATTTTGGCGAAGCGCTTGGGCGGTCCGCTGCAGTAACTGACAGAGGCATGTACCGCCCGATCGAATTGCAAACCTTGTCCAAGGTTTGACTTATCGATCAGATCGATGGTCGAGTTTATCTCGATCGGTACGATAAGTGCATATCGCCCGGTATATTAAAATATAATATAAATATTTTATAATATAATATTAAATATATTAAAATATTAATTAAAAAAAAGAAAAGGGGTGAGGTTGCCTTGACCTTTCTCCCCATGCGGGGAGACGTTCCGTCTCCTCGCGTGGGAGAAAAAGTGCCCGCGACCCGCAAGCAATGACGGCATGCTGGCAAGGATGGCACGGGGAAATAGGTACTCTTCTTTTCTTTTTTTTCTTCTTTTCCTCTTCTTCTTCTTCCCTTTTTCTCCCTCAATGGACTGTCGACGATCGATTTCTCCCTCAATCGGCCGTCGACGATCGAAATCGACTGCCGATGGTAACCTGACGAACCGGTATGTACCGCCCGTACTGGGCGGTACAGGTCGAAATTGCAAACCTTGTTACAAACTATAGAAAATTGTCTGTCTAAACATTGCAGATCATATTGAACAGAGTTGATTTATCATATGAGCATCTATGATCGATTTCAAGGTGATCTGATTAGGACTTCATAAAATGAAGCTAGAATCCTAGTGGAAACAAAACTAACACCAAGGAGATATGAAATATGTTATCACATTAACAAGGAGATATGGGCTATAATATCACATTTATAATGTACAATTATATATATACAAGAAGGAACTTCCTGCTGATGAAACAATAGTTTAGACTAATTAACATACCAAAAAAATTCAAAGATCAAAAACTGCTGAGTATATATTTTGAAATCCTTAGAATGTCAAAGTGTGAGGTCCTGAAACTAGTTGTATAGTATGAAATGACAGTGTAGAACTACTCCATGTATGTTTTCATGAAGTAGTCATGAAATTTGTAGTCCAGTTGTCACCACCTTTTACTAAATGCCAATATTATAAAGAATTCAGAAAGCATTATAAAAATACAAGGAAATTATAAGTTCAGTTCACTGAAACTATATATTGATTTAGAACAAAAGGTACCCAATGCTTATTAGTGGCCATTCTCATATTAAAAGAGGGAAGAAGGATAACAAGCAATGACCAATCAAGCAGAAGATGTGACTATTGCTTGCCTCAACGTTCTTCTCTGTAGATCTCCTCTTCCAAATCCATGTCTTGTTATCCATGATTCTGAAGAACTCCTATAAAGCATGGAAAGATAGCAGTAAAAAAATTGAGGTTAAAAAGTTATTTTAATTAGTAGTAAAATTAAGGCATCCTATCCTATTCAACTATTCAGCATCTATATGACAAGAATTATCAAGTGGATGCACTGTTTATTTCCTTTAACCAACGAGAACAGAGATGGTACAATAAACGAAAAGTACTAGCACAAGTGCAAAAGGAGATGGAAAGTGAAAAAAGAGCAGATTCTAAACATCAGTGAAAATTGGCCATATACATTACCTTGTACCATCTCATGATTTATATTATTCATCTTGTAAGTTTTCTAGGTATTTTAAAGTTATTCAGAATTATAAAGTTATACCTAGCAAAAGTTTGATGAATCAACATAGGTCTTAGATATTTACTATGGGAAATGAAAGAAGAAAAAGAGAGTAAAAAATTTACTAGGACTAGTAGGTGAAATTTTAAAGATGATAATGTATACACTTTTAAGAATATGTTGAAAAAGGATGCAACTTAGAACTTAGATAAAGATAATATTAATATTATTTAAACTACGAAGACTAATAAGATTAAGAGCTTAACCAAGAAGATTCTTGGTGAAACTAAAAGTAGAGGTGTAACTTTGTGGTGGTGCAAGGAAGTTCAAAAAATATTTTTTTATTAAAAAATCATATTTTAAAGATTATAAAGAATCTAAAAAAGAGGCTTAAAAAGCTATTAGTGTGGTAAGATATAAAACTTATGATAATTTTTATAATAAATTAGGTACTAAAGATGGTAAAAAAGAGATATATCGAATTGCTAAAGCTAGAGAAAGAAAGTATAAAGATTTAAATAATATTAAATATATTAAAAATGAAGATCAAAGAATACTTGTTAATGATAACGAGATTAAGGAAAGATAAAAAATTATTTTTATGAATTAATTTAATGAATATTTCACACGGGACTTAGATTTAATGATAAATAATAGTGATTGATTTAATAATCATAGATTTGTTCATAAAATTAAAACTATTAAAGTAAAGAAGATGAAAATAGTTAAGAGTATGAGCCCTGATGGTATCCCTATTAAGGTTTAAAAAAGTTTAGGAGACAAGGGATCAACCTATTTAACAAAATCATGAGATTCAGAAGGATGTCTGATGAATGAAGAAAGAGTTTTGTAGTATCAATTTACAAAAATAAGAGCGACATACAAAATTATTCAAATTATAGAGGAATTAAAATCATGAGCCATAAGAACTTTCAAATATCTTTGAAAATCAATTTGGTTTTATGCCTGGATGATTAACTTATTAAGATAATTAAGAAAAAGGTATAGAGGAAAAAAAATTATTTGTATTTTATTTTTATTGACTTAGAGACAGTCTATGATATGATTCCTAGATATTTATTATGATAGGTTTTAAAAAAGAAAAGTATATGCACTAATTATATTGATGTTATTAAGGATATACATGATAATGTAGCTACTAGTTTTAGAACTATAGAGAGTATATCTAGTGAGTTTATGATTAGCATAAGATTACATCAAGGATCTGTATTAGGTCTCTACCTTTTTATATTAATAATAGATGAACTTACTACTCACTTGCATAATAAACGATTTTAGATATGAGTAAATTAATTGTGTCAATCGCTAGTGAGAGGAATACACAACATATATCTAGAGCCAACGTAGCATATAAACCCCTCCTGTCAAGTCTGAGTTGACAGACGTTAGAGTCTGTTTACATGGCATGCTGACTCATAATAAACTATTAATATAATGACCCATATAATTTAAGTTTTTAAAAAAGGTTTATATTAGCCCTTGTGATTTTGGTTATGGATCACTTAAACTCTTATGATTTTGCTCGCATCTAAAATAACCCTTATATTTTCAAAAACATAGCATATAAGCCCCTCCTATCAAGTCTAAGTTAACAGACGTTAGAGTTTACTTACGTGGTATGCTAACTAATAATAAATAATTAATATAATAATATGTATAATTTAAATTAAAAAACTAAAACCACCATCAATGGCAGGAGGATGCATCATCGTGGAAGTGACCACCACTAGTAGCATCGAGCCGCCGCTGCCTAGTAGGTAAAGTACGCATACAGCCTCTCTCATGCTAACAACAAGCTCAGGAGCTTCTGGTTCTGCCTCAGGTGGATGTGTGTCGACCAATCCGATGCTAGGCATACAATGGTCTCATGGTCCTTCTTCCTCCTAGGAGTTTTTGTCCTCACCGCCTCTTACTTCGTCCTCTCCTACTCCTCTGCCCATCATACCTACAACGTGGTGGTCTGGCTCTTTTTCACCTCCGCCTTCTGCCTCTCCGTCTTCGTCCATCGTTACGGCTTCGGTCGCTTCATTTTTCTCGACAAGATAGACTTCTTTTTTAAACTAAATTATACGTGTCATTATATTAATGATTTATTGTGAGTCAGCATGCCATATAAATAGACTATAATATTTGTCAACTTATACTTGACGGAAGGAGCTTATATACTATGTTAATAATGATATAAGGGCTATTTTAGAGAAGCAAAACCATAAGGGCTTATATGATCCATGACCAAGACCATAAGAGCTAAAATGGATCCCTTTTTTGAACTTAAATTACATATATCATTATATTAATAGTTTATTATGAGTCAATATATCACATAAGCAGACTCTTAACGTCTGTTAATTCAGACTTGATTGGAGAAGCTTATATGCTATGTTTTTTAAAGTATAAGGGTTATTTTAGATACGAGTAAACTATAATAGCTTAAGTGACCCATGGTCAAAATTACTGGGGCTAAAATGAAACCATTAGCCCTATAAAAAATGCATAAGGAGACACTAATATCAAAGTAGATCCTTATACCTCGGCAGTTACATTCCTCACACACTCAAAATCACTATCCTCTGTTTTTACCAAATTCTACTACACCTTTAGATCCACCATTTTAATAACAAAAGCCCAACCTAGGAATCGGCCTTATGGCTATCAAACCACTAAATCGAGCTTAGCTCCAAATGAATTACAACAAGTTCAGCTCCCAAAAAAGAGGATATATTGTAATACAAATTTGTGCAAGATTCTTTTAGTGTTCCAAAAGGAGACACTAAACCACTAAATCATCACTGAGAAGCCGACCATCACCTTGAGGTTTCAATCAAAGTAGTACCTGAAGTAATAGTGATAAAATTGCAGTCTAGCAATCCAAGAACTCTAGCACTAAAAATTCAGAAGCAAATTAATCTGTGCAAAGAAACCAGAAGAAATCAGTTCCAACTTTTGCAAGAAGAAAAAGGAACAAAGAAGGCAACACGGCAAAACAAAGTGGCTAATGCACCTTTCAAGTGCATCTCATTGCTAAGGATGTTCCAGACAAGTCATAAAACAAGGAAATAAAACAGAATCTCCAAAACAATCGCCAATAAGACGAAACAAACAGGAGACTCCGAACATGTGTAAGCTAAAATTCCAAGAGAATTGCAGACTGACCTGACTTCACCACCGAGGCATCATTCTCAGCATGGGAGCCAAGAGTCAAGGACAAGAACCACGAGAAAACAATCACAGTGAAGAGAAGAAGGGAAGGAAGGAGAGAGAAAGAGGTGATGGTATTTGGCAATGCGACCAGCTCAGTTGTTCTTTTTATCTCTGTTTTATTCTTTTCTGCTCTTATTGTTTTCGTTTCCTGTTTCCTCTTGATAGGCGCGCGCGTCTACAGGTTGGTAGGACAAAGCACACCGATTTGTGGGGGCACAGAGAGAGAAGAAGAAGAAGAGAGTATAAAGGAGGGGAGAGAAAGGTGGGGATAAAGAAAAAGAGCTCGTCGAAAGCTGACTCCACCATTGGATTATGCTTTTGGTTTCAGTGGAACGGAAACAGAGGACGAAGTAAGAGCAAAGAGTAAGAACACGGGAGGCGGGTCGAGAGGGAGGGAAGTGTCGGCGGTTGCGTAGATCTGTCGGTTCGTGGATCCCGTGTCTTGGTTGAGCCGCTCAGCACGAAGCGACGCCTTCGCCATCGCCTCTTTCTTAAGGCCCCACATAATTATTCCAAGGCAGCGAGTCATTTGTGGTGTAATATCCTGCTTTTAGCTGTGGATAGCACAGATGATCCCGCACTCAACAAGCAATACTTTGCCGACTCCCCCCGCGGCGCACCGGTCTCAGCAACCACCCTCGTGATTGGCCGCGTACAACTGGGTCCCGCATGGCACTCCAATGAGGGAGCGGTAGCGATGAGGGATAAGACAGAATAAGTGGGTAGACAAAGTATTTCACTGCAATAAAAATTGAAAATTTCCATTTTTCCATAAGAAAATAAATAAAATATAAATAAGCAAAAGGAAAAGAATAAGGTTACTAGTCTCAACACTAATCACAAAATAATCATAAGAAATTACATATCAATGTTAAACCAAAATATAGGTACAGTGTCACATAACTCTACGTTGGATTTTGTAGTATGATAGGGACCAATATTGATGACTCATGGTAGGTGTAACATTGTTATCATGTGAGTGACGGTGATGTCCTAACATAGTTGGAGATATATTTTAATTGAAGCCTACCCCTAATAATAAATATAGTCTACCTAAAACAATAGAGTGGTTGAGGGAAAGAAGTGAGTTAGGATAGCCCAAAGGACTGCACTTAGTTCATCATCCAACTTAATGGTTTGGACTTTCTTATGATGTCCACAGGCGATTAATTCAATTTAATTCCTCATTTATGATCAAGAAAGATCTAACCCTAGATATGGTTGTGCAATGAAAATAACTTCACAACAAACTCGAATTCAATTTGAGTCGATCGAGGATATACATATCGATAAAAGAAAAATAGAATAATTATGAATTTAATATTTTTATCATATAGTGGCATAATATGAATTCAATCATTAATAAGACTTCATGTGGATTTTAAAATATGGTAAATTATTATTATAAGACTTTTTTTTTTATCAGAACCCTAATGGTTGATAGCTGGTAGTAATAGTGAAAGGCTACCAACAATTATTCCCCTGTGATGCTGAAGCCATTAGTGGAGGAAAGGCTCACCATAAGGTGGCACAATAGATGACTGACAATTTACATTTTTTTTTTCTTCCTCTTTGTCCAATCATGTTTGACTAAATATGTACCAGAAAATGACTTAACCTGCAAGAGACTCTTCACTTTTTACAATTGACTCCAAGATTGGAACTTGAGATTCCAAGCATTAATTGCTGCAGCAATAGCTTTGGCAAACCATGGAAACGAACAAGAAACAGATGCCAAGCACTCCTGTTCATGATCTCTTTATAGTTTTTTTCTAGTGTTTCTTCTGATCCTCTCCATTGGCTTCATCTTTTATGGTCCCTCTGTCTTTCTTAATGGATGGATCCTACAGGGGTGGGTGGGTGCTGTGTTATTGTCTGCTGATGGATTAAATATGGATGGATTCTGGTGATATATTCTACTGGTCCAACTTTGTCATTAGCTGGAATAAGCAACACAAGACAAACGACCTTTTTCTCAGAGAAAAAAAGATTATACATGTGTCAAATTCACAGGCTTAATGATTGATGTTGTTCCCCATTCCTAACTTGAAATATATCATTCATTGTTTTAATGTTCAGTGCAACCTGCAGGAGAGTAAATTTTTAAATGAGTGTGATGATTGCTTGGTCTCTGCCATGTCTCTTTTTCCTATTTCATATACTCCATCTCCCTCTGCATAAAAGAAAAGTTTAGATTTTAGTGTTTGATTGTTCAGTGCATGCTGCAAAGTGATTGGATTTGGCCTAATTATTTATTACCTGGTCCCTCATACATCATTCCTTTATTCTTCTAAACAAAAGAGAAGTTTCCTTTAGATTGTTATATTAAATAAATATATACTACTTGTAGAGCAACACAAAATAATCACATTTTCCTCATAAAATGAGCAACATATGCCAAAAGAATAGGCTTAACGATCGATGGTCTTCCCCATTCCTAACTTGAAATCTACTATTTATTTGATTGTTCAGATCAAACTGCAAAGTGAGTAAAAATATCAGATGTAATCCTCTAATATCACTCCTTTCTATATAATATCAGATGTAATTCTATTATTCTTAAATAAGGTTTCTATGGTTAAGGAGTTTCTGATATAATTATGGATGACTTAGCTGGATTCCTTTACATATACAAAAGGTATAAAGCAAGGTTCACGATCTTGTAAGTACCGACGTATTGATCAATTGTCGGTGCGATACATATTGAGTTGTACCAGAGCTGTATTAAGCATACCGACATATGATACACTAAGATATCTAGTTATACCAAATGTACTGGTCCTATATCATACTAGTATGTATCGAGTGATATGATACGATATTATAAACCCTGATATAAAGCATGATTCACTTTCTTATTTTATACATGTCCTTTAAATTCATCGTCTTATGTAGAAGAATTATCTGTATTTTAATTTACAGAAGTACTCAGATCAAGAATTTGATCTAAATAAAATTTTTATGATTAGAAAGTTTTTTTTTATGTAATTCCAGATGACTTACATAAAAGACAAAGTTGGTTGATGGAGTTCCTTGATCTACTACTGTTCATCCTCCTCTAAATAAAAGAGAAATTTCTCTTAGATTGTTATTCACAAGAAATATATAACTAATTTTAGAGCAACACAAGACAAACACATTTTCCTCATCAAAAGGCAACATATGCCAAATACATGCGCTTAATGATTGGTAGTGTTCCCCATTCCTAAAGTGAAATATATTTTTAATTGTTTGATTGTTGAGTGCAAACTGCAAAGTGAGTAATGGTTGGTCCCTCTCATATCATTCCTTTTTATTCAATATACTCTTCTCTCTCTACATAAACCAGTAGTTTTATTTTAGATTGTTCTTCACAAAAATTTAGAATAATTTTAAAGCAAAAGAAGACAAACACATTTGCCTCAAAAGAAAGCAACATGTGCCAAATACACATGCTTAATGATTGAAAGTGTTTGGCCACTCCTAATTTGAAATCTATTTTGTAGTGTTTGATTGTTCAGTACAAACTGCAAAGTGAGTCAATTTGGTATGAGTATATTGATTGGTTGGTCCCTCTGATATCATTCCTTTCAGTTCAATTGTCTCCCTCCACATCAGATAAATTTATATTAGATTGTTACTGACAATCAAATTTATTTTAGGTTTAACATAATTAGCTTCTAATCAGATGTTGTATAATCTTCCATTTAAACTAATATTTCTTAGAAGGCAATCATGTTATGGTTTAATTTTAAATTCAAATGATTGCATATTGTACAAATAAAAATGATTAATAGTATACATTGGACCAAATCATGATGAATTTTTCAGAATACTTGCATTTTATATCATTTAAAGTATCAGCAATGATTTGGGTTCTGCATTAATTGGTTTTCAGCATATGAGTGGTTTTACATCATTTCATGCTGTGCATGAATAATGGACATACAATATATATTTTAGTTTGGTTGCATAAAAATATTAAATTATCTGAATGATTCTTAAACTTTATTTCTCAAAGTATATATTTTTTTTAGCAATCAAATCCTTCCATTATTTGTTATTGAGGTTAGCAAGAAGAAAAAAGTGTAGTCATAATTCACTTTATTTTTTTGCTAATTTAATTTCAAAATTATATGTGAAATAATAATTATTAGTTCAAACAGATTGTAGAAAATATTGATTTTTCGATGTTAATTTTGATATTTTTATTGATTTTGATTGTTGATTGATATGTCAAGTTCAATCTAATTTTAATTTAAATGTTATTTTTCTTAATTTGGGTTTTTTCCTCTCAATTTTTGATATTTTATAATTTTTATTTTGTTTTGCTGCTTGATTGATATGTCAAGTGCATTTTTATTTTAATTTAATCATTTTTTTCTTAAAGGCTTACCACTTTGGCTCGCTTGGCTCGTCTTCCCGATCGGTCTAGTCCATCTTCCAGGCTTTCCCCTTCCTCCGATCCTTCGTTCTACCTCCCCAAACCCTGTCGGATCCTACCCTTGCTTTGAAACGAAGACAAAAGGAGCGGATGGGCTACGGTCGTTGAGGAACTAGGGTTTTGGCAACAAGAAATGGGGTCTATTCGTGGAAGTCGATCGTCCGCCAAGATGTGGGATTCTGCCGCCATGGATGCCCGATTCAGCTCTCTGGAGCTCAGGGTATCCCTCGGCGATGGCTTCAGAGGGTAAGTGCCGAATCCCTTTAATGGTTTTGTTCTTATGTAGGTCAAAATCCCTTTCCTTATTGATATTGATTATTGTGATTGTTCTGTTGATTTGGAAAACGTTGGTTCCTTTGGTAGTATTGGTTTCTTGATTCTTGATTTCTTGATGCTGATTTATATTGTTATGTTATTGCTCTTTCTTTTTGATAGTTGGGGAAGTATTAATGGGTGGCTTATGAGTGAAAGATGCATTACATTTAACAAAATGCAAAGACAACACGATCGTGGGTTCGAGACATACTGGTCTTTTGTGCTAATGACGTGACCATGCATCCAAGTCATATGGAGAGGATGGTTATTGATAGTTGTGAATGATGGATCGAATGTTGATAGCCACTGGAAGTTAGAAGGGAAAACATGGTTCAGATGGACCTTATGGACAAAGAAAATTTGGTAGCTTTGATGAGTGATTGAGATAAATTTGTGGATTTAATGGCATAACTACAATGTTCATTTGTTGATGCAAGGTAAGGTTCTTGGATGACTTGTAATTGTAGATGCAATTGCATAAGTCACCTTCGAGTTGTGCCAGCAGTATTCAATTTCTTAAATGAAAGTTGATTTGTGGGGGAAGTAAGTTTTCCGACAAAACAGACAAACCCTGCAGAATGAGAATGCCTAGAAGATAAAGAATTAAAATGAAACAGAAGATAAGAAATAAAATATTGGTCACTCAAGCCAGGTATTGGTTGTGCTGGTGTATCTTGTGGTGCTGATCAACTCTGGGCACATATAACCCTTATTAAATCTTTTTTTTATTTTTATCTCAAAATAATTAAAATATATTTATAAGATCTATTGTGGACCATATATCAATTATACATAAGTAAAAATAAAACTTTTAAAATTACATGAAGTTAGCACATTTTACATGATACAGGATATATGTATTTCCCATACATCACAGTTATATAAGTTAAAAACTTGTAAATGGATGAGTTTAGCTGTTTGACGAGCCATATTGTATTGATAGGATGGCTAACATTGAAACTAAGTACCATTCTGGTTCAGGAGGTGGTTCTAGGTTCACAATGTCAAGTGTGTGGGGAGCAATATTATAATTCTGAAAAATATTATATGAATGATATCGTTTCCATGATTTTTAATGTGATCAAACTAGAAATTGCCACCACCAAGGGGGAGATGGTTATTCTAGGTATGCAAACCAAAAGAATGACTATGCAACAAGTACCACCAAGGTCGTTAAGGATGCAAACTTTCCAATTTTCGGTATGCTATTATCAACTGTTGTATAACTTGCATATCCTTTGTTAATCCACCTTCAAATTTCATTACACTATATTCAAGGCAAGTTCGAGAGTAATGCTAGCTGGGATGGTGGTATCAATGAATTACAGGGAACCAGGACCATTTTCAACTTTGAAAAACCAAGTAGCCTAGTATCACAGGGCACAGGTTGTATACTCATACCATGGTCAAGGATGGATGAGTCAAAAGGGAGGAACTGCTCGAACCACTGTAAGATAACATTTTTATTTGACAGCAGAAAAATATCTGATGTTTTATATCATCCTAATACAACAAATAAGGTGGAAAATAGAGAAAATAAGTGATATCTGCTTCAGAAGATGCATCTGATGGATTAGCACTGAATTTTTCAGTTCAGAAGGGAATAGTAGACAAGATGATGTAAGTTTTGGATTTTGGTATTGTGATGCGGAGGATTATCAGGATATTCCGTACCTAAAAATAGATCTTTATTTTTGTGGTCCTACCTCAAAATCAGTAAAGTATTCAATGTCTAACATTAAATCTATATTTTGAGGATCAGCTATCAGTGAGCAAATCAGGTACCATAGTAGTACACACTGTGAAGGAAATTTTGGACTACACAGCATTTGATTAGAATATTATGGTAAAATGACTATCAGATCTTGGGATTAAAGATCTTGTATGTTCTTCTGATGTGGGTAATTGAGATATTATGTTTTTTCAACCTCTCCTACATGGTAGCCTCTCAGCAGGTACACTTCATCTGAGGATGTGTCTATAAGTGGCTCAATAGTTCTCCATAGCAAAAACGATGAACCTGGTACTCCTCATTTTTTAAAGTCTAAGTTGGGAATTCTAGCAAAGACATCAAGCATCTCCACCGATAATAATGCTATGAACCTTGCAGAGGTTTCCTTATATTAGAACAAATACATGCATATAGAAGACTTGGCTACTCTATTTCTGACCCTTTGCGTCATGCTATGATGGCACACTACAGGCGGAAGCCACATTACATGGGGGGCTGAGAAAAGGAAGTTATTGGGAAAGACCTTTACTGAACAGAATAAGAAGGATTCTATTTGAAATGAAATGATTGAAAGGACAAACATCTTAGAATCATCTACGTACATGATCTTTCAGATTTTCAATGATTAGGAATGTTTTGTTTAAGACTAGCAGCAACAGCAGCTTTTTTCCCTGCATTATCATTGTTGATAATTGCTTCTCTATAGGAGATGCTGTTCTACAAATTAAGTCACCATAAGAAAAACAAAAAGGTTGCTGAAATGCGTATATGTATATATATACATATATCTTGAGTGTTGAAACCTAAAACTTTTTACCTTCAAATTAATTGTGAGCCCCTAAATTAAAGATCAACTCTGTTGAACATGAGCTACATTGTTCCATAGACTAGTGAAAAATCATAATTTTGAAAACATCCTTATACATTCTGTAAAAGTAAATATATGCAGTTTTGGCAGCATAAAATATATTTTTAGTTGAACAATAATATAGCAATTATATGGATTTTCTATGAGTGAATGCTCTTAGAATTGTTCATTTTGTGTTAGTTTAATGGACAAGATTTTGTGTTAGTTTAACAGAGGTGACATTCAATTTGCAAAATCCATGATTGATTCTAATGTGCTAGGATTGAGATCTCAATCTTCCACGAGCGATTCTTGCTCAAATCTTTCTTTATGTACATATACACAATTGATCACATCAAGATCCAAATCAATGCAATATTTAACTAGGGTGCTTTTTTCCATGTCAGCATTTTTGAAGCATGACATTGTAACATAAGTTTCTTTGACTGAACCAGGAACCTGAAGCTTTGGTTAAGCTGCAATTTGATTCGATGATAAGTCACATAGTAATAAATAATAATGAGCTTTTAGATTGTATTAATATGTAATGGAATAAATTTTACTCTGATTCAAATTTGTGAAAAGAAAAAATTCTCAACATACTTATGGCTAGTTTTAATACTAAGCAATGTTAAAATAGGAATTGTGTAGGTCAGATTCAGGTCAAACACTACATGCATGACACAGTCTAAAGGTGAGAGAGCTGGCATCCTTTCTTCTTCATATAGAAGGGCGTGCCGTTGTACCATTCTTTGGTCTTCATATGGAAAAAAAAAATAACCTTGAGGAGTTGCACAACTTAAGCTCACAACTACTATCATCAAAAGAAAACAAGTACTTGGTGTCAGATGATTCAAAATTATGCATCCTATCATTCACATATCATGCGAAGAGTGTCATTCATGATCAGATATAATGAGAAAAGTACCTGCATTCCAATGGTTTTGCTGTTTAAGTTGAGTTTTTGGGAATGTTCTGGCTGTTGGCTCTCCAAATGGATTCCCACCAAACAGTCAACGGCTGGATGCCTGGACCAATAGATGGAAAATGTGAGTAGGTATACATGGATGTAGCATACTAAATGAGCTCAAGGTTGGATGGATGGAGAAAAGGAAGAAGAGGAGCTTGAGGTGGAATATTTTAACTACTACTCTCTTTCATTTGTAACATCTCAATCACCCATTAATGACGTACCTTCCTGTCAACATTATGGACTCCAACCATCATTCAACTACTAGTCGGTTCCATGGTGTGTGTGTTTGTGATCCATATTTTTAGTTGAATAAATAGTATTTAGAATTAATTTTATAGTTCCTCATGAAGTCTTGTTATGCTTTCCTTCATGTCTCTTGGTGCATTGTCAACTCATTTATCCTTAGCTAATCACTATGTTTATAAGTTTGACCAGCACCTGTTTGATCTAATCTTAACATTAGTCAATTTGAATTTCTAATTTCTAGGAACATGACCAATCCAAAACCTTGACACAGACATTATAAAAATATTTGTTAGAAAATGGTTGGTTCAGTGTTTTTGTAATGTTCTTCCTACATCCATTTTTGTAGGTTTCTTCTTTTCTTTTTATAATTTTATAATTTTCTTTTATTTTGGTATATTTCCTTTGTCTATCCTGTTTTGTTCTTTGGACTATAAAAGTTTCAATAAATTTTCCTTTACAATATGATTAATGCTTGAAATATCGACTTCATACTAACTTATTTTAAAAATTTATATAATCTCTTAAATTTTTATATCTCTCTTTTCATTTAAGAGCTGAAGCTGGTAGATGAGGCCTGCTCTGATTTGTATTTTTAATATAATCATATATATAATAAGTCACATCAGTTATCTCTTATTTTTCTTTAACAACTTGACCATATTTATGACAAATATGTACCAAAAATATTTGATTCCATCACAATCTATTTTACATTGAGTTGAATTGGACACAAGCATCAGTGCTCAAGTGTTAAGATCATAGTCTTTGATCTTTGTTGAGATATTGATTGATTAGTGTATTGTTGTACAAGTGATAGATTTTAGGTTTGAGTTCATAGAGTATTTATTATATATATCACTTAAACATATAATGGATATACTTTTTTTTTAAGATCACCATCTTGGATAACATTAGAGAGACAAATATAGAGTAGATTCAGAGCTGTCCCGAGTAACTCTAGCAATGGGCGTAGAGAGAGAGATATATATATATGGTCTGAAAGAGAGAAGGATGGTCTGTGACAAGAAGTAGCTATTCAACTGTCTGAAATGAGAGAGGGAGAGAGATGGTTTGTGACAAGAACTAGCTATCCAATTATTTGTCTGTAGAAATAAGAGAGACAGAAAGAGAGGTGCAATTAATGGGAGGGTCATTGCTCGAAACAAGAACAAGATATGTGACAATGGGGCAAGCAAACCCACCTGCAAGTCTCACCGGCTTGAGTCCGCCCTTCCTCTTTATATCCCACAGTTTCTCCACCACCCAGACCAGCAAAAACCTTGGAAGCTGATCACGTACTTATCCTGCAACAAGCATCAACACAGAGGAAGGCACACATACAACAAAAATGGCGTCTCAGAATGGCCAACAAAGACCGATTCAGGAGGTCGGTCACAAAAACCTCCTCCAAAGTGACGCCCTCTGTCAAGGACTACTACTCTCTCACTTCCCTCCTTGCTCTCTCGTCCACCTTTTCTGATCCTTGCACTACTACTTGCAGTACATACTGGACACCAGAGTTCTCCCCCGAGAGCCCGAGTGCATGAAAGAACTCTTCGCCAGATCACCTTCAACGATCCCATGTACTACGTATCATGTCCTCATGCTATTGAGTTACGTGCAGTGGAAACCGTGCTGTTGTTTTAACCTTGCATGATCCATGCAGGAACATCATGTTGGTCTCGGTCGACGAAGCGTAGCTCCTGAACATGCTGCTCAATCTCACCAGTGTCAAGAAGACGATGGAGATCGACGTCTACACTGGCTACTCCTCCCCACTGCCTTTGCCCTTCCCGACGACGGCAAGGCACGTATACCCGTCACCTCAGTCTTCAGCTTTTGCTTCTATTCTTGTTCGTGACATGCTCGTGGATCAGATTCTGGCCATGGACACTAACCAAGGGTACTACGAGGTTGGCCTGTCGACGGTACAGAAGGCCGATGTCGCCCACAAGATAGACTTCCGCGAAAGCCTCGCCCTCCCCGTTCTCGATCGGCTGCTGCAAGACGTGAGGGGGTTGTTGATCTATCACTCATGGATGCGACCATTTCCTTCCTCTACATGACTCGTTCGTTCCTCTGGCTGCAGGAAACGAATCATGGGTCGTTCGACTTCATCTTCGTGGATGTCGATAAGGAGAACTACGTCAATTACCATCGGCGACTGTTGAATCTGGTGAAGGTCGGCGGCCTCATTGCATACGACTACACATTGTGGAGCAGCCTGGTGGTGGCCCCGTCCGACGTGCCCCTGCCCGAGTACTTCCGCCATTACTTGGACTTCGTGTTGTAACTCAACCAGGAGCTCGCCACTGACCCCCACATCGAGATCTGCCAACTTCCGTGGGCGACGGTGTCACCCTCCGACGGAGGATCAAATGATCATTGAAATGACATGTCTGTCCTTCATTCATCTCCAGTAAAATATATGTGGCATGAGGCGACTACATTTGTCTTATTTCACGTGCTACCTGTTCAACATTTTTTATACCAAGCCCGATAAGTCGACTCAGCTTGGTTCTGCCTATGTGCACATGGTCGTTCGGAGATTTTTCGTGGTGCTCGTGGGGTGTGTTGGCTCCTCGGGACGTCGATCGGTAGGTCAAGGAGCCAGGTGATCGCCTCTCGATAGAGTCTACTTTCGGCCCTTGGGGAGTTGCAGTTGTCTCGAGTAGAGTTGTTCGTCCTCACTCGTAGGACCTTACTTAGTTGACCTACATGAGCAAAGTTTCTCTTTTTGCAAGTGCCTCTTTTCGCTTCCCAGCTAACGCTTTGGTCGTCGATATCTGCACCAAGACTTTGGTTGGGGGGTGAGGTGTCACCTTGGCTCAGTCCCTCAGATCGTCAAGTCAGTCAAATGAATTATTTTATGTAGTATATATGTTTTTTTTGCTTATTTGTAAGTGTATTTTTTATACTATCTGGGGAGGCGGAAGTCGTATAAGGTAGGTTAATGCGCACGGATGGTAGGTCGACATCGTATGTTGATTGGTGGTTGAACCCCCGACCTGTATACCGATTTTGATTATTATGTTGGTTGCCTTTATTATGTACCCATAGTAGACACAATCCTTCCAAGGGTCATTGTTTGGGTTGAAATATGTCCTCCCACTAGGCATCATGTGGCTTGGGCCAAACTCCTTGAGCGGTGGACCAGGACAGTGCCTCTTCTCGAGACCTTGGTCTGAACTGAGTCGGATGTGCCTACTCAACTTTTGGAAGGTGACGTGAAAGTCGGTGTTGGATGGGCCACAATATGCCCTATCATTCTCTCTCCCTCCCCCCCGAAAGAGAGTCACATCTTGATAGAACTGAGGGGATGCGACTCACGGTTGAAGGCTTGCTTGATCGTCGACTTTGTTTTGGGTGTGCCGGTTTTTGGGTCGAAATCAAGGTCGACGGGAATGGCCAAGACTTGGAGTCAACATGGACTGGTGGAGAGGTCAAGTGGGTATGACCGGCCGGGACTTGAAGTAGGCAGAACTGGCTGAGTCTTGAAGTCGGCATGGACTAGTCAAGAGGCCGAGTCAGAGGTTATGTTTGGAAATGAGGACTTTTACTGGTTTGATGTATTAGATAGCTCTTTAGTGGCTACTCAAAATTAGAGTTCCTTTAGGAGTCGTTGCGGGCTAGAAGCCAGTTGGGGCAGGAAGTAGTGTGGAAATTGTTTGGGATCAAGAACTGGTGGAGGGCTCGATAGCCCTTTGTCCTTGTATTAGGACTGAGAGCACTTTGGAGTTATTTTCGGCTGAAGGTCCTTTATTCGAATTTAAAAGCCCTTTGAATCTATTTCAGGACTGAGAGCTCTCTGTTCGGGACTGAAGTCCCTTTTGGGAGCTTAGAAGCTTGTGAAAACTTTATTCGGGATTGAGAGCCCTTTGAATATGTTTCAGGACTAAGAGTCCTTTGGTAGCTTGGAAGCTCTTGAAGACATGTCGAGACTAAGAGCCCTTTTAGGAGCTCAGAAGCTCGTGAAAATTTTATTCGGGACTAAGAGCCCTTTGAATCTATTTTAGAACTAAGAGCCCTTTTGGGAGCTTAGAAGCTCTTAAAGATTTTGTTCGGGACTGAGAGCCTTTTGAATCTATTTTAGGACTTAAAGCCCTCTGGGAGCTCAGAAGCTCTTGAAGATTTGTTTGGAATTGAGAGCCCTTTGAATCTATTTTAGGACTGAGAGCCCTCTAGGAGCTCGGGAGCTCTTGAAGACAAATCAGGACTGAGGGCCCTTTTGGAGCTTAGAAGCTCTTGAAGACACGTCGGGACTGAGAGCCCTTTTGAGATCTCGGAAACTCATAAAAACTTTGTTCGGGACTGAGAGCCCTTTGAATTTGCCGAGTTCATACCCGAGCGATACCGGTAACAAGGGCTGAAAGCCCTTCAGGCCGGTCGAGTTCATGCCGAGCAACGTTGGTAACAGGGGTTGAAAGTCTTGTGAAGGGACTGAAAGCCGCTTAGGTTGATCAAGTTCATACCCAAGCGACGCTGGTAACAGGGGCTGGAACCCTGTGAAGGGACTGAAAGCCTTTCAGGTCGATCGGATTCATGCCCAAGCGTGCTGGTAACAGGGGTTGAAAGCCCTGCGAGGGGATCAAAAGCCCTTCAGGTGGATCAGGTTCACGCCCAAGTGACACTAGTAACAAGGGCTAAAAACCCTGTAAAGGGACTGAGAGCCCTTCAGGTCGGTCGGGTTCACGCCTGAGCGACACTGGTAACATGGACTGAAAGCCCTATGAAGGGACTGAGAGCCCTTAAGGTTTGTCGGGTTCACGCTTGAGCGACGCTAGTAACAGGGGCTGAAAGCCCTTTTGGCCGATCAGGTTCACGCTTGAGTGACGTTGGTAACAGGAGCTGAAAGCCCTTTTAAGTCGGTCGGGTTCACGCCCGAGTGATGTTAGTAATAAAAACTATAAGCCCTACGGAGGGGCTGAAAGCCCTTTTGGTCGGTCAGGTTCACACCCAAGCGATGCTAGTAATGAGGGCTAAAAACCCTGTGAAGGGACTGAAAGCCCTTCAGGTCGATTGGATTCACTCCCAAGCGATGCTAGTAACAGGGGTTGAAGGCCCTTCAAGTCGGTTGGGTTCATGCCCGAGCGATAATAGTAATAGGGGCTAAAAGCCGTGTGAAGGGATTAAAAGCCCTTCAGATCGCTCAATTTCTCGCCCGAACGACGCTGATAACAGGCACTAAAAACCCTGTGAAGGGATTGAAAGTCGATTGAAAGTCTTTCAGGTCAATCGGGTTCATGCCCAAGTAATGCTGGTAACAGGGGTTGAAAGCCCGGTAAAGTAAAACCCTATGAAGGGACTGAAAGCCCTTCAGGTCAGTCGGGTTCACACCTATGCAACACTGGTACAGGGGCTGAAAGCCTTATAAGGGACTGAGAGCCCTTCAAATTGGTCGGGTTCACGTCTGAGCGACGCTAGTAACAGGGCTGAAAACCCTGTGAAGGGATTGAAAGCCCTTTAGGTTGGTCGGGTTCACGCCCGAGCGACGCCAGTAATAGGGGTTGAAAGCCCTGTGAAGGGATCGAGAGCCTTTCAAGTCGGTCAGGTTCATGCCCGAGCGACACTGGTAACAGCGGCTAAAAGCCCTTCAGATCAGTCAGGTTCATGCTCGAGCGACATTGGTAACATGAGCTAAAAGCCCTGTGAAGGGACTAGAAGTCCTTTAGGTCAGTCGGGTTCACACCCGAGCGACACTGGTAACAGGGGCTAAAAACCCTGTGAAGGGACTGAAAGCCCTTCAGATCAATCGGGTTCACGCCCAAGCGACACTGGTAATAGGGGCTGAAAGCCCTATGAAGTTGAAGGCACACTTGTATTGGATGTTGAGGTGGGAAAGCGTTGGGGCTCGAGGCGATCCATGACATTTCACATTAATGAGGGGTTGAGCTAGCATGTTGTGATTGGTCGCTGGGTGGTTTGCTCCTATTTAAGCGGTTTCTTCTATTGCCTTTTGCCCATTAATTATGAATTTCTCTAGGATTTCCGAAGCATCATTTCATAACTATCTCCAGTAATTAAAGGGTTTCCTTGGGATGTTGTGCCAAGGACCCTTAGTCCTGCATCTTGAGTCAATCTTTATAAACCCTGGGAGGCTCACTGTTTATTGGTATCTTCATACTATTACATCCTCATCTTGATCTCCTTACGTGCTTTTCATATGATGCTTTGATCCTCTACCTTGTCACAGAGGCTCGCCTGACACCCTCAAGGTGGCTGGTGGGGGATTCCACCGAGACCTTGGTCATGGTAAAGCTAGTTGGCCGCATATCCCTATTGCTTGCTAATTTCTAATTAAGGGATCTTACTCATAGTATCTCATTTTACGTCGTGGCTCAAGGCAAGGGCCTCTACCATCTTGGTCACGGTAAGTTTGTCTGCCAAGGTCACTTTCTTTTTTGTCGGATGAGCCCTGATCGGCGATTTTTGTCAACAACATCTCATTTTACCTTCCGTTTCATCCCTCGATCATGGAGTCCAGGAAGTCTCTTCAATAGCCCTCGTGGCTACAAGCGTTCATCCCAGTGCAATAGCACGCCGGAGGGGATCCTAGCGAAGGGTGGGGAGGCAGAGGACCTCTCTTTAACTAGCGAAGATCGAGTGGGCAAGGGTGGGGGTCCACTCCCCCACTCTTTCGAAAGTGGTCTCAGTACGTACAGGCATTAGTCATCCATCGTCGGGGGCCGATAACCTTTAATCTGGCTGGGAGGCCTGCCACCGCACTTCATTGTCGGATGACAACTTGAGCATGGCTCCCTTTTCACTGGAGTTGATAATTTTTTTTTTTTATCACATGCATGGTCTTTGTAATATGCTTGATTTGTTGTAAATAGTCTAATCCAGACATTCTTGGTCAATAGAAGTGGATCCTTCTCTTCCACTTATACGTGTTGATGTCTGATGATGTGTGTGCTGCTCTTGCGCTGGAGTTTTCACTCCTCTAGACAGGGTGACATCCCATTTTGAAACCTGGATTGTGACACTTTTGGCTTTTATGGGACATCAAGAGGTGCCTGTATCATGTTGGGGTTGCTCCCTGGCTAACTAGCCACAATGACTTGGAGGTTAGCGAGCTACCCGACTCTACTTGGTTTGCATTGGTTAAGAGGGTCACTCCTATTGTCTTGGGGTAGTTGAATCTAGCCCAAGTAGGGTGTCGTACTCAGATTGGGAATATGCATATATGTGACTCGGCCTAAGTGTTCTCCCAGAGGGCGCGTATGAAGTAGGATGCTCAAGCGACTCGGGCCCTCCTTATAGTGCCAAAAAATGTTAGACATTTTTTATATCAAGCCCGAGATATTGACTCGGCTTGGTTCTGCCCACATGCATATGGTTGCCCCGGGATTCTTCGTGGCACCCGTAAGGTGTGCTGCTCATCAGGACGTCGGGCGGTAAGTCGAGGAGCCGGGTGGTCGCCTCTCAATGGAGTCGACTTCCAGTCCTTGAGGGAGTTTGCAGCTACTCGGGGTTTGTTGCGATGTCCCAAGAGGAGTTGTTTGTCCCCGATCGTAGGACCTTGCTTGGTTGACCTATATGAGTGAAGCTTCCTTTTTTGTGAGCGCCTCTTTTCGCTTCCCAGTTGACGCTTCGATCGTCGACGCTTGCACCAAGGATGTGGTCGGGGGGTGAGGTGCCACCCCGACTTAGCCCCTCTGACGGTTAAGTCAATAAGGTGAATTATTCTATGTAGTATATATCTTTTTTCTACTTATCTACCGGGGCACCTTTTTATACTATTTGGGGAGGCAGAAGTCATACGAGGTGGGTTAATGTGCGTGGGTGATAGGTTCGATATCATACACTGGTCGGTGGCTGGACCCCCGACCTGTCTGCCACATCCGATTGTTATGCTGGTTATCTTTATTATTTGCATTCAGTAGGTACAATCTTTTTACGGCTCATTGTTTGGGTTGAAACAGGTCCTCCCACTTAGCATCACACATAGGGGATATATGAAAGGAGCTCTCGCTGTGGAGGGGATGCGACCAAACTCCTCGAGCCATAGACAAGGTAGTGCCTCTTACAAGACCTTGGTCTGAGCTAAGTTAGATGTATCTGATAGAAGATAAGATTAAGTTATGATTTAGATATGATTTTCCAAACTGAATGAGAAAATCACATAGGTTAGTTGAAGGAAACCCTTCTATCTTCACCTATATAAATTAATGATAAATCAATGAACTCAATGGGCATTTTCATTACTTCTTCTTATTTTAACATGGTATTAGAGCATCACCGTCCGACCGATGCTGGGCAGGTAAAGCAACGGATATGAGCAGGGGAGAGAGGAGTGCGAGTGACTCCAAGGTGGAAACCATCTCAAGGTTGGCGTAGTGGAAGATCGAGAGCTTTGGGCCCTGCTCCTATCGCCACTCCGATGCTTTCAAGATCGGCATCTGGAACTAGGATTCAGGTTCTTATCCGCTGAGAAGAATCAGTACACGTACATTCGATTATTCCCGGAGCCATCCAGCGTCTCGAAGGAGTAGCCACCCGTCGCCAAATTTGTGCTTCGTGTCTCTAGCCCTACTCCTGGTCATCGCCCCTGTATCTCCCCTGTTAATGAGAAGCTGATCCGAAGTAGTGAAGATTTTGCTTGGGCCATTAATTCTAATTTTCATGGGCATTTCTTTACTATTTCAACAGTCATAGCACTCGCTACCATCATCCTCTACTCCTCTTCCCAAATCAGCAAACTAGGAGACCCAAAATTCCTTGAGACCAAGGAATCCCATTGGAGATAGTCGTCTCGTGGTCCCTTTCCCTGATCCGTCAGCCGCATGCTCTTCCCCTTTCGTCTCGTGGGGCCATCAGTGTAGTTGTTGTTGATTTCGCTAGCAGCCTTCGTGAGGGTCATCTTCCACCAGATCTGCTGCACCTCCTCCACACGCAGGACATCCTCAGACGTCGCACTTCTCTACTCATGGCAACCTCACGTTGCCGATTGTAGTACTCGAGCAGCAGAGGTCGTGCGCCCCACCTCTTTGCTCGATCGTGATCGGATCTGATCTCCGGCCAACCGCTCCTTCCCCTCCCAATAGTGCCCTCTTGCTGCTGCCATAGCCGCTTCGAGCCAACTGCCTGACCACTGCCTCTTCTTCCTCCCTGCCACTGCATTCTCTACTTCCTGCGATTTTTTCCTCCATCAGCCGCTCGTCACTCCCAGCTAAGTCCTCCACCACAACAATCGCTCCCAACTACTGCCATCTCCCCATTTGCTATCGCAACCACTCTCTACCAATGCTCGCCCTTTTCCAATCACCTTGCTATAATTTTTTGCAGCAATCGTAAAAAAAAAAAACAAAGAGGGAAAAGAGAGAGAGAAGAAGATGAAGGGCATCAGTGTCCCATCTTTCTCCCCTTGCTTCCAGTCTTTACTGTCACCTTCTCGCTTGACAAGATCCTTCTATCCGATGTCGCTGCTTGGCTACATCGTGACTTCTTCCATGATAGTCGGCCTGGCCCTATCAGTTCTCCACTCTGCTGACCAACAATAGCTTACCTTTTTTTTTTTTTATGTCGCCAGCATCTTCTTCCGTAGTATAATAGAAACAGAGTATCTTCTGCTATAGTCGTCGGACCTCCTCTTCCTGCCATCGAGGTCCCCTCGCTTTCATTGTCCAACGACAGCTTCTGCTCCATCCATTCTATTGTGCCTGCCCCGTGCCGGATCTCCTCTTCCTGCCATGCCTGTATCCTCCTTCTTAGCCAGGCTTACATAACCACCGAAGTCAACTATCGTCAAATCTTCACCGTGGTTGACAACATAGCGATCTTCTTCCTTTAGATTCATTGGCATCAGTTCAAGATCTGTGTTCGGAGCTTGATCTTGCAGGGGTATGATAGTTCGATCCAGTAGAATTTTCAGCCAGGCTAACATCACCGTCAAAGTCAACCACCATCAGATCCTCACCGCAGTTGACAACACAACGACTTCCTTCTCAGCTAGACTGACATCGTCGTCGAAGTCAACCGCCGTCAGGTCTTCACTGTGGTTTGCAACACATCAGCTTCCTTCCTTTAGATTCATTGTCATCGATTCAAGATCGACGTCCTTAGTTCAAGATCGATGTCCTTACAGGAGCTCGATCTTACAGGGATATGATAGAAGATAGGATTAAGTTAGGATTTAGATATGATTTCTCCAACTGAATGAGAAGATCATGTATGTTAGTTGAGGGAAACCCTCCTATCTTCACCTATATAAATTGATGATAAATCAATGAATTCAATGGGTATTTTCATTGCTTCTTTGTTTAAATATCTCCTCGATTTTTTCATGATGATATGAAAATCTATATGGCCAAAATATGCGTTATCACTACCCAAAATAATTATTATAGCAAACTAAATAAAATAAGTGTTATTTACGTCCACCTTTTTTTTTTAATTTAATGCTATTTACTGTTTTAAATTGGTTTATCAAAAGATGTTCGGTAAATGATTAATTGAGGAGAATAAAGGTTGTCTGTGGATTGATTCTTTGTCATCGGATTAACTCTATCAAAGAAATTCATTTATATATTCTCTCATAAAATATTTTAATATATAATAAATATTGGTGACTTGTTCATAAAAGTGTAATTATATTTTTGGATTCTCTCCAAAAAAACCTCCAATTTTTATCGGGTAAAATACATAAAATCCGAATCCGACCGGACTCGATTTTGTTCAAAAGTAAAATAGATAAAATCCGTGTAAATCCGAACATCTATCGGGTTTTCTTTGGCCAAGATCCGAATCCGATCCAATCCAATATCATATCCATCCAATTCTAGCCGTTCTTTTTTTCTTCTAATAAATGAAAACGTCTCGTGGCGGTCGACCTCCCATCAATTCCTCGCCGCTACCGCCGCTACCGCCGCCGCCTTCTCCTCCCGCACCCGGTTCGCCGTATTCCGGCGATCCATGGCCTCCACGTCTTGGTCCCTTTCCGCCGCCTCTTTGGCCCATCGCCCCTCGCCGTGGCCGTCGCGAGCACCGCAGAAGATGGCGGCAGCGGTTGGTAGCCTCGGCAGCGTCCGCCTCGGCCGATGCGGTCTCCTTTTGCCTCCGTCTTTGATTCTCCGGAGGAGCCACCGAAGAGGGAACGGTGCCGTTTGCATGGCTCCCGACGAAGAGAAGATGACCCGCCGCTCCCCTCTCGATTTTCCCATCGTATGCATATCATCCTGCCATTTCGTGATATTTCTATTTCCAAAGAAATTTTTATCTCTTTGGATTTGATTAGAAGAATTTAGTTCTGAATTTAATAATCAAATTCAACACATTTATGTATTTTTTCGATAAAACCAAGTTCAGATTTGGTTTCGATAAAAACCATACTCAACATATTTTTCTAAGATTTGATTAGATATTTTTTGTCTTCCAAATTTGTAGACGTTTATCTGCAGATGGAGTACCAAAATTTGAGCAATTATATGTAATTCTTGCGATGAAAGGGAATTTATTTCTTAGTAAAGTATTTGAAGTCGAGTGGATTGATTATTCATGTTGGGAACAGGGATCTTTTATTGGAAGTGCAAGGTTAGAAAGAAGGGTGTGATTTATTTGGCATCCATAACAGGGGGTTTATTTGTTAGATTTAGGTTAAAGGATTCTGATTAGATGTTGGTTGAAGTATATCTTTTGGCTAACATTTGGGGCTAATTACATATTTCCCCCTATACTTAGGTTCTTTTAGCATCTCGGTCAATGTAAATTTAAAAAGTTACATTGGGTCCCTATACTTTTCAAAATCACTATAATTGACTACAGTTTTAACAACTCTGTTTGTTTCTTTGACAGAATCCACTGCACTTGCATCACGTGCAAAATTTACGCCAAAGTGAAGGGTGAAATTGTCAGTCCCCACCTCGCACCATCGCCACCAGCCGCGTTGCTTGCCACCACGTGCGTCCCTAGCTTGTCAGCCCTTGTCCTGTGTCGTCGCAAGCTCCCCACCCCTTCTTGTTGGACCATTCGCCCAATGGCGACGAGCATGCTCAGGTACTCCGTAGGTGGGAGCTGCCCATCAGCCTGCATCCGAACCATGGTTGGTGCCTCACCGTAGATTCCTTTAAAAGCCTTCCCCCTGATACTTTGGCACTGATGTCTCTGCCGCAATGGCCTGATCATGATAGGTGCGCTGATCCTCTATTTTGAGGATCCCGTGGGTCTCTTCTCCGGGGGCTGACCGTTTTGTTGTGGAATTAAAACTTTCGACACTTTTAAGACCTCCTTTTGCCTTTCTTTTGCTATGAGCTTCTTTGGACTTCGTAATTATGATTTTCATCTTGGATGGTGTTGAATATATCTAATTATGTTAACATTAATTAGTGTCACAGCCTATCATATCTTCTTTGTTGGGACCTTTAGAACCCAAAATATTTAATGCACTTACCATATCTCTGCACTTTTTGTCTTCTAGTTTATCCAAATCAGGAGACTGTTGTATCTTCTCTATTGTAGTTGTTTCAGACCTCTCCTTTATAGTTTTGTATGGATAATATCAATTTGCTACTTAATTGTGAATTTCCAATAATTTGAGTGCTTTCAATATACTGATCCATGAAAATACATTGTAGATGGCTTACATTAATACTTATATCATCCCGATGGGATGAAGTTAAATCTGCAAATCTTATTTTTATTCAACTTGGCTTAACAAGGGTGATTATTCTCTCCATTGTCAAAGAAACATGGGCTAAGATTATCGCTGACTTAATTGATTAGAGGCAGGTCCTTTGTGTTCCGTTAGCCTTTTTGGATTACCTGCTATTTCCATGATATTAATCATTGAAATTCCGATAGTTTAACTGCAAGATGAGAAGATTGAGCAAGGTTTACAAGTTGTCAATCAGATTATGACCTCTTCAGAATTGGTGAAGATTTCCTGAAGCAGAATTAGAAGATATAGAGGTTTTCAGTGAAACAGAAAAGACCAGTTTTCATTAAGATTCTGCACAATGTTGATCTCACTTTGATCTCATGTGGCCTTGGACTAAAGTTGCTATAGACTTGAGGAGCCCTGACCAAGTTGGAAAATTGTTAGTTTAACCTAAGGATCTAGGAATATTTGTTAGCTTTTGAGGAATGTAAGGGTTAAGAATTCTTTGGCACATTTATTACATTGTATTATTGAGATTTTACAAAATAAAAATTATGTTATTGTTATTGCTCAATAACATATTTGTTATGCATTATTGTATGATTAATGAGTCTCAAGTTTGAGATTATGTGTGAGTGTTTTGTATGCTATTTAAAGAAAATATAGTTCTAACAAAGAATAAAGAAATGTGGTAGTGCTTTAGTGGATAGAACATGGATTTATATTATACTAATACCAGCATGGGACCTCTTTCAAGTGACATTGCAGAATATTCTTTTCCTATAAAACTGTTTGTTTATTGCTGTCCAAGTAGCGAGTGAATTATGATGAGTTCTCTCTCTTTTTTTTCAAAGAAAACTAAGAAAACTTGTCTTGTTTGTATTACTTTTAGACAAGGTTCGCCAAACCGTACCATACCGACATACCGAGCTCAACTCGGTACAGTACGACACGACGCGCTGGTACTGAGCGGTATGCCTAGATATAATAAAGTAAAAAAAGGGGGTGACGTTGCCTCGTTCCTTCTCCCCACGCGGGGAGACGTTTTTTCTCCCCGTGCGGGGAGAAGAAATCGCCCGTGGGGGATGGATCGAGATCAGGAGAGCAGCGTCGAACTCCAGGTTCTCCTTTTTCTTCTCCCTCTTCTTCTTTCTCCCTCACTTGATATCGCCCGAAATTGGCCGTTGACGGTCGAAATTGATCATTATCGCTTGGTAGCGGCCGTGGATGGTCAAAATCGATTGTTATCGGCTGATTTCGGATGGTAATGGGGCAGAAACAGCCCCAATCGGTGGTACTGCCCGATAGCGGGCGGTCTGTATTCCGGTCAGTGGACGGACCGATACATACCGCCCGGTATGGGCGGTATCTATCGGTATTGCAAACCTTGCTTCTAGATGCTCTGGTGCATTTAAATCAGATTATAACATGATAAAGATAGTGAAATCATTTCTAATATATGTATATTGGAACCAGGGTTTTTAATTTTGTACCATAGTACCTGGTACGGGCGTTATCAGATTTTTCACCCTGTATCAGCGATACAGAGCTATACTGGGTGGTAGCAGTCGAAATTTCAATCGTTGCCAACTTGTAACGGGCTGCACCATAGATTTCAGCTTTTGATGTTGATTGTTATGATTTCTTGTTAAACCAGGAATTTTTGGTAGCAATTTGACGTTCAACAAGTGTTGATGGAATCTCAAAGAGGATTACTGCAATTTATTGAATTGAAATGAAAGCATAAAGCTGCTGAAATGCTAGAAATAGTACATAAAATTGTCTTAACAATGATTTCAGGAAGATAATATGATTCAAGTCATTGTCCAATACTTCAGATTTATAAATTTAAATATCATTTTCAGCTAAAACATGTAGGAATTATTGCATGATTATTTTAAGGAAAAATCAGTTTATTATAGGATGAACCATATATTTCAGCTTTTGATGTTGAGTTATTAGTTAACTCTTTTTTAATGACTCCTTTTTTTATAATTTGAAATATCATTTTCAGCTAAAACATATAACTCTTTTTTTTTTTTCTATTTTCAAGTATTTTTGGAGAGATTTATGTCTATTTTAGACGTACCACTCAGTATGTTGGTACTGTACCATACCGAACAAACCTTGGTACACCGGTATGGTACGAGATTAAAAACCTTGGTGTGTATATATATATATATTTTTTTTTCAACAAACCTTGATAAGATTTACAACGTTTGAATGTTGGTGACTTCTTGATTATTTTGAAGCATTTAACAGACATATGCTGGTAAATTTTCTAGTATCCTTTTCAAGTCTATTTCTTCTTCTTGGTATTGACGGATTAGTTCCTACATAAGGATGTCGATGAACTGATTCCTAAACAAATCAAATGAGTTGATTGATGAGAATTTTATTGAAGCATGTTGATGTTGACATATGTTGGTTAATTATATTTGTTCTATATTTTCACCTTTGGTACGGTCAGTTACAAATATGTTCCTATGTAGGAATGGGAAAGGCCAAAACCTAGCAGAAGACCTGATATATTCCCACAATTTAGCCCAATGAAAACTCCACTGCCAACTCCACTGCCAGTAGACCCTCCTGAAGAGGATGAAGAAGAGGAGGAAGAAAAGAACGAGGAGGAAGAAGAAGATCCAGAACAACCAGATGAGAATTCCAGGATGCAACATGGAGGATGGTTTTGAGCAATCCCATCTTGCAAAGAGAAGTTTTTTATTTGTTGATCCAGCAAGGAATACTGTAGCGACAGCTTGTATGAAGTTTCAAGTGACACTTCCCAGTTATCCACAAACGATGGCTATAAGAGTTCCAACGTTTCTTAGTTTTTTGTGTCTGTTATTATAATATATGTGACTCGTGATTTTGCTCTGATA
The DNA here is from genome assembly GCA_021527575.1 of Ensete glaucum. Classification (NCBI taxonomy): domain Eukaryota; kingdom Viridiplantae; phylum Streptophyta; class Magnoliopsida; order Zingiberales; family Musaceae; genus Ensete; species Ensete glaucum. The sequence continues at coordinate 13,168,689 of CM038557.1, read as the reverse complement.
ATGCCGAATTTTGGCTGAGTTTTAGCTAAGATTGAAGTTTTTTTTTTTTGTCATAAATATTGCCTTCATTCAGGCACCATGTTGCAAGTTGCATTCCTTCCTCTCAAGAAAGTTAGCAGTGGAAAGAAATCATTCTAACCTTTTCTGATATTCGCTATATTAATGGAGTGGTTGTGGACAAAAAAGATTTACATTATCTTTCACTCATCTGCAGACATGAATAAAAGTAAGATGACTCATTTGATTGTGTGAACAAAAGTTGAAGATAGATCGTTTAAGATTATTTCTCCTGTGATACTCACGTGGACAAAAACATATTATCCCTTCCAAGGTTAAATATAAAAGGTAATCTTTAGGATTATATCAAGGGACTCTTTCTAATAAAAACTCACACCTACTATGAAACGTCATTCACTAACTTGAGCATCGGAGGGGTCAGATCGATAAATTTATCTTCACATCGATCTTAGTGCATGAGGCATCTCGGGAGCTCGACGAAGACACCTCGGAGCCACCTTAAACACTTTTGTGCTCTCAGGTTTGGATCATATTGGATTAACTCAAACATTGACGATGATTTCCCTAATATTTTTGGTGCTAGAAGGAAAGCTTAATGTTGCAGGAATGTCTGTCTATCAATCCTCTCAACGAACACTCCAGCGAGGAGGCCCAGCCACCTATCCACAACAGTTTTACTCAGGGGGCCAACTATCATCCTTCTGACACGTGGACTTGTCCATTTCAATGCAAACGTCGGTGTAGTTCTAATGTCTGTTCAATGACCCAGGTCTCTTGCCTTTAAGGACGACCTTAAGCCACCTACTTGTCTTCATTGAGGTGTTCTTGAACATCACCCAATAAGTGCAGACGCTAACGAGCATGATGCAAGCTATCATCCCACTCTTGCCTCAACTAACCCAAGAAGCAACGCCATCATCTCAGCCATGATCAATACCTTAACCACCACTAGCATCGACACCCGATGGGATCCCCTAACCTAATGCGGTGCTAGCATCTAAGGATCACCCAAGGCCCATGAAACTATTGGTCGAGGGAGTGCCTCGCTTTCCAATCGTGGAATTTAGTGCACTACCACACCATCGATATGCTCTGTCGGAATCCAAGACCTAATTAGCGGATTCTGACTCCTTGAGGATCCAACTATGACAAATGGACTAATGCTTAGAAGAGATGGCAAAAGTTCTAGCAATCCAAAAGGGAAAGCTCGATTGATTCCACCTCGGGCCAGTCCCCATTGACTTAGAACATCCAAGAGGAGCCAATCCTGATGAACTTCGTCTCCTAACATTGCCTCGATGTGTAGTACCAACCCGATAGAGCATACTACTACCTTCTATGCTCAAATGTCATTGTATGACACCTCGGACGCCTTGATGTGTTGTGCCTTCCCGACAATGCTAAGAGGCCTGACACGAGAATGATACACTTGTGTGAAGTTACTCTTGGTCGACTCTTTGCCTAGTTCTACTTCGTCGGGAATATGCGCCCTCGAGGCCATCGGCGGTAACGCTTCTTGGATGCAAGGGGAGGAAGAAACACTCTCCGACTTTGTCACTTAAATCACCAACGATATTCGAGGTATGCAAGAAGCTCATTTGTCGCTCATGATATAGGCCTTCAGGATGGGGATCAAGCCCTCTCGCCTTTTCTAGTTATTAGTGGAGAGGTTATCGATGACGATACCCGAGGTGCTCCAAAGGGCCAATCAATGCATTGACCATAGAGGCAATGGTCTCAAGCAAGCATGAGAAGACATGCAAAAGGTTGAGATAGAAGCAACTATCGTTAACTAGACCCCGAGGTCACCAACCGAGCCATAAGGACTAAAGAATAGGGTCATTGGAGCAAAGGATACTTGGATGGATGAGCTTCAAAGCATTTTGTGGGCCTCTCAAATGACACCTAAGTTCAACTCGAGAGAATCGCCATTCAGTTTGGCATTCGACACCAAAACTATCTTGCCACCTGAGATAGTCTTTCCAATACTTTAAATTAAAAGCTTTGATGAATAAACCCCCGAAGAGGGACTTCGAGCTGAGCTCAACCTAACTAGCAAACTTACAACTGAAGCACACCTACGAGCATTGAGATACAAAAGGCGGTGGCCAAGCTCTATGATAGAGGAGTTTGCCTTTGAGGGGTTGGACTAGGAGACCTGGTGCTCTAAAAAGCTAAGGTCAATAAACCAACCAGGTCCCAAGGGAAGCTAGTGCTAGACAAAGAAGGGCCTTACTAAGTCAAAGATGGAACATACTCTCTTGGGACAACAGAGGGTTGGGTGTTGCCATGAATATGCACGTTATAAACTTGAAGAAGTTTTACCCCTAAGGCCTCCCTCAAGATCAGGCCAAGGAGGACTACACCTAAGCATCTGCCAGGCCTAGGGTAGAATATATCTTTAAAGTGTAAGTTGCAAATTAAGAAAAAAAAAATTTATTACTTCTAGAAGGATTACATCAACTAAGTCAAACTTCTACATCCAAGATGAAGCCCCGAGTTATAAAAAATAATGCATTGATGGGGTAGACAGAAGGAACAAGTTTGGTAGATCGACTCGACGACCAAAAAGGAGATCAACAGTTGGAGATGACAGCTCAGACAACATGATGAGAAGTGAGTTGGGGCTATCGTCAAAGGGCATCTTGGCCACCATCAAGATGTTTTGGTCCTCAAGGTAGTTTGTGAATGGATCCTCCTAAAACTCCAGCTTGGGGTGCCTCACCTTGAAATGAGCTAAAGTGATTTGGTTCTTGAATTGGTATGATATGCCGCCACCCTCTCTAGACCTCTCTTGAACCTGACGGATGCCTTGTAGTCAATGATCGTCTTCTCTTAATACTCTAATATCTAGTGTCACTTGGCCTCCATTGCTTCCTTTAGCTTACAACCCTCCCCATTGGCCATCACGACCTCCTTACCTTCGAATTATGCGTTCTCATCGAGTCTAGCTCCCGGGTGAACTGTAGCAGTTTGTCCTCCATTGCTTGATTATTGCCCTTCAACTATTTGGCAAAGTCATCTAAGCGCTGCTCGACGTCCTCCAGTTGACGCGCCAGCTCAGCCGCCTAAGCCTTTACCTCAGCAATAGCATAAGGGGATCCTCCCCCCTTCTTCAGCTCCTTGGCCTTTGCTTAGAGAATACCAACTACAAGAGACTGCTTGTGAATGAAGGCATTATCCCAAACACGATCGATGATCGCTGTCTTGTAGTGGTGGTGCTATGAACCAAAAATAAATGAGTCAACAAGGTGGCACCAAAGGGGCTAGCTATAGCCTAACTGTAGCAGGTATTAATCAAAACCACTTGAGGGGCAACAATAGATTTGCTTTGCCATCTTTCTTGTATCATTATAATATATCTTTCTTTTATCATTATAATATAATATGGATTTTCTTATTCTAATTGAATCTTTCTTTTATCATTATCATTCTCATTTTATTTCCCTGATATACAAGAAATGGTAAGTCAGTAGTACGATCTATTTCCCCGATATATAGATATACATAAGTAGTACGTCAAGTTCACTAGGTTTATCCTTAGACTTAGAGACCTGTGATAGTACTGCTCTGTAGTTGCGCCCTCACCCCACACCTTATGTGTCTCCTTTAAACCTTTCCACCTTGGCTGTAGCGGCACATTCAGGGTCGAGTCCAACAAATTGACCATTTGTAAATCAGAAAAGAGCAATGGCTTCCCCTTGTGCAAGTCTAACATCAACCGCGGTCTACTCCCCATTTTCCTAGAGGAAGACCTGAAACCTCGACCTCTTGGAGGCACCACCATGATGACTAGATCGAGGTAAATCCAACGCATCTACCGATAGCTCATGAGCAGTAGCTTGAGTAGAACCGAGCCCAACCATACCTGATGAGGAGCTAGTTACCATTCTCTTCAAGGAGTACAGAGTCATACATGTAGAAGATCCAAATCATAAAAATGAGGACTAAAAAAAGAGGTCAAGTGAAGTGATGGGAGGTTCAGGTTGCACCCCTAGGAGCCATGTTGAGACCCACGTCGATCAGTCGAAGCACTTGACCTACCTCCTTGTCCATCTTCTGGACTGCCTCAAAGGAAGAGAGTATATCCCTCAGTTGAAGCCCTTGACCTGCCTCCTTGTTAGACAAGAAGGTAGGGGTGTTGTCAATGTAATGTGCTGACCAAGTAAGGATGAATCTCTAGTCTTAATTTGGACTCACGAGGAAGAACCACTCTTTCCAGCTTTTATGGTTGGAAGGACACACTGACCTTAAAACCTCTTCGAGTGGATAGGTAGTAGTCATTTCTTCCCTTGAACAATCAAAAATAAATAGTGAAAAGGGTGCAAGTTGGAGCAATATCTCCAGATGGGCATTCTCCGATGACAATATTAAGTAGCACAATTAGTAAGGTGCTATTTGAGAAGGTAATATCCCCCACCATCGGAGGCAGAACACTATTATAAGGTGGAGGGAAAGCTGGAGTCCTGCCTCGAGGGCATTGTAAGACAAGTATAAAGATCCAAGCATGGAGTTAAAAGGATGCTAACCAGGTTGGGGACTTACAGATCAAACTTGGTCATGATATAATACCTAGCTTGCAGGCAATCTAGGAGAGGTGTGCTCACCACTGAGTCATAGTCATGTAAACTTTTTATAAACTATATCTCAAAGGACATTCAAGTTCATGAGAGATGCCTTCTCCGATTAAGGGGAGGACGTAACCTCCTCCACCTTTGGATTGTCGAAAGATAGAGCACAAACCTCGACCAACTAATGGCTAGAGGACCAAAAGGAACTTGTATGAGAAAGAAAACATATCCGAACTGAGGCAGAAGTGCCAGATGACTAATGACTAGTTTGTTATAGAATTGAAGCTGAGATAAGAGCCTAAAAGATTGACCTACCCTACTGGAAATCGAGGCAAGGCTAAAAGCTTTTAAGGAGGCTCGAAAGGAGACTGAATTTTCTAAAGGCTTAGATGAAAGAATGAATCCTATCCTATAGGGGGAGAGTAGATTTATAAGGAGGATGCAGATCTCTCTCCTCCTATGATCAAGATGTCAATCTTTCTCCTATGATCAAGATAAGTGTCCCTTCAAGGCAATTCCCAAGAGATACTAATAGTGAGAGGATCTGAAATATGCCACGGTAGAGGAAGGACTTGAAGCCCTCCATAATGGGGGAGGATTTGAAATCTGCCACAGTGGAGGAAGGACTCGAAGCCTTCCACGATGGGAGGACTCAAAATTTATTATGGTGGAGGAAGGGCTTGAAGCCCACAATAATGGGGGAAGGACTTGAAATCTGCCATGTTGGAGGAAGGACTCAAAACCCGCTACGGTGGATGAAGGATTCAAAATTCACCACAATAGTGAAAGTAAAATCTACTACGATAAAAGCATAGGGTAAAATATGCCTGAGGCATATGAGTTGGGAAAACTCAACCTATGCCAAGAGAAATCCACTATGGTAAAGACGAAGAGCAAAATGTGTTTGAGGCATGTAAGTTGGAAAAACCTAACCCATGTCAATAGAAATCTGCTACGATGAAGATGTAGGGTGAAATGTATCCGAGGCATGTAATTTGGGAAAACTCAGCTCACGTAAAGAGAAATCCACTATGGTGAAAGCACAGGGAGAAAAGTGTTTAAGATATGTAAGTCGGAAAAACCTGACTCATGCTAAGAGAAATCTGCTACGGTAAAGGTGCAAGACAAAATGCACCCAAGGCGTATGAGTCAAAAAAACCTAATCTATGCCAAGAGTAATCCGTTATAGTAAAGGCACAGGACAAAATGTGTCTGATATATGAGTCGTGAAAACCTGACTCAAGGCAAGAAAAATCCACCATACAAATAGGGCATAATGTGCTCATGGTATGTGTGTTAAGAAAACCCAACCGTCACCTAACTAATATGTGTCCATTTGATGCCACAAAAGGATAGGTTGGTAATGAGCTTGTCAAATGAATTAAATACCACACTATGAACCCCTCTAACAAGAGCCTTGAAGCATGCCTTGGGGGGTGACAAATGATAGTAAATATGTTAATAGTCAACCATCATCCAACATATAATTGTCATGTGGAAGCTATCATAGAAGGAAAAGGTCTAGGTCACCCTCCACTCATTTATCCACATGGAAAAGTCCAAAGTAAGCAATTTGAGGCTGTCTCCCCCCTATCACCCATGTGGATGAAATGCCAAGAGAGGGACATTAAGCCGATTATAGATGGTCCCCTCCAAGGCTAGGTATAAAAGCTAATCCTCGACACTTTGCCGAGGGGCTCTCTTTCCAAGAAAAACTCACACCTACTAGGAGACATCGATCACTAACTTGAGTGAAAGAGGGATCGTGTTAGGAAATTTCCCTTAATATCTGTCTTAGTGCAGGTAGTACCTTTGAGAAGTCGACACTTTCACCTCGAAACCACCTCGGATACACTTAGTAACCATCTTGGGGCCACTTAGAGATACCTTGTAACCACCTTAGAGCCACATTAGTCCTCACCTCAAATACTCTTGCACCCTTAGATTTAGACCATGTCGGGTTGACTCAGATATTGACGATGATTTTTTCTAACATATATAATATAATTTTCTCTTCTTTTTTTCAACATTAAATTTTAATGATTTGTGTTTTACATTGTCGATGGAGATAAAAATGAAAATTGGATGTTGATTAAGCAAGGTAGCCAAATGGTTGGGACCTAGGAATGATTTATGAATTAGCTAAATGTGGATCTTATGGTTGATAATGAAATATATTTTCTATAAAGTTTTTGCAGCGATCTCCTTTATTTTCCCTTGTATTGTGCTGCATCCTAATTTCGAATGAAAGTCATAAAAAAATGAATGTTGCACAACAATAATGCATAATATTTTAAATATTTATTATGCAGTGATAGGGATGATTTTATATCATGTCAGCTCATCCGCCATAAAGGCTAACACTTAAGCAGAGCTCCAAGTTACTATCCCCAAAATGGCACCACAGTGTATCCTGATAATTGGCAATAACCACCTTACCTTATTAAGATCATAGACTAGAATGATTATGTGGTTAACTTGATGATCCCGACCAACCCTTAGGAAGTCCCAGTGATTAGGTATAGAAGGGACTCATCAGCTCACACTGAGGGGGGACTCTCTCGACTCACTTAGTTACTCATACAACTTATATTGTTATCTTCTCCCCTCCATTGACTTAAGCATCGAAGGAGCCACCACGCCAAGCAACCCCCAACGTCAGCCTATCATGTAGGATTGTCGAACGATCAATGACACACGGACGACCCAGTCCTCAGAGAAGGAACCTTGTAACTACAAGGATCACAGTCCACTTATCTGACCACCCTAAACTAGATCCTCACTAATAGAACAACTTCTGATTGCATCGCCTACGCGGTCTCACCCCACCAAGTCTCCCACATCAACTAGGAAGAGGCACATGGATGAGCCTGCATCCTTAGTAGTGGACCAACCGTGCCGACTCATCAGTTAATACTTATGACACTATCATTCTAGTATTATAAACTAGAATGAAGTCACCTAAAGAACTAGAGTGATAGTACTTATGCTCGGGCCTATTTGGAGAAGGCAGCCAAAAAGCTGAAGAAGTAGCAAACTTAGGAAGGTGACCACAAGAGTTTAAAGTTGGTGACTTAGTGTTGGTGAAGCTCCAACTAGCATCACTCAATTTCTTTAGGCACAGAGTGCATAAAGGATTGGTGTGCAAGTATGGAGGCCCTTTCCCAATTATCAACAGGGTAGGCAACATCTCCTATAAGTTGCAACTACCAACATAGTTCAAAATTTGCAATGTCTTCTATGCAAGTAACTTGAAACCCTACCATTCAGATTTACAAGATGCTTCACGAAATGTCAACTCAACTACCTCCAATCAGAGCCTCCTACGAGAAGCGAGTTGAGACTATTCTGACGGATCGCAAGACTAAGCTATCCAGCGAAGCAGAACAAACCGAGTACTTGGTGAAGTGGCAAAAGCTTCCCCAAACAGAAGCTAGTTGGGAGCCAAAAGATGCCCTATGACATGAAGAAGCCTACGTAAAACCCTACCAACAAATGTTGATAGTTTAAGTGGGGGAGAATGTCATGAACGATCGTCGCTCACCCGCAACTCTTTACGTTTATAGGATAACTAAATATTTGTATGTTTTTTCAATAATGTTAGAATCTCAGATGAGTCAGATCCTAATTAGCTGGGCGCCATCGATTCGAGAGCCAGAAGCATTTATGATGGTCACGTAACTTATCGACCTTTCTCTTGGATCGACGACCACTGGTGGCACTGACACCACCGATAGATCTGCCGACTAAAAGTTGACTTTGTGGTTGGTGTTAACAATGCAAATTCCATGGGTGGGTGACTTTTCTTTCTAGTGTTAGAATAGTAGCGTCGTCCGAAAGGCGAGGCAGTAAGAAGGTACTTGTTGGGGTCCAGCCTATAGGCGGGCTTAGACTAGTCAAACTTACCTTTGTAAAAAAAAAAAAAAAAAGAGGTAAAGTTAGAAAACCCTAACTAAGTGGAGGCTGTGCGTGAGTTGAGGTCGGCGGTTACAGAAACAGGGAGCACAGTGAGGAGAAAAAGAAAGGAAAGAATAGGGAGAGAAGGAGCTTTGGCAAGATCGAATGATGAAACTTCCTCAGATTTGGTCCAAATCTTATATAGAGAATCCTTGCAGTAAGCTCTACATTCCTAACGGTATTGATCTATAATCTATCCTCTCTATGATGGTTTCCTACAATACCCACTTGGGGAGATTTGGTATTTACCTATTGTGAGATCCATGTATTTTGATGATGCTATCTCATTTGTAAACCAAGACATATATTCTTGATGTTGTGGTGATCCTCAATTGTAACCTATTATCAATAGTGGTGATAGTGGAAGTTAAGTGGACTACGATCCCATGGTTTTTCCCTCATTTGATTTTTCACATTAAAATTTAGTGTCTCATTTTGTATTACCTTGCTCTAGTTAATATTTGCCTCTTGGTAACAAGTTGGTAAGTTTGATGAGAATCTCATTTTGATACACAAAGAGGGAAAGATATTATTTCACATTTAATAATTTTTTCCCAACAAGTGGTATCAGAGCACAAGCTATTTGGTGTGACCTTTTTTGTGTGATTGAAATGGAAGAGTCAGATGGTATGATTAAATTGAACTCATCAAACTATTCCACTTGGAGGCTTATGATGGAAGATTTGCTCTATTGCAAAGATCTATATAAGCCTATTAAAGTTAAAGCAAAACCTTCTACTATGGATGATGAAGAATGAGAGGTACAACACAAAAAAGCCATTGTCTATGTTAGAAGATGGATGAATATAAATCTGCATGAGAATATTTCTGATGAAACCAGAGCTAGTGTTGTTTGGCTGATGTTAGAAAATCTCTTTGCAAAGAAGACAGTGGGAAACAAAATTTCTCTCCTCAGAAGACTTATCAATTTAAAGTATAAAGATGGTGGTAATATTATTAAGCATATAAGCATGTTTCAGAGTCTTGTAAATAGGTTAGTTACTATCAAAATGAATATAGATGATGAGATGCAAGGACTGCTACTCCTCAACTCTTTACTAGAAAGTTGGGAAACATATGTGGTGACAATTTCTAACTCCACGCCAGAGGGGACTCTAACTATAGATATGGTTAAAGACACTTTACTAAATGAAGATGCCAGAAGGAAAGAATAAGAAGAATCTTTTTCTGGTGCACTTGCTATTGAAAAACAAGAACAACGTGAAAGAAGTCATAGCAGAAATCCACATGGTTATAGAGGAAGATCCAAGTCCAGAAGAGATATCAAGTGTTTTTATTGTAACAGGCCAGGTCACATGAAGAAAGAGTATAGGTTCTAGAAGAGAGAACAAAATAAAAGAAAGAAAAATAAAAAAGAGACTAATACGGTTGCTACTGAAGGTGATATTGTTATTATTTGTGATGATAGATGTGTTAATTTTGCAGCTCAGGACAGTAACTGGGTAATTGACTTTGGTGATTTTGGCAATGTAAAAATGAAAATAGTGGTACATATGAGATTGTAGGTATTAGAGATATTTGCTTGGAGACCAATATTGGGAGCAAATTGATACTCAAAGATGTAAGACATGTTCCAGATATTCGTCTAAACTGAATATCTGTAGGGAAACTTGATGATGAGGGGTTTATGCATTATTTTGGTAAAAGCAAATGGAAGCTCACTAAAGGTTCTCTGGTTGTGGCAAGAGGAAAGAAGCAGAATTCTTTTTATGTCATGGAGGGTAAGCTACACAAAGGAGAGATTAATGCAATCCAAAAGGATGAAATTATAGATCTTTGGCATAAAAGGCTTGGTCATATTAGTGAGAAGGGACTTAAAACTCTTGCTATAAAGTAATTTTTACCAAAGCTGCAAGGTACATCTCTTAAGACTTGTGATCATTGCTTAGCCAGAAAAACATATAGAGTTGTCTTTCATACTTATCCATCATCTAGAAGATTAAATGTCATTGATTTGATTCACACTGATGTCTATACTATGCAAACTAGAACTCTTAGATGTGCTATTTATTTTGTTACTTTTATTGATGACCATTCTAGAAAAGTTTTAGTTTTTGCTTTGACATCTAAAGACCAGGTACTCAATGTTTTCAAAGAGTTTCATGCTACTGTTGAAAGAGAAACAAGAATAAAACTGAAATATGTTCGAGCAAATAATGGTGGTGAGTACAGGGGTCCTTTTGAAAATTATTGTAGGTTTCATGGTTTTAGGCTTGAGAAGACAGTTCCTAAAACTCCTCAGCAAAACGGTGTGGCAGAAAGGATGAATAGAACTATTGAAGAAAGGATTAGGTGCATGCTTTCCCATGCCAAGTTACGTAAGTCTTTTTGGGGGGAGGCTATGAGAACTACAGTTGATCCAATAAATCTTTCTCCATTAGTTTATCTAAATGGTGATGTCCCAGAGAGAGTATGGAAAGGGAAAGATGTATCTTATGATCACTTAAGAGTCTTTGGGTGTAAAGCATTTATTTATATTCCTAAAGATGAGAGATCCAAGCTTGATAATAAGGCAAAAGCATGTATTTTCTTGGGATATGGTCATGAAGAGTTTAGGTACAGGTTATAAGATCCAGTGAATAAAAAAATTATTAGAAGTAGAGATGTCGTGTTTCTTGAACACTAATTATTTGAAGATGGTGATAATGTTGAGAAGCAAAATACCTATGTTTATACTCCTTGGAGTTTGAGCCCAGTTCCTCCACCTATAGTTCATGATGATCAAGGGGGAGATGGACAAGAAGATGATGGTAAGAATGTTAGTGATAATACTTCTATAGTTGATGAAGCTGATCCAACTGAACAAACTGAATAAGCACCTCCACCACCAGATGAGATTCCACTTAGAATTTCTACAAGAGAGCTAAGACCATCTACAAAATATCCTCCACATGAGTATGTTATGTTGACTGACGGTGGAGAACCAGAAACTTACCAAGAAACTATTGTACATGAGCAAAAAAATGAGTGGGTTAAAGCCATGCAAGAAGAGATGAAATCTTTACTTGAGAATCATACCTATGACTTAGTAAAGTTGCCTAGAGGGAAGAAAGCTCTCAAGAATAAATGAGTTTATAAATTAAAGACTGAAAATAATAGCTCACAATAAAGATATAAGGCACGGTTAATTGTTAAATGATTTAGTCAGAAAAAGAGTATTGATTGTAAAGAAATATTTTCTCTTGTGGTAAAAATGTCTTCTATTCGAGTTGTTCTTAGTTTAGCTACCCGCTTGAATTTAGAAGTAGAGCAACTTGATGTGAAAACTGCATTTTTACATAGCGACTTAAAAGAAAAATTTATATGGAGCAGCCAAAAGGTTTTAAAGTCAAAGCAAAAGAAAATCTAGTATGTAAGCTTAAGAAAAGCTTATATAGACTCAAACAGGCACCTGGACAGTGGTACAAGAAGTTTGATTCCTTTATGGTGAGCCAAGGGTACAATAAAATCACATCTGATCATTGTGTGTTTACAAAGAAGTTTTCATATGATGATTACATTATTCTCCTGCTATATGTTGATGATATACTAATTGTTGGCCATAATACTGATAAAATTGAGAAGCTTAAGAGGGAACTAAGTAAGTCTTTTGTTATGAAAAACTTAGGATTAGCGAGACAAATTCTTAGCATGAAGATTCTTTGGGATAGAAAGAATAGAAAGATTTGATTATCTTAGGAGACATATATTGAAAAGGTTCTTGAAAGATTCAACATGAATAAAGTCAAACCAGTTTGTTCTCTACTTGCAGGTCATTTTGAAGCTGAGTTGAAAATAATGTCTTATATGTGAGAAAAAAAAAAGAAGAAATGTCCAAAGTGTCTTACTCATCAGCAGTATGTAGTTTTATATATGCTATGATTTGCACTAGGCCAGATATAGCTTATGCAGTTGGAGTTGTCAGTCGATTTCTCTCTATTCCTGGTAAGGAATATTGGGCAGCAGTAAAATAGATCTTAAGATATTTAAGAGGTACTACCAGGTTGTGTTTATGTTTTGGCATTGGTAAACTTATGCTAGAGGGTCACACAAATGCAAACATGGCTAGTGATATTGATTCTAGGAAATCCACTTCAGGGTTCTTGATGACTTTTGCAGGGGGAGCAGTCTAAGGTACAGAATTGTGTTACTCTATCGACCACAGAAGCAGAATATATAGCAATTATTGAAGCCTGTAAGGAAGTTTTATGGATGAAAAATTTTCTATAGGAATTGGGCTTAAAACAGGAAGGATACACTGTTTACTATAACAGTCAGAGTGTCATCCACCTCTCCAAGAATTCAACATATCATTCTAGATCCAAGCATATTGATGTAAAATATCACTGGATTTATGATGTGCTTGAGATGAAAGAATTATACTTAGAAAAGGTGCATACCGATGAGAATGGTTCAGATATACTGACAAATTCTTTGCCTAAAAAAAATTTGAAATATGTAGACAAAGAGCGGGCTTAGTATAGCGCTGAAGGGGGAGAATTATTGGGGTCCAACCCATAGGTGGGCTTGGACTAGTCAAACTTACCTTTGTAAAAAAAAAAAGGGAAAATGTAAAGTTAGAAAACCCTAAGTGGAGGCTATGCGTGAGTTGAGGTCAGCGACTGCAGAAATAGAGAGCACAGTGAGGAGAAAGAGAAAGGAAAGAATAGGGAGAAAAGTAGCTTTGGCAAGATCGAACGGTGAAACTTCTTCAGATTTGGTCTAAATCTTATATAGAGAATCCTTGTAGTAAGCTTTACAATCCTAATGGTATTAATCTATAATCTATCATCTCTATGATGGTTTCATGCAATACCCATTTGAGAAGATTTGGTATTTATCTATTATGAGATCTATATATTTTGATGATACTATCTCATATGTAAACCAAGATATATATATATTCTTGATGTTGTGGTGATCCTATATTTGTCTAGAGAACCTTTGTTATAAACCTATTATCAATAGTAGTGATAGTGAAAGTTAAGTGACTACGGTCCTGTGATTTTTTTCAATTTTTCACGTTAAAATTTAGTGTCTCATTTTGTGGACGATTTATTATCTTGCTTTTGATTAATATTTGATTTTTGATAATAAATTGGTAAGTTTAATGAGAATCTGGTTTTAACACACAAAGATAAAAAAATATTATTTTATATTCAATAATTTTTTTTCCAACCGTACTGACTGCATCGCCGCTATGTAAGCCAACGAGAAGGATACGCACATCCCACGAATTGTGAAGCAACTTTAACATTCCATCGTAGACGCCATCGGTTTGCTTTTTCATAGCATCACTCCGCTATAACACAACTGCATGAACGATAATACTATCTATAATCGTTCGGATGTCTTCCCCAAAAACACATATTTTTGATGGTGTAAGAAGGTGTTGGAACGCTTGTTAAATTCGTACATGTTCGGGCTGGAGGAGGGGGAGGCAATGGTATCTATCTATCTTTCTATCTTTCTATCTATCTTCAAGCTGGAAGGACCAACCAATCGAAACCTAATCGTACCATTGCACCACATGCCACCGTATCACTTTCGGAAGTTTAGGCTATCAGGAAGGAAGCTGCGGGCGTCTCCCTCATGGAGTGCGTGGATGCCGATGCCGCACTACAAGGTTAAAAAAGTGGATGCCGCCATGGATGTGCTGCAGTCACCGTCTCAACCAACTAGTGTTTGAAGGATTCTCTACCAGCGAAATGGCCACTTCACTGTCTAAACTGCGAGCCGCGTGCTCTCCAAGCTACCCTCTTCCGGCGGCGTCACGAGGAGCCCATCTTTTCCGATCACAACCATGTTTCCGGCATCCATCAGATAATTCCTCCATATCGCCTCCGTACCAATAATTCTACACAAAGATGTTTCTGACATCAGATATCCGATCCTTTTGCTGCCTTCTTGGGGTCCCCCTCCCCCTTGCTCACCAATCACGTCTCCTCATCTCTTTGGAATATCTCCGATACACACATCCAACATAACAACAGCATCACCTTTACTCACCATATATGCTTGCTTCATGCCACAACATGTTGCAGTGATTGCCACATTGCATGATGAACAAACTAGAGCTTCTCCTGTCGGCTTTTACTACGTCGAACGATGCGAAATGGCGGACTAAGGTAAGGTACCCATCACCTTTAGGGGGTGAAAGTGGCAGGCCCATTCCACGAAGATGAAAAGTAGATTCCATGTGTCAAACCTCCAATTCACAGGGTGCATCTGGGGGCGTGTGTGTGTGTACATGTATATGTATATATAGGTCCTGTTGCAAGTCCTACGATATCACCAGCCCCTTCCCCCTCCCTCCCACCCCACCCCACCACCACACACACCCCACACCCCCTCGCCCCTCTCTCTCTCTCTCTCAGCCTTCATCTCTATCCGATCACAAAAAGCCATGACCGATCCACTGCGTGTGGGAAGGGTGGTGGGGGATGTGTTGGACCCATTCACTAAAAGCGTGGCCATGACCGTAAGAGACAACTCCAGGGATGTCACAAACGGGCGTGAGTTCAAGCCGTCGCAGGAGGCGAACCAGCCCGATGTCGAGATCGGAGGCCATGACCTCAGGACCTTCTACACTCTCGTACGATTCATTCATCTTCTTTTTTCTGTTGCTATCTCACAAACGAAATTGCATTCACCCGATTGGATCGCCGGTAATAAATCCATCAACCCAGCGATAATTGGTTGGTTGCATCCATCGTCGTGAAAGACTTGTGTCTGTCCCTCCGTCTTCGAGTGAGTTGTCTGATGAAGGTGTGACGAGTGTGTTTTTTGGATGATGCAGGTGATGGTGGACCCTGATGCTCCGAGCCCAAGCAACCCGACCCTCAAAATAATATTTACACTGGTAATGACCGACCATCCTCGAACCAGGAGGTTTAACACACTTACACCGTCGTTCCCGACGAGCATATATTGTGAACCGCTGGCCATATGTTTCTCTCCCACACACGCACACACACACACACACACACATAGGGGAGAGGAGTCTCCCACAAAGCACGCACGCACGGATGCATGAACCGAGTACACTAACTCAACTCCCGGTGAATGAATCAGGATGATGGCGGACATCCCTGCAACTACTGGATCCAACTTCGGTGAGCGCTCTTTAAGCTTTAAGGCGCATGAGACGATGTAGTGAGTGATGTCTCCTTTCCCATTATCGCTGATATATATAGAGTAATGTTGCATGTCCCAAAGGGCAAGAGACGATGTGCTACGAGAGTCCTCGGCGAGCTCAGGGATCCACCGCCTCGTCTTCGTGCTTTTCCGGCAGATGGGTCGCGGGACGGTGTACGCCCCGATGTGGCGCCAAAACTTCTGCACCAGGGAATTCGCTGAACTCTACAACCTCGGCTCTCCCGTCGCCGCCGTCTACTACAACTGCCAAAGGGAGACCGGCTCCGGCGGCCGGCGGATATACCTGTCCTAAACTGCTACCGAATAAGTAATGCATGCCTGCATGCTTGGTGGGGTTCTGGAAGCCCTAAACCGCAGCTTTATTTAGTACGTACGTAATAAAACCGTGTTATAAGCACCGGCAGCGGCTAGCCAGTCGGGGTTCAGATGGAATAAAACCATGCATCCTTTCTTTGGGACTCCACTAAACGATTTTTTTTTGGGACTCCACTAAACTGTGTTATCATCTCGTAACATAGTTTTCTCTGTTTGGTTATTACCGATTTGGTTTGTTGTGGTGATGTTTTTAAAAAAACTGCATGCAAGAAAGCTGGTGTTGATTCAAACCTCCTGCCAAGATTATGTGTGTGATTCTCTTCTCTATTTTATGTACTCTTCTATTTATCACTATCTAATGTCACATGGTTATTTGTTTAATCTAAGCGATATCATCATGATCTCTAATTCATTTTATAGGACAATGGATTTTATTTTATTTTTTATAGAGGAATGTAGATTCTAGTAGCCAATTTTTTTTAACTTTTTTCTAATAATTAAAAATAATAATGCTTATTATGCTTTCTTTAAAGTGTGTAATTGGTCACCTTTGTGTCTCAAAAAATGTTCAGGTTGTCATCCAGGATCCTGCTCTAAATGCAATAATTGTTCAACGATCACAAGTTTGATTACAGCTTACAACCATCACTTAATAAATATAAGTGGATAAATCATTTGAAACATAAATAAACTCAATATGTTTGTAATCTCGTACTGTACAACATATCAGTCAATTATCGGTATAGTACGTAGCGAGCTATACTGAGTGTATCAACTCATGATATACTAAGTTATCGAGTTGTATCAAACGATATGATACAATATTATAAACCTTGATGCCATCAGAACTTTCGATTGCAGCATGAAATTTGTAAGCTATGTTATGAAAATACCAATCAAATAAATATATTTTTGTTTCGGAGGAGAGTTTCTAATTTGGACAACAAAAAGAGTAATACATTCTTTGGTAGTTCCTTTATCAATAAAATAAAAATATTTTCAAAACCATTATTTTGCTTTGACAAAATAATCGAGTGCTACATTGAGGCTCCTCACAATACACTTAGGTCTGTCGACCCTTGGAAGCAAAGAGGTTGTTTTCACGTCTAGGATCCTAATTATGTGGATCATGAAGGAACTTTAGTGTAATTCCGAGGTCCACCTTTCTGTATTTGCGTCTCAAAGAAAATAGAATAAAAAAAAAAGGTATTGTGATGAAGTATATCAGCTACTTGTGAAACTCATTTATCTTTGAAGTGATAGGATATGCTTTATGTATAGCCACAATAGGTGTGATGAATGCAAAAAAAAAATGTAAGTTGTTTATAAGGATTGAACAAAATAATTAGGCTCGTCTTGTTCGATTTATCATGGTGTTTCATCCTGACGAGATTAAGAATCTTTTTCGTTATTTGTTTCAATTATTTGTCCGCTCTAATAATATACTATCACGGATTTAGCTGACTTTGCCTAAGTCGTGCGTCATCCTAGCAGTAAACTTATAGACTTAGCTGGAATTGTCTAAGTCATAGAGCAATCTTGCCTAATGTTTCGGACTTAACTGGGGTTGTCCAAGTCATGAAACGTCGAAGCATTATTTGCCCACTTGTCAGCCCACTTATAATCTCGTGGGAGTCCCGTAGGACCTGTAAAGAAGAAGTTGATTAGCTTAGAAACAAGCGATAGACAAGTCCCGACATCTCGCAAAGAGGAAAGCTTTATAAAAATTCATCGAACACCTTGAGTGCAATAGAGAAAAGAGAGAAAGAGAGCGAAACAAGACTTTAGAGGGCTGTTAGAATGGTCGCAAGTCAACAACAATGGTTCCCAGGATATCGGACGTAAGACAAGTTAGATTGTTGATGAATGCTCATGCCCGATATATACCCAAAGCCCCATCCAGTCCGGTGCCACCCGTCCGCAAAGGTAACTTTCCCCGAGCTCTCTTAGAGTCCCTTAAGACTTACAAAAAGAAAAATGGGCTAGAATAAACAATTCCAACGAGATCCACAAGCAACTGCTCAAGTAAACATTTTATAAAGCCAATACAAATTACACCCATGGATATTACAAACTCAGAAAGATTATACACAAAGGATAATGATCCATTACAGACTGAAATTCTCACAAGTGCTTATAAGATACACTCGTATTTACAAGCTAAAATTGATCATAAAATAAATCAAACTAGGACTGTCAAGCTTACTACAAGTCCGTTACTTGCTGTATAAGATATGTACATGAACTGAAGGACACGGACAAACATGAGCATTTCATCGAACATCTTGTTTATATTTTTATCTATCACAATTGTTAATAGTATATATGAAAAGAGCTCAATAAAAAAAAAAAATTTAGGCTATAGTTGAAAATCTAACCAGGCCATCTCGTCAAGCAGGACGTAAAAATGAGAGGGATATATAAATATTGAGCAAATTAAAGCAAGCAAATGGTCAAATGATAATAGCAAAATATCTTAATATATGAGAATAAGAACTTGTTTTAGGTTTCAAAAAATAGCACCTTGGGAATAGATCTGGAGGCAATGATCTCACCAATACCATGCAATACCTGTAAAAATCTTAAATGTTACAAACTCCATAAAGATGTCTTCGTGTCAAACCATCTATTGTAGAAATTGCATATTGTAGAACAAGGATGAGTATGAATTATATAACATCATGTGGTACACAAAATGAGATGACCTCTTTCACTTAAAAAAATTAGATACTAATCCAGACTACATCCTCTCAAAGATTACATTTCTACACCCCTGGCTGTCCATGGCAGCCATAATGCCTACATAATCATGTAGGTATGGGGCCTTCCATGACACTGTTTTCCAGTGTCATTATAATGCCTACATAATAATGCGCATTGGAAGACATGGTATTAGCTTGGGCTTATTAATGGACCTATAATAATGATTACCATGAATCTTGTCTAACACAAGAAAGTTCTCATTTATATAGTGGACATGAGAAGTAATGTCTCCTCCATTTTCATAGGATGGCGTTCAATTCATTATATTCAATTCTATAGATATGCCACATGAAACTTAAGCTTGATGCATTTACACATCAACAGATTCTTTAATGAAAATTCATTGAAAGAAGGATGAACAAAGCCATATTGAGTGGAAGTACAAAAATTTTAGTGTTGTTGGCTCTTGGCTGTACAGGCTTATGATATGAACTCAAATGGTCAATCCAAATTAGTAATGAGATATTGCAAATTTACAATATCATAGATTGACAAGCCACCAGAGGCAAGATGTAGAAGATCTTATTGGAGTGTCGTCATACCTATACGCTAAGTGAATGTATTTGAGCTATACAAATAATTAAGCATAAGCAAAATTTTTCAAATAGGATGGCATGATTATCAAAATATTCAAATAAGATGCATTGTTTTGCATATAAACAAAGCTAAAGAAATATTATTACTAACGATGGACATATGGAAGTGAAGAGAGAGCCCATAGCATGAACAATGCAATCACACTTTCTTCAACTGCTCCAGAACTGTAGGGTTAGCCGCAGGGAAAACCTAGACATGAAAGACAATGGTTATGTTGGTGATAATTTGTTAATGATATTATTGTTATTGTTGAAAATTTTGTTGGGATTTCTTGTAAAACCAAGTTTTTAATATGACAAGAAATATGATCACAAACAGAAACTCAGTGGTGGTGGAAAATATCCATTAGGTTTATCCCAAATAATTGGCAGATTAAGATTTTTTGTCATTATAAGGTAATTATCAGTGATTTAAAAAAGCACCCGGGTGCTCGCCTAGGCGCTCGGGTGAGGCAAGGCGAGGCCCAAGCACCCGGGTTAAACCAGACGATCGAACCAAGATTTTATGTCTAATTCAATCGCCTTTTGGTTAGGTGGTTCAGTCGAACCAACTAATGCATCGATATCAATGCCCAACGCGAGTCTTCTCCGACCCTAATCTACTTGCTCAACTTCGCCTCTCTCCACTGCTGTTGTCGCTGTTGTTCGATGTGACCTCTCTTTGTTGCCGCTCGACGTCACCTCTCTCAATTGTCGCTCGATGCCTCTTCTCTCCATTGCTGCGACCGCTTTCTTGATCTCTACTTCCACAATTCTCACATTGATTCAAACTGTTAACAGTATATCTAACAGTTATTTGCTACCATTATATTTACAGTATATTAACACCGAACAATATATTGTTAATAATATTTTTTATTTATTAAATTTTATTTTATAAATTTATTATATAGTTTTTTATATTTTAGTGTCTTGCTTCACTCGGGCGAGCGCCTAGCGCCTCGGACGTGTTCGTACCTTGGTATCTTTTAGGGGCCTAGCGCTATTTAAATCATTGATAATTATTACAAAATTCTTATATTGACCACATGTTATAAGTTGTAACAAATCATTATCAGATCATTATTTTCATCATGGGACAACCTACAAGCTAAGTGTAATAGTAGCTAGCTAGTTAAGGTAGCATTTTAGAAACTTCAGTACATCATGCTTTTTCAGGACAAGTTCATGCTAGTCAGCAGCTACTAGTGTTTTTGGTGTAAAATTACCTAGAATTGATTTGTTATAAAGATCTTCTATATCACTATTGTAAAGAGATTAGTTGCAATGAAGAAAATAGTTAGCTCATCTACGACGAGGAGAAACTTTATTTTTTACATTGAAAGGCAAGAATGTTTGATGATGGTAAAAGCCAATGATAATAGGAAAAGGATTTGATGATCAAGTTTTTTCTTTTTTTAATCATAGAAAACTAAGGGTTGTGTACTTTGACTGTTGTTCCTGATGAAAACAAACAGCAGGACAAAAGAAAGACAGTTAATTAAACAAATAAAAATGGCCCTTGTACTTCCAAACTGAAAGCTACTATATCCAATACCAAATTATATTCAACAGAAAGACAAAAAAGAATAAGAAAGTATCAATTCGTGGAATTAAACTGTTCAATTGTAAACACAGAGAACATACCTCATGCAACAAGTTGCAACCCTCACTTGACATGTATAAATAAAAATAAAAATAAAAATAAAAAAATAACCCGCTTAATTCCAGAAGGCAGGTTTGAGGTTGAAGCACAATCCTATCCAGAAGTGCACAAACTTCACAAGGTTGTTTGAACCAAAATCATGTAAAATAAAGAAGTTGGACCATGGAAACATATTTAAGATGTATATTAATTTTGAAACAGCAACTTTGTAGGTGCAACACCATCAAGATAACAATGACATAGCTACTCATCATGGAACAAAACATATGGCAAATCAGTATACATAACATGAAAGACAAATCTTTGTATCAAATTTGATAATGATAGAGGGATGAGAACCTGAGAACTACACAATAAAGATGGCTACCCACACTTGACTGCTATCAAGTGGCCCACCATATCTGCTGGGCAATTTATGGACTGAAAAAACTGAAAGAAATCCAAGAATTCTGCTACTTCATTAGACATACACAGATTACAGCAAGTAAACTTCTGCTACGATTAATTTAAAGCCTCAAACCTATTGATGCAGAACCGTTAATGGACATTATTTAGTACAACACACAATGCAAATAATAAGCCAGATGGCAGAAATCCTATCTCTGTTACATAGATGAAGTGAGAGATAAAATTTTTCAAGCAACCTCATTATGGATATGAACATCAATCAGCAGCACTGTTAAAAGAAACAGATAAATGTTATCTTCAGGTATTCCATCAGTCAAGGAATTTATCTTCATATCGATAAACGTTGAATCTCAATCAAGTTTTGTAGTCATTATCAAAGTTTAAGTGGTTGTATGCCATGTTCCCCTTCCCTGCATGAACATAGAATCTTGAAATAAATACAAAGCTTATTTCTTCATATTCAATAATATGGATTTCCATGTCAAACAATCCTTTGTACCAAATCCACTAGACGGTTGTTTCTTCATCCTTCTTGAAGGAGGCCTAGTTATGGACACCTATACATGTCCCATAAGAAGACATAACACATGCATGTGTATAAAAAAAATGGAAAAAGAAATTTTAACCATTTTAGTAAACAATCCCATATGGCCAAGCACAAACATGCTCCCCTTTAGGTGAGGAGAAGTTTAGGAGGGCCGAGCGTTACAGGTGCACCCTTCTGTCGCTCTTCTTAGTGAATATCCGAGGCGAAGGGGCCCCCTTCTCCATTTCTAAAAGATGTGGAGTGTTTCACCAACATAGAGGTGAGCCTCACATGTGCACGTTTCAAGTACCCTACAAGTCAATCAAGTGAGTAATGACACAAGTGACATCTTGTGTGATCTTTTTTACTTATGATTATTATTGATATATTCTCATATTATATTATATGTTGTGTGTGTATATATATATATATATATATATATATATATATAGTGATGTCCTTAGTTCTATGTAATATGAATCAGATGATGATGAGATTACGATAATGAGATTGCTTCACCTTTAAACATAGATCCCAAATAGTCTCGGTCATAAGTTACTCGAGAGGGATATCGAGATCACCGGACATACTAGTATATTATATACTAATCCATATAATAAAGGAGGCTAGTCTTATAGCCACTTGTATGGAAACACTAAGGATA